>JACCIE010000072.1:0-600000 GCA_018906755.1 Sycophaga agraensis | reverse complement strand
AATTGCCTAATCGAAATCGCACGAGGCCGAGTGGGCTCCGAGCCCCGTACTATCAAAAACAAAGGAGAAAAAAGCTCCGTAAGCTCCCTGGAAAGAAATGTCAGATGGGCTAGAAGGTCAGTTTGCGCACATCGGAGTATCCACGGACTCGCAAGACGGCAAAACGGGGCAAGGCCCAGCTTGGGAGGCAACCGGGCGCGGAAAGGTCGCGCGGCCCAAGGACAGCGGGGCGCAGAGTCAGCGGGGGCGAGGAGCACGCGAGAGCCACGTGGATGGCGCGGGAGGGCCGAGGCGTGCCAGCGGCCCGGGGACGCCTGCGCCGGGTCGGCGTGGGCACCCGGGTGCCCGTTACCGGCGGAGCGCGGGCGGGTGGATCGCGCGCAGCGGCGGCCGCGGCGGCGGCGGCGCTCGGTGGTGGCGGTGGCGGCGACGGCGGCGACGGCGGCGGCGGTGGCGGCGCCGGTGCCGCTGGTGGATGAACCTCAGTGTCCGGCGCGCCTCCGTTGAGCGTGCCTCGGCGGTACCACACACGGCCCGCACGCACCCACACACATGCTGGCGGCCCTTGGCGCTCCCCGCTCTTATCAGGCCGATAGCGCGCGACCCACGCCTCTTCCTAGGCGGCCCGCGCCCACGCGCCGGGAGAGCACGTGCGCGAGCTAAGCGCTCCTCTAGAACAGCAGCACCGGGCCATCGGCGAGCCGAGCGCGCCGGGAGCCCCTGCGCCGCGAGCCTGCGAGGCTGCCTCGGCCGGGACCGGGAGGAGGGAGCAGAGGGCGCGAAGCGCGGCCGGCCGTCCTGGAGGCCTTACTGCACGGGAGCCTCGATCCCGCGGGCACCGGGCGGGAGATGTGAGTCGCCGGCACCGGCGCGTCTGGATGACACTTTGCCGCAGGGAGGAGAGACGATAGACTTTTTAAATGGTGCATCATCATCCCGTGAGCCTTACCCGTAGTGCAAGATTAGGTATACATCGAAAGTGCCCGAGGAAGTCGAGGAGGCCGTAGAGGCGGCAGGCTGTCCAGGAGCAGGAGCAGCACCGGGACCGGGAGCAGCGGCTCAGGCGCCACCAGCAGCGATCGCGCCACCGGACGCCCAGAGACGGTCCGCCAGCAGCACCGCCGCGAGGAGCGGCTCGCGTGGCGCCGGCGGGGCGGATGGCCAGGGGCGCAGGTGGTCGGGGCGGCGACGAGGCAACGGCACGCGGCGGCAGCCCCGGGCCCCGGGCGCGCCGCTAATGGGGGCCCCGGGCCAGGATGCCTTCTCGCGGCACCAGCAGCAGCAGCAGCAGCAGCAGCAGCAGCAGCGCACAGCTCCTCCGGCAGACGTCAAGCCCGCGCGCACCAGGAGCCGCTCCGGCCCGGAGGCCAGCCCCGAGGCGGGCCCGCCCGGCCCTAGGGGCCAGAGGTGACTCGCCGCCCCGAGCGACATGCGCCCGCGAGCCGCCCTCGCCGCGGGCCCCAAGCGCCCCGCCGTCGCCCCGGCCCTCCTACCCGCCCTCCTCCTCCTCGCGGCCCTGGCCCTCGGGGCCGCGGCCCGCCAGGGCCTCCACCAGACCTGCCCGGGCTGCCCGCACCAGCAGCACGCTCACCCGCACCGGCCCCCGGGGCCCGACCCGGACGACCTGCGCCTCGAGGCCATCAAGCACCAGATCCTCTCCAAGCTGGGCCTGAGAAGCCGGCCCGACGTCAACCGCACCCTCGCCACCGTCCCCAAGCGCCTCGCCCTCGAGACCATTTACCGGGCCGAGGCCCAGCCCCTCAGGCCCGAGTTCTCCTACGGCCACGCCGACCACAAGCCCGCCTCCCCCGCCGCCGCCGCCGCCGCTGCTGCAGCCGCTGCAGCCGCGGCCGCCCTCGACCGGAACCTTCCGCCCTACCAGGACTACGAGGATCTCTACGGGAACGCCCACGAGCCCGAGGTCATGGACGACTTTTACGCGCGGACTTCGGAGATCATCACCTTCGCGGAGCCCGGTGAGTCCGCCGCCGTCCACGCCTCCCTCGCCACGCATGCCGCCCACGCCGCCCACGCCGCCCACGCCTACCACGCCTCCCATCTCTTCCTCGCCTACCCACGTGTCTGGCCTTTCTCCCTCTCGATCTTCTGCCGATACTCCGTCCGCCGCATCTTCCCCATGCAGATTTTCATTTTTTTTCTCAGTTTCACTGATGGATCGTGGGGACCGCCGCAGTGGCGCCATCTGCGTGGCACGCGCCGCTATCGCGACGGGCACGGTGGTCTATGCCTCGGTGCATGCGCTGCTACTGCAAGTAGGCGCTGGTTTATCGCGTCATACGCGACGACATGCCTGTAATTAATAACCCGATGATTAAAAATTATAACAGAAAAGGACGGCAAATGCGAACGTGTTCACTTGTCTCTGGTCGCATTGCGTCACCACTCGAGAAATACGGTCTAGTCCTCCCCCTTCAAAAGTACATTGAGTCGATCATTAAGTTATGCAGATGGCCATGAGCGCGGTGAATTTTTATTATCGATAAAAAATTTTTCGTTTAACGGGCATAAATATCGCCGTGGCCGTGAAGTAAAAGTGCGCAGGTGGCTACTTTTGCCTTTCATTCGTAACGCTAATGGAAGCGATTTAATTTTTATCACTTATTAACCTCGAATTTTATTTATTGCCGTAAGAATTAAACTTCACACGCAATGTACTGATTTACATACAAACGGTACCTTGACGAATATTAAAGGTACGTTACCAATTCATCCGTAGTCAGTTCATACAAGAATTTTGATTATTACAACGTTTTTGCTCTTATACTTTCTGTCTTATTTATTTATTCAATACCAATTATTTAATTTATATATATAAATGTATGTAATGTATGCATGAACTGCTAATTTAATAAAAATAGGATTACAATATGATTACAAATTGTAGAACTTATATATTTTCTAACTATACATAATATCGATACATATTTGTTTCTAATATACACAGATTATTGAAGAAGGTAAATACAATTATTAAATGCAAATTAATTGTGTAATACTACCTTATCTTTAATTAAAATAGTACAATTCAATAGAAAAATTAATATAATTCTATCATTGAGTTGCAAAAGAAAGCAATACGTATGAAATACGAAAGACACCAATGCATTCATTAGTGGATGAATAACGATTCTTTAATTGGTCTCAAATGTTTCACAATGAAGCTTTTTAAAGGATATTTCCTCTGCGTACATTCAATACTTGCAAAAAGATTCACTTTGATCAAGGATTCATTATATTAAGCATTTATAGAAAAATAGTGGCCTATTTTAAACATAATTTATCTCGAATTTTGAAAATAGACCACGCAATATAAATTGTTCTCATATTTAACATAATGAAGAATCTCGCGTAAATACTACAAGGACTTAATTATTTACATCCATCAGTCATAATGAGCATATGAGAGCAATTCATTAATATTCCACATCCCAGATGCTATAATCACGGCAACCGATTCTCTACAGGATCAAAGTATTATGGAAACATCGTTTCGGAAGGTAAAACTCGTGGTTAATAAGGTATCCGGCGTCATTGTCTGTCCCTAGAGAAAAACGCAAATAACCACAGAGACCGAACACCGCGATGCTTTGGAAATAATGGAACGTATCTGCACGGATCGACAGTTCACGTCGGCTCCCGCGTGGCGCGTTCCATGCCGCAACGCCTCGCAGTGCCGCGCGGGCGCCCCAAAAACTCGCGAGCTTTTTCCGCCCCGAGGATGTGGGCTCCTCGTACCCTCGCACGCGCGCGCGTTAGTACGATTTATCGTTTCTGGCTTGCCGCTCCTCTCATCTATTAAATTTTTAACCTGGAAAAAATATTGTTTGTTATAATTGCGTGACGAAAAAATCGCAAAACTATATTCATTCTTATGATTCACTAAGTTTGTTTTATTAACAAATTTGATTGAAAACGACTTGTTTGAGCTCAAAATTTTCTTTGAAAAAATCAGGTTGCGCGCCCTGATGCTTATAATAAAAGAAATTACATTGTGCTGACAATTTGAACAGGCAACCGTTCAAAATATGTTTAAAATCGGAATTCTTTTTTATAGACATGTTTTCATATTGTAGATGCTAACAGAACGGATTTTCATATACAAGACTATCGTTGATAAGAATAACGTTTTAAAGGAAAAATCAAGTTGGTGATACTATACCAAAACTTTTTAAAAATATTCAAACCGACTTTCGCATCGAGTAAAAAATATGAAAGTGCACAATGCATAAGCTATGCAATCAATTCTTTATTATTAAAAAATAGATCATTATATAATAAAATATACTGTTAAAATATGAATTCAGATAGAATTGTATTAAATTATGTTGATTGCTCATTTTTATAGTAATCCGCTTACAGTCAAACGTAAAGTATTAATGTATTAGATATACGTTTGTACATATTTATTATTGTAATAGATAAATCGTTATACGCATTATAGATAGTTCATGTACTATAGATAATATAATTAAATTTTGTTACAATCTATGTTAATATTAATGAAGTATTAAATAGTATCTATTTAAAATGATTTTATAATATTCTAGTATAAAATGATTATTTAGAAAATATTTCACGAAAATCGGTCAAGAATCTAAAATTCGTGATGCACATTTACGACATTCAAATGTGCACATACATAAGTTTTGGAAACATCCCAAAATGAATATTGCAATTTATTAATGTTCGCTTTCCAGCGAAATTTTTTTCCGGGTCAATAAAAAAATGAGATTGGTACTTCTTTTCTTATATAAAATTTTATTTACTAAGTCTAAACTATATTACATTTAAGTATTAAATAAAAATTCGATAATTATAAGAAGAGATAATATAAGCACTTAATATTATGAAAAATAAAAATGCTATAGCCAATATGCATGCAATTCAATAATCGTATTATTATTTCGGGTATGAATACAGACTATGTGAAATTTATTACTACTTTGATATATTTTGTCTATTCTTTACTAAAAATAAATCAAGTAAAAGAATACATTGGAGAATATACTTTTCATTTCTGGGAAAGCTTTAAATTCTAAAAGCATATGTTTCTTAAAAGTTTTTATGGCTTATAAATTAAAAGATTTAAAATTTATGATATTTAAGAGCGAAAGTTTAATAACATTTTGCTCCTTATAAAAAGTTCCTTGACCCAATAGATAAAGTAAATTAGATAAATAAATTCAGGATAATTAACTTCATTATAAAGTAATTTTGAACTCATTCAATTCAGTATCACGATAAGTAATGAAAAATTTGTAGTTAATAAGTCTTGAGTTTCTTAATTAATTGTCGATAAATCACTGTTTGCTCGGGCTTGGATTTACTATGTCAGCATGTGATCTATAGAAAATGTATATAATTAATAATAAGATGCTATAGCCTATACAATATTTTCCTTTTCTATGTAAATGGTCCACTTTGATCGCAGAATAACTACAAATAATAAGATTTGACTATTAAATTTTAGTTATTAATTCAACTAATTAAGTATTTGTATTGAGTAAGTAATTAAATAGAACTGGACACACATGATAGCAAGTACCGAAATTTTTAAAAGGGCTTACGTGCATCATAGGCATTAATATGTAATGCTCCGAATTCGTTTTATTCGATTGTACAACAATTAACGGTACACTCCTTCTTTGGTGACCGCCGCTAACCGGACAATGGCAGTGAGCGCCGGCGGTTGCGGCTCCGCGCACGACGTTATTCACTGCTCTCCTCAGATGCCAGCTCTTCTTTTTAAGCGTGCAAGTTGCCCTGCAGCAGCACGAAACGCATATTCGGCTTCCTCTAAAATGCGAACTGCAGCGCATCGCTCTTTGTACAATCATTTACTCGTACCGGTGAAGTATCTCGCTCGTCTTCTTAAATCGCAATGAAACCATGTGCGATCGCTTGTGATAATAAGTTTAAGCTAAGTCGAGATTGCTTTTAGCTCGTATTATTAAAAAGCTTATTTTTTTTTGCGCGCAATGATTCATGGAAAAGATACGGTCGTTCGTGTTTTATCGGTGTAATATATAATTACACTAATGTAGTAGTTTTCCAAAAGGGGTTCAAAGAAAAAAAGTATTGCAGAATTTTAATTAGTTGTAATCGTAAGTGTGACGCAATTTATCGTATGGTTTCATTTCTTTAAAATATTATTATTGCTATTGTAACATATTGTGACTTGAATGCTAATTGCATGAAACATTATACTACTGCAACCTACAGAGCTTAAATTATGCGCGCCTGGGAAAAAATTTGGTGCTTTTAGCGCATAAATAAAGATAACGTTTTCAAAGTGTAAGGCCTCGCGGATACCGCATGTATCTACTGATTCGATTCGAAGATTTGAAGTAACTCGAAGACGATATGCAATCGCCATCAAGCCCAACTGCATAATTTAACCTTGCCCCAAGGGCTCTCTGCAATTCTTGTTTTAAAAGATCTATTTACATACCTTGAATACCAAAGACAATTATGTAACACGCAATAATTATAATTTAACGATAAAGCAGAATGAATATAATCGAATCGATATTAGATTTGTTGCCTAAAAGTTTCGCTAGTTAGATGGCAAAAAATGTTTGGTAGCTAATTAAAATATATATTCACTAACAAGCGAGGTAAGTCTTTCGATAATTTTATCCTGAATTTCGGATAGCTGTATCGTTAGTCTTAATAAAGCACGCGGGGCGATCGCGTCAGCCCCGGATTTCTGGTCGGCCATCAGAACAAGCGTATTGCGTTTCCTCAGAAAAACGAGACGCGAGATGGATGTATCCAGCCAGACATCCTCGCTTCTTATCGGCGCCTCTGCTCGCTCCGCGCGACCCGTCGAAGTCTCGGTATAACCTACAAGCGAAGAGCGACGGGGCGCGAGGGGACGAGGAAGAGGTCGAAAAGGGTTAAGCTTATGCGACGCTTGGACGTCGCTAGCGCCTCGCTTATCCCCGGGCGAGCGAGTAGGCGAGCCGGAGCCGCGAAGACAGCTGGTGCGACTCCTTACGAACGATAGTTTACAATGACCGAGGATTGACAAACGGAGCGCAGTGGGAGGCCAGCGGTCTGTATCGATCGGCATCGCGCGCAAAGCAGCCAGTGATTCGAGACTCGAGGGCAATCGTCGCATGACCGGGGCGCCGGTCGGGCCCCACGCGGCCGATTCGCGGGCTCGGAGCGAGGGGCGGCGATCGATGCGTGCGCGCGGCGGGCCGATCGAGCGATCCCGCGACTGCGGGCCGGAGGCTCCTCGGGCCCCGGGTGGGCGCGCGGGGGCGTCCGGCGGCCCGTGCGTCCACGCAGGCGCGGCCCATTCAAAACGGCGGGTGCGGGCGTCGCGGGTCGGCGCGCGCCTCCGGACCACAGAGCGGCGGACACGTGGCCTGCGCTCGCCGCAGCCCCGCCGGTCTATAGTTCAATAACTAAGTTTAACAACAAGAGCACGGCGAGCCAAGGTGGGAGAGCCGCCCGCGCCGCCCGCGCCGGCTAATGAGAGAGGTTATTCCCCCAGGGCCGAGCCCCCCCCCCCCCCGCGCGCACCCGGACACCTGCCGCCGCATGCCAGCTGACCGGTATGCCGATGACGCAGGCGCGCCTCCCGTTCCTCCGGGCCCTCGGCTCTAAACATTCGCCGGGCCCGCGGCCAATTAGACGCGGGGAAAACGGGACGGCCCGGGGTCCGGTCGATCAATTACGCCCGGCCGATGATGAATGCGCCCGGCCGCCCACCTGTCCCCGCGAGCCTCCTCCCGCGGCTCCTCCTCAGCCCCCCAAGTGGACCGGCGACTCGGCTTAATTGACGCAGCCGTCGCGAGCGAGCGCCCGAGCGCTTTTTTAGCGCCCGGGCAAAACTGTTCCGCCACTGGGGCAGCGCACTTTTGCTGATCCCATTCCGTCACTGTGCATAGGCGAGGAACACGTCATACTTTTCGAAGAAAGTAAGGAAAGAACAAGACTGGACAACACTGCCATGGATATCGATCCCTTACTTGGTAAACCATGCGTTTCCCCTACATTATTCATTATTAAACAATTGATGAGAGAGGATTTGCCCGGGGATGCGGGATGACTGGACCTGCTCCCGAGGCGCCCGAGCCCAAATTCATCTCGCCCAAGGCGCCCGTCGATCCAAACGACCTCTTTTCGCGATTCTTGCCTTAACCGCTCCCCCCCTCGCCCACTTAGCAATAAACTACCTCGACAAATGAATTCCCTTGCGCGGTGCCCCTTCTCGGATTTTCAATCGCTGCCTCTACTTATTCGCAATGGAAAGTAGGCCTTAGCAAAGCTTCGTCCTTTAAAAGAGCAAACTGAACTACTCAAACTTTGGAAAAAATAACTGTTACAACTTAAAGTTTGTTTGACCTTAAGGCAGAATGTAAATAGTACTCGTATCGATAGTTGGACGCTAAACAAATGCCCGCATGCGTCACTTTGCTCCTATACGCGAGCTATTACAATCGTACACGAGCTACTGGATTGGCCCACGTAAATAGAGGGGCCCGATGCGGTTTTCGGTTAATGCCGCGTCCCGCATAATCGGTTCGCAATGCGCGTGGCTCGGAAAAAGCCTCGATTGCCCGCGCATCCTTTCACGCTGGGATTAGTTTTCTCAGATATTGTAGGCAAAATCTGGGACTGGAGCTCGCGTACACAGTGGGCAGGGACAGAGAGGAGGGCGGGGGGTGGGGGCGCAGGCGAAGGTGGTCGTGCACACAGCGAAAAGCTTTCATACGTGCATTCACGCGGGGGTATAAGAATAAGAAATCTCGTAAATTCGTTTCTTTGGTTTGGAGAAGCCCGGCATTTCTGAGCGTACAGGAATCCCCTTAGTTTCCTTCCTCCGTCTACTTCCTTTCTTGCCATTTCCTTTCAACCTCTTGCCCCGCTATCGTTGTTCGAATCGTAGAACGCAACGAAAGTCTGTCTTAAAACACGGTAGACCAGTAAGAAATAACTAAAGGAGAAAGAACGCGGGGAAAGGAAGAGCCGGGGCGGGTGCGGGCGCGGGCGGGCACGGGGAAGGGGCCGGCGGACCATGGGGAGAGCAAAGGACAGAGAGGAGCGAGCGGCAAAAAACCCTGCCTCAAAAACAGCCCCGCGCGCGCGCGCGTAACCTTTGCGCCGCTGCCCCTAAGTGTACCGAGCGCGCCGATCGGGGCTCATCGTTAATTTTCATCAATGCCGCCGGCCGGGGCGAGCGTTCAACTCTCGAGCCGCTCCTGCCCGAGCGAAACGCGCTCGACGACTCGACAGTCTCGGTCCTTCCTTCTCCTTCTGTTGCCACAAGCGAGCGCTTGGCGAGAGGTTCGGTGCGCCGAAACAACTTGGGCAGAAGGGGAGGAGCCGGTCTCTCGGTCGCGGCCCCGCCGACATATACCTGGCTTTTGCGCGCGCCGCCGGCAGCGCCGCGAGACTCGCTCTCGGTGTCGCGGGGCCGCCTCGCGCTTGAAAGGAATTAACGACGGAGAAAATAAGCGCCGATGCGAAATAAGGATCGAATTTTTATGAGGCGGGCCGTTAAGACGCGGACATGCGCTTACTCTTTGCGCCAAGAAACCCCCCGCACACACACAGAGGCTGAAGAACAAACATTGTCTTTACACTGTTTATCGGGCGTCACCTACTTGCGCTTGGGCAAGCTTTTCGCGCGGGTTTATCGCCGGCCCCGCGGCCCGGCACCGGCCCCCGGAAAATGCAGCTAACGGGCCGGGATCGAGAGGTCGATCGGGCAGGCGAGGGCAGCGATTGGCCGCGATTGGCCGTCCCGAGCGGAAGCTGCCCCCGGGAGCACGTGGGCGCCGACTGATTAGCGAATCGGGCCGGAGCGCCGGCCGGCGATAAGCGGCCGGGGCGGGGCGCGGCCGCCGAATCAATATACGCGCGATCCAAGTCCTCCCCCGCGGCGCCCTCGTATATCACCTTAATACGCGCGCGATCGAAGCGCAAACTGCGCGGGGACCGCGGGCCAAGGGCCGCGCCCCCGCCCGCGGGGGGATATAAACCGGGGGAGGCGGGGCCGTAAAAGCCGGGCGCGCGCGGCCCTCCGCAGCCGCGCGGGACTTAGCGCCGCGGGGCGCGCGCGCCGAGAGCCCGCCGCGAGCCGCCCGTTATTGTTTTACGGCCCGGCGACTCGGGCAACTTTTTCACGAGGGCGCCCCCCCCCACCCCCACGGCTCGGCTGATTCGCGCCCTCGGGCCCCCGGCATCGATTATTCGATCAAATCCCCGATATTTCAATACAGTGGGACCCGGAAGCCGGGACAAGAGGCGCCTCCGCCCCCCGCCGCCCCGCAAACTACTCATTTGCATTTCGTTTTCGGGCGATTTATTAACCAGGCGATCCACTTACCCGCCATGAATAACTTTTACTCCGCTCGCAGCGCTAAACCGATAACTTTTCACTAATTATCTTGTTGGTTCCTGTCTCCTCGTTCTCATTTGTTCGACTAATGTTTTCGCCTTATTCAATTACTCCGCCGAATTATCCCAACTATATTCCCCGCGCGCGTACGAATGCTTGAAAAATTACGACCAAATAATTATTCAGCAGCGATCACATTTGCTGATTTGCGAGATCTCTCCGTCTCCCCCCCCCCCCTCCCCTATCTCTCTCTCTGTAGACACGGTGACATTGACGGCCCGAATTCATGCTAAAATTCCAGTTGCTTGGAATGTCCTATTGGCTTTGCCAATTTACTATGTTTACACTTCGAATTACGCCACGCGAATAACGTATACGGAGACTCAATTATACAAAAAAGCCTTATTAGCATCTCGTCCGTGGAATAGTCTCGACAAATATGTTTATTGCAGTCAGCGTTTACAAAAACTGTACTCTTTTTAGTCAACTGCATTTTTAATCAATTTTAGGAAAACTTTACATGATTCAATAAATCGATTTTCACATTCAGATTTATGCTCCAAAATCTCTAAAATTTCCAACTGAGAATATCATAAAAGCAATTGATTTTATCTTAACTGAAAAAATGTAGGAACATTTTGATAACGTTCTACAATTTTATATTTTGAAAAAGATGTAAGACTTCATTACATTGGCGGTCATTTTCAAAAATAACGTTCAACTTCGTTATCGGAGATTAGAACATTTGCTATCTTTAGTAAATCCCTTGAGAATCAATAGCATTATTTTCAATGCTCCGCGTATGCGAGTTAGATCATTGTAAAATGGCACAAGATAATTAGCCTTCTGAAAGTTGTGCTATTTTGTATATCGAATATTTTTAATTTAAACGTATAGAAATAATTAACATAAAAAGAGAATGATGATAAGAATTAAACAATGTGAAAATATTACTTATACATTACTCGTAGGTAAACAATAAGTAAGTTGAGGCATGTAACAGTATACATCCAGTGAATATCTCGAATTGAGGAATTTTTTGCCGGGACACAAGATCGAACCTTGGGAAAAATGGACCTATGCTTCTCGGAGTTTGCAAGTTACTCGTCGCGAAAGTGACTTGCACTCGAAATAGCAGCTTTCCTCTCGAAACTCGCCCAGACGGCCGTGAAAAAGGGAGCTGAAATCGCCGGAAGATGATACAGCGTACGCCTATGTGAATGGTACCCGCCGTTACAAAAGGATCGATGTATAGGGGTCTGTTATAATTGTTTTATAAATTTACAGATGATCTTAACGGTATTGGTAACTAAAAAGACTATATTTCCATATATTAATTTTAATATTTATAAACTCAAATAAAATAAAATTCAATATTTGTTATCGAGTCTCGCAGACGCATGAAGCATACTATTTCATCGCAGGAATTATTATGAAATAATTCTTGCTTAAAAATTATTTCAGATAAAGCCTATTATCGATTTCTAAAAATAACGAGTGGAGGAGAAGAGGCGCGTTTTTATTAATAGTTCCAATTAGAAGCGTCGAAAGCGTGTAATAAAAAGGACAAATTAAGACAAAACCGTGCCGACAAAAAGATGGAATTATATAAAGCGGTGGCGCTATTATCATGATCATACTTCCATATCGATCGCGCTCGCTCTGCAAAAGCTCGGTAAAAGCATTTGCAATTTTTACGAGGTCGATTTCGTAAAAAACGAGTGCGGCGGCGAGTAAAATTTCGAAATTGCTTTTTGCGCGTCGCGCGTCGCGCAAAAAGTGTGCGTGCGCCGCGGGGTTGGGAGGTGGGCGCGCGCGTTCGCGCGAGGGGGGAGCGATTTATTTACACTGGCGCTCACTGGAACCATCAGCGGCCTTTTTGCGGGAGGGCCCGCGTGCGAATTCCGCGGCCCCGCCGAAAAAATCCGAAAACGATTATTTCGAGAGGCGCCGTATAAAGTTTACGATGGTCAAGTCGTTAAGGGTTTTTCTCGGGGAAACTTTGGTATCGCGCGTCGCGTATGGTTAGCATCGCTCGCCCCGCCGTAAGCGTAACTGCTGCATATTTCAAACTTTCCCCCGCCAAAAAGCGCTTCATTATTTCGCGCTCGCCGACTGGCCCTCGGCAGCCGCGCGATTACAAATGCTCCAATTAGCAATGCGATCATCGGCCTCATTACCGCGCGCCCGGGCAAGGGACGTCCAATTGATCGCCGGTCTAACGCCTCGCGGTTTATTACAACCAACGCCGGGGCATTAAGAGGGTATTGCTTTAAAGCGACCGAGTGAAAGATTAAAGTTAGGGAAACAGAGGCCGCGGCAGGGAAAGGCATTACCGGGCGCTTCCGCGGATAGCCGATCAACTTTCCTCATTGGCGCGACTGCAGGCATCCATTGGATGAACCTGCCAAGAATCATTTACCCCCTCCTCGCCTACCCGGGGCTTTCTTTTTTTTTTAATTATTTATCTTTGCGCTCGGTTAACGTAATCTTACACAATGGCGATTGCGCGATTTCGCTCACGAGGAAAGTTTCGCAAAGTCCAATTAAATCGCAATTTAGCGTCCTGCATAATCGGCATTCCGTATTTTGAAAAATTAATTTACTTGCCAGTTGGGAACTTTGTACGATTCACGTCGCCCGGGATAACGAGCACGCAAACGCACGCTTTATGTGTTATGGATTAATTAATTTTTGTTTCACCTGCAAACCAGTGAATAGCGCGCACATGAAACGATACGGGCAATCATTGTATAAATTGTCCAAGGTAAATGTACATGTGAATATAATTTAGAGTTTGCATTTGGCATTTGAAAAGATGTTGCATTCAATAACGAGGATGGTATTGGTTTTTATTTGAACCGAGAGCACTTGATGAATATCGTATTATTTAGTGGCTTGCATGCGAGGCTTTTAATGAATTTGTTAGAAGGCTGTCAGGTAGAGTTGTTCTCTGGCCACACTCGCAATCATACTACTTGCTGTGACTAATACGACATCAGAGTCTAGGAAGAAGGCAGATGGCTTGATAAACAATGTAAGACAAGTCATCTGAAAAGATTGGATGTAGGGGAGCAGCAGAAATCGCATGTGCAGGGTGAGCTTTTTGTATCGGTCAAGCGAGCGCGAGCGCGTGAAAAGTAAAGCGAGTGATTCGTATGGATGACGCAAGATCCCCATAGCAACGGGGCATGAATGAAATGTCTCTAACTCGATACATAACCGTGAATAATAACAATGGAGTTTATCGTGTGCCGGGCGCGTTAGACGTTAGACAAACAACTGGTACGTGTGCAATCAACACGTAAATTTGAAGAAGGTACGCGCAACCGGGCTCGGGGCTATCGTCCGGGGCGAGCGGAGGGGCGCAGGGCGCAGGGCTTAGGGCGCGGAGGGTCGGGGCGCGGGGCGCGGGGCGCAAAGGACAACGGCGCCCGGGAAAAGTAGGAGGGAAATGCGATAAGGAGGCGCGGGGCGGTAGGGGCGCGGGGGCGGGCGCATCGAGGGTCGTTCGCGCCATCGCCATAAATGCCCCTCACAGTTTACAGTTTACAGGGCAGTTATACGCGGGCCCCGGAGATGGTGTCGCGAGTTGATCAGCCATTATGCGCTGCTCGGCCTCCCCCTTTCACAAGTCTTGGCGACGGTCCTCCTCGGCGATTCTTTACACGCTAGACCCTCGGGGAAAGTATACTGGCAGACGCAAGGGTGGGCGGCCCTGGGCGGCTGCCGGGCACTAAAGCTGCCGGCGCATTATTTCCGACGCAGTTCCAGGATGATTTTACGTCTGGTTCCGGTTAATCTATCGGGCGGATCTTTCGGCGGGTCGTTAAAGGGCCTCGGGGGCGGGGCGCGGGCCTCGGCGCCGATCGCGGGCCCCGGGTCCAATTAGCCGGCGCGCGCCCGGGCCCGCGGGTCCCGCCGGCTCCCCGCGCGCAACTGGGTTAACGGTGTCGTCGAACTTGCGGTTTTCGCGGGGCACGTGAAGCGCGGATTAGCGGTCCGCGCCGGCGCTCGGGAGCTGGGCGGCGGGCCGCGCCCGAGGACGCGGCGGATCGCCCGCGGGGAAAATCAATCGGCGGGCATCGATGGGCATCCCGGCCCCGCCCGCCGCTCCCCCGGCGGCCCGGCCTCCCGGGGCCCGGCGGAGCCCCGTCCCGGGGGTCGTCGACCCGCGCCCCGAGGACCCGCCGCGATTCCAAATTCGGCGGCTCCCGCGCGGAGGAGGCAGCGGCGAGGGCGGAAAAAAGCCGGGAGGCCGGGAGGCCGGGAGGGCCGGAGGGCCGGAGGCTGGGCTGCGGGGCCGGCGTGGACCTACGGCGGCGGGGCGGGCGGCGCTCGGGCAGGGTCGAACTCATGGACGAACGAGCCGACGGATAGGACGGCTGGCGCCTGTACTCAGATCGATGCACATGGCTCCAGCTGGGCGCCGCCGCGGCTCCCTCTCTCTCCCTCTGCCGCGGCGCTTTATCCCCGGCGGGAGCGCCCGGCGCGCTCGCCGCGCGCCCCGAGCGAGCGAGAGGGCGGATAAGGATTGCCCGATCCGCTCTTATCCCCGCCGGCTGGGAGGCGCGCCGGCCCTCCGCCGCCCCCACGCCCCACACCCCGCGCCACCCCCGCGCGTATTGTAGTGGTGCGCCGCCGCCGTGTATAAATGCTTCGCATGTTCGGGCGAGGAGCTCTTCCTCGCCAGCGGCTCCTTCGCGCGGCCCCTCCCCCGCGCGCCGCCCGTCTGCGGGGCGCGGCGCGCCTCTGCGTCCGTGTGCGCCCACCGCCGCTCCCAGACATTACGCACCAAAAAGTGTGGAGCGCGCGACGCCGCCCGCCGCCCCGCCGCCCCGCCGCCCCCTGCAGTCTGCGCCGCGAGACTTTTGACACAGGGGCCAAGCCGCGCGCCCGCCTCGCCCGCGTCCACCGCCTCGAGGCGCAAGGGCCCGCCGGCCAAGCGCGCCCGGGGGCCCGAGGGACGCCGCGCCCGCGCCGCTCCCTCGCCCTCGATCGCCGATAGACGCCCGGGTACCAGCCGAGTGCCCGCCCAGCGCCCGCCCAGCGCCCGCCGCCCTGGCCCCCGAAGCCCACTTTCAGCGCTTTCTTACGAATCATCTTTTTCCCCCGGATTATGTATTCGGACTGTCGAGCTTTCATTCAAGGATAATCTATTGAAATAATTCATGTGCCTAGGTTGCACAACCCACCCGTAATTAAGAGCTTTCTCTTGCCCGCCCCCTAGCTTTTCGCCGCCAGTAATCAAAAGCGTCTCCATTGCGCATTTGTCTCCCAGACATCCGTCTAAAAAACTCCCTGCCAATTTGTGTATCAAAAGCTTGCAAAGTCCTCCAATGGATGCCGCCGTTTCCGTCACTCGAGCCATAACACCTGCCCACGACTGGTCATTCGGTCATTGCACCGTTATAATTGAGCTCGTCCTTGTCAACCATCTATTTTCCCTCGTGTGGAAACCTGGACTAATCTGCAATATTCTTGAGGGAATATCAGAATTATCGCTTATTAGAATATACGAGTAGCGCACGAAGAAATAAAGTCTCCTGCTATTGAGGAAGAGTTAGAAAGAGGGCGCAGTTAAAGTTGAAAGCTTTGGAAGAAGTATCGGCCGCGTCTTGCCACGCGGG
The DNA here is from genome assembly GCA_018906755.1 of Sycophaga agraensis. Lineage (NCBI taxonomy): Eukaryota > Metazoa > Arthropoda > Insecta > Hymenoptera > Pteromalidae > Sycophaga > Sycophaga agraensis. Next base: position 583,992 of record JACCIE010000072.1, on the reverse strand, counting down.
ACTTATTCTACTTAATATAATACTTCCCTCTGCCTTATTACGTCGAGCGCACTTCCCAACTTTTTCAAGCGCAATGCGGTGCATCCTTCCGCTTAATCATCCTTCTTTTTGGAGATCAAAACAAGGCTTAGAAGCGACTGGGTGGTCGATGCACCTTGCCAAGGAATTCGTCTTCGCATTCGTTACGCCGGTAATTGGACGTAGAGTACGCAATGCAGATTTTGAAAATGCGCATCGCCCGAGATAAAATCTTTATCGGAGGTTAAAATGCAGCCGCAAGGGGGCGGGGAGTAAGTGGCAGAAGAGAATCCGGGAAGATGGGGCGCATTGTCGGGCGGGCGGCTCATCTCGGTGTCGAAAGGGCTCGGAGGCGGCGGGGTGCCCGCGTCGGGGCGCAAGGTGTGAAGGCGGCCATTCATCTTGGGCGGAGGCGGGGCTGCGGGGCCGAAAAAAGGGGCTGCCTCGTTTTCTCAGGCCGCCACTTGCAGGAGGGGCAGCCTCTCGTGAAAATCTCATCGGCGTCTCGGGCGGGGCCGGCCCTCGGCAAACACGTTCAGCGCGTGAATGAAGGGGCTGGAGGGCCGGCGGGCCGCGTTGTTCGCACCTCCCGCCCGGGGGGCTCTTAGACTCCGAGGGCCGTACGTGCAAGTGCGCGGGCCTGTGTCCACTAGAGCCTGTCTCGTCTGAAGTGCCTCAACTACCCGCGGCTTAATCCGAGGCAGGCGCGCGAGCGCGGCCTAACGAGCCGCCGAAAGGCCCGCTTTGTTCGCCCGGCCCGCCTGCCCCTCGTTAAATTGTGCACCAGACGAGGTGTGAAAATCGCCGAGGGCCGCCCCGCGGCTAAACGAATACTAATGAAGTGAAACTGAGCCCGACAACCTTTGCCCCCCCCCCCTCCCAGCCCCCGAGCCCCCGAGCCCCCGAGGCCACCCCCGCCCCTTCCCGCTTGCGCGAGCGCTTGACCCCGGGTCACGAGCTTGCGCCGAGCTTGCGCACGGCCCGAGCCCCCGAGCCCCCGAGCCCCCGAGCCCTCCACCGCCCGGACGAATATTACAATCTACTTCGATTCCGCCCACTGGCCCGCTGGACAATACGCTGAAAAGGAGAGTTTTTAACTTTCTAAATAGCACCGGTACTTTCTTGGGGCTAACTTCGAGCCCCTTTTTGCCCCACAAACTTGCCCCGCGGCCGCCGGGGCCGCAGATGGATAGTCCAAGTTAGAGAGCCAGCTAAATTTTGATAAGTAGGTAAAACTTTCCAACAACGGGCGAATTTTCATCCTGCGCGTGTGTGCCCAGTCGGCCCCAGCCCGGGCCCTCCCTGCACGTCCACGTTGTTGCGCTCTACAAACTTCTCTCTTCCGAGTTTCCCCGGATTTTTAGCACCTGCGATCAGACGTCCTACAGACTGATCAAAATTTCCCCGCATCAACTGTTACTCCTCCGACGACCCTGCCTCGTCGACTTCTCCGACTTTTTTATTCTCCATTCAGAATTTAAATAGACCTTCACTCTCTGTAACAATAATGAAAACAGCCAAAAATTAGAAGGAAGCTTTCGGCAACTTTACGAGCCAGTTACTGTAAAATCTGCAATAGTACACAATCCTGTAAATTTTACAACTGCCGTCAACATTTTATGTCTATTTTACAGTGTAAGCTTCCGCATTTGCAACATATCTTTGATACCGACTTTTCTAACAAATACAATTGCTAATAGTTATTTATGTGTATGACTTATAATAAAGTCGAATGCCGGGATATAAAATGCAGGGTATACCGAACGTACCTCTAGTACAAGTCGTAACAAACCACGTAATACCCATAGTTGAACATGACGAATTTTGTTAAAAAAAAGTCAGTCTGTAGTTTGTAGACCAATTTTTATACAATTTTTTATACTAACCTCTCAAAATAGAAGATATAAATAATAAAGTATAAATATAAGATGTAAATTAGCCCTAGAATTAGAATAAAAATCTTTATAATAAATGTAACCAAATGTAAAAACGATGAGCAATATTTCTGAAATTATTCAAGAATAATTTTCATTGTAATGAACTGAAGGAGATTAATTTATGCTAATATATATAATTAATTATTTACCCAAATCCTCTAGTTTAATAATTTAGTAATAATATTTATCTATTTATCTAATCACTTGTACAACTCAAAGATTTTAGCACCTACTTCTTTCCTCTCCGCTTCATCTAATCCGAAACTAAGTACGAGTTCGCTACTCTATAGTCAATCGATATACATTCAAAGTTTAGCTGTATTTATTATATTTGTTACTATTAATGGCTATTGATTCAAACAAATGACAATCACTAAATATTTTGTTCATATTTTGGAAAGATTTTAATTTGTTTTATTTTTCTACTTTAGTAATAGTTTGCATTTGTGAATTAAACTAGTTCGAAATAAATGAATATAATTTTTGAATGAGAATAATAATTTTGTTTTTTATATTAGTTATAAAAGTGTTTTTTAATTCATTTAATTAATTTATGTGTTGAAGATAAAAAATCTTAAAATCTGAAAAATAAAAAAAGGTTGCGTAATATACAACATAATAATATCAAGGAAAATATCATACAATTTGACCGTTGCATGACAAATTTTATATTACTAACTTTGCATAAATCAGTCGCATTATCCATAATTTGTAACATGGGGTTATTGTACCGAAATGAGAAATGAGTCGAAGCATTCGGAAGCGATGCGTGGCTGAGGATCGAGTATATACGCGCGGTGGGACAATAATTATCGAGAATCGATATATACGCGCGGACAATTAAGCAAGCGCGAGAGGAAGTGGAGTGGCATGGCGCACGCGGAAGAGATTAGCCGATTGGTAGTCGAGGAGCGGGAGTACACAGGGTGCATAGAGTACGGCAGCAGCCGGTCGGCCGCGGCTTGGCGCAGTCATCGATCAAGATTGCGCACATGTGCCTCGGGCACTCCCGGCTCTCCACGTACACACACACGCGGGGGGCACGCATCGGATCGGGAGTCCGTACTATACGGAGCACGTGGCGATAGATCTGGATCAGGGTTACTCCAGCGCGAGCGTCTATATTTGACCCTCTTATTTGACTGAGAGTATTACGGTCAATCGCCCTCCCGCTCTCTCTCCCTTTCGTCCCGCAAGGTATCGCTAATGCCACGTGTATTTCGACGATCTGATCGTTTCGCTCAGGGCTTCGCCAGGACCAGAGGACTTCTTATGCATTTAACTTTCATCTCGATTACGCATGCCTTCAATTTTTATTACATTATACAAATCGCGCGAAGGCCATAAAGGGTCCTAATAGTCATCTTTCTGTGACAGTCTACCTTGACGAGAGCAAAGAGATTAGACTCATTGTCACGAACAGGTACGCAACCTTGACTGATCATTACCGATTTGTGACAGATAGAAGTACGGAATACAGATAGACTATAATCTTTTACTCAGTCACTTTCATTGCAAGAACTACAATAAAATTCTATACATTATATACTTATTATATTGTATTAGAGTTTGAAGTATGCTTATTTAAGCTTTTCTTGAGGTTCTTCTACGTAATACTGCTTAAAAATTAACTGAAAAATTAGCTTATAAATTACTAATTAAACCAGTCAAATTTCTTACTTATGACTATGGCGTTTCTTTTCGTTGAATATTACCAGATTAAATAAATATTATCAGATAATTAAATATTATCAGATGCCATATAGCAACAGTTTACGAGTAAAATTATCTCAAAATTGTATAACAACATCCTTCTGCAGTAGGCTCTACGCAAATGATATTATTATATCAAGATTCTTAACTGTCTTGCAATTTTATGAATACATTTAATTGAAAACTAAAAAATCACTGAATAAAATGCAGTTGATAGACAGATAAAGTCCAAGACTATAGATAATAACAATTAATTAATAGTCTTTATGAAATCGTTTGAAGTTTCTAAAAAAATATATGAAATCAGAGTGTTCAGAATTATTTATTATATCCAATACATAAATTAAGTTATTTATACATTAATTAAATTATTTACGTTATTAAATGAATTGTAGATAACTATTTTTAAAGCGCGTCAATGACACGCGCCATTATTAGAATCACTTCCTCCCCTTTTCGCCCCATTCTATACAAAAATCAATGAATAGACACATTGTGCGAATAGGGTGTAAATACATAGCTCACTAGCGTGTGCGTTTCGTCAGTTTACTCTCTCCTTTCGTCGACTCGCGTTACGCCTTCATTATGAGTTATAGTTATATCGGAAATGAATGAATGATGGATAAGGCTAGAGTCGATGAATCGGATGCATCGGCATGTGGTTAGTGGTGTAGGTAATCGCTTTATTAAAAGATCAAGCAGTGTTATTATAAGCTAAGGATGTGATCAGTATCCGATATCTGTCTTTCATACAAATTTTATTCTTATTAGCATTTGATAATTCTATGCATAAGTCGACAACAGGCAAGCTATATTTATTAAACGTCGGGCAAGATTGAAAGAAGTACTTGAGAAGCATACTTGAGGAGAATTTTCCCGAAAAATTGAACGGTTTTGCGACTGGTCCTGGGCATAGATCATTCCAGAGTGTCTTTATAATGCCGCGTGCACTCGAGAATTACGAGGAAATTTGAATTTTTGAATACAAAGTAGTTCCAAAATAAAAGATAGGAGAATAAGTCGTTCAAAAGAAAATAGATCAAATGAAAAGCGACTGAAATTTTTACACCGCGACGAAAGGCTCGTTGCAAGTAATTATTATTGAATCGAAGTAAACTATTTGTATGAAAGCTCAATTATACGAGTACACGATGAAGCAGGAGAGAAAAGGGTACGGGGCGCAGAATTACAGCGGCACATTGGAAGTACATTGGAATTACTTTGGCGACTCCCGCAGGCGGAATAGCAGTTAGCTCAACGAACTGGAGGAGCGGGCGAGGGAGTTTTTAACCTTGCACAAGCAGCGGAGCGCGAGGAATCCCGGGCGATGGTCTGGAGCTCGGCTCGGTCGCGGGCGGCGCACTCCCGGATTAAACCGAGTCGAGGATGATGTGTGTGTACCGCAGTGCACCTCTTCCCCCTGGGCGGCTGGCCGGACCCGGGGCGGCGCCCGCGCCGCGCCGGAAGTCATCCGTATAAATACGCCTGTGCGCGCTTTTCCGCTGCACGCGAGACTTAAAATACAGGAGTTTATGGGGGGAGGGCCTCGAGGAGACAGGGCCGGCGGCGGCGGCGGCGGCGGCGGCGAGGGGTTGCGTGGGCGAGCGGCGCCCGCGCCGGCCCGTATATCGGTCAGGAGGTTGCCGATGGACCAGTGACGAGCGGCCGCGCGCGAGGATAACGGGCGTTAGGTAACCGAGCCGGGAGGGGGGCCGGGCCTCGGGCGACAGGTCAAGGTTCCGCGAGGCGGCCCCCGCGGCCCGGGATCTCCGCATCCGTCCGCGTTACATTTATCGGGCGCGGGCGGGGGGTGGGGGGAGCCGAGGAGGCTCGGGGGAAAAAGTCGGCGGGGCGGGCGCGCGGCCCAGACCCCTTTTCCGAATTCCCACCGACGATTGCCAAAATATTCAATCGACTTCCGAGCGGGAAATGAGCCCCCGGACTCGGCGACCGCGGCAGTCGCCCCCTCCCTCGCGCCCTCCTTCGCCGCTGGAACTTTTGGTTTTTTGGAGAAGTTTCAATGCGGCCCCCGATGCAGCGAGGCGAGAGCCCATCGGCCGAGTCCGCCGCCCTCGTCCCTTCGCCGGGAGCGAGCGAGTTACGGAGCCCGTTGTTGCACTTGTTCGACTGGCGACTCTATCGCTCGACCGATTTTCCCAATGCCAATCTTCGGCTGCTGCCGCCGTGTTGACAAAACCGACCCGCCAAGTAATTCACAGAGAATATCCATCTGGCGTGCACGTTACTCCTTCTCCTTCGTAAGCTATACCAAAGCATCAACTTTATTTAGAAGGCTTCGAAACAGGCTACATAAATATCATCGTCTCGCTGACCCTCAAGAAACGTGAGAACCTGCGCTTTGAAGAGGAGGATGTGCTGCATTATAGTACACCAAATCGATCTGAAACATAATCATTCTTGACAAACCGATATCCTTATTGAAAACAGTTTCATTAATTATTGACTCTGTACCCAAAGTAAATTAAAATAAGATTGAATTATCGTGAGAGGATTTCATTTGTTCATCTATAAGTACTAGAAAATTATTTTAAAAAGTTATCAATACTTTCAAACTAGCATCAATTTAACGTTATATTTTACGAAAAGTTGCATTATTTGCTTTAATTAACTTTTAAAAGAATTTCAAGCGTTTGTTCTTAATAAAATATAGCTGTAGAAGAGAGTCTTAATTGCAAAATTTTCTGGTGCACGAGATTCAAGTAAAAATTTTATTTTGCTATTATTTCCATTATTTCCTATGACATAAGAAAGACTTGTATACCGTAAGGTAATGTGCTCAACCACCCAGGTAGTTAATGCAAGTAGAAATGTGTCGAGTATAGTCGGACGGCTAGGAAAATAAATGCATGGACCTCATTAAATTACGAAGTTTAAAAGCGCTTTCCCTAACTTTTCCTATATTCCTGAAATATTCGAATCCTTTATTATTTTGTATGAGTTTCAATGTCGTCAAAGATATAGAAAATAATGTGATGTTACAGTATAAAAAATTCTACAATTATTTATCCATTTTTTATGTTAAACTATTCTGAATAAGGAGCGATTTTATATCTCTGTAGAGAATCAATGTTATAGTTTAGTAAATCATATAGATTTAGTAATTATAAAAATAGAGGATACGAGTAAAAAGAAATCTGTCATAGCTTAAAAATGATTAAGAATTCCACGGGCTGCAAGTGTTCGAGTAATTTGGCGTAAGAAAATATTTGAATAGCAGGGCGTAGCGGAAGAATGGACGAAGAATGAAATGGCGAAAAAGTATCGGATTGAAGAGGATTGCAGGATTGAAGCGATTAGAGAGTGGGAGAGGGAGCCGGGGGTCGGGGCGGGCGATGATTCACGGGGGCGGGCGTAGGGCCCGAGGGCGGCCTCGGCGGCCGCGGGCCGCTAATGATCCCGGGGCCGGAAGAACAACCGTAATGGGGCTTAAAGCGCCGGGCGCACAAATCACGCAATAAGCGGGCGGCCTTGAGATTAACGCTCGGGCCGGGCGATTTGCCTTTGATCGCGGGGCGCGGGTCCTCGCCGTCGGTAAGGCGGGGGCCTTTTTGCGCGGGGCGCCGGGGCCAAGTCGAATCTTTATCTCGACAAGCGCTCGGCATTTGCCGCGGGGTGGGGAGCCTCAAATGGACGACTTGGCCGCGCGCCCCCCGCCGGGGGCTTGATGCCCGCGCCCGGATTTACGGGGGCGCGTGCGCCCATCGCGTTACGCCGATTACGCGGGGAAAAAACGGCCCGCGACTTAATTAAGGAGAGTACCGCCGCGGGAGAGCGTCAAGTGCATTGATCCCCGCGGCGTGACTGGCTGCTTAGGGGCGGGCCCCGGGCTGCCGATACAGGCCGGCGCCGCGGAGCCGCTCCTTCGCGAGCGGCGCTCGGCCGATCAGCGGCCGCCGCGGCTCCCGGGCGCATACGCACCGCTCCCGCGCCCAACGCGGAGCGGCCCTTTTTTTTCGCCCCGCCCGTTGCGTACTTCTCCTTGGATCCAATCCAAAAGGCTAGGTTACGATTTTAGCGGAGGGAGCTTATCAAAAATTCCTTTTATTCCCTCGACCCACTTTGCCCAATTCGTCTACTTCCCTTCCACGAGAAACCTCGACATTATAATTAAGCTTTTTAACCATTACGCACGTACATCTATCGTGGCTTCGATCCGGTCCAGTGACTAAGCCACTATCCGCGCGGACCCATTGTAATGTTAATTCCCCGCTGATTAGCTTCGGGCTCATGTTTATTTTTCCTATCAGCTATATCCATTTCATAATCATTAGGATTTTAATTAACACTAAATTCGACGGAATCGTAGCACGTTGTGCCAGTCTTGCGAGGAATTCCGCGCTCCTCGCAAGCCTCGAGGACGATTCGAATCGGAATTCAATGTTTTAATCGTACTTTGATAGAGGGCGCGCGGTATAATGCGCGGTAATAACGCTGACCGATTTCTTAAATGACGCTTGCCAATGCTGTCGCCCTAATTGCGCTTGGCTGCTGAAAAAGGAGCATAAAGAATGAATGGAGGGTTGGCTCACGGTCGAAAGTGTTAAAAACCGAAGAAACAACAACTCACATGTATGCGCTTCTTGCCCCTCATTCTTCGGGCGGGGGGAGGAATCTGCAATCGCGTGGCACCAGCGGAAAGATAAAGTTTTCTCCCCGAAATTGGCCTTAAACTTCTTGGCCGCTCGGGAAGTCGGAGCCAGGGAATTCGCGGGCGAAGTGCGAGAAAAACTTTAGCCCCGAGTCGGCGGGCGATCGAGCATTTTGGGCGAGGGCTCCCGGAGCTGGGGGCGGAAGGCAGAGGCAGTGGAAGGGGGGGCGGGGGAGGCGAGGGCTCCGTGGAGCGGGTAGGGGAGGGTGAAAGCCGAGGAGAAAACGAGAGTGCGTGGGCGGGCCTGCGGGGCCTCGGGCGTCCGCAGGGTGTACATTTCTCGCGGCGCGTTACGAGGCCTCGGTGGGCGCGATCGGCTTTCGGGGCGCGGCGGCCGATCGGAAACCGGAGCAAGATGGATGCGAGCCGCGGGCGATCGGCGGGCGATCGGCGGCCGCGCGAGGCGCTAATGCGCGCGACCTTGGCGCGCGGGCCGGAGCAAATATTTTTGAGCGGCGGGGCCGGCGGCGCGCGCCGCTCCCGGCCGCTTATAACTCGCCCGCGGGCTTTTATCGGATTAGTTTCCGAAAAATAGAGGAATAAAGTGCACGCGGCTGCTTCGGCCCCGGCTGCGGAATTAAAAAGTTTTCAATTTGGAATAGACCGGGCCGCGCCCGGACGCATTCAATTACCCGGGGGGAGGAGCATCTGGAGGAGCCTCCGAGGAGTCGCGCGCCCGCCTCCTGGGGCCAAGAGCCGAGGGGGGCCGCCCGGTCCCGGTTGCCTTGCCGCAGGGCAGGGGGCGCAGCCGCCCTCCCCGCGGAACCCCAAGCGCCATTGCTGCTCACGGGGACGCTTCCCGCCGCGGAGTGGCCGAGGCCATCAGGCCAATCGGCTGATCTTCGGAGGCGCAGGGGCCGACCGCGGGAAAAAGTCGAGCGGAGCATTAGCATAACCTCCGCCGGTGTCATGAATATCTGGCCGAAGGGAGCCGGCGTCGCGGCCGCGGCCAACAAACTTTGCCGCCGCGAGTTTTTCCGCAGCGGCCGGCCGCGGGCCCGGCGTGCCTCCCGCGGCGATGCAAAGCGCCCGGGTCCCGGGGCTCCTCTGCCCCGGAGACGTCAGGTCGCCGGAGGAGCCAAGTCCTCCCGCTTCCCTCCCCTGGCTTTATGTCCCCCTCGCTATGCTGTTGAGCGCTGCGGCGGGTTTGCCGACAGTAAACGTATAAATCCAATTTCGCGCGTTTCAATTTCCTTTTTTCACCCAATGCCCTGATTAAACCAAACGCATAAAAGTCATGCAAAACTCGGGTAATTGACCCGGGGATATAAGCCAGGAAAAATATGCTCGCTGAGAGCGAGATAGCCGTTTTATAGCTCGATTTTGTAATCATCAAGGTTGCTCCGTCGCGGCCAGCATTGCCAAATGTAAACAAATGCCCCAGGAAGAATTGTTGTGAATTTTGACGCGTGGATTATTGTCAGAGGCAGCTTCGTGGAATCCAGCGAGCTTATACGCACTCGAACGGTGTCGGGTATTTAGTGTAGTCTTCGGTACCATAGTAGCTCGACTCGGTAAAACACGTTAAATTATTAAAAAACACTAGAGGCAATCAATTGAATCCTCATGCAGATTACACACTGTTCTCGGAGTAATAAAATACGTAATAGCTAAACAGATTATACGTTTATACTGCAAAGATTGGATTAGCCTCTATAAATCTTATTGAATTTATCAGAGAGAGAGAGAGAGAGGAGGCACGCCGAGATGCATTAAATGTTGCATGCATAGAAAAGCAAGGCTCTCGTGTACAGCGATGGCAAGAACGGAAGTTTTTCGAAAGCTTGAGGGTCGATACGGAGAAGCGAGCGAATTAATCGAAGGCGGTATAGTCCGCTTGATAACTCGGGGCGGTGTGTAGGGAAGCCCGGCTAATGGCTCGGCTGATTAGGCGCCCGTCAAGTTCAACGGTCGGCTCGGGGCTCGAGAGATCGGCGGGCCGGAGGCCGGTCCAGGCCGCCCGGAGGCCGCGGGCGGAAATTTCAACGCCGAGGCGCGGCGCCGCGCCGGCCGGCGATTGATTCGCCGCGGCGCAGGCGCGCACCTGGCGCCCACTCCCCCCGGGCCTTGGCCGTGCCCCGAGGCGCGTGCACACGTGGCCGCGAGGGGGGGGGGAGGGGGCCGGCCGCGGTTTCGGCCAAAGACCCCCGGCCCGGTGATTGGATTGCGCCCGGTCTCGCGGTCACCTTTTCTTCGCCGGATGAATGGCCGCGATTGCCGCGCGATCGATCAAACCGCGCCTCAATGCGTAAGGGGACAATGTCGCCTGGTGCGCGCGCCTCCCCGCTCCGAGGCGCGGGCCCTCGGCCGGGCGGTCGTTGGCCCTGGCCGGGCCCCTCGCTCGTTTATCCTCAAAATGAGATTGCGCTCGATCGACTCGCCCAGAGAATAACGAGCCGGAGCAACTAGCTTCCTTGGGGGGTGGGGCCGGGGCTTCGGTCCCCTTCGCTCCTCCCTATCCCACTCGATCTCGGCCGCTCGGTCGTTCGCGCGGGGCGCCTCCGCCGGTCGCTCGAGGATCGCCGATCGGCCGGCCGACCGATTCCCGGTCTTTTAATAAGCCGCCGCGGCATTCAGCGATTCGGTTAATAATTGATTCGGACGCCCGGGGTCGATACATCGCTGCGTCAGGGCCGCAGAAGCTCACGGCGCGAACTCACCGGGGCGCGCTCGTAACGCTCGCGCTTCGATGCCGCGAGGTGCGCTTGAAGTCTCTTTAGCCGGCGGCAGGGGGCAGAGTACCGGCCTCCCGACGACTCCCGCCGGCCGCGTGGGCAGGGCCAGGGAGATTCATCATCGCGCACTTAGAGGGGGGTAGGGCGCCCTCCCCGGGCCCGGGGAAAATCGAAAAATGTAATTACCAAATGTTTTCCGGAGCGGGGACGGCGCGGGCGCTGCTCTGCCGCGGCGCCTCGGCTTCCGGCGCCGGGGCCATTACTGTATAGATTGGCAAGTTGCCCCGCGGGCGAAGCCGCCCTTCGGGGGGAAAAGCCCCGCGGCCAGGTGGACGGCCCGGCGCAACAGCCGGGGATGCACGTGCCGCGGGGGCCGCGTGCCGCAATGCGGCGGCCGACCTATCGGACCCAAGGCTGACCTCGAAAAAGCCCGCCGCGGGGGGTTCGACAGCCTCGGGGGCGCCGAGGCGGCCCCGCCCGCCCGAGGCGCGCCCGCGGATTTATCCGTCACTTTGAAAGGGGACTGCCGAGAGTTCCGCCGCCCGCGTAGACGCCCTCGCGGAGGGGCTCAGGCCCGCCCGCGGGAGGGAGTTTTTGCGAGGTGCCTTGTATAAACGCTGATTCGTCCCCCCGCCCCCGAAACTTTTTTTTGCGCCGGTTGATCGGCTTTTATGCCGATCAGGCGCCTCGGGCCGCGCCTCTATCGCGCGGTGATCCATTAATGACGAGTGCCCGATCGATCCTCGAGCTCGGCTTCCTTCGCATAAAGCTTTTTCCTTAAACTCCTCCAACTTATATGCGTTTAAGGACGTACTAGGGGAGCCGAGCGGGGCCGGCCCGGCTCCCCCCACTTTTATCAAGTATCCACTGCAATGCTATTCCCACCAAATTTATGCCGTTCTAAAGATCATAAAATTCTATGAATTTAAAAAATTCCGGCCATTCCGACCGCATTGAACGGAGAAAGAAAGCGTTTCTTTTTGTTACAGTGCTCCGGGCCGATTCGGACATGACTGATAGGGCCTTACGATTGTAAACGCTCTTCTATATATTCCCTCGGGGTTTTATGCCATCCTTCCGGATCCTTTAGATTATATTCGACCATTTGTATGCAGTAATCAGAATCCAAATACCTGTCTTTAATTGCATCACGTAGTTATACACTCGCTCTTACATAAACTTGTATACATCGTTGATGTACATATCATATAGCAATAGCTAGCTCGGTTATTATCGGAGATCAATAAGCATAGATTTTAATTAGGCAATTACTTTTCTCTGCGCAAATGATAAAATTAGTCGAAAGTATATATTGAAATTATCAATAGCTATTATGTACATCCATCGCTCTACCGTATATAACTAGAAGATATAGCTTTGCAATACAAGCGATCAATTTAAGAGTTCAGACTCTCGGGAAAGAAATGTAATGTTTATTCGATTTTACGCTATATCTGTTTAGTGGAAATAAAATCTTTCCCTGGGCTTTCCAATTCCGCTTTTGTGAATTTTAATTATTTATGAAACAAGTATTTTTGGAAAAGCGCGGCCGTGCAAAGCAAACACGAGCAGAGCGACGCACATAGGAATGCACTGGAGTATTACACGGAACGAGATATGTGCAGATACATAAGTGGGCGCGGTGCACTGCAATCGCGCTCTACCCCCCGGAAGGAAATTGCAAGAAGCGGAAGTGGAATAAGGGAGGGACGGGGTGAGCAGGGGGATAAGAGACAGAAGTAGAGATTATGGGTTCTTAGCCGATCGGCATAGAGCGCGCGGGGCGGGGGCTTATAAGCTCGTTATCGTCAATCACACCTCGAACGGTAAATACTTAATCGGAGATTTGCCGGGAGCATTTAGCCGTGTATCGAGTATAGCCTATCGATTACAGGGGGCGAGCGATCGGGCCGCGCGGGCGCAAGCTATACGCTCGGGGGCAAGGCGCCGCGACTAAGCTATCGTCGGCCCCTCGGGCGGCGCGGCGTCGGCGGCGTCGGTGGCGTCGGCGGATCTCGGAAGCCGCAGAGCTGGGGGCGGCTCGCGCCCCGCCGGGAGCCTTATAAAAAATGAATTTCTATTTCCATTCTATAGAATCCCGCAAATTGTATTATCGCGTCGGCGAGTCCATAAAAGTACAACAAAGGGGGCGGGCGCAGGGCCGGGGCGCGGCGCACCGGGACCGAGAAGCCGGAAACGCCCGCGCCCGGGGAAAAAGTCGGGCGCGCTCGCGAGAAGTGGGGGGGCGGGGGGAAAAAAAGGGAAACAAAGGCGGAAGAATCGCTTAAAACGACGATGAGCCGGCGCGGGAGTACCGCGGGCGCGCGCGCCGCCCGCGAGAGTAACTCGTGTATGAGCCGGCATTAATACACCACATGACGTATCGATTGGGGGTTTTTGCGAGAGAGGGAGCGAGCGCGAGGGTGGCGGAGTTGGCTAGAGATACACCTAGAGCGCGCGGGGGGGTGGGTGGGGGGGGGGCGGTTGGGTTGGTGGTGGCGGTGGCTCGCTCCTCCTCCTCCGAGCGCGCGACGTTACAGTAGCGTCATCGACCTGACTGACCCCGTCGGGCGCGCAGCGCCTCCCCCAAAAGGAGGAGGGGCGCGCCGCGAGTACGTGGCAGCCGGCGGCGATCGCAATATGCCGGCCCGGCCGCCGCGCGAGCTTTAACGGTCCCGAGGCCCGCCACCGGAAGCTCGTAGAATTTTAATGGGGCCAAGGAGGCGCAGCCCCGCCCGCGCGTCCCCCCGACACCCGCCGGCCCCTCCGGCCCCTCCGGCCCCTCCGGCCCCGCGCCGCGCCCAAGCCGAGGGCCGCCCAAGAACTGGGTCGCGGGTTTAATCGAGTGGCCAGAAATCCAAAAACCGGGCCCCCCCCCCATCCCGCGACTCCCGACACCCCCGCGTGCCTTATTATCGACCGTAGGCGCGCCTCTCCTCCCCCGCGGCCCTTTCGGCGCGCCAGGACCTCTTCGCCGGGACCTCGGGACTTTGCGCGATTCGCCCGGGCCTTCCTTCAACTCTTCGCGATTATTCCAATTACTTTGTTATGTAGATTATCGAGCATCGATTGCTTCGATCATGTCGTTAGATAATTAAACCCCGCGTTTCTTCCCGCGTATAGGTAATTCGTCCGTACGGACTCTTTATCTCGTGAATAATAGAAAAAGTGCGGTTACTACTTCCAATGATGCGAGTTATTTTTTCAAATATGAATCTTGTCATGTGTCCAGCGATTATACTTCTGCCCCGTATCGCTTTAAATGTTAATAAATTATTAAAGTCTTCTTTCGTTTTAGAGAAACAATTTATTTCGAAGAATTAACAACGAAAGCGTTTTAAAATTGATGTATTCAAATATAGAAGTATGTCTCCCCCGTAGCCTCCCTCTACAGCTCTCTATATTTTTCGCTTGATCAATGCAAAATTTTTTTATACCGCATAAATAATATTGATCTTTAAAATTGTATGATATAAAGGTCCGATAGAAGCCTCTAATAACCATGCATAAGTATAAGATATAAACGCGTAGAAACTGAAACGGAAAAATACCAAGTGGTCTATAATCCTATTTATTAATGCCATGCAATTAAGAACGGGGAATCGAGTGAGGCGCACAACAAGAAGATATACAAGCCGAAGAGAAAATCCAAGACGCATCCTAGATTCGAGTGCAGCGCGGGAGGGATCCTTTACACCAGGCGAGCATGATTCGCAAAGCACGGGAAACCGTAACTCGGCGCGGCGGTTAGAGATATAAAAACGAAACTTTATTCATTAAATCGATTCGGTCGCCAAGAGTAGGGTCGGAAGCCGCGCGAGAATCATCGAAATCAATCGATGCCTTTCCCCGGCTTGCCTTCGATTTTCGGAAATCCTTGTTTTTCCAAATTCTTCACCGAGGAGATTTTATTATTCATGCTCTCTTTACCCGCGGCGCAGTGTTCGGTTCCACTATTTTACAACTGCGAGGCATTCCTAAGCAATGTTTGCTTTGGCCGCAAAAGCCGCGGGTCAACAAATCAGAGGCTATATTCGCTCCGGGGCTTTGATGACACTGGAATCTTAATAAATGGAAGTTTATGCAATGGGAAAGGGGGCGTTTATCTTACAAAAGTAAGCTCTGAAGCGGCTCATTTGGAACGTCGCGCGGCTTTAAGATACTGATTTCCGTTCGCCTAAAAAGGCGTTGATAAAAGTAGATAAATCAGCCGGGGAATGGGTAAAAATGGGTAAAAATCAAGTAAATAAGGCTACGGGAAGAAAAGTAGAGGGGAATAAATCAGAGGGAGCACAACGGGGCAAGTCTAACCGTGTGACCTTCACAGCACACACCTATACAGTGATCTACGATGTTTACAATGTAGATGTACCCCTTTAATGACTGCGGACAAAGCCAATGAATACTGGGCGAAATAGCCCGGAGGGAGCCGCGGGCGGCGGCTGCGGCGGCGGCTCCCGTTCGACCGAGATTCGACACAGTTCCGTCAAGAGGGCCGGCCGCGCGGCCGGAAAAAAGAAAGGGGGGCCGAAAGGTCCGCCGGGGAATCGAGAGGGTTTTTGCGCAACCGAGGGGCGAGATATAAATCAAGGGCCGGCCGCGCGTAAATCTGTGCCGATACAAATCTGCGCGCGGGGCTTACGCCGGCGTAGTCGCGCGTCGCCCAGATGGAATTTCTCGGATACTTTGCGAGCCGCCGGCGCCGGCCGCTGGCAGTGAGAGTTCCCCGGCGGAGAGCCGGGCGGCGGGGGGCGGGGGGAGGGCGGCGGGATGACTTGCGATCCCGTCCCCCGCGCGCGCGCCCCCCCCGACTCGGGGCACTCGGCGGGCGGGGCGCGCGCGCACCCGCGCCGGAGCAGCGCCGCCCGCTGCCCAAGTGGAATACTGTCTGGCATGGTCAGACGTGCGTGTTGTAGCGCCCGGCTGCCGGCGCGGCCCGCCGGCAACCGCCGGCAACCGCCGCCCCGACGCCCCAATCGACGCCCGCCCGGCCTCTAATTAATTAACTTAAAGCCCCGGGACTCGATTAATTTTATCCCCCGGCTCGTTAGCTCCAATTAAAGTTGCCGCCGGCCCCGATAGTTTTCCCGGTGGCTGCGCGACCCTCTCCTCCCGGCCGCCCCGCTAATTTATTAACAACCCCCGCCCATCCCAACCGCCGCTCTCCTTTTTTTATGTACTCCCGTTTCCAGGCTGATGTGAGTGCCTATTCAAATCCCATTCGCTCCAATTAACCATGATTATAAAGGTATATACTGCGCGGCCGATCGTTCGAACTCTCGCGGAGCGGGGGATTATGGCGGGAGGCGCGCCGAGGACTCGGGCCCCGAGAGATAAACCGGACAATTAGATGAGCACGGCTCCTCGACTCCGAAATACGGGGGCGAAAAAAGCCCCCGGGCGGGCAGCCGAGCGGAGCCGCGCGGGAATAATTGAAAATAAATATGACGGGCGGCGGGAGCGGAGCGCGAAGCAGTAAATCGGATATCCCCGAGTCGAGCCCGGGGATCGCCGCCCGGGGAAAAAACGAGTCGCGCGGAAATCCCCCGGGCAAGCCGCATTACGTTATGCGCGGGCCGCGGGCCGCGGCGCTAAGGGGCGCCCGCCGAGCCCCGGAGAGCCAAGTAGTTAGGGGTAGCCAGGCGTGCCGAGGCAGTCAGCCGAGTTAGAGAAGGCGGAAGGCAGACGGCCGGCAGACGCCCCATGCTTATCCCCCACTCCGCGGGGATCGCGCCCCGTGACTCACGAAACCGTTAAGGGACGAAGCCTCCGCCGCCACCGCCGCCATTGCCGCCCTCTTGTACACACCTTCACCGCGTACTTGTGCCAAGTGACGCGCGCGACCGAGCGCGAGAGAGAGGGACGGAGCGAGAAGCTGAGGGCCGAGGGGGGAGACGAGGGCCGCCAAGCCGCTCCCCCCGCACTGCAGTTTGCGGATACTCCCGAAGCTGCGATTTTCAAACGCGACGTGCGCCCCTCGTGCTTCTTCATTCCGCGCGCCCTTGCGCCTTGTTTATTTGTGCACCGCCCAGGCAGCCGCATTCCGCCTTGTGGACCCGAGTCCCCGTCAAATTTTATCCGTCCTACAAGAAAACCTACGCTTAGAAGAGCTAAGCTTTTTCACAGGCAAATTCTTCCGGCAATCGTATCCCGTGGCTCTCCTAATAAACGCTTTCTTTCTATTCATTATGCCAGATGTATGTGTATTTTCAAATAGGAAATTACATCCAACTATTATTTGACCTACAATTTCAAATAAACGAAAAATGTAATGCTTCTAATATTTAATTTTTCATTAGAATGTATATAAATTTATTTCTCGTTTTTCGATTCAAAGGTATCAAAACCATAGCAAGTAATGAAATTAAAACTGCATATCGTTACAGCTGTTTGCGTCTTCGTTAAAGTAATTAAATCTTTTTAATTTTTAAAAAAATGCTGCTTATGAATTAATGACTTAATGAATTGTTATTACCACTTCAGTATCTATTAAGCATTACACGTATAATATTTTAAATATCTTAAATTATCTAAAGAATACTGAGAAAAAAAATTAGAAAAATAAGTGACGATAATATTCTGAACAATGTGACACGATATACAGCAGTTATAAATTTTATAGATTACGCTTAAATATATCATGTGTAATAAAAACTATACATGCTGCATATACTTATATTAATTTAATATTACAATTATGATATAAATACTTAATCTATATAATACTTAATGCATACTTTATGCGTACTATATGTAACTCCAAAGACTTCGTCAACTTTCATACAATTTTCACTTCTGCGATGCATAAGAATAGAAATTGTTATAAGTTTCTTCTACAAATTTATACTTATATTTTCATCGTAACTGCATGCAGCAACATGCATGAAATGAATACTTAAAATTTAAAACTAATACAGGCTAATAGTTTCACCGATTTCTAGCATTTCTTTAAAACAAATTTAAATTTAATTGATGTAATCATATAAGATGATTGTTTATAAAAATACCGTACTTCTTTACTCCATAATGATTCGCACGAATTGGACAACGCTTTATTTCTTGCATTATTTAAACATTCAAAAGAAATATTCTACGTTATTCTACTCGCGAGAACAATTATTAAAATTAATAAAAATTTAATGAGTTATATGTACCAGGAAACAAAGTAAAATGCGGTTAAAGTTTACAAAGTAACTTGGAAACATATGCCTGTAAATATATTGTAAAACTTTACTGTTTTGAAAGAATATAATACATGTAAATCAGTACATGCATGCATGCGCACAGTCGTATTCTAAACTTAGATTGAATCTACTGCGCATAACACGTTACGAAGAAAAAAATGTAAAAATTGCTTTAATAAAAGTTCGTAAAACTCGAAATAAAATTAAATAATAAATCAAAAAGATTTTCCTTAACTAGTTATAGTGAAGAGCTATTTTAAAAGACTTCATAGGAATTGAATGCTTCAATTAAAGTTAAAAGTTTATAACTAGCAGAGTAAATCGTTTTGAATTATTCGGAAGAACTAGTACTAAATCAGTTTGTCGTATTACCGGAATAGATGTAATGGTGATCTAGTTAGAAGTTATAAATGATTTCAAAAAAGTTTATTCGTCCTCGTAAGAAAGTTAATCGAACCCTTCGATACACAAGTATCGGGCAACTACTTCCTCTACTCCGAGCAAGTTCGTTCCATATTTTTTCACCCCCCGCGTCATGCGCTTGCCCCCCTCGAGTACTTACGTAATAGCGTATGCATCGTAGCGAACGAAAAAGCCGAGGCGGAATCTTCATTGCGCGCGGGCTACTCCATAATGCATCGGGAGGAAAACGAGCCGGCAACGTCAATACGGCCCGGATAGGCCTTACTTAATATACTTAGTGTTTACATTGCTAAACCATCGGCAGCTGACACAGAAGAGTGACACGCGCCCTCCGGCGCATCAGTCTTCCTTACCGACGCGGCGATACGCCGCGCGCACTTTTATTGCACGCAAGACACATAAAGAGGGGCTAAACTTGCGCGACCGCGAGCCGCATTAGATATTAAAGACGAAAGTTACGTGTCCGCAGGAGGAGGGCATACGCTCGGGGTTCCGCGCACGCGAACCTTTGGCTTATAAATATGAGAATCAACGCGGCACGGTTACACTGGGCTCAAGACACTTCAATCAGAAATGTGAAAGGAAGCATCGCGGGAAAGTGAAGCAGGAAATCCAGAGGATAGGGAGGCAGAAAGAGAGCCGAAGGCTGACGAAGACAGAGGAAAAAATCGATCCTCTCTTTATCCCTACTCGGCCGTAGAAGCCGAACCTTGGAACGTGCCGCTCGAGTGCGCCGCGAGAGAAGGAATCCCTCTCTCCGTCCCTCTCGCTCCGTTCATCTCCGCCAGCGCGAGACGATATAGTTGGAAAAATATCGCGACGATATAGTTGGAGGGAAGTTACACGCAGCTCGACGGATAAACTCGCATTACGGGAGGGTCCGCAATTTATAGTAGTGCAGTCTGCCAGTCGATAAGCAATGTCCGACAGTGCACTAGACTGACTTCCGACACGCCTCGGTAGAACACCCCTGGATCCTCTTGTCTCCTCTTTTTCGACCGATTCTCCTCGAATATTTAATTAAAGCAAATTTCCATTTTTCTCCGCGTTCAATCATCCGATCGTATCTCCCAATATATGCGTCCAAGGCATTCGCATGCCAATTATAAGAAACTCATTTCATCGTTCTATCATTATTCCGAATTCGTTCGAAAAGTCAACAAAATTTATTCCCATCGCATCCACATTTAAACTTTTTGTTAAAAACGTCACTGGTTCATGTGGACCGGATGGAAAGCAGTGCATTTTTCGCGAATATTTTTCCTGATTTATAATAACAACATAAATTATAAATTCAACTTATTATTCGAGGCATTGCATAAAAAGTGCTTCGATGTAATATAGTCGTGTCCGATTTTGTATGTGGGGAAATACTTTTAACCTATGCCCACTAGAGCGCGATAGTATGCTGACGGATACAAAAGTGGAGAAAAAAAGATAGAGTGTACTTACGTCAACGACCCCGCAGTTGTTAAGCAATAACTTTTTTTCACTCGTTGGATATTAGAATACTTTCCGTCGCTCTCGTATATATTCTTCGCGGTACATAAACTAATGTACAATGCTATTTCTGCTAATATTTATTTTGCAATAAGTAAGTCGATATACTTTTTTATGTAATTATCCAATCTTTGTATTCTGGGAAATTGTATACATTTTAAGTACTTTGTAACTCATAATCGCGAATATTTTTTATAAACACATCAATATATGGTTTTATTATAGTGCTAATTGAATCCATTTTTCATATTTCACGCGGCGCAAGATTTTCTCAAATTATAATCCAAACAAATCTTTTGATCCTGTAACAACAATGACAGTGATAATTATTTGCAGAAATTGTAATTCGTTTTATTCGCAGAATAAATATGGTTTATGAGGTGGATTTGAGTATGTAAATTTAATAATCCTTACATGGTGATAATTAAGAATATAAATCCACAAAAATATTTTGAATAGCTTTTTAATTGAACAAGCTCATTAGACTAAAAGAATTATCATCTAATACTCACTAAATGCCAAATACTTTAAAAAAAATTTCGAAGTTCAAGAAAAAGAAAGCATCCAATCAAACACGGTGTTTTATTATTTCAGGGCGGACGCTGAATGGGCAGCCATTGCTCGAGTTCCCATTATCGAGTACCGAGCCAGCATTGGAGCCGCTGAGTATCAAAAAGGCAACGTTGTGGGCCAGAGTCGAGCTGAGGCACGCGCATCATTACCAGCATCATCGGCAAAATCCGAACAACCAGAGGAATATCACACTTTGGGTATTCAGGGTACGCTGCGGCAACGTCACACATTTGCGTGGGAAGGTAAAGAGCTTTCCGTATAATACTGCAAAATGCAAAAATCTTTCAAACTGTGCTTATCCCTCTAAAATAAAATCTCAAAACACTTATACAACGTGAAATGTATCAGTGAGCCAACGCGCAGTGCTATCAATCAAATCTCGTGACAAATTTCCAAGCTACTTCGGCCATACTTGAATTAAAGCGCGCTCTCATTACGACCACCTCGAGAAACTTTTAAGTGTTCCGCGACACCCTTGCTACAAGCTTTCAGTTCTTCGGTTATACGAGCTGGTATAATAACGCAAGTATCGCCTCGGGTCTGGAATTGAAACGAGTAAATAATTGAGTATGCGAATAAACAAAGCGTGAATTCGCCTTCGGCGTCCGGAGTTTTGCCAATTGGAAGCCTCGGACTATATCGACGACTGCCGAATGCCACTCGACAATCTCATTTGATTTATTACCATTTAATTCCATTAAAACCTTTGTCAATCTCTCGCGGTCTATATTCGATTGATACAACACGCGTCCCCGCCTCCTTGTCCCTTTTGCCTCTTGCCTCGGCCTCTCCTTCACCAGAGCTGGACTACCCGCGGGGCTTCGCTAACTTTAATACACTATGCATCGCACGCAAACCTAGCGACTCTATAGTTATGAATGAGCACCAAGCAAACGGGAGTCTTAATTCACACTTATCACACTTCTCCACGTATCTTTAGTATACTTACATAGTCTGTTATGCTCATTTAGTTTCATGGTTTCTTTTCTATCACTTTATACCTTGAAGATGTAGTTGTCTGTATACGTATCTAAATGATCCCAAATTCAAACGCAAAAGAAATTTGAAATATTAAACAGATAAAGCAAATATAAAACTATAATGTTTTAATTCAGTCAAAATTGTACCTTTACAATACTTTATGTGAATAGTTAACGGTTGTTTATAAGGCGTCAATATTATTTTCATCCAGACGTACAAATTTCGTACAAATGGTTCATTAGAAAATATAATTCGTGATGAAAATTCATTTCGATCTATAATACTATAATAGCTATACTTCCAAAGTTGAACTCAATATCAGAAGAAAATTATAGACTCTAATTGACTTTGAATATAGTTTGTATTATGAGATTCAATTTAAAATTCATTAATCATTATTGCACGTAAACAAAATTATCTCTGTTTGCGTGTATACAGATGATGATTGAAATCAATAAACAAACAAGGAGATTTGATTATCTGAACTCACCGCAATTTTCCTCTCATAAATCTCTTTAGGTTTGCTTATTCGGTTAGTTCTTGAATTATTTATGTACCTACTTTCAAATATCGCATACTCTCCAAAAGCAAGCGACGCGCATTCATATATCGGTGCACACAATAGACCTTTCAAAATGAAGACACGTTCCCAACACAGTAATATCGCGTAACGGTCTTTTGACCGAGTAGCCACATCAGAGCAACACAGATTGAAGCAATTGAGATTGAGCGCAGATGCACTGGCAATCATGCACATATAAAGAGGAGAGTGTGATTAAGGGAAAAGGGGAAAAGCAGCGACGTCCTTTGCGTAACCAAGAAGAGTCGGATGCAATTGGTATGATTGCAGGAGCTCGGACAGCACTTGGACATGGTGACGTCAATGGTGGTGAGCATCGGGCAGCTCGGCTGGCAGAAGTTTGACGTGACGAGGGTCGTCGGGGGCTGGTACCAGACGCTGAACAACAAGGACAAGCTGACCCTCCTGGTCGACTGCACAGGATGCGGCTCCCACGTACACGTATCCACCTTCGGAGGTCATTCGCCCCACGTTGTAGAGCCGTCTTTAAATAGTAAAAGTAAGCGCTCACCGCGGCCGGCCGACCCCCACCCGCGGGGCGCCGTGCGATACCGCGGACCCGCGCCGCCCGCGCTATAGCCCCGAGCCGGCGGGTAGGCGGCCTAGCCGCCCCCGTCCCGGCCCTAATATCCGTGGGTTTTCGCGAAAGCCGCCCTTTTTGCGAGCGCGCTCGGCTCGGGGCTTCCGGGAAGGGGAATCAATGCGCGCCGGCGGAATCGGCCGCGACGACAGCGGACAAAGGGAGCCGGCGGCTTGGTGAACGGCCCCCGGGCCGCGGTATACCCGCCGCTCCCTTCCGCCCGCCGCGCACGCCTCGGACGCCTGGCACGCCGCCCCTCAAATAGGACGAAAATCCTTCTTTCCAGGTGCCCAGGACCCGGACCGGCCCTTCCTCGTCGTCAGGACGGACCCCACGGCTGTGAAGCGCGTCAGGAGGCGCGCCGTCGAGTGCACGGGTGCGGTCAAGGGGCAGTGCTGCAAGCAGAGGTTCTACGTCAGCTTCTCTCAGCTCGGCTGGGACGACTGGATTATAGCTCCACAGGGGTAAGCGGCCCACGAGACGCTGCACTTTCTTGACCCACCCCCACCCCACCCGCTCGACGCCCGGGCGCCCGCCCAGGAGCATCATCAACCCTTTCAACCTTTTAGGGCTTCCTTTGCACTCGGCTCTCTCCAGCCCCTGCGCGACAAACTTTTTTTTATATCACTGGCTTTCGTTGCCGAGGTAGCTACTCCTCCTTCGCCAGTCGTTGTGTAAATATCGTTCAACATTCGAACCAGAACGTAAACCCCTGGCTACCCTAGAACGTCATCATTGTATCTGCTTGTAGGAAAAATATATAACATCTTTGAAGCTCTTTTATTATTAGAATCAATATATCCTGAAAGTTTTCCAATGATCTATAAAAAACTTGAAAGTACGAGATGCTTTGAAGTTAGAAAAACACATTTCAAGAAAAGCGTGTTAAGTTTTTATTTTTCGGATACATCAAATGTAAATCGATGCTAATAGATGATAAAATGTTTTCGAGGTTCTCAATCTTATGTGCCGTAAAACTTACTAAAAATTATAAGCATTAAGAAATGGTAATAAAAAATCACTTGTCCTCAAAAAGAGTATTTGTGCTCGAAATTTATTTTTTGCGTGTAAGTCTTATCAAGCAGCGATCAATTATCTATTATATGAATAAAAGTAAAGAACTTCTAGATTCTTTACTGTGCTTTGTATCCATTATGTATTAGAGTGCTCACTTATATCAAAATGCGAATCAACATTGCAATGGTTATTTTATAAGTACAACACAATTAATATTATTTAATTTAAATAAGCAAGCACAAGAAATTTTCACTGTCAACAAAAATAAATGGGTAAATCAAAATTTATTTTAATTGAGAGCAATATTTGGCCCAATTTTCTAGCTTCGTCTACCGTGACGCGCTCGCATATGAGAAAGGGATGTCAAGGTTTTGGCAGTGGTCTTTAAAGTGTTTTCTCACACATATCGGTCAAAAGAAACTAGATTTGCATCAAGGTCAATAAAAATCGGCGCTAACGTATAGAATATTAAAATAATTCATTATTAGACAATCGATGAAAGGTCGTGAAATAAGTATGGAAATACATTAACACCTTTATTTTAATAATATCAAGTATTATATAATCTCAATATATTAACTAGTCATAATCTTTGATTATTATGTATAAAATTTATAATAATGAAAATCATGTTTTTATCAAACTCACACTTATCATGTTATTTATAAAATATGCATATATAAAATATACATTAATATGTTTGTGCGATTTTACACAATTAGTTGTAACTTCAATAGAAAAATCGGAACTTTATTCATATTATAAATAACATTCTACATATAATGTACAACATGTAGAAACAATAAAAAACGTATATTTCGAAACAAATTTTGGAAAGTTACTGCGGTCACTAAGTTGAAAGGAAAGAAGTTATAAATCGTGTTAAAGAAATTTAATTATTAAACTGGGAAGAACCATAAACTATAAAAATAGGAAAATTAAGTTAATTTATTTCAGTTGATAATGCGAAAATTAGATTTTTTAATTTTTCCTGCAGCACAATTACTATTCATCTTGTAGAATGATAACCGGCCAAATATAATATCCATCTTCTCAGACAATAACCTGTGTAATTAACTACAATTTCGGAGCTTTAATTTAATGTCGTCTTAAGTGTATAAATTTCTATAAAGTATCACATAAAGATTTCTACAAATTATTTTGCTTACTCAGTAGATAATGTTTAATGAAATCTGTTCCATTTTCATTATTTAAAAAGTTATAGCAACATTCTCATAAAAAAAAGAAATACTTATAAAGTCTTATTTATAAACTGGTTCAAAGACTTTTCAAGCAAAGTAGCATTTTGAATACACAATAATCTAGTATATTGACTCTATTGACTGCATATTAAATTGAATTTTTTAAAAAGTTTTTATTTTATTTATTGTAAAAAATACATTATAACTATAGACCAAATAAAATTGAAGTTTTTATGATAAAAGTAGTACTTTAAAAATATTAAAGATTTTATCATAATATAAAAATCAGTACGTACAATACATGCCCTGAATCATGTTTTCGACTCGAGACTTGCATAATAATTCGTTTATTAAGTATCCTTAATCATGAAATCATTTTTTCTGTTAATTATGCATAAACTATGAAGCATTTCTAATTTCATAATCGTACACTATTTTAACAAATTCTTATGTAGATACTTAGAATAGCGTTTACTGTTATTATAAATAAGGTTGAGAATTATCTGATTTTCCACCAAACATAGTACAAAAGTATTAAATAATGGTAAATGATGAACAATTATAATTCCAGTTACTATGCCAACTACTGCAGGGGTGATTGCGCGGCAGGGCATAGGACGCCCGACACCTTTCCGAATTACTACACGCACGTGATCGAGGAGTACCGGAAAATGGACCGACTCGCAGGGATGCAGCCATGCTGTGCGCCCCTCAAGTTTTCGCCCATGTCCTTAATCTACTATGGACCGGACTCCAACATAATCAAGCGGGACCTCCCGAAAATGGTCGTTGACGAGTGCGGCTGCCCGTAGAGCGGCAACTGGCAATTGTCCGACTGGAGTATGTCTTGACGCCTGACCATAGCTGCGTATGCAGAAAACGATCTCGTTGACCTATAGCTGCCAAGCGAATCGGCCGCTACGGTTAGCATAAACCTAGGATCAAAAAGTGGAATGCAAAGATATTAGCAAAAGATATAATGAGGAGGCGCAATAATTCGATAGGGAAAATTGGGCGGACTCACTTCGTCCGCCTTCCTACTCGAGTCTTACATAGCTAGAATTATATGAAAAATTGTAAAGTTGCTTGCGAGAGTGAGGGAATGAGAGGGAACTAGGCAAATCAAGAGTCGATTTAGGATAGCCAAGTGAGAGCGACAGAGAGAAAGATAACGAGAGAGAGAGAGAGAGAGAGAAAGAGAAAAAAATTAAGAGTTGCTAGGAAAATGAAAATGTTGGTCTGCAAAAATTCTTACCGAGAGCTTAGTCCTTTTTTATTAGTTGCGAATGTACTTTACGAGTATATGTATATACGAGGTGGTTTATCCGAATATTATATATTATATATAAATATATATATATAAATGAGAAAAAGCGATTAAGGGTTAAGTATAAACAATGAAACTCAATCTAATTGCCTTGTTTTTTATGCAAAACCTATGAAAGTATCGAGTAACGATTTAAAACAAAGTCGGAGCACTATTAAAAAGTCTATATATATATTATATATATGCGCGCGGCGTGACGGGGACAAAAAAATCCGAGCGCGATAAGAGATGGGTGAAAAATAATTAAGAGTTCAAAAACTAAGAGAAAAAATTACTATTAATTATATTATTGATGAAAAAATAAACAAAATGGGAACCTAAGAGGTAAGGGGTGTAATATGTAAGTTTTGAAAATTTTACAAAGCATGTTGAATTACCCGATATCTCAAAGACCGAGTCTGTACACTTTAAATGATCTTAGGGCATTCCGTAAGTTAGTTAAACTTATACATACAAAAAAGCAAGAAAGCTAATAATATATTAAATTTAATAATAAAAAAGTAAATAATTAACAAATGGGGAGACGGCGGTGAAGACGAGGAATGAGAATTTCAACAAATAGGCAAACTTAAAATTTACATGGTCGAAACGATCCCGCGTGGATTTTTGGATATTATGCACGGCAAACGGGATGGTGACGTTAACAATAATTATTCTTAAAGAAACGGCGGATAAGATGAAAAAATGTTTAAAATGAGCGCAAAAAGGAGAAAAAATAACATTAATGACAATAATACGAAAATATTATGAGAAAATGCTCGTTTGCCAAGAGTATAACTTGATAGGGTTGACTGATTTTGATTTCCTCGTTTTTCTGGATCGGATACGCCATATAATGTAATCGTTTTGCGAAATTGCAGTTTTATTTCACAATTAACGTAAAGCGGAAAACAAAAGAAAATGAAAAGGTGAATTGAAGGGGGAGGGGAGTAAAAGCATGAATTTGTTAAGGTTGCGGTTGAGATTCACACCAAGAGCTTGAAGCTTTAAAACAAGTTAGTATTATATAAAAAGGGTTTAATGTTGATGAATAGATCGCACCACTGAAAGTACGAAGACAGAGAAAAGAGAGAAGAAAGAGAATGATAGAATGACAGACAGAGAAAGAGGAGTGAAATCCGTGCGGGTATTTCGATTAAAGATGAAAGCAAAGATAAGAGTAGGTGACGAGTCGAAGGAAATAAAAGCGTTTTTAAAGGTATATTAAATTTTGTGGGATAGTTCATTGATCCCACGCAGCCTTACTGGGCCTTATTAAGATATTATCGCATTACTACTAAATCACTTATTAAATAAAAAAGAATAATGATATTTACGCTATTTCCAATATCCCCACGCAGGTAAACTTAATCAAAAAATAAATAAATAAATAAAATATAACATAAAACTACTAACGATGAAAGGCGTTTATAGCGACCGGTCGAAATTTTTTCCGAGACGATATTTCACGTATGGTAAACACTGAAGGACAGATAGATGATGGATAAGAATATGCAAAAGAATACGTAAAAACGAAGAAAGTCCAATGTAAAGCAGTACAAGAGCGAGGGGATAAAGGATCGGAGCAGAGTTTTGCCACTTTTCAGCTATTAGCCAAAAAAATCATAATTAATAAAAAAATATGAAAACTATTGCGTCCAAGTAAAGAATGAAAAGACTTGCGTAACTCTAGCGTAATCGCGTAATTACTATTAAGATTTTTTTCGTTTATTAAAGCGGACATTAAATTTGAGGGGGAGGGGAATGAGAAGAAGAGATAAGTCATTATGTGAACGAGAAAAACGATAATTATTTAAATTGATGAGAGACGTTCGAGCTATTAAACGTCAAAACGTCGAATTTTTTTTCAAGAAAAAACGTAAAGTAAATAAATAATTAATTAATAAATGAAATTTAATGAAAGTACCGACGCCTTTATCAGCTCGAGGACTGTGTTTAATAAAATCATCCGACCGAGCATGTGACGTAGGCCTATCTAAGCTACAGCAATTCTCTGTATACAAAGCGATGCCAGAAAAGTATTAAGGGATAATGGGAAATGATGGAATTTTCTTGAATCTATTATTAATTACCGAAATAAAGTACTCGCGGCTTTCGACTTCTTCTTCCATGGCTTCTTTCGAATAAATGACAAAAATATACATACTCGTACAGTCTCATCCAGTCTTTACTTTTTCATTGTACAATCGTCACATCAACTGTGCACATTTATGAAAAATAAATTACAAAACAAAAATTTGCAGAGATTTGAAAAGCACACCACATACTTACATTCCGCTCTATTCAATCTTAAACATTAAGGTGCTTTCAAGATTCAACTAAATAAGGTTTTGGATCATTTACTTCTAGATAATAGAGTTACCGTTAGATCATAATATCTCGTGATACAGAATACGGCAGTTGCTTGCACTCGCCAGTACTACTCGACTGATTAATTTATCATATTCAGTAGCTCAAAAGACTTTAAACTAAACTGTCATATTTATAGAATTATACGAAAGTTCCAATAATGAAAATCAATTTAATCTTGAAATTACTAATAAATATAATTCTCAAATACACGTTATCATTCCACGCATTTCACTTGAATATTCTACTGCATTTTTTAGAAATATTTTTCAATAAATGAAATACACGGATTTTTGGAATAATGCAAGGTAAAAGTTAAGATGGATGCTCTGTATACCCATATATGCATAATATAAAATCATTCCCGGTAAAAATTTACCATTGCTAAAATATGTATGATAAACTTTGCACCGTAATGCTAAAAATCGAAAAAGGCTAAACTTTCTACTGCTATCATTAATATTAATGATTCTGTAATAGCTAAAAATTAATCATTACGCTATAATATTTAACATGAATTTTGCGTGATGTCAATTTCTACCGGGAAAACGTTAATATGAATGAAAATAAAAACATTGTACAAGCGTACATTCAAGTATATATATATATATATTAATATATATAATAAAAAGACAGAGAGTAGCGAGCTGATGGTTATTTCATAATTCATATTATATCTTCAATGAACAGCATAAAATGAAAGTGATATAACAAATCTTGGAGTTCTTGTGCGAAATGAAAAAAATAAAATAAGAGTATTGTTTCGGTCCAGCCGTTTTTGTACTATACCGTCTCTCGTTAAAAACAAAAAGAAAACAAACTTGTAATGGATATAAAGTTAGAGAAAATCAAATTTAACAAAAGAAGAGAGGACGATGCGGGACTGCAAGGTGAGAGAAAGAGGGCAGAAATGATAACTTGGAAAATAATTGAGCGGTGTTAATCGATAAGGTATCGGAAAGTCATGTGCGGTGACTCTCTTATTAGTCGCGTCCTTCTTATCTACCGAGTGAGATGTGATCAAAGATCGATGCTTTTGTCGATTCGCTACTCGATTTTTTCAAAACAGGTTCAATTATCACTCAAAAGACTTGAGTATGCTGAGTTATATTGTAACATGTATAAATATGTACAGGGGCTCCCGTGTTTAAGATTTTTCTCCGAAGTCACGCAATGACTATATGATAAAAACGCGCGTAACCGTAAGCCACAATGGACGCTGTTCTCGAGAAGTCTGTATGAGAATGAATAAACCAGTCGTTAAAAAATTTCTAGAGCGTATGAAAGAGGGCGTATTTGTGAAACTGAGTGAAATTTCGGAAAATGCAAATGAAGAATGAAATAGACAGCTAGATTATGGGTGAACGTGAATAAGCTGTAATGGCACATAACAGAAAGCCGATATTTGTTTCAAATAATAACACCTTTGATTTTTTTCCTCTGAACTCCTATGTTTTCTAGAGATAGTAAAACATAAATTTGCATATTTTTTTGATTTTGTTATTATATTTATAATTTTACAATCCAGTGTAAAGTGTTTTTATTAACTTAGTATGCGAAACAACGTAATCCAAAAATGTTCCGAGTTCAATACTTTTGTGTTTTATAATAACGACCAACTTCAATTTCACATTCATAGAGATATCAATCTATCTAAAAAGTTTACCTGTACTCATGATTAAAATTAGATCGGAACATAGTGTGAAATTAATTACCACACTAATATTTTATTACTCACGCTTTGCTAGGGAGAATTATTCCTTACGTATTATATTATTTTTTATATTATAAACTCTTTTGATACAAAATCAGAAATCAAAAAATTTTGAACTTGAATCATCTTATGATAGTATTATCTTATAATACTTTTAATAAAAAAAAACAGGTAATGTACTTAGCATCCATCGGATCGATGTTTTTAAATTAAATAAGCGTACTTAATAGTGTTGTTTCTGAAAATATTTAATGAAAACATTTAATAGTCAATTAGCAATAAAATTTTAAAAAATTCGAATACTTTGTTAATTAAAAATCATTAAATATTTACAGAGACAATTATACACTATTTCTTTTGCAAAAATTTACTTTTCTCCATTCGCAATGAAACTTAAACAAAAATCAGCGAAAAACTAGATCGCTAGGGATAGTGAAAACTATAAGAGAAAACGTTAGGTACGACAAAGGGCGAAGGCTCGATTCGCATGACTGAGTCACGAGTGCCTACGAATGGGTACATAAAGTCATGTTCCTTTGCAATAGTTATGTGCATAGCGTGCTGTGAATATGTATTAATATTTTGTCCTCGAGAACGGCTAAATATCGATTTCTCTGCCAATTGTAATAAACATGTTTCTTGTGAAGGGTTTCCTTTTTGAACAACCCATCGACATAAATTTGTTAACGATCATCCGTCGATCGGCAAAGCAAATAGCGTGCAGAAATTCGTGCCTCGGCTTTTCCATAGTCTTATGCAATAAAAAAGAACCCCTTATATTTTCAGTTTATCTTTTATAGAAACTGGTCTGACTAAATTATAGAACAAAAAAATTAAAAAACAGAAAAAATAATGCAGATCAGCAGAAGTAACTCAAAACCAAACGGTTTAGAAGGTTGTGCCTCTGCAGAATTTTTAAAAAAATATAATTCTCATTCAAGGGTTTAATGATATAACGAAATTAATAATTAAATAATAAGTTATTAATAAAAGATATTATTCTGTATTAACAAATTATTCTCTGCAAGCAGTTTGAAGTTAAAAATTAAATTCAGAAAAGTTGTAGAAGTTGAGAAATCTAATGGTAATGATAACTCCACATGGCAGTGTTAACGCGCGTCAAAAAAAAAACAAAAAAAAACACGTTTTTCTCAGTATCAAAGAGACACGTATTACAAAAGTATTTGAACACTTTGTAATTATAAATGGTTAACAAATTATTATATTTACCTTCTATCGTGTAATTTTTACTAGCGAACAACCTACGACACCGAAACTTAGCTTCGATTTTTATATTAATTATAATATATTATATATATATAAATATATATACATATATATATACATAATGATATAACGACAATAATAAGTGAAAATATCTTCTTTTTAAAATAAAGAGAATTCTTGCTTCTCGTCTTTCTCCATAAAAGCCATATCTTGCACGAAATCCGGCCCTGCAATTAACTAACCCCGATTGTATGAACTATATTATTCGCACTTCTAGCATTAGAACCATATCAATAATTGACCTTTTCCTCATCGAAAGTGAGGAAAAAGTGCGTCAAAATGCTGGTTATAATTAATCAGCCTATTATGCATCGTTAAGCATTAGCCAATTATTTAGCACTTGCCATAGCACTTTCTGTCTAATTTATTGATCTTCCATATGTATAAATTCATTTCCTATAGAATTATGTAGTTTCTCTTGACCACACTGGATGAGAAATATAAAAAATGTTTAAATTCAGTAATTATAACTTAACCACTATATATTTTTCCATATCGATAATAATAATTTAAGAAAAGATTAAGAAAACAAAATACTTTTGCAATCAACAAACTTAATATTTAGATTGAGCTCGCTATTAAGAGTTTCAAATTTCAAAGATGGTTCACGAATGACAAATCTTAGATCGACAATGTTTCACTTTGAAAAAATGAACAGTAGGTTGTTTGCCAATCTATCCTTTATTTATATCGAATCAATATAGGATTAATTTATTTTATAAGTTTATATCTAAGAAGCAACACTGTCAAAAAAGTAGGAAGTTACTAGCAAAAAGCAATTTGTACTGTACAATACCTAATTAATAGTCCTCTCTTCTTAATATCTTAAGCTGTTGTTTTTGAACCAAGGGTCTGCTTTGAGAAACGACAAGAATAAATAAGAATAAAAGTCATTTCATTATACATTCGAGTAAAAAGTATTGCATTTATTCTTTTCTTCAACTACGTTTAGTATAACATTAGATTTAGTTTAGATTTTGTAAGTAGCATTTAATTATTTTAAGGGTACAGTTTGATAAAATAAGTATGTTTTTAGGCTAAACGCACATCAAGTAGTCGAATATAAATTTGTCTAACTAAATCTGTTTGAGCTATAAACCTTTCACCGATTTTTATTGATAAATATTATCGACATTTTAATACATATATATTATATTTGAAATTTACAGAGACTGAACATATTATGGAAAATATTATTTAAAATCTTTTACCAGTTTCACTATCTAAATTATGTAATTATTGATTCGGATTTCACTTTATTTACGTACATAAATAATTCTATTTATTAAAATATTTATTTATACTTTAATGTTTTAATATACACGTAATATTTTCAGAACTACTACGTAAATAAACTTTTATTAATAATTTTAACAAAATTAAACTTTTTAAAACGAAGTACTTAAATTTATTTTAAATTCGACAGGTGCTCTGTAAACATATCAACTTATTTAAAATTTTAATAATTACAACTATTTTAATCAAACTTTACCCTTATCTATTTAATAGTAGATTTAGTAATATAACCGTATTATATATACATATACATATGTATAATACTATTTAAATATTTTTGATTTACTTTAATATTAATCACTACAATTTTCTAGTCGTTTTAGATATTAGGATTCATCTCAGATAACATGAGGAATGGAATCATTGTTAATGTTATCGCTAACAAATAAAACTTAAATAATTAAGTTATATCAAACATAAACGTACTTGATTGCTTATACATTTTCTACTATTCATAATGTATCTGAAGTACTTATCTAAAATTTATGGAATTTTCATTGCGAACTTCCAGATTAAAGAGTGCGTCAATTCGAAATGTTATCTGGGTCCGTAGTAAGGTTTTATTTACTTTTAGAGACTGTTTTAGAAAATTTTTATATACGTTATTTTTACAAAAATTATTCTAAAATTGTTATAAATAATTTATTAAAATATATAATACGTATAAATAAAAAATATAAATATCCGAATTGGTAGCAAAATTGATAATATCAACCAATAATCATTACTATAATTATTTGAGTACCAATATAATTTAAATATTAATAACTAAAGTTAAATTTATTGCTCATGATTTAATTTATAATGTATGTACAATATCCATACATATGTTGCTTTAACAAATTCAGAGTACTAACAAAGACGATGATGGTTAAAAGACTTTTGACTCATATGATAATATTCTTATAAAAATATATAAGACCATTATTAGAATCAACTACTTATACAAATTCAATTACATACAGCAATCAATCACCGGTTTTCTTGCTGTAAGTTCTTATAAAATGAACATATGTACTGTATTTCTCTCTCTAAGAATTTTTTTTAATTTATTTTGTATTAAAAAGTACTTTTATTATAAAATAATTTGCATTCAATTATAAAGTTAAAACGCAACTATATACATTAATTTAAAAAATAGAATCATTTTAAATGAGATATATTACATGTTTTTAAACTTCTACTTAATTTAGTAATATTTAAAATAGTTAATTATTTACATTTTATGCTTACTGGGTACAAATATGTTTAATTGTGTCCAATAATATTTATCAATGATTTATCAAAATTAGACAGCAAACTGGTTTATTCAAGGTAAGTCATATGTTCCAAGAATTATGAAAATAAGAATTTTTAAAGAAATTATAAGCTACAGAAAGGACAGCTTAAAAATTTGTAGGTTGTAAGTATCGAAGAAATTCATGAATTAATCTAACCTGAAGATTATAAAATCTAAAAGAATGTAAAATATTTATAACTTCTTATTACAGAAACTACAATATCCTCAAATTCTACATTAAAATTTAAAACTATATGCTAATTTTTATACAATGTGCCAAATTATATTATATGCCCAATAAGATTAATTAGAATATGACACAGCTTGCTAGAGATATGTAACGTAACTGCAGATTTACTTATAATTTTTTAATTTTTTGCATATTTCAAATAAAAAGATCAAAGTAATACTTAAAATAATAGTATTAAAATCATGATTAATAATAATTTGGCTAAAACAAATTCATTATTTGTCACAACATGATATTTATATAATTATTTTAGATTCTCAATTGGAAATTAAAAATTACTTTCTTTAAGTCTATATTATATTACAATAACAGATACACCTGAAAGATTTTTTAAATAAATTAACACTACTTAATTGATATGTAAGGAATATATAGAAAAATGATTACACGGATTAAAAATCACAAACTTTTATTTTACAAAAATAATAAGTATTTGCACAACAGAAAAATCTACTGAAATTTTAATTATTTTAAATGAAATTATAAATATGATTAAAAAAGAATTTCAGTAGAAAATCCTGATAAACTCACAATTCTAGGTTCCATTCAACTTCATTCATGCATTATTTGTATTATTATTTTTTAACGATATTGAGGTTCACAGTATGCCTCAATAACCAATCATCAATAAACACCGACTCATTCAATAAAACATTTACATTACTATACAATAAAATAATTACAATGCGCCAATAATTAACGCGAATCAATATTTTCTTTCCCGTCATTTAAACCTATCTTTATAATATTTTTCATATTAACAATAGACTTATATTTTTTCAATAAAAATAAATATTAGGTATTTATCAAATTATTCTTATATAAAAAAAATTTTATTTTATAATTAAGCTTTTTGAATGATTGATTACAATTGATTAAATTGTAAAACATTCATTAGACATCTGTAATTTAAAAAGTGATAATAATTCTATAAAAGTATAACAGTTCAACTTCATCATTTTTTACATACAGATTGTCTAGAATTAATTTAATATGCTTTTAAATATTTTTAAATAGTTTTAAATAGGTATCAATGAAAATGAAATAAATATACAAATAATTATAAAGCAATGAATATCAGAGACATTAACTTTTGCATATTTAAATCTATGTATCAAATAATAAATTTTTCAAAAATGAATTATTTATTAATCAAATTTTAATGTTTCTGATTATGATAATAAACCTTAAAGATAAAACTTTTTACATTATTCGTTTATATTGTCTTTAGTAACGAACAAATTTTAAGACATATTTTGAGCTGCCTCTTTCAAGTTTTTTCCAAATGTTTCGCACTACGAATTGATAACGTATGTTATCCAATCAACGGTTTTGGCGACTCGATGATATATTCCTGGTTGTCCAGGTTGAGCACATGAATATCCAGCGGAAACTATACCAATAAGATACCATTTTCCGGTTTTTTCTAACATCAGAGGTCCACCGCTATCACCCTATGAAGAAAACATATTAATGAGCATAAAGACAAATTACGAAGAATGTAAATAAAATAATCATATAAAATAAATGCAAAAAAACGATAAAATAATAATTTTATAAAACTTATTAGAAATATGATTGGACTTTAAGTTTATCTGAAAAAACACTTGATTTTAAATGTAACTATTTCTTCACATCATATTATATAAATCATAGAATTTTAGAAAATAAAGAGTATGTAAATATTTTTATTTATTTCCTATATTAATTCATGTACCTGACAAGAATCTTTTCCACCGCCTCGATAGCCTGCACACATCATTTCGTCATAAATTACTACATTGATACCATTGGAACGATGCCATCGTTCACAAACTCTGTTGTCAATTACAGGTACATCCACAGCTTGCAACGTTTTTGGTCGCAGCCTTGAACCTTCAAAATGTAAGAAGTTCATCGATATTAATTATAATCAATGTTTGTTATACGTCAATTCAGTTCCATAGATTGAATACATATTTAGTACCTGCTTGAAGAGCACCCCAACCAGCGGCCCAGCCATACTGACCCAAAAAATCTTCATTTTTCTCCGGTAAACATATTGGAGCAATATGAGGCATATAATGAACAGGTCTATCAAGTCGTAGGACGGCAACATCAAATCTGAAAATGCAAATATATACGATATATATTATATATTAAAATATGTAAATTCATTTTATGATCTACCGCTCAATTTTCAAAAAATTATGAATTTCTGTAACCATTAACATCTAATTAGAATACTGATCTTTTAAATAGCGTTTGAGTTCCAAGCTCCATTTATATTATTTTAATCTAAGTAATTTTTATTTTCACGATGATAATTATTTTTTTTAATCGTTGTATAGTTTATAAATCACCTCAATTATATATAACAAAAATTTTTTAACGTGTAAAATGTTCTCTCGATGTTTTATCTATATGTTAAGCGACATACGCCTACAAGAGAAACTGAATAATTTTCGCAAATCACATCTAGCATCGCTTATAAAGCTTAGTAATTCATAAATAAATTTATATTAATTCTTCCCAGCTTTTACCGAGAATTTCTCCAATGCTAGTACAAGCTGCACAAGGATTTTTGTCGTTAGATCACTTTCAACGTTGCCCGTCGGGACAAAGTATTCGTAAATCCAATGTTTTATCTCCTGGTTCGCCGGCTGGCGTTTATTCAGAAATTAATAATTTATGGGGCACAACAAGCCTGCAGACGCAACAAAGTATAAATCAATGTGGACATTACCTGTCGGCCTGCGGTGTAAACTTGAAGTATGGATGTACCCGGATTTCTCTAACGCCGAACGTATAAGCAGGTAACGATTCCGTCGCCGAGTTCACTACATAATCGCCTAGCGTGACCTGCACCTGGCGAGCGGATGCCCTGAATAAAAATATGTGAACAGATTAGTCGGGAGAGTGGGTGCAAAAAGTATGAGCGCAGTATTTAATGCTTCAAAGCTTCTTAAAAGTAATAAAAAAAGAGAGAAAAACAGGAGATGTAAGGCAAATCAGTGATGCTAACTTGGCTACACAGTGGCCGGCTGTAACGACGTGAAAGCGATTTACGAGCGTTCCACCACATCTACTGGAGCCTATTCTAATGTACGCCTGAAAAAGAAGAAATTTAATGTTGCATTAGTTTTGACATTTTAATAATCGTTGAATTTAATATGAATTACGCCTATTGAGTGAAATTCATAAATATGTCTGATCATTAATTAAAAAAAGTTTAAATTCATTATTTAGATGTTGAATAATAAACAAATATTAGTTTAATTTTTTAGTTATGAATATTGAGAAATTGATTGAATTAATATATAATCTGAGACTAAAACAGTATTTAATTGTTCAAAAATTAGAGATATTAACAAACAATGGTAAAATAAAAATAATAGTAAGCCTAAAATTTCATGAAATAGAAATTATTTATCATACTTATATTTACATTTTATACCAATCTTGTGATAAAACGTTGTATAAAATGTACTAAAAAAATTGTTATGAGTTGAGATCAGACAGATAGATAGATAATTAATAATTTTTTGTAAAGTTTTTACAAAATATAAAGAAAAATAAGAGAAAAAATAAAATATTAAAAAACTAATGGTTTACATTTAAAACTTACTACTTACCAGAGATCTAGTTTATCAACCGAGGGTACATGTTCAAATGTAACGATTTACTTACGAAAGGTACTTTATAAATCACTGTATCAAATGATTTTTTTTATTTAATAAATTTATAAAAATGCTTGCTCAATGATTCTTTTAAATTTAAAACAAATGTTTTCCATTTTTTATAAATAATTTAAAAAATGTATTCTATATCCACGATTACAAGTCATTAATAACAAAAATGTGTACTTGAAATATACACTACTGCAGGGAGAGTGTTAATTAAAATAACAGATCATTCTTGGCAGAAACCTTTTCGAATGTTTTAAAAAAGTTTTGAATTTTATTAAGGGTTTTAAATTATAAACATCATCAAATATTAGCAAAGAATATTGGTAAAGTCGTTAATCTTCTATCGGGGAATTAGAAAAAAATTTTTTAATTTATGACATCATTGAAGCAATACACTATACTGCAAAAGACAAGTAATGAAAATACGTCGAAGTAATAATGTTAAAAAATTATTAATTACATCTTTTTTCTATTTGATAATTCTAAACAAAAAAAATTTTATAGTATAAATTTCTCCTTGATTGAACTAATTCAACGTTTTAATAACTAATGTTAATAAACATATATTAGTGTATTTTTACTTCATGTTCTTTTATAATCAGTTATAATTTATTTGAACTTACTATAGTTACACAATTATTTTAAGCTTTTACCTGCCACGGGAAACTTCCAAAACCAGCTTCGTCTCCACCAACGATTCTTCTTTGCGCTGTCTGCTTGGAGGCGGAAATGCCGCACTCTGCAACGACCATTAACCATAAAAATTAGTGCATGTACCCTCGTAGTTATTTCCTCGGAATAATATATAATAGTAAATAGTGAACAACAACAACAAGAACAACAACGATAAAGTATTAATATTCTATGATACTTCGGGGATTCGTTGGTAACCGCGACTGGTTGTGCGACGCTCGCCAAAGTACGGCATAATTAGAAACTTCGATGTACATTAACAGAAGTCAGGTTTTTACAACAGTTACAAAATATAGGTGACAATACATTGTGCGCTCGACTGACGTGCCTCGACCATCTAGAGTAAAATAAAGAGGGGTACATAAGTGATATATAATTACGATACGGTACTCAAAATCTCTATAATATGTATTTAAATACAGTCCACTGTTCCTGGTCTACTTGTCGCAGAATGTATTATACAGTGCACATCACCAACGATACTCCCACATATTGAAAGATTTTTAGACAAGCTTTTTGCATGCACTCTACAATGTTTTCTTTCAGTGAAACTCTATTATAGAGTTTAAAGGCTTTAAGTAGAAACGATTATCGCCTCATGAATCGATTAGCATTAAATTTAAGTTTAAAAGTTTTAAATTGTTTAATGTAAATGATGTGAATTATATAAAAAAGAAAAGAAAATAAAATGTTGCAATTTTGTTTTCTATGCTAAAGTATAATTAATATTGAAATTAAGTTATTTTTCCTATTATAAATAATGTATCTGAATTTATGAAACTTTTAAAAAAGTTAACAAATGAGTATATATATATTAATTATATTTCTTAAAACTTCAAAAGTTTAAATTAAATAACCGTTTTTAACAAATCTTCTAAAATGGTCGTTTCACTTTAGAGCTGATACATGGAAAGAAAAAATTAGTAACGAGTACCTACCAGACTTAGTGAACAGGGGACAATAAACTTTGATATGACTCATTCCTTAACTTTTAAAGACCGATTACTCAACTACATAAAGAATCCATAGAAGTTAGGTAATCGGTCCCCAAACAGTTAGGGAAAAATAACTGATTTTTCTTAGCAATATTTATTCAAAATTAAACCATCATATCCATATCTATCTTTTGTTAGCATTTAATATTAAATAAATATAACCATCCACCACTACATTAGAACAAATAAAATCCATAAGTAAGACGATATAAGATTAGTGCAACATTTGCAGAAAAACGTGAATAATTTTTTTCTTGTGCGTTTACGTTAGTAATGTTACAATGTTACAGTATTTACAATTGAACAAATTTGAAACTGGTAAGAAGTATTATATCATGCTTATATCATCAGATTAAGAATAATTTATTAGATATTTATGAGTGCACCAAACCAATTCTGAATGACCATTTTTCCGCGAAGCAGTAACGGTATGACAGCATAAAAATTTAATGGGAACTGAAGACGTGATACGAATCGATAAAAAAAATCTTCTCAAAGCTCTAAATATGTAGAAAAAAGTACTTGCATTTATTTTATTTAGAATTAGCTTTATAAATAATTGTATTTAACACAAGTATACTCATAAGTATAATTATTGACAATGTAGCCTTCATATCTTGTATGTTTGATAGTAAACTAATTTGTTTATAATTAAAAATTCGCTTTCTAAATATTATTTTTAATCTATTGACTATTAAATAAAAGCTACAATCATTTAAAAAAATGATTTGTTTTTTATAAAAATACATACATTAAAATATTACTAATAATTATCACTAATATCACTGGGCTAACAAATTACTGCACTGAGAGAAATGTTATAGTTATTTTTACTGTACTTTTTTGTAAAATGATCAGAAATCAGAATCAGGAAAAATATGATAAAAGATTAGAAAGTTTGATAATTTACTTTGATTTTGATAGTTGAATTCTTTAATTTGATCAGTTTATAATCACTTCACTAGGGAGCATGGTAAAAATTACTAAACAGTTTCTCTCGGTGTAAGAGAATACATAAAATGCTAATATTTTTAATGGCATTGTATTACTAAAATACTGCAATAATGCAAAGCATATTTTTGATTGTTTAGTTTTTTACTGATCTATTTGCAATACAGACTTTTCGTGGGAAAAAACATGTACAACCTATTAAGTACACATTACTTTTGGTGATGAAAGAATGGTCAGAAACGATGCACACGCATAAAACTGTGTTTTCATAATAGATCTCGCATTTACAAAGCTGACGCACAAAAATTACAGACTATCGTTAAAATGACAATAAATTGCTTTTTCAATTAAGAAACGGAGTTTAGTGAAATGGTATAATTTGTATTTTACATGAAATATTACAATGATTAGTGTATGTGTATAATAATGAAATGTGCGTGACACAAATGAATCGTAATCTGCGTTTGTCTCCCCATACAAGACTCATTCTACTGAATCCGAGTGTGCACACGCTTCCTATGTTTTTCCATTACTTTCACCGGTTTTTCGCTAAATTTCAATTCCTTTCATCCTTTGAACCTAAGCACATTCTACACCATGTTTCCTCAATGCAAGTCGGAAATCGCGTATGCATAATAAACTACATCAAGAAAAAAGTGCGTTCGAAACAGCTGCGAGGAAACAACGGCCAACAGACATTTACCGGAAAGTTATACAATGACGCCTGTGCACTGCCAGATGCTCTGTAAAAACGATCCCACAGTGAAAATTTTAATCCTGG
Source organism: Sycophaga agraensis (assembly GCA_018906755.1). Lineage (NCBI taxonomy): Eukaryota > Metazoa > Arthropoda > Insecta > Hymenoptera > Pteromalidae > Sycophaga > Sycophaga agraensis. The sequence continues at coordinate 542,350 of JACCIE010000072.1, read as the reverse complement.
GAAAATTCCAAAGTTCTCTATCTGATTTCCAGGCGTAAAGCGCTCGCCCATTCGACTAGACCGACGCGATGAGCAAAAGTGCAGAAAAATGATCATTCAGGAGCCTCGGAAATTTAGCCTCGAGAGGATGCGGAAAAAGTGACGTAAGAGTCGCGGCAGTCGTCCTTAGTCCCTCTCCCGGTCTTTGTAGGCTCTCGCGAGTAGCTCGCGTTCATCCCCAGCTGTCGAGTCGTGCGGTCAAATGTGAAACTTACGATCCTCGCCGGCGGCTTCAGCGACGTAAGCGTCCGTGGCTAGGGACTGAATCTGATCACGTGCCTCGTCGACGAGATTATAATCATTGCTTGCCTTAGCGGCGTCTTTAGTCCGGTGGCAGCAAGCGTACATAATGCCGCCGCAACTGCCGTCCAGCAAGCCCGCGGACATCCAGCACATTAGAAAAAATTCGCAGCTCCGTCCGTCAGCGCACAACGAATCGTCACCCTTCCACACGGGTCTTTTTTCTTTCCGCGGCTCTGCACAGAAGGTTGTCATAAGGGCGACATGATTTGCGCTCGCCGAGGCTCTTGTGCATGCACCCCATCGCCGCGATCCTCCTTTGCCCCCCTCCCCACACTTTTAAGCCCTTAAATTTGAAGACGCACCAGACCTAAGTACGGTCAAGCGTTTGCGTTAAACTATCGATTATTTATTGATATTTAGAACACGAGACAAAAGTGATATTTGGATCGTTGGGTGTGACTTTAACAATTAATCTTACTATTGTTGTGCTACAAAACACAGAATATTTCCGTAGGTATTTTCTTTAATTTTATTTTATTATTTTATCAATTTTAATTCTAAATATATGTACATGCACGTGTTTATTAAATTTACTTTTTAATTACCGAATTAAAGCGAGTATATCATACCTGCTAGATTTCATTCACTATAAAATGATTGAAAATTTATAGCCCATAAATTTTAACTATATTTCAAACATTGCAATACTTTTATTAATGCGTTTATCTTCTTTATTATATGAGATTTAAATTTTCTTATGAAAACTATAAAACAGTGTATATAATATAGTATTGAGTTTATATATGCTTTCAGGATTATATAAAGCTTATATTACAACCATGATTGATTAATAATTAAAAAATTACCACTAATTTTTAAATTATTTTCATCAACAATTCTGCCTTCTATAATTTAGAAATGCAAAAGATGATTATAAGTATTATGATTATCAATTATTGATATGTACATTATAAAAAAATTTTAATAATTATATTCATAGGTTCTTTACACAATATACAAAAAATTATTTTACAAACGTGATTCATCTCCAAGCACTGAAAAAGATGAATTTATAGATGCACCGAAGCATAAATTTATGACAAATTATAGAGACACGGAGCTGCCTGAAACAATTGCAGCATGACCAGATCGTTACAAAGATATTGCGTTATACTTTGAACTAAAAACTGCAATGCATCTGACTATTTAGTTAGTTCATGAAACTACTTAACCGTTTTATACTTAAAGTCGTAACGTTTTCTATGACTCGAAACTTTCGCTGCAACTCAAACTAACTGAAACATGCCTTCACAATTCAAAATACTATAGTGCATAATAACAAGATGATGTACATACCTGTTTCTAACCTGGGATATTCATTAAAAATTTGTTTTCGATGATCTGAAATAATAGCGTTTCAAAATTAGATTCAAATTTCGTCGGATTCATGTCATTATTTTGTACAAACTACGGTAACTAATTGTACATTTTCGTGTTAGTACTAATTGCTTTACAAAATGAAATACCAAAGTGACATTAAACTAGTACTGATAACGACTTTAAAAACATATTAATTTTATCAATTGAATTTACATTAATATTCGCGAATTTCGTTTTAGCAGCTAAATGGCACAAAATGAATTGTAACTATTAATAATTTAAGAATTGATGGAGAAACTAAAAAGATATACACCGAGTTACTGAAGAGAAAAGTCATGTACATTGAGAATGTATGTTTTTCTTTTGGTTATTTAAATATTTGCTAGCGCAAACTAATGCGCTGGAATGGTAATGCAACGAAACGATTCATAAATACAGCGATTAAAATTATTTGCAAAAACAATAGCCCGTGTAAATTATTATTCTATAACAAACAGGTTCAGATGGTATTCTATTAATATGTATTAATATGTAAAAGACCGAGAAGGTAAAGAGGTAGAAACTTACCGAAAAAGGCAAACCCTGTTTATACCCTCGATTTTCATTGGCAAATCTCGCTTTCTCTATGGGCTAGCTGCCGTGAATTTCTAAGCATTTACATAAGTAAAGATTCCGACATCCCATCGTGCGTACATGCACAATAGCGATAGGTTAGGGAACTCCAGAAGAGCAACGAACCGAATTCGACGAGTGAGATGTCACTCGCATTAAATAAGGAGGGCCCGTTGGCTCGAGGGCTTGTTTCTCTTTAGCATAAAGAGTCGGCCAGAGTATCCCGAGAAAAAGGAGGGAGATCGTCGGAGCAGGCGACCTCGTTGCGGATTGCACGCGAGAAAGCCGTGGAAAATGCGCTGGAAATCGGCGAATCGGATCGAGCGGGCGCGCGTGCCGAGAGTCGTGACCGCGCCGCGCGCAAAGTCGGCCACCTTTGAAATTCGCCCCGCGGTTCATCGGGCCCCGCGCGGTCCTCTCCTCGATTTCTATATGCAAAGCACTCAGTACCGAACACAGCGCGGGTGGGCAGCCACTCACCTCGGAACTCGTCCTCGCTCTCGGGCAGCTGGTTCGACTGGAAGAAGTTGCCCGCGCCGGCCCCGCCCACCTGGAAGTCGCTCTCCCGGAAGATGAGCCGGGGCGTCCGGTGCCCCATGACGGGCGGGCCCGCCGACCGGGGCGGGTACTCCGGGGGCGGCTGGGCCGGCCGCCAGTAGGACTTGTGCTGCCGCCACCCGGGCGCCGGGCCCCCGAACCGCACGCTCGCGAAGCCGACGTTCCGGGCCTGGGGCACCTGGGCCACCGGCCCCGGGCCCGCCTCCAGCACGTAGCTCGGCGGCATCCCCGGGAACCGGACGAAGCGCCGCTTACGCGCCCTGGTTCCGTTGCCCTCCGGGCCCCCGAGGTTCCGCCAGCTTCTGGCTACCACCAGGGAAGTGTCGTTGCCGCCGCCGCCGCCGATGTCCCTGCCAGCGCTGCCCTCGCCGCGGACCCCGAGAATCAGTGCGATCAGTAGGCAACTGCATGGCTTCGTTATCAGCATCTTATTACTGCGAAAAAAAAACAATTTTTAAATCTCCAGTATTTCGACGGGCTCGCGTGTCTTATGTTCGCTATCTTTCGGATATTACAATTTATGGAGGGGCCTGAGTCACTCGCTGACTAATAACGGGAAAATTCCTTTTTTCCGAAAGCTCACGCCCTTGTTTTACCAATGATTCGCAGGAAATACATTTCGGCCAAACTTTTGAGGAATTTCACCAGAGTAGTGACGATGTTTTACTGGCTATATTTTATAAAACTACTTTTAAATTTTTATGATTTTATTAGAATTGTATTTTGTATGATTTTTTACTAAACAGTTAAAACGGATTCTATTGTAGAATATCGACCCTCGTACGCGCTCCTTTGGGGAAATAAGTATTTGTAAAAAATACAAACAGAAATCATAAATTATTTATTAGAGTAGCCATCTTTATCGTACATAAAGATATCCATATTCCATTAAGGGAAATAAATAAATATTCAATATTTACTTTAGTCGATTTGCTAAAACTTAAAAATTACCATAATTACATAACAAACATTCAATTTGAAGTTTAATCGAATTTCCTTATAATTATTATTTTTACTGTAATAAAAGATTTAAAAACATTTCCGCTTTTAATCAAACTTTCACGCATGATATATATATGTATGTATATATTCATACAGATTATTTGCGTTTTCACGTTTTATAAGTTTCTGATGAGTATCTCCCCAAAAGCCATCCAGCAGTGACGATATTTTTAACGATATTTTGCTAGTACTTGATACTTTTGAAAACTTGGTAGTAATGATATGAAATACTCGTCCATATTGCTTATTAGAAAATTCACGAGCAAGAATCGAAAATTTTTCTAGTTTCTTATTTTTATATTGATTTCAATAGTACAATTACTCAGCATTCAAAATTACTTTAAAATATAAATACTGAAATTATTTCTAGCGATTGTTGCACAGATGATCATCTTTTCCGCATTCTTTAACTACTTGGATAGACATAAAAAGTGTAAGCAAAATACTTTAGATCAAATTTTGTTTTCACTTGAAATATAAGCTCAGTAAAAAATTTATGACCGCTCGTATATAAGTAATCCTTGTGCATCATCAAGTTTATCTCATGGAGATGAAGAGTCCGTAGGCTCGCACTAATTAATTATAATAAAATGTTGCATAAGAAGTGAGATAATTTTAGAATGTTACAGTATACTATACTCATAGCGAAACCATAATTCACGCATTTCGATAATGAAAATCTAAGTATAGGCATACATTTTATTTTCCTTCTCAGAACTGTGTTCTAAAAACTATTACAAGACTAATATGGGTAATCGGCTAATTATAAAAATGATAATAACATATAGATTTCATGGAAAGCGGGTTCACGTATCAAAATAGTGTGAAAGAAAAATTTTATTTAATATATGCAACCGATTAAAATATCAATGTACATGATTTAATGCGCGATAGGATGTATTCAATTTTTTTCCTAATTGTATATTATTATCGAATGCTGCATAAACTATAATATCCTATGCAGGAAGTGTCTCGTTATATATTATAATCGTCCCTCAGGCTACAATGAAATATCGTAAAAGTATTATTTTTAAAATAGTAGGATATAAAAACTATTTGGAAAAATAATTGTTGACACAATAACAAAAATTGTTTTAAATTCTTTGAAAAAAGATAATATAGATATTCTATCATTGAGGGTTATATTAATCTTTTCCTCGTGAAAAATTGGTTCTAAACCGCGGTGATAAAGAATTTGGAAATCACGCGGCATTTGGTTGAAACGTTTTTGACCTACAATGTTTGTAATATTTTCTTTTGCGATCAATATCGTATATATTGCTTAAAGAAGAAATAACCATAAACTTTGTTCCTCTTTTTTTAATTACATGGAATAATTGTAAATAATACTGTCATTAAATAAACATAAAGTGAATTACTTTGTTGAAACTTCTATTTAAATAATAACAAAAAGTCTAATGAAATTTTTTCTCTATTAAGTTTGTTCACTTGAGTACCAATAATTATATTACGCATAACAATCAGAAACAACGTTTCCGTCAACAATTTTAAGCTTTTGAGTAGTAAATATATTGATAATCATACACAACAAGTTTAACTTGTTTAAATATTAATAAGAAATATAGCTATTATCCCCAATCGGTAGCTTCCGTATATCAAAGATTTTGCGTCCAAGGAATTTCATTCGTTCGCGGTTCACACAAAGCCTACATTCACGACTATAAGACTATTTGGCCCCATTGCGTGTAAGTAGTAAAAGTCAAACCACCGAAACATTCGTACGGAAATGATTAGATTTTGCATTCTATAAGCTTTCACTACTTTTTATCGATCTCGTTACCTACAATAACAGTTGGTCCAAAGAATAGTATCGGTACCGCAATTAAAATAAATTGCAAAGGAATTCTAATGGTGAATTAAAATCTAAATCATTTAAATAGTTACGTATTCGCAATCGAATCAAATGTATTGTGGTTGCAATGATAATGCACAATAGCATCTTTTTGACTAAAGCAAAATAAAGAATGTAATAAATTTAATGTATTATAAACGTTAATAAACATAGAAAATGAACAGTATAAATAAAATATTAAACATGAATTATTAGGTGAATAGACAGAAGATTTTGGATTTTCGATTAAATTACAGCTTGTATAAAAATTTTAGTATAAAAAATAAAGACACTATCATCTCGATTCCGTTGGTCAAATGGTTAAAATAACGGTATATTTTAAATACAAATAAATTCAGTAGAAAAACTGTCATGACTAGTAAAATTACCAAATCCTACTGCAGTGCGATGACCACTACAACCTTCAGGTGCATTCGATCGCATCACCGTGATGAGTCATAAAATAATCGGATTACGTATTTATACTTAGTGGGTATTAGTTTTTGTGTATGGGTGATAAAACGTTGAACCGATGGGAGTCTGTTGATGTAACAACAATTTGACTTTAAGCATTAATTTAACTGCACGCTATAAGAATCTAAACGAAAATTTTTTTTAAATGAGCTCAGTTGGCATAACTCGACACCTAAAACCAATTTACATAAAGCCGGATGTTGTTTTAGCGGAGCTATCTTTAAAAATAATTGCTTAGTAACTCAATTTTAATGGGCACTACTAATTCCACTTGGTTATGAATCTTCTTCGACACGAGCCATCAGCTTATTGAAGAACTTTTTTCTGACACTTTTCAAGCTCTAAACTTGCACGTTATTAGTAAATAATTAGTTTTATGTAATGCCGACGTTAAAATACCGTACAATTATAAGCATAAATCTGATGAACCGACTTATTAATAACAGTACGAGAAGGTATCGAGTAAAGAGGAAAGAGGCATTCAATTAACCGACGGAGGACGCTAATAGTCAGTAATTGCACCGATTATGCGTTTGTATCTCTTTCATAAAGCGTAATGATGAATCCAAGATAAAAAGGCGAGCAGCTTTCTCTGTTTGTCTTTCCGCGCAGAGGCCGAGGAAGCAGCTTTGAATTTTCTGAGCCGTTACCCGTTCAAAGTGGACCCAGGAGAAGCGGAGGAGCTTCGACGGCGTGGGCAAAGGGGCAAGCGGCTAGCGCACGCGACTTTCCCAACCGATCGTCCGGCGAGCCGGGCCCCGAGTCGCTTCCCATGCGCCCAGCGGTGAACGCATCCTTGCGTAACGCGCGGGGGTTCAAAAAAGAAACCCGGAGGGACGGAGCCGCGGAGGACGGGCGGAGGTCGTCGAACCGTGTATAGGTGAGCAGGCCGCGCGGGGCAATATCGGGCCCCGGGGGGGAGGGCCGGGGCTTTCGGCGCGTCAGCGCGTGAGTCGCCGGCGCGCGTCCCGCTGGGAAGAGGCGGCGCCGCGCCGGCTCCTCGGGGGCTCGGCTTTGCGTCATATTTACAACATAATGAGTGAAAGTAACGGGGCCACGCTCTCCCGGAACCGAGGCGCGGCAGAGGACTCGCCCGCGGGACGCGTCCGCGGTATCGCCGGCCGGCTTGATTGCTCGCGGCTCTTTTATCAGTCGGGGCTCGTCAGGAAGGCCGCGGGCCCGCGCGGCTTCCTTGGCGATACCGGAGCCTAGGCTCGTTTATCCTGTATCCTACCCACTTTCACGCGTAGAGAAAGCTCTGGGCATTGTCGGCGTCTTTCCTTCCCCTTTTTTTTTTATCATTCTTTATAGGATAATGTTACCGGGGTTTACGCCAAGCCGCAACTGACTTCAGAAGCAATCACTCGTTCCCGTGCTTTCTTTCGAATTAAGCACTGCACTCCGAGTGGGATAACCGACTCATGTATGAAAATATTTTAATTTTTGCGAAATGAAAGCACGCGATTCGTTGCAGAATAAGATTTTCCAATCAGACTGCTCTAAGACCACTCGGGACGTGGGAATCCTTCGCTGACCTACATGTTTACACCAGACTATATAGTAAAATGGTGCATTGAGCATAAGCGACTTTAAACAACAAACATATAATTAATGTCAATTACGCTCCTATGGGCACAATGCATTTACAAGCAAAATAAATCGATTTTTCAATACTGGCTTATGTCTCATCAACTTATAAAAATATATTTAACTTAAATTTTTTATTTTATAGACGTTTTTTGTAAATCAGTCAACGCTAGCCTCCTCTCTTTTTCACGCTTTCGAAAACTTTAGTCAATTTCTGTTTTATCCTAAATAATAATTCTACACAAATTCTGAATAATATACATTTTTAATTAAGTTTTTAATAAAAAAATCAAAGAACCAATGCAATGTAAATCTTATTATCTATTTATCGGTAATATTTTCTTGACCTGTGGTAAAAAATTAACGATCTCAGCCATTGGTTATTCACGAAATCCTTCAGTTAAACAGTAAATATAAGTCCAAATATAGAATTCTAAAGTAAAAGTTCAATATAAGATACAATATATAGATATATTCGTGTATATACAAATAGTGCATGGGCATAGTTATTATCAGCTGTTACAAACTTTTGATTTCGTAACTGATTTAGTATTTAAACATATTTTGTGTCCAAAATGTAAACTACAAATTAAAACATGTATAATATCTAGCTAATTAATTAAAAATGCTATTTTCTCCGAAATCTATATGTAAATTTTTTAGACGAGCTCCATAGCTTTCAATCTACCCGTCTTTAAACTCAACCAGTCTTACTATTCGCCTACGTAATTCATGCATTTCATTCTGTCTCATACACATCTTTTAAAAAACATCTATTTTCCATATTGATTGTACAGTATTTAGATCACATCAAATTTCAATATTTTGATTGAAACAAGCATTATATTACTATAATCAAATGCGGTATTTAACAAAATTTAAAGTTAACCCAATAACATTAAAACAGACAATTACAATTTTAAAATATTGTTTTTTTATCACGTTACACAACTATTAAAGTATTAAAGTTTCCTACATAATTTAAAAATAAATTTATTAAAACCAAAAATAATTTTTTGTAAATAAAATTAAGTTGGTATTTTTACTTTAAATAATAAATTCAATGGTCACAACAGTTACGATTTTCTGATATTATGTTATGTATCATATATTATGTTATATATTATGTAGCGATAAAATCATTTGACACGCATCTAGTTGCGAAATAAAAAAATAGTAGAAAACAAATTGAAATGATGGAGCTTCTATAGCGTTTGGATTTAATGAGTAGCGATTGAAGATCATTTAAATGAATAATTAATGGTCGCTTATGTAAAAAGCAGAGAAACTAATAGTGATCGGAGGATCCATCACCTACGGAGATTCGAAGTGATTATAGCTATTATAAATAGTCGAGCAGGTCAGAGGCTTAATCGGCTAGTTGTCTCTTTCTCTTTGCGTGGCTTTCGAGGCGCGAATGGCGATCGACAAGGGACTCGGATCGCGTGCCGAAAATCGCGAGGATCCGGTCGGCGCGCAATGACCTAACGGAGCTCGGGAGCGATACAAAAGGAGCCCGTCTGCTTGGCCACCCGTCGACTCTCCCCGACGCAGCACAACTCGCTCGGACGGAAACGAGTTGCGCGATCCGCTCCAAGGGAGAAAGCGCACCGCCGCGCACGCGGCTGTTTCCCTTTTCTCCGGCCGAGAGCCGCGTTATCTCGCGCGCCGCTTTCATCGGGCTTTAATTGATCGCGCGATAACTCTTGCGGGTGTGCCCCTCCTCGGACCGGCCACTAGGAGATCGCCGGGATGCGCGCATCGATGGAGCGAAAATCGGAAATCGCACCTGCCACCGCCCGGGTTTTTCACGCTCGCGGCGCCCGCCAATCGCGGGGTCCCGGCTCTTAATCTACTCGCCGACTAACCACCGGACGATTCGTTGAAATGAGAAAGTGTTAAGATGTTATCAGCGGTTAAGTATCACCTGCTACCTGCAACCGCGCGATAACCTATCCTTTCGATGAAGCTCTTGAACCGCGAATAATCATTACACGGCTTACCGATGTACAATGAACTAGTCGTTCTCGCCGCGATTCACTTTCATTGCTTTCGATTTTTCTGTAATTACATCGTACGGCGCACTTCTTTAGAGTAATGAACTACGATTCATGACATTAACAACACGCGGTACCGATTTATGCCACTGCCACGTCTACGCCAATTTCTCTTTACCACATTATTAATAGCACTCGGAATCGCTTGCCATTTGTATAATAATCTTTTTTAATTGTTAACTAAAATACTTATAGCGGGATTGTTATTTCATTGTTCACCATGAACAAATCTCTTAGTTTCTTTCAATGATACTTTTTTTGAAACCACAAGTTTTTTAAAAGGATACACATTTTTAGCAAAAACTGTAGGATCTACGAAACAAGATAATATTAGTACTTGTAATTGTTAACGAAATATTTCATACATCCATAAACCACTGTTTTATGCCAAGATGATTAATGAATTATAATTTTTACAAAACTTGGTTCGAAAATTCTTTGCATTAAAATTAAGCGGGCAGTTTAAACTTTTTATGCTTAACAAGATTTTTGTAAAATGCTTTCATGTACTCTTTAAAGAACAGAAAATATCCGCCAGCTGTTCGCTTTTGTAGCTGTTGTAAAATGCATCTTTTTTGTATAATATGTAAAATATTTTGCAAAATAGTCTGCTGTTTATGGCTTACAGAATAGTGATTACGTACAAAATATATTTTGGTTAACGTGTGTCGTTTAATATTTTATCTAGTGTTTCATTATCTTAATATCTTAGTATTATATTTAGAAAAATTAGTTAATTATTTATTAATTTAGATATAAATTGTCAGCTTTGTGAAAGCAAAACCTGTTTTCTATCTCATCTAGTTAAGAGGTAATTTGAAATTTCATGAAAAGCATTTATCAGCTTTGAGCTAGTTCGCGTAGATTCATCAATAAAATCATGGTACGTTTAAGATTTAAGATTATCGTGTAAATCTATATAAATTATTTTGGAAACATGTCCTGCACGAAAGGTAGGACAGAGTACTGAAATAGGAGTCGAAGGATTATGGTAAAAGCATTTTGACGTATCGTATATCTGAAAGATTAAAAAATGAAATTCTACACCGGTCCCCAGGTGGAGTCGCTAGACATACATTTGTATGAATGTCAATGTCAGTGGCACGAGGTATAGCCCGGTCCTCTAGACAAGTGTAAAGTGAATCGAGCCATGAAAGCAGAGGCGGCCGTAGATGGTCCAAGGCAGAAGTGACCCAAAGCCGAGGGGCATCCATTAATGCAAAGCCGAGGCGTCGAGGATAATCGGCGATCGCGCGATCTAGATCGAGCCGATCGGAGCCGGGCGGGCGTAGCTCTCGGCGACAAGGTCGCGGCTCCGTGTCAGTGGGTCTTTGGCTCCGCGGGGCGCCGCGCCCGCGCCGGTCCTCCGCTCGGGGCACACTCGGGCCGGTCGCGTGCCGCCCGCGGGCGCCGAGTGAAAGTGCCGGGCTGCACGCGATCGGCGGCGCTTCCGCGGAGCGCCAAGTTCGCGGGCGACATTGTCCGCGACGGCGGCGGCGGCGGCGGCGGCGGCTCTCACTTGGCCGGGGCCCCATCGCGATCGTGACGTCAGGGAAATCGGCAGTGAAACCGTTCCGGAGGCCCCGCGGCGATCCGCCGCCGGCGCGCGCAATTACGGTTAGGCCATCGCGCGCTCGGTCAAACGGCGCGCGTTGCCCAACGGCGGAGGTCGCGGCCCGAGGAGGAACTCGCGGAAAAGTGCACGTCCGACGTCCGGCAGTTCCGCGTGAGGCAACGCCCGCGGGGCCGTTAACTATTGCCCTGGTCTTTTGGCGCCGCGCTCCCAACGCGCACCCGCCACCTGCCTGTATAATCCGAAATAATTACAGCGCGCCCGGTACATAATGCCTTTAACTTGCCGTTGATTTATTTTTCGTCTGCCTTTGTTGCAACGATTATACTCGCGCCAAAAGGGAACTTGCGAACATTATTCACACTTTAAAGAAACTCTGCGGCCTCAGCCGGGCTGAGGAAACTGAAAGGCGAAAAGGTATTTTGCATACGTTACTTCCGCTAAAAAAGATCTTTTGATACGTATATTTTAGTCGGCTCGAGGCGCGCGAAGGAAAAAAATCTTTATATTTTTATCATAAATAATAACTTTTTCCTCGGGCAAAATTACTCTGCACGCACAATTACGGTTGCCCAACACAGAGCCAACAGATATTACCGATTGTTACCGATCGATGCCGCGCGCCTAAATAAACTCAATACGTGCTAAATATAGATGAAACAGATACGCGCTAGGAAAATATCGAAATTGAATATGTTATAAGATAGGCTAAAAAGTTATGATACATCAATATGTATGCACAGGACTTTCGTTTCTAAAGAAAGAGAAATTTTCGATCGAAGGCCGCCTGTGCTGTTAAAGGCACTAATAAACGTATTTGTACATTTAATGCGGAGACTGGCGAGCGTCGCGTGCGGATCGGCAGTCTGCATCGAAACTTCTACCGCGTGCAGGAGTCTTTTGCCACGCGCGGGACTTTCGTTTTCTAGTGACTCGGAGGTAAATTGATGCCCGGCGCGCTTTACGAGCACGGATGGCACAGGAAGGCGCGTGGGCTAAACGACGGTTTTGAACTTTACGGTTTGACGGCATCGCGAGATTTCTCTTTCGATAATCAATGGGTCATTGTTCGTCGATGGCTGCAAATGACCCATTCGGGGGGAAATTGAAAAGCAACTGCAAATTAGCGACGCGCGGGCTTAATCTCTCAATTTGAGGATTGCGCAAGGAGGCAGGTGGCGAGCGTGAAACGACAAGGGGCGCGCTGTCCTTGCGGCTGACACGATTACAACCCACGCTGGCTCTTATAGATCGTCATCCGATTAAAGTTTTCGGTTCACGCATCGCGACGTCCACGTCGTGGAAATCGGCCGCGGCGGGTACATGCGCCGGGCGGCGATACGAGAATCCGAGAGTCGAGGAAACCTCGACGAGCGACGGGACGGTTGGTCAATCCCGCATAATGTTGGAAAGAGCCGAGGCTCGCGCCTCGCTTGCCGGAGCTTTCGAGGAGAAAAATGCGCGGAAGCGAGTGAAAAAAAAAAGAGAAAAAAAAGCGGCGCATCTCGCGGGCAGAGGCTCGGCCGGCCGGCCGGAGATAAAACAGCTCGCCTCTAAAATAATTCACTTTCCTGCGGGCGGCGTGGAAGCTGCGCGCCGCTTCCTCGTGGCTTCCCCCGTTTCTCTTTCCGCGAGGCTCGCGGGTCTCTCTCTCTCTCTGCTCCGAATGCACGCGTGCAGGCGCGAGCGCAGCCAGGCGCACGAGCCGAGAGTAAAATCATCGTAGTAACGCGGAATTTTTCAGCGAGCCCGAGCGAACTTTCACCTTCCTCGCGCCTCCTCTCGTCTATACGCCGTTTCTATAAAGCGACGAACGCGAGTCGAAAGTTGCGCGGGAGCAGCGCCGGGCATTCGTTTTCCAGCTGCTCGTGAAAGCAAACGAGGGGCCCGGCGGCTGCGCGAGCGCCCGTCTTCTACATGTATATACATGTATGTATAGCCTGCATCTCCGCGCTGATCTCCGCGCCTGAGCGCCGGCAAAGGCGCTTCTTCCCTATTTTTTTGCCCGCGCTAGTCCTCGCCGCGATGACCTGCACTATAAAAGGCCGGCGATCCTGCCGCGCATTGGTCCGTTTCGATTTGAGTGCGCTCGGGAGCCCGTTTCAACGACTTCCGTAAGCGGAAAACGAAAAGCACCAACGACTTCATGTAAATGCTACGGGTATCTAATTACATTGTCAGGGTCGGCACGCTACTGTCCGTTTGACTTTATTTCCTTTCGACGCGTTTAACTCGTTTTACTTTTGCCTGGATTCCGAGTTAAATCGCTTTAGCCATATTGATTGTCGTTTACTGGCAGCTGTCAGAAACAACTACTAATGATTTTAATTACAATAATCAGTTTCAAAGCAAAGTTGTCGTGGCCGACCCCGGGACAGAGTCTATCATCGCCAATGACAGGATGCATAATGCAATCGACATATCCGGTATGATGCAGTATTCGATGAAAAGTTATTTTCCTTTGTAGATTCTTGCAAATGGCGTTTCCTGATTATTTTAACCCGATTATGAAAAGTCCCCGTTTTATTGCTAAAAAGAATCAAACGTCCGTTTATTTAAGTGCCCATTCCAAATGTAAATCCACTTTTCGTGACGAGACTGCCACCGTCTACTGTTAAATAACTATTTGATTGCTAGACCGTTCCGCGTTTACATTATGTTCAAAACAAGCTTTAGAGAATAATTTAATTATTGAACCTAACCGATTGTGGGCGTATTTTTTACGTTCGGCCGTGCAAGCATTAACTATTTATATCTGAAAGTTAAAGTGGCGCTATACTCGTGCCATCGATTATAAAAATATTTAATAGCTTCTTCGGATAGTTAACAAACGTTTCTGTATAGATGCTACCCAACTGACCATCATAAAAAAGGTTTTAAAACGAGCTAGTGAAAATGAAAGTAGAAAGCGTAATCTTTTATTTAATACACTTATTAGACGTTAAATACTTAATTCACTCGAAATTTACATGTCACGATGAAAAACTAGTCAATCATGTATTTTGAAATACTTTAAACTTAATTTATATTAATTCTATTTTTTACTTCGTTTTCAATGATTTATTAGTCTCGCGTATAGAAATAAACCTTTTATATCATCTGACATGAAGGTTAAATTAAACGTTCTACTTTCTTTTCTGCCTCAGAAAACTTCTTCATCTCTGAAACTTTCATTTTTTTTATTGTTTACTATCATTTGACTTTTTAATCAATGAACTGAAAAATATTGCATACTGCATGCATTTTGTAATCCGATATGATAGCATTTTCCGAATCTAATTAAGATTGATATCAATATGCATGAAATAATCAATATACGTATAGCAGGACATTCACACGTCAGATTATTTTAAGTTCAAAACAAAATTTGTGTAAATAAAACAAAGAGTATAAATACTTGTTAATAATAAAATAATGAATGCATATGTATTTAAATAAATTGCAACTCTAAATTGCAGCTTAATTTGCAACTTAATTGCGACTCTATTGTAATACTGTAAAAACTAGCTTTATTATTCGAACAAAACCATAAGCATGTTTTTCATCATACAGAAATAATATATTTGTAGACAGAGATATATTATTGTTATACGTATATTTGAAGTATAAGAGAAAGTGATAAGTAGACTAATAACTTTTTATTAAATGTTTATATTCATCCTTTTAATACTTAATACTGAATTAAGAATATTACGTCATAAAAGGTACGTGCCCTTTTATACATATATATATGTATACTACGAAAGTTGATAATGTCAAAATTGAAAAAAAGACATTTCTAGCTGTAATGAATCTTCATGAACATTGTACGAACCTTTCTTTTGTGAAAGATATAAAAAATAAAATATATAGTCAGTATCATCGTTTAAATTAATTATATTAATTATAAAATACCATTTCCTTGTTTTCACACTAACAATACATTATAATTAGCATTTCAAATAATTTTTGAAGAGATGAAAGCTATCAAATTAAATGAATATGACAAGTTTTGGAAATACATATTCTGAAACTATATGGGCACCCAAAACAAAAGTCATTGCACCATACTATACAAGAAAATAAAGTCTACAGTGAATGCCTAATGAGTGCAAGTCAACGCCTGCATAAAAAAAATTGCAAAAATTTCACTATTCACTGCATACTCAAAAACTGTTTTAATACCAGACCACTTAAATAATGAAATGCTACACGTAGTCTTGCCAGCTACAGAATATTTTTAACGATGGTCGATTAGGCGAATAAAGGGAAACTGAAACATCTGATAATGCATGATCGCGTCGTTCATTGTTTGCGTACAGCTTGTAAAAGTGTGATTAGATAAAGGTGGCGAGATGCTAACGCGTTCGAAGGAGAAAACGCTGGGGAATGCGAAGAGGCGCGACATTAATTACCTCGAGCTCATTTTAAGACGCGCCTCCATTAATGTACACGGCTCTCGCTCGTGCGACGCTGAATTAGCCAGGCGAGGTAAAAAATTGCTCGATTATTATGATCACCGACACAAAGGTAATTTCTACGGGCAACCGCAACAATGCTCAACGACTGCCTTGATTTGTGTACGTCAGCTCCTGTCTTACACGCACCACGAGTTTTGGCGACTGTTCGTTTAACGTTTTCTCTTATATGTAAGAGAAATGGTCAAATTTGCGCAAAAGTGCGATGTAATGGTTAATTAGAAAGAGAAAGGTTGTCACGCGGTTCATTACTGGCATAGAAGTGTATACTATATGCGGTATACGGCGGACACGATGAATCCGATTTTTCTAATGGTTCTTTCACTTCCTTTGTAGCTTGTTTTGGAAGATATAATTGGATGCGTTATAATTTTATTCTAAAATGCGATTAGATCAAGCGTACAATTTGATAGTTAATTACAACTGACAAAATAAACATTAAATAGTCATGCTTCAGAGAATTAAAAGATAAGACATTATTTTTTTGAAATTATAGAATTCATCTGCATTATTTGTATCGAAGCAATGTGAGTAAAATGAAACAATAAATCATTGAGATACAATATTGGTTTCTTTTGTTACATGAAATGTTGATTTTATGGCTAATATAAGTTAGATGTCATTGATGTTCATACATTTTACGAGCATACTGTACGGTATCAGCATTAAATTTTTCATCGTGTATGTGTGTGTGTGTATATATATATATATATAATGGAAAAGTGGGTTGTAGAAAACATTGCATAAGGTGTAGAAAATAACACATATTACATTGAGACCTAGTGACTATGAATCCCAACGATGTTATAATTTTTATTCTATGTTGTGGCAAAGCCACCGTAAAAATGTAAGGGTTATGGCATGATCATAGATAAGATTTTATTCTTTAATTTCGTAAGTATGCATGTAATGGCTGTAATTATTTATGAATGAAATAAGATGATTTTTAACGAGGTATATTAAGAATAAGTGCCAGGTTGTTTGTGTAAAACAGAAAAAGGGATTCCATTACGAATGCTATTATAAAATATTACGTTCGGCGCTCGCGTAAATGTATACACGTTGAGGGAAAAAGGGAGAATCGTAAATATAGGATGCACGTGCTTGAAAATCGCGAGTGTTACGTTGATGAAATAAAACGGTTGCATGTAATTATGGATCGGGCGGAGTTAAAGAGAAGAAAGAGCTCGATCAAGATCGACCTTGCCGATACAGCGTCCTCCTCGCATACATCCATCACTTTCGAGTTTCACGCTCGATGATGGACCAGATGGATCGCACGCATCTACAAGCCAGCCCACGTAAACGGCATGGACAAGTATTGCCTTCCCGTTTAGTCGCTACACCTAGTGACTGTCGCTTTTTATTTTTCGAGCCAACTGTAGAGTACGCGTGTATGCGTGGCAGCCGCAGTGAATTAAAAGGAGAACTCGTTGAGCAGGACCCGCGAGAGAGATCCAGCAAGAGAGGAAAACACGCCGTGTTTTCCAGCCCTGGTTTTTACAGCTACATTGTATTAATTACACGGAAACCCGCGTTTATCGTGAGGTTAATCGAAGCCAGACTCGGGGCAGGACACACACGGTCAGTTGGTTCGAAAAAGTGAAGGAATTGTCGGCGGGATACGCGGCACGCGTGCACCAGCTCGAGGATACATAACGCGTAACCTCCGGAGTTTGTTTCCCCCCTCCCGAAAAAACCTCCGGCTTTGTTCCACATCGAGAATGGGCCTCTAGCGCTCGCGGGCGCACTAGATCCCGATCAAAATCCGAGATCCGGAAGTTATGCGCGGCTCTCCGTTCGAGAAAGTCTGAAAAACAACTTTTTTCGACGGCGGCCGGCCGGCGACGACGGGCGCTTTCATTGTTTGGCGCGCGAGCCGAGAGGGTGGCTCGAGGGCCGAGGCGGTGACCGGCAGAATCCGAGGAGCTCATGCGAAAACTGGCGGAACGAGGCCGCGCCGAGGAAGAAAACGATCTTGGGCCGCGGCCCGTGTCCTTGGCTCCGGAGGCGGCGCACCGGAGCCGCGGGTCCAGACCGCGGGGCAGAGGGCCGAGCGCGGGTCAACGGTCGGCGAGGGATCGCCCTGGGCCCTCGGGGGGGCGCGGGCGCGGGCGTGGCGGGGCCGCGGGGAGAGGCCAGGTGGGCGGGGAGCCGACGAGGCGTGACCGAGATCGATGGAGACCGAGCCCGGCCGACGCCGACTTGTGCAGCCAGGCAGGAAGAAAGGGGCAGGGCCCGGGCGATCGAAAGAGAAGGTGACGGATCGGCGGGAGCGCGGCATCTCGCCTAAGAGGAAACTCCGGTCCGAGGGGGTCGGGGGGGTCGCACACGCGACTCGCCGACTCGTCGGTGTGGCCTTGAAAGCGGCGGGCGCGGCGGGCGCGGCGGGCGCTCGGCTTCGCGGTCTAATTCCACCGATACCCTTTCGTGACGAACACTTTCCATTGTGTAACGGATTTTTTCGCGGCTCGCTCGGAGGTGCGCGCGGGCCGCTTTTCCGTCCGGCTGCGCCTTTCTTCGCGCGCTCGCCGCCAGCGCCTCGGGCGCCCGGAGAAAACGCGCGGCGCACGCGTGCGCCGGGCGCGCGCCTCGATCGCCGAGCGGGCCGGCGACCGGGGGATCGGCAATCAGCCGGCATTAGGCCCTCCCCCGCCCGCGCGCCGATGATTAAAGAGCCGGTGCGTCTCGCTCTCTGTGCGCTTCGATTTCTTCTCGGGATCGTTACTTTCTCGCGCGGCGCCGCCAAGCCGGCCCGAGGTTTTCTTTCCAGCCGTTCATTAGGCAGCTTATTGCTCCTGCCGGGCCGCGAGGCCCCGTGAGCCATCCGCGGCTCGCTTTCGTCACCGCCGGTCTTTCGCGGGCCGCGAGCTCACCGAGCCGAGGGCTGACCGGCGCGAGCGGCAGGTTAATCTCCTTGGCGCTCGGATGGCCTCTCGGGCTCGTGGGCTTTTCACATCGTGGTGGGCACCGGCGGCGGTCGCTCGGATGCATCCCCCTCGGGGGGAGCGGAGCGAAAGGGGCCGGGGCGGGGCGATCGGTAAGGCGATCGGGTGACATCGGCGGTCGGCGCGCTCGCGTAAGCTCGCCGGAAAGTCCGGCGCGAGGTGCTTTGGCTTTTGAAAGAGAGGAAGCGCCGCGGGCACTTTCACTGTGCGACGGGAGAGCCGAGCGGGCCCGGGCCCAGCCGGAGACAGGCTAATTGCGTCAGCTGGCCTGCAGCCGGGCGGTGGTTGCGCCGATCGGCCGGCCCGGGCCTTGCGATTTCCAAATCGACGTTTTACTGCACTTGTCACGAGATTGGCAATGGCGCGGTGGAGCCGGGCGAGCGCGAGTCGGGCCGCGGGGGCTGGCCCGGAACTCACCGGCTCGAGGCCGCTTCCCGGCGGCCGAGGAGTCCCCGGGTGGGCCGCGCAGCATAACCCACCTCGGTGGGCGGCTCCTGGCTCCTGGCTCCTGGCTCCGGGCTCCGGGCTCTTGGGCTCGCTCTGCCGGCGTCACGTGTCTTCCTTGCACTCGCGCATCACGCGGGCCGGCCTGCGCCACGCCGGGTCACGGCCCCGCGCCGCTGCTCCCTCAGCTCAGGCGCGCAGCTCTCAGGCGGCAGTGGAACCGCGCGGCGCCCGCACCCTGTGCCTCTACGTCCCGAGTCGAGACTGTGCGGGCCCTCGGCGCGCCGGGCCCGCGTGCGCCCGGGCCCCCTCCCCCCGCCTCCCACCGCCTCACGCCGCCTCGCCGCCGCCGCCGCCAGCGCCGCCGGCGCTCACTTTCTCCGCGGACCCGCTCCTAGCCTCCCGCCTTTCTTCGCCCGGGCCACCCCATCGCCGCACCCCGGCTCCCGGAATCGCCGGCCGATTCCACGGGACTAACCATACGTATTCGCCCGACTCGTCGCTTTTCACTTCTTTGTACCTGAGCCCTGTAAAAAATGCGCTCGCGTCTTTTAGCAAACAAATCATAAAATCCAAAGGTTTCATAAACGTCAATTTTATGGATTTTCGCTGAAGGCAAAGCGCGAGGATAAACTGGTTCAACTGAATATTAGAGTACCTTCTGGTTTCTCACGTTTTTCCTCCGAGTTGCAACAATTTTCTAAATAGAATCTTTTTCACTTTTCTTACTCCACAGTCAACGTTTTCCTCCAAATTATGCTTCAACGAGGTAATAAGCAACATAAAAAATATCCATTCCAATGAATTAATACTCCCTAAGTCTTACAAACGATTTCGCACGTCGTACTGACGATATTCGCTAATGATTTACATGACGCAAAGATATTTACTACAGATAAACGATGCAAGCGTGTTATTAAATTCAAATAATCCCGACAAAATTTAAACGCTCTATTTCGATTAAAAATTCTTATCGCGTAAGTAATTAATTCACTGATTTTCATTTGAGTGAAAAAACGCATCTATCGCTATTCCTGTTCTTTCTATCAGTATTCAAGGTGCTCTGCACCTCTGAGAGACAAGTGCCTCAGTGGGTTTGCATATCGCACTATTTACCGGTCTTTGTTTGCGGTATGGTTGATGTTTCTTTAATAACAAGATGCGATATGCATGAATACAATTTGTTGCTTTCAGAGTTGGAAAGTGAGAAAAATTGACTAGCCATGAAGTTTCAACAGTCTGCTGCTTTTTATGTTAATGTTCTCAAGTCTTCTCTTGAAAACTGCTATTCTACTGAATAGCATCAATAAATAAGCAATTTCCACCATGATAATTTTATTTTAATGGTTATTTAATTTTCGAGATAATTCCATATAAACGTGTTCATGAAACTAAAATTAGATTAGAATAATCAAAAGTCCTTATTCATTTAATCTTGCAGCGATACCTCTAATTTTTCTTGCAGGCATTTTTCTCGTTGAATAAATTTTATTATGTCCACCTCTGTCAATTTTTTGTCATGTAGAAATATCGCATTACTAAACGCCCATATTATTTCTAAATTTTTCTTCCAAACTTTACTTTAGATTTAAATAAAAGTTATATACATACAGATGTGAAATCAAATATCACCCGTTTAAGGGTGGGATGAGCTCATGTCATATCTTATCTCAAATTAAAATCATGATAGATAGTAGATACGAAAAACCGAGATTTCTGGTTTCAAAGTCTAGTATTTTGATCTAGGTATTGATGATACAAATGATACGTGAGAGAATAAATATGTTTATTATTTTTGTTTGAACAGGTTAAGTGGGTAGGCAGGTCTGTAAGGTGAGTACAGATTGAGAGTATATTCCTAGAAGTTATCAAGACTTAAGGATGTCTATTTTATTTTTATAATCTTATCTACAACGTAAATAATGAACAAAAGTTAAGTATCGTACCTACTTTCGTGTTACTATGAACAGATAAATCGTGAAATTGTTGAACGTTATTAACCTTAGATATTGGGCGTTTTTCATCGTTAAACGTTATTTATATTATCTCCATCACTTAAAAAGTGTCTTAATTGCATACTTGAGTGAAATTGTAAAAGTTGTATACAGAGTCTCCAAAAATGCAATATCCCAAGAAGGTTGTAAATCATACGTTTTTCCCGCGGGAGCGTCGTTAAATTAATAAATGCGAAACCGGATGAGAAAAAGTCGAATATGCGCATTTTGCCAGAAGGAACGGCTCTCCATTGATTGCAGTCTTACCTTGAAATCAGTATTATGTTGTCTCGTAAGACAATTTTTTCTCCAGGACTTTCTAACTTGGTTAGAGATATTGCTTGATTTATTATACGCACAGGGGATTAAGGATCTTTATGCAAATATAGGCCTCGAGGCTAGTAGCCGGAGCTTTGGCAGAAAAAAGAGGCCGGCTAATTAACCCTAATACCGCGAGCGGAGGCATTGTTTACTCGGGCGGCGATCGGCCGCGGCGACACATAAGGTTGAGGTCGCGGCGTCGCGGGCGGCGGTTTCGCGCCGGGCGTTGCACAACGAGCCAAGGCGCGCCGCGGAGAAACAGCGCGCTTTCTTTTCGGAGGCTCCGGCGCGGGCGGGAGGCTCGCACTCGATCGGCCGGAGGCAGGGCCCGGGCGGCTTCCGGCTCTCCTCCGCGGGACAATCGCCGCGGGATGCGCCCATTGTCCCGAGGCGCGCACCACGGACAATTAAATTAACGAGAGAAATTTTTCGGGCGATGCCGGGCGCCGGGCCGGTCCTCCGCGCGTTACCCGCGCGGTAATTGGAGAAAACACACGGCCGGAGAAAGATCGGCGCGATCGGCTGCCCGCGCCGGCGCTTATCCCCCGCGGGGGAGGCGCCCCTCGTCTAAAGCGGGCAAGCCTCGGCGCGACGAGGGCCGGTGCCAGGAATCGGCGCGGAGTTGGCCCGGCGATCGGCGGGCGATCGGCACAATTATTCCGGCGTTGCGCAATCCCCTTTAGGAAGCCGAGCGGCGAGGTACTCCTGCGGGAGAAAGCGATGCGGTAAAGTTCGCACATAGTTTGCCGGGCGACGACGGTGACGGTGCAGTCCGCTCCGACTGGAAAGGGAAGGCGCGGGGGCCAACCACCGGAGCCTTGAAACCCGACGCGGCGTTTTCTCGCGGGCCGCCGGGGAATCCAGTCGCGCGGCGACGACGACGTCCGAGTCCCGTTGCCCCCGCGGGGCTTTCGCTATCGCCGCCCAGGTTTCCACCGGTTAATTACCGATGACCGGACAAACCGCCCCGGCTCTCGCGCTCGGTTAATTGCCCTTGGCTGCCCCGTCCCCGGTCAAGTGGCGCCGGCCGATCCCCCGCGCCCGGGCCACGCGTACCTTGTCCCGCGCCCCCCCGCCACCGCCATTTTTTTGCGCGGGCCTCATTTGCACTAAGCGGCGGCGCCGGGGAATTAACTAGGTCCTAAGCCTACTGTTAACTCGGCGATTTTTCCGCAAAAAGCATTGGAAATCGGCGGGCGCTGGCGTAGCGCTAGGCCATTCATTAGAAAATCTGTGCTAGGAAAGCAGCGGCGGGCTCGGGAGCGTCGGCGGCCCCTTTTTCCTTCGGCCGCTCGTAGTCTTACCAAATGATCATAATTGTCGCAGCCGGTGTAATCGCGCAATGGGATTGCGGGGCCCGGCGCCAGGATATTTAAAGCAGTTAAACGGGCCGCGGCGTGGCGCGGAGGCGCTTTACGACAATGAGCCGCCGCGCGGCTGTCCGGCTCGCGACACCGTGAAATATTGTTCAAACACCCGGCGGAGAAAGTGAACGACACACTTGGGAAACGAACCGGCGACGGGGCCCGAAATCTTTTGATTCCCCCGGCGGCCCGGCCTGCCGCCGAGTCCTGCACCGGCTATCCTTGGGCCGGCCGCGCCCCGCGAGCCGCTCGGCTTTTCCTCCCGCGCGCCGTGCAGTTCCGCGCCCTGCCCCGCCCAGCCCATAATCCTTGAGCGGCCTTTGTCTTCCTTTTGCGCGCTCGACTTCATCTGCCCGCGCCTCCCGTGCGAGCAGCGCGCCCCCCGCAGCCGAGCCTCCGAGTTCCGCGATCGGTATCGAGCCGCCGGCCTCGCGCCTCCTCGATCGCTGGTTAATCTGCCCCCCTCCTCGCCTGCTTCCGTCCTCGAGGACGCGCTGGGGCATCGGTCGTTTTCTGCGGTCGCTCACAAAGCGACAATCCAACGACTGGCCTCGCTTCCGTGGCTCCGCATCGCCTTGACTGGTGGTTTTCCTCGGCGCTGCCCGGGCAGCCCAATCAAACGGAATGATCGGCAAAGGCAGGCTCGAGCGGCCCCCGGGGAAAACTACCCGCGCGCCTCCCGTTAATCGGCGCTCTCTAGTGAATGTTTAGTGAAAATCCGAGGATTTTTGTCGTCGCGCGCAGAAGCCGCTTGGGGCAGCCGGAGAAAGGGAAATGAAAAACCGACGGCCGGCAGAGGCGCGCCGCTATTATCGCGCTCGTAACAGGTGTGCGCGCGCGCGAGGAAAAGCGCGCCCGCGCTTTCGTAACCAGTGACGCATCCCCGCAAGGCCGCCGCCGTAAATGCAAATCCGCGGAGGCTGTCGCGCCGAGTGCCGAGGAAAGTAAAAGTTTCACCGAAAACCGAGCCGGGAGCTTTTCGCCCGAGCCGAGCGAAAGTGGCCCGGCCGATTTTGCCGGCGCCAAGCCCGGCCCGGCTTCCTCCTCGGCCTGCCCCCCCCACCCTCCCCCACGCCTCCCACTCCCTCGGGCTTTGTTGTCCCAGCGCCCCGAACCGCCGCGCCGCCGGAGTTTCTCCTTCCCCTTGGCCCCCGTCTCTGTCGCGCATCCTTACGTCGGAGGATCGCCCGCGCGGAGAAATCCACTGCGCCCAAGGCCTCGGCGCCCGGCCCCTTTCTAGCCTACCCTTCCCAGTATCCGCCAATCCTTCTGATTTATCACGCTCTCGATTTTTCCCTGGCCCCCTTTGCTCTTTACCAACTGGCCTCGACTTCCATTGTCCGTCAAATTCTTTTTGGATCCAAGCAAATTCGAACCCGATTATCTCCCTCGTCAGTTGACTAATTCTTTCCCAATCGTTCTATCAACCAATGCGTGTCAATTGCATCTCGGCAGTTGTACGGAACCTTCCTCGCCTACTTTTTTTGTCCTCGTGCATCTCGTTAGCGACAATCCATCGACAATTTTTCAAAAGAATTCCAAAGTAACCTCAATCGTTTAACACAAAGCTCTTAAGCTGCTAACAATCATTTTTATCATGCTTAGTGAGCTTTCGCAATAGGTTCACGCAATACTTTTACATGTATATGAAAAGAAGAATATTTACGACACGATAACATAATTCTTTTTCAAATCGCTAAAGCTACCGCTAAAAATATTGCTTATCCACAACAGTGAAACTGAATAAATTTACGATACACATAAAATTAGTTTAAACTTATGACGACACTGGTATTTTATTCCTTATCAAAGCGTGTAATATGTCGTATATGATAATTTTTTTCATCGCTCTTAGCCTTCACACAGTTTAACAGGATATTTGTACTAATGTATCAATACAGAGGTATGGATTTGAATTGTTCCGGCTAGATCTTAGCAGTTTCACCGCAGTATTATCAGTTTTCACATATTTGTTCAATTAATGGAAAATTGTCGCAACGGAATCTTTGACTTTTTTTCATTATCCGTAATTTCGAGCACCTTCAAATGTCTTTCGTGAATTTCAGTAACGACGTTACTTACGACGTTAAAAAATTCAATCAATATTCAATCAACGTAATTCAATTGTAAGAAAGGCCGTGTGGTTAAAAATGTCGTACAATATTTTACAAGACCTGTGAAATGTCGCGACAAACATTGTTGGGATAAGATATCTTGTCATCGCATGTATACACTGTTAAAGGAAACAACGCTACGAGATATCTGAAAATTCAATAGTAATATTTATATTTCATTTTTGAAATGAGTTTAAAAACATTACTTAAGTATAAGATACTTGATGCGACATATAAATCAATTTTTTTGTAGTTATCAAATATACGAAAATGACAGATACGGGCTCTATCTGTTATTCGCAGGCAACGCGTGTGACATAATTCTCTCTCGTCAGCTGTAGGAAATGTTGATTGTATTTTATATACAATGTGCATGTTAAAAGTTTTATTGTAATTTATGACTTTTATTGCGTTATAATCAACAGTAGTACATAAATCGTTGAAATCCGTCGCAGACCAATCGGCAATGGACGAGGACAGTTTGGCACTGGGCATTATTACGTGGAGGCCTAGCGGTTTCGCAAAAGCCCGGGGAGCCGCACGCAAAAAGAACCGAAAGAAGTAAAGGAGTCGGTGTAAAAATTTATATCGGTCCTCTCGCGGTCTCACCTTTCTTCGCGCCCCTCCACCGGCCCTCCCCGGCTGACTCTCTCGGACGCGCACTCTCTCTCTCTCTCTCTCTCTCTGTGGTGCCCGTCCACACGAGTGATAGGTCGGATGACGAAAGCGGGCCTCGTTACGAAAAACACCGGGTATTCTTGGATATCCGCGATTAGGAGGGCGATTCATTAGCGGCCGGCCGAAGGAGTTGACGCCCGCGGTTGCGAGAGCCGCCCGCGGGAAGAAGAGCCGCTTTGAAAGTGAAACGGCCCTCGGCGCGTTCCCGGAAGGCCGATTACCGGCCGATTATCTCGGTGAGGCCGATTGGCCCACCGGCGCGGAAGCTGCTCCCTTTCGTCAACTGGGATAAGCGGCGGAGGAGTCGCGGGCGCCGGGAAAGCCGGGCGCCGCGCTTCCTCGGGCGCATTGTCCGCTGCGGGAAGAAAAGCCGGCCGTTGGCGCAACGGCACGTAGCGCCCGGGGTTGCGTCAACCCGCCGGCGGATTAAATTGCACGTGAAACAATCGGCTATCGTAATGCCCGCATGATTTTCGGCCGGGTTAATTGGCCAGAAATGGCCGAAGGACCCCGGGCTCTTTGCGCCGCGTCGACTCGCTCCGTCTCCCCTTGGCGCGGTTCGCGCCTCCGCTCCTTCACGGTGAATTAGTGTCGCTCGGGCTTTTCAAAGCGCTCGAATTCCTCGAGCCTCGCGAGCCTTCCGAATTTCATTTCGCGTGTACGAAATATTCAATTTTTCTGCCGCGAACGAATAATCCTCGTATTTTTCTATTATAAAACAATTTACGACGGGCTTTTAAACTCTCGAATAAACGTTATTTTGCGTATTTTTTACGGGGCTCTCCCAAACGGGCCTTTTGGTATTACTTGTTTTAACGCAGTTTAACTACCACGTGAGTCAAAGGTAATCCATCCGTTTCGCAGGATAGAAAACATATTAGTTGACTATAGGCCGTAACGTTTTATCTAAAGAGATAAGGCAACTTTAAATGCAAACAGCGCAATCGCAAAATTATTTGTTCGCTTTTGTATGTTTTTTACCAAATACGAAAACGAAACAGGTTTTGAAATCAGCAGGTGTTGTATATCTGTAAGAGTATACATTACATCTTTGAGGGCGCGTTTATTTTTCCACGAGTGGCTAACGTAAGGATGAGGAAGGTGTAGGAAAGCCTCGAGGCAAAAGTAAGGAGGGCGATTCGGCGAGGAAAAGGAAATTTTCACGGCGGAACTTGGAAAGCGACAGGAGAAGGCGGGAGACGGCGGTAATTAAAGGAGAGGCGGCGGCGGCGGCGGCGGCGGCGCAGCGGCGCGCCATAACAATCATAACCGGGTACATGTCTTCTCTCTATCTGCATGTGAAATCCGGGCAATTAATGCGGCCGTAACAAACAAAGCGGGCTTGCCGTGTCCCCGGGCTGGCGCACGCGCGCTCGAATAATGGGCGATTAATGCGATTACAAGCTCGGAGCGCGAGGGCGGCCGCGAAAAAATGTAGGTCGCAGCTTAGAGCCGGGAGGCGCAATGGCCGCGGCATCCTCCCGGGGCACATGGGCGCCACTTTCTCCTCCCGCGCTCCTCGAAAGCGCCGATCGGCCCGGCAAATGCCAGCTGATGCGCGCGGCGATTGCGTGGAGCGAGCGAAAAGGCAAGTGAGCAGCCGGCCGCGCATTCTAAACCGGCCCGGGCGCCCCCCACCGGCGCACTCCCGATTTCGGCGAGGCGCCCGCGGAGAAAGTCGGGGGCGCCTCCGCATCCTTTGGGCTATTAATTACAGGGGCCGGCGAGGCATATCTGACGTAACGGCCGTCCGCGCCGAGGTCCGCCCGGCTCCCGGCCCCCGGCCCCCGGCGCCCCGTGTCATTATCGTACTTTCCGCCGACTTTTTACGCCCCTGGGAATTTCACGGAGCGCTTAATTCTAACGCTTAACCCAAATATCGGCCGATATTCCGTTTGCCTCGGCGCTTTTATTCTTTTTTTCTCCCCCCACGGCTGCAATAATACGTGTATAGATTGGCGGCGACGGGGCCGCTCGGGGAAAAAACCGGGCGCTTTTCAATCAATGGGAGCACGAGGAGAGAAAGGAAACCCGAGGCATCGGCTTACAGTTTCGGGGATACAACCGATGTTGTTGAAGCTACCGCTCGGAAAAACCCGCCGAAAAACGATTTCTAATTAAGCGACACGGCCGCGCCACGCAACGACGCGTGCTTTGTTATTCCGGCGGACGGCCGCCTCGGCGCAACGCGCGCGCGCGCATCAAAGCCCTACCCCCGGGCGCGCGTCTTGGCAAAAAGTCCGCGGTTTCACAACGGCCGCGCGCATAATCAGCGCCCGCCAGGATAATAAAGCAAATAAGCCGGGGGCCGCGTGGAAATTGCACGCGCGGTGCGCCCGTACATTGTTAGCCGGGTCTAAAGGCGCTGCGCCGCCAGCAGACGCTCCTTCTGCATACCGGACACGCATCCGCGTGGGCGGCTCGTCGAGTCGGACCCGCTTCCTGGGGGGATCCGGGGGCGAGGCCGGGGGTGGCCCCGACCCCCAGGGCAACGGTCGCGAGGGAGGAAAGAGCCCCGGGTTGACCCGCGCGCCGGTTCAACCAGTCGACTCGGGCGGTCACGATTGGCGCGCGCCGGGTGCTTGCCCCGGTACAAGAGCGCAGGTGCGCGCGGGCCTCCGCGGGTTCAAGGGCAGGGCCGCGCCGGCGATCGATCCCACCTGGCGCTGCCTGGCCGCGCGGGCTTTTTCCCGAATCCGAGGTCCTAGACCCCCGGGCGCCTCTCATTATGCATGAGATTCGCCTCTTGGCTCGCGTGCACTTGACACGCGCGCCCGCTGGACAAATCGAAGAGTAACGGAGGAAAACAAAACGCCGTTGACCGGGCACTCGGTACGAAAAACGACTCCCTGCTCACTTGAGATTCGGCTTAACAAACAACCGCGAGGAACATTCGCTGTCCAAATTGTTATTCAAATCTAGCGCCGGCGCTTTTACCGTTCGCCCGTGTCGAAATATGCATCGGGACAACTTTCCTCCGCGACTCCTAGTATATACGTACGATCCGCTGGATATTCAAGAGCGGCTCGGTGGCCGGAAAGAAGAACGAAAAAGATGCACGCGCACAGGGCGCCAAGGCCGCGGCTTCCGAGATGTACACACGTAACCGCGGGCCGAGCCGGGCGAGTAAGCGGCCGTTTTCCCCAATATATACAGAGCCTTTTCGCATTGTCTTTCCGCTTTTCCCCGAGGGGGAAACAAGTCGTTAATACGCTTGTAAATTATATCGAGATTGGCCGAAGAACTAATTTTTCATAAGCACTCGCATCTCTCGGCGCGTTCCGAGCGAGCGCGTAATAAATTATTCATTTGTTCGCTCCCGCGCCGCGCTCGCCTTTAAAGATTGTATCGTGTACACTTTCACATCGGCTATCCGCCGGCTGTGATAGGCCAGCGGAGCGTACACGGCCCAGTCAATTGAGCGGAATCCATTATACCCCGCGGTAGCGGATTCGCAGCCGGCGGGCGCCGACTCCCGGAGCAAGGAGGAGCCCGCGGCGCCCGGGCGACGCTTTGGCCCTCCCCGCGGGGGAGACGCGGCTCCGGGAGTCCCGGGGGCCCTCGGGGCCGGCGCCTCGGCTCCCTCCGCGGAAAAATGGCGCGCGCCGCTCGGTCCTATGCCCCCGGAGCAGACATCTGGCCGCCCTATATATAGCGCGGCGTGTACGTGATGCGAGCCCGGGTTTACTTTCTCGAGGCGGTCGCGGCTCGCGCCTCCTCTTACTTTCTCCGGCTCGCGGGCACAAAAGTAGGTCCCAAATGGGCCTGGCCGCGAGAGGCGGCCGGCGAGCGAGAGGAGGCCGCCAGCCCCGCGCTCGTCTAAATTTTTAGCGCCCCCGGGACCCACATTCCCGACCCGCGGAGACAAAGGAGGGCCACGCGCGGCCGGCGCGCGGACACACAGGTACGCGGGTACCTGGGCGCACGCGCGCGCCTCCGGCTCGGGCCGCCCGCCGATCGCCTTTTTTTTTTTTATTTTTTTCTCATTTTCGACTTTCCTCGCAAATCTCTGCCGGCACTCGGCGGCCACACTTTCCAATTAGTTTTCTCGCTCGCTCCGAGCGTTTACCTCGGCGGCCCACGGGAGCGCCCGATTTAATTGCCCTCGTGCCCGCTCGATAAGGACCGTCCACTCGCGGGCTTTCGGTAAACAAACCGTTGCGGAAGGAAAAAAACGAATTCGGTCGCCGGCGTTCGAGCGCCGGGCGATAAATTTTACTAACGCGAGGACGCCGCCGCCGCCGCCGCCACGCGCGGAATGGCCCATCTTTGAGTAATACTTGCTGTAACTGCCAGTTGTTCGAGTGGCTTTTGGGAGCCGGGGCTCCGCGTCTATTACAATTTTACGCTCAGGCCGCGTGTTTTCCTTCTTGATATAACCCAAATGCTCCGTCCGGCTTCTTTCCCATCGGCCGGAAGAATGCCACGCGCCATTTTCGACTAAGCGACCAAAGGATTTTTACTTTCCCATCTCCCTTTTTTTTCGTCTTATATTTTTATTGCCTTCTTCGCGCTAAAGCGGCTCCTTGTGGTGCAACTTTTTCACCTCAGCCTCTTGATAGGGAAATCCTAAAAGAAAGTTGACAAATACTAAGGCGAGGCACGCGAGACTTTCGATTTCGACTTTGATATAATTTATCTATTAAACGCACATAATGGAGAAGTTTTGCGATGAATGCCGTACACGCTTGGTTGGTATGCTTGGGCGTACGTACGTGTGTATATTGCTTTCTCAAGGAGAAAGCTTTGTGACGATGAAAACATAATTGTCTTTTTTTTTTCTTCTTATTTTTTTTTAATTTGCCTCCGACTCAAAAATCAGCCACAAAGCAGATAATTTCTCCTGCACTTTATATTTACGCGTTCATCAAACTTTTATTTATGATCCTTATAAGTTTGATGAAGAATTTTTTATTATAACACCCGAATGCTCGGCGTACAAGCGTGAATAAAATATAGAATTATTGATTCTTATCGCATCGAGTGAAATGCGCGGCTCTTGAATATTGTAGATTTATTCGTTAAATTTATAAAAGAATCGGATTTTAAGGAAATGTTTAAATAGACCCTGACTACATTTACGTAAGGTTTCGCAACAATAAATTATTTAAAAATAAAAATCTTCGTTTAAATATTTTCTTTGGTAAATTAATGCAAAAGTAAAAATTTAAAATACGAACGAATAGTGTTATTGTGCATAAAGAACGTGATGCAGAGTGCATTATTGAATATTTCAAGAAATCCGTCTGCAAAAATTGCCTGATTTCGAAATATAAAAATTTAAATACTTTCCAAAAGAATTGCAAATCATCGCAAAATAATAGAAATTGTACACAGAATTGTACTGGGATTCTTGAGCGAACCGCGGAATCGTAGTTAATTTCTTTAGCTTCAGCTAGTTTGAATTATGAAAGCAGTATAAATCAAACGAAATTTCTCTCTGTTTAAAAATTGTACGCGTATGAATCTCGAATATTATAATCTCCCAGCGCTACATAAGATACAGAACTTACCATAATTAGGAGTGTACACGGCTCAACCCTTGCAGCAGGACTTCCTCCTTGTTCGGTAATTGACAGCAGCATCTCGGATAATGATCCTTAAATAACAACTTATTCCTGAGAATATAAGACAAAGTACATAAGCCGTGGAAGCTCGGGAGGCGAAGGAAAAAAGGGGAACAAGTTGTAAATAAGTGTACAAGATGACGCATAATACTTTCGATCGGTAGGAGCGGATTGTAGGTCTTACGCAGCCTCGACTCGTTGAAACGGCGCCGCTTAAACGCCAACTTTCTCGAGCGCGTCAAACCTTTTGAACTTCCTGCTCCGGATCGACGCGGCGGTGCGCGCGACCCTCGCGGGCCTCGGGGGGGCCGCGGGGCCTCCTAGAGCCGGGCGCCGGGCCTCGGCTCTTCACTCTCGCTTTCTCACGAGCCCGCGCGGTCACTTTCCTCGAGAAATCGAGGCGCCGGCCGAGTCGGCCGCTCGCGTAACCCGCGCGATTTCGGAAGTTTCGCGGCAGATGCGGCCCGCCGCCCAGTTGGCTCGGCGGGCGCGCGCGTGCCGCCCCCCCCCTACCCGTCTTTTCATTAGCGAAAGTGAATGATACGTGACGGGAGTTTCTAATTGCCGCTCGGCCGAGCGGCGCAATTACCGGGCGCAACGTAAGCGGCCGATGCGCGCGTACATTGTCCGCGGAATGCCGGCGAGCGGGTCGCCCGCGCAACGCGCCTGTCACGCGCCCGCGGCTGCCAAGGGGCCCCGCCTCGGCCCACGCCTGCCAATTGCCTGCTTTCAATAATTGCGCGAAGAGGATCTCGCAAGCGGTCGTTAGCCGGCGCGATGGGCCAAAGGTGCGCCCAAAGGAAGGTCCGCGCGCCCCCCGAATCGCAGGCGATCTGCCTTTTTGCGCGGCCGCCCGTCGGAGGTACTTGCGCCCCGCGGAAAGTAACGTCTCGCTCTTTGTTCTTTCACACCTCTGCAAGCTGTAATCGAGTCCGATCCAAGTGCTCTTTCAATAGCCGGCAATGCAATGTTGACGGCAATATGGAGTTACGACCCCGATCGTCCTTGACATGCTAATCATTTGATATGTCCGTTTAAGAATTAGAGACACCGTATCTTACAATATAATAAATTATTATACTTTTATACGCTTACCTTCTGATATCGTGCTTTCTTAACTCGTAGAGACAAGCTTTCATTTTCACGATTATTCTGTATCTTTTTGATCATTAAGCAGAAATAAAAGCTCTGATAGCTCGTTGTGTTTCCACCATTTCGATAATAAATCACTGATTTTTTAATCAATGGTTTATCTCAGTAGTGAACAGATCAGATTTTACTGTATACAGGCAAGTTTATTATATACAGATATTATCTGTGTAGACAGTCATGCCGAGTAAAAGTGTAAACGGTATTGCCTTAACCACGTCATTAACGCAGCTGCTCCTCTAAAGTAGAATATCACATTCATCTATACGTATAATAATTGATTTTACCAATTAATTTACAATTCAATACACATGATAATTCTCTAATACATTAATGCAAGGCAATATTTGGAAAATGATATTTATTTTTAGGATGAATGAAACCTATTGTAACTTTATTTGCTTTCTACAATTAATATTTTATATGCGACTATTTTATAACATTTGATATATTTATTTCATAAAGCTACTCTGTTCTAAATTAACCAACAATAAAATTTTACTATAAATTTAAATAGTCTCTTGGACAGTGTCTCGATAAAATTTATAGCTTAAATCAGTTTCCATTCTTATTTAAACAAAAAGTTTAGATAACAAAGAAAAATCTTATTTTATGCAGAAAACGTGAAAATCTTACAAACTTATCGATTTACTTCTTGAATTTACATTTATTAATGACTGACATATTAATAATCATTTAAACACATATCTCATCAAGTATGATATGAATTCTATAAATATTACTCCATTTTAAAAAATGGACATTATAACTAGTTATTTTATAAAATTACTAAATTATGAAGAAATATTTCTTTATCTCCTATAGAATGTTGAAAACTGCACGCAAAGAACAGCAATTATTATAAAATCAAAGAAATGCTGCTTACTATTTGAAATCGACATAAACCAATTGTCAATAATACTTTTAAATCAGGTACTGAGATTATTAACGACTATGTCTATTTTCGACTAGATATTAATTAAACCAGATTAATTCTACCCGATACAGCATTTAAATGCATTCTGCGTAAATTCATTTTTCGTAAGGGCTATAAAAGTCAATTGCTCGAGAAAAAAATACATTAACAACGTTAAAAAATACAAGTACTTTCTCTAAATTGTTTCACTTTGCAGTTACGTAAAACATGTTGACAATTTTAGAAATTAGTTTCTGTTCAGAGCAACGTCTTTGAACCTCGGCAAATGAGTCAGTTACGGTAAATCAAGTTTTCAGTAGGCATGAGGATCTTGGCCACCATAAATGCAGCGGAAATTATTTCGCGCTCCGGTAAATTACTATAGGAACTAAAGTATTGCACAATCGACAAAACGCACTGTGCATGTTAATTCTGTATGCAAACAAATATTCTCTTGGTAATAAGTCTTCGTTACTTTCCATACTTCTCTGTACTTCTTCCTTCGACGTGCTTGTCCAGATTTTTCTTATGTCACTATAAGATTTATGATTAAGTATTATAGAAATATTATTTTGAAATTAAGTACTCAAGTATTGAAACCAATAATTTGCTATCTTGCAATGAATAGAGGACAAATTTTTCAAAGGAATTCATGGAAAATCCTTTCGCAATATTTTTGTATGCGTGGTACGGTCAGATGGTCTCATCTCCTCCGGCGAACCGCAGCTCCTGAGCATTACAGTAGGCGGCACCTCTCGTGTCTAGAAAATCGGTCAACATTTCCCTGCATTGTTCTCTTTATGCTACATAGACGTGCACTTTCTACATTCGAATGTATATGCATTAAGTGCTTATGCCTCTAAAATAGGCGAATCATCGGGGCGTTTGCTTATGTTTACATTGAAATGAACTGATACCAAGTGAAAATCAAAGATTGTCCTTGAAATAGGGAGTAAAAAATCAAATGGTTACCTTTGTAATATTTAAGAAAGCACAATTAAATAATACTGTTAAGTATAAATTATAAGTTTTTTGGTAAAAATACGACAAGAGTTAAATTAATATTTTTATTTCTAAAAGTAAATTATTAAAATACCGTACATAAAATCGAAATACATATTATATAAAATGATATTATTTAATTATAGTTTTTTAAGATATTAACGAGTTTTGTGATATGTTACATAGAAACATTATACGACCAATGCATGACAGTTGAAAGAAATTTAAAAAGTTCATGTTTACATTATATAATTTACTGCTTTACTGCAAGATATTTATTTTATTATGCATGCTTGACTTTCCTTCATACGAATTAAAAGCTAATAAATATTTAAGTTCCCTAAACTATATTCAATAGTAATATACTTATCTAATACCATTGCAATTAATGATGGCAAACATCACAGTTTTAGGATAAATAAAAAAATACATAAATAGAAAATCAGTGCGATTTGAAGAGATTTAATTAAATCGTATTAATTATAAAACTATAATAATATTTATTTATATGTAAAATATATGTATGACGTACATGATCAATAAATTTTATTAAATAAAATATATCTCGTTATATCCAAATTTAATATATAAAATTTCAGTCATATAGTAAGAATATTATTTAAAAAAACATTAAAACTATGAAAGAAATCAACATTGAGTATAATTATATAATATATTTATATGTAATGCATGTTTTGATTAGAATATATATAATTATTGAAGAGGCAGACATATAATAAACGAGATAAACGATTATAAAAGTACTGAGAATAACGGAATCGGATGACTAGTTATTACTCTCGATGATCGAGGGCAGTTAGATAAACAGAGCTGTTGAGCAGGGAGCTTAGAAGAAGATCAAATTGGATATCGTGGATTGCTATAAGGGTCTGGCTAAGGGGAACGAGGGTTTTTCAAATATTAGAGCTGCCAGATTTAAAGAAGCGATAGATAGGCTCGTGGTATCCGTGACCCTCTAGGCTCTGGCGCACGAGGTCGAGTGCCGCCGCCTGGCGCATACGACCGAAGTACTCGTTCGCAGCTCCAAAGCCTCCATAACTTCCGGGCACACCCACGTGTCGCCGTTCTTGCGAAGAGCGCTTCCCGTACCGGCTACCATAGAAGAATCGGTCCATCCTTGGCACGATTTCAAAGACTCGCGGAGCTTCCTTCCTGTCCTTGGTACTTTCGCTCCGTCCGAATCTGCTGCCTGACTGAAATGGTGTCTCTACGAGGTACAAATTAAAATTAAAATAAAATTACTTTTTAGCTTATTATGTAGTAATAATGAATTAAAATTATTGTTGATTATCTTTTTTGAAATTGACTGAAATTGTAACACTGGTATTGCTAATAGTTAGTCGTATTAGTGGTAGTATTTGACATTGAAATTAAAAGCATTTTCTAATTAAATTTGTTGAAATGTCTTTTTTCTATTCTTATTGTTGTTAAACTATTAACAAGATGTTGTGAATATTATTATTCATTCAATAAGAATTTCTCCGGTACTTAAAAGTAAAGTGAGCTGGACAATTTTCTTTAATAAGAAAAAATCATTATAGATAAATATTTTTCAATTTATTTATAATAAAAAGTCTAGTACTAATGAACTACTGTTGTAGACAGTCTACATAGCGCGTCAACGCGTTTCCCTTTTGACAAGATTTTTTTTCCACTTTCTATTTGTTGCATACTCAGCGCCATTTGGCACTTGAGACCTTACGCCATTTGATGTAACTGGAACCTCGGCGCGGCGCCAAAACTCTTTTAAGTCTATCGCATTTGTTTATATGAATTTTAAGTAGAAGTTTTATAAATTTATTTTCATCCTTTAGTTTAAATATCCAATTTTACCCGTTATTATCCTCAGTTCAGATAAACTGTTATTGGAGTCGTAACAAGAATAGTCTGAAGTAAAATGAAGCGCAAAAAAATAACCTTAAATTTTGAAATCATGAACATGTGTAAGTATAAATAAACAATAAAAAATAAAATATATTTGTCACTAAATGTACAGTCAGATAATATCTATAAAAATAACGTTTAAAGCTTTTGAACAACTTTTGGTTTTGTACGTCTTTTACAATATTCTAACTGTTTAACCGATCTTATCTATTGAAAATACTGAAAAATGAGTATGATTTAGTTTTCTTGGAAAACTAATCTAATTATTACCGTAGTTTAGCTATTTCTTAGTTAACGTTTGTTTACGGATACGTCAATATTCTACCATGTAATATGTATTATTGAGTGAATTGCATTTTATGAAACTCTTATTCATGGAGACTAATTTAAAATTATAAAATAGTCACGTTTTCATTAAAAACTGTATAATTGAGGGTGAAATGGTGATCTCCAGCTTATTTTCATAATAGAGGATTGTGCAAGTACAGTAAACTATTATTATCTTAAAATTAGTATTATGTTTTTAGTTTACTTATCATTCTAAAGCAATTAAGAACAATAATAAGTAAAATTAAAAAAAAAATAGTATCGAAATTCGATCAGGACCTTTACGTGGCTCACTTGATGTGATACTTATATTGTTAGAGTCACCTTAAATAGAAAAAATAAATGATTATTTCTCAAATTTAGTAGAATACCGTCGATAAATATAATGTACAATAAAAATAAAATTAAAATCATTCATAATTTTGTTTTATAAGCCATTTTTAAAACTTATCTGGGCCAAATAAAATTATTTAGATTACGATTCATAATTACTAACAAATTATAATTATAAATATATCTTGGCAACTAAATTCTTTAAATATAAATAAATACGTTTGCTTAGAATTCTAAGTACTTTAGACAGGGTGTGTTCATGAAAACCTTGCTGATGAGCTTAACAGTCAAATCTAGAATGTAACTAAACAATGCGTACCAATTAAGAAATAAACGTATCTAAGCGTGAAATTATCTATTCCGGTATTTTATTGAAATTGGAAAAAATATTCACGTGCTACGAATGTTAAGAGACTTTATATTTTACTAATTAAAATATGACAGTCTCTTAAGTTATTATAGTTTCTACTTACTCGACTTATTTTTCTTTATTTTTTAGGATAAATACTGATTTACCTAACTTAAATTATAAATTGTTATCAAGAACTTTAAATAAGCTTCAGTATTGTAATTATATCCCCAAGCTCAATCAACACAGAATTATCGCTATACAGATAATCTTAGCCATTCCTAGTTAGTTCTACGCAATCACTATAGATTTAACTATCAATCTACTCCCTTTAAAACAGTTGCCCCGGATAATCATGGCGAATTTTCCTTAAAATCATTTTAATTGTGCATTATGCTAATTACTTTGTATCTCAGAGCACCTATTCTACATACTATATATAAACTATATCTAATTACATTTATCTATTGATTATGGTACCTCGATAGAAACGTAACTTTTTTCATCGTTTATTAATTTTCCTAGTTCGATCACTTTAGTTCGATCCATCCATGAACATGCAAATATTCCTTATGCATTTATGTATTTTTCAGGCCAAGGTAATATGTAGGATATTTTTTGTGCAAAATAAATTGAATAATCTTTTGACACAATAATCTTTTAATGTTTTAAAAGAAAGGATGAAAGTAAATTTCTATCCTAAGAAAGTGTTAAGAAATTACAATTACCTTGTAGATATATACTTAATGTTAAATAAAAGAATAACTGTTAAGTATTATCTATATCATATTGAAGTTATAATATGAATATATCTAGTAATATCTTTATCTAGAAATAGGTTGTTATTCAAAGATTTATATAATAAACATAATCTTTTATTCACATTATAGTGTGTGTAACGTGTATTTTTAATCGGTTCAATTTAAAACAATTATAATTTTCTTAAAAAGACTATCGTCAGCAAAAAATAATAACTATTTATGAATTTACAACTATGAATTTTAAAAAACTTTTGTTTATTTTTTGTGGAATCTATTTAAAATAAAAAAATAAATTTAACCTCAGCAACTTTTATAATTAAATTTGCTATAGTTACTAGATATTTTACTATCATCGTATAAGAAATATAAAATTTTGTACATTTGTAAATTTTTCATCAAAATAAATTAGAAAAGTTTTAAATA
Organism: Sycophaga agraensis; assembly: GCA_018906755.1. Classification (NCBI taxonomy): domain Eukaryota; kingdom Metazoa; phylum Arthropoda; class Insecta; order Hymenoptera; family Pteromalidae; genus Sycophaga; species Sycophaga agraensis. Next base: position 503,921 of record JACCIE010000072.1, on the reverse strand, counting down.
CTTTCGAAAGAAAGTTTGAGTTTTCATAAGAATTAAGAATTACATTAGTCTCAACCATAGCACGAAATACGTTAATCATTGAACAATTCTCACACGAATATCAAATAAGACATTGCGATCAAATTATTGTAGTATTTATAAATTTTGTAACTGAAAATATTACATAATGAATTTATTTGATTTTTAATATAAGGGTTCTTGTGAATTGAATATTGCATTTATATAGTATTCTTTTCTAATAATTTTATATTATTTTCTACTGCGATAAATTTATAATAAATTTATAATTTCTATTAAGCTATGTGGTGAAAAAAATTGAATAAAAACGTTAAATGCTTTACATTTTACGGTACGTAATATAACTTCATCAATCATTGATTTCTCGAAGCTCTCCAATATAAGACGACGACTTGGGCGAATCAGAGTTGCTAACGAATAAACCGAGAGAAACATCTATTCCCTCAAACTTCCTGTTACAGCAGAATAAATGCGATATCCAATAATTACGACTGCAAAATTATCGGTTGCTGCAAAAGCTCAAAGTGTGACGTGAAAGCACAGATTATAAGCTAAATACGTTCATGCTGGGATTCGGTTACGCGTGGGCTGTACTTCCATGCTGACTTGCGGCTGCATTCTCAACTTCGCATAGAGCTAAAAGCCGCTAGAACCACAAGTTCCACTGTAACCGACAAACGAGACACGGATGGATGCGCTCTGTCATTATTGAGATGGCAAAAAATGACCGACTGAGACACTGGGATTACTGGACTTCCAAGTATATTTACATTCAGCGAGCTAGAAATGAATTTAACGGAGAATACCGATCGTTTCTCCCTATATATAGATGTTTATTCATTATTGTCATAAGGCTTTTTTAAAATTAGTTAGTTTGACATTTTTGAAACATTTTTATTGCAACTATATTTATAATTCAACGAAATATACAATTTACATTGTGTGTATATTTACTATTAGGAAAAAATATGCTATTGTATAATTTAATATATGATAAGCAACACAACTATCATTTAAGGGAAAGTGGTAATTATAAAATGATTCTTGTAAAAACTGTGTTTTAGAACTTTTCTGCATATAAGAACTAATATTAATATCATTATGCATAGAATGAATCTTCTAAGCACCTATAAAAAGGTTATGTAAAAGGTAAGTATAATTACTTTTTTAACAGAAAAATTAGTATAAATTTATGTTACTCGCTATAAATATTTTTCTACTTAATCATTATAAATAATTTATATTTTTATATTAATTTGGCACGTAACTAGAATTTATGAGTTTTAGCCTACACCTATGATTAATACATTTATAATATAATTTACTTTAACTTACGTAATCGAGGTTCTTTCCGTTTGCCGAAACGACCATTTAAATAAAAACTATTTTGAGAAGAAACAACAGTAAACAAAATGCAACTGATCCACAGCCAGACGATGAGTTTGCCGATTTTTCTACTGCTGGAAATCATAGTTTTTGCTGAAAATACATAAATAAAATGCAAAATTACTATTACATGAATTTTATATTATCGTAACATTTATCACATATTTATAAATTCTTATACGGTTATAAAAAAAAACAAGAGATATTTTATAGTTAATATACATCAAATTTCTTTTTCGTAGCTGAACATATTATTTTAACTTCATTGAAATCTGAATTATCATTACAATGACTTGATGTATTTGAATAAAATTTTGATTAAAATATTTAATTTTTAATTATATTAGAATATGAATTTAAAGGGAACAAAAGTCGTCTACAATCATAAAATTATTTCTCAAAGAATGAAAGTAATATCGATTAATGAAATGAAGAATAAAATTTAATTTAACACTGTTATAATTATATATATTTACAGAATCATTAGTATACATATTATTTATTTAAATTTAAAGGAAAGTAAATTTTTTGTTATCCCATGAAATTAGCTTGATCTATTCAAACACCGCTTTCTGTAGAAACCTTTTAAAAGCATGACATATTTCTTATTATATTCAATAATACAATTCGCCATTTTTTTGGAAAAATTCATTTTAACTAAAATATATTGTGTACCTATGGCGGAAAATAGGCCTTTTTGTCGCATATAAGGTTACTGTAAGAGCCTAAAGCAAACAAGTACGACACACAAAGACAAATACTTATGCAAACACTCAATATTGAAAAGACTTCTCTTCTGAATTTACAACATTAATGTATATTTGAACTTATCTTACACTCATATGAATAAATATTAATTTTACATTTTTGAATGTTAAAGATTTACAGTTAAATTTTGTTTTACCGGTACCATATGGGTAAATCAATGCAAAAATTTATACTGAGTGAATCTAAAATTTAATCTTTATAATTTTATACTCACGTATAAAATTTATTCTATTATTATAGTGATAGTAAAATTTTGAGCGGTATAAATATAACCGCGAAAATTTTAAGCTTATTTAATTTGATATTTTTAACAAAAAAAGTGTCAATCTTTACTGTAATGAATTTCAACAATTTATTTAAAATGAAAGTTAAAAAAATATACATTAATCTCTAAATAAAATAAAACTCTTTGAAATAATAATTTTTTAATTATTTTGATATATATTAAATATTCTATGCATTCGTCTATAAAATTTGAAAGATATAATTTAGATATGATCATTAATTTTTTTTAATACAAGTGCTGATTTATGCTTACTATAATATTGTTATAAAAAGCAGCGGATAAATTTTAAGTGGTATTTAAAATGCTTAAAAATATCTCTACATGTCATTATTCAGTATATAATAAATTCGTAACGAATAAATCTAAACTAAATACTAACCTTATTATACCATAATCCTAAAATTCGAAATCAATTATATGAATTGAACTTGCAGGATTCCACAATGTGCCACTCGATAAGGTATATAGATGACTTACATTTCCAGTAGTCCCATGGCATTCAATCAGTAGTCGATTGATCGTCAACCTGTACGATACGTAGGAACTTGAGAAAACCGGTGAACGAAGTTTTCTCTCTCAAAAAATGTTACACTTATGTAAATAACCAAATGGGTAAAAAATATTATACAGAAAATATTAATCGAGATTATTATCGGGCCCTAACGCGATGTTAGTAATCACCCCTCCCTCGCAGGCGCCACTTGGAGGGTTGAAGAATTCGAGATATATAAACTACCGAAATCATTTTGCATATCTCCATTCCTAGATCGCTATAGCGTCGTTTCCTACTCTTAAACCCAGAAGCTTTCCCCCCTCTGAGTAAATCGACGGCAATTAATTTGTTTTTAAAGCAGGACATATTTATTCTCAATAATTTTTCATAAATGCATTTGTGTAACTTAAGAAGGTAAAGATGTAGATACTTCTTAACTAAACTAATCCATTACGAGGCTGCTTAATCACAAAATCAATTAACATTTGAACAGGAACTTTTCGGTACCGCAATGCAGCTTATACTCAAAAATTAGAGACTCGACCTCTTTCCTCAGAAATCCTCAAGTCTATCTTCGTATTCGTAACAAATAAAATTGTATGACTTTGCTTAGGGTCAAATAAAACAAGTCCGTGACGTTTAAAAATTATTGTATAATAAAAATTTAATCACCGAAGTATGTACGATATAACGGTTTCTGCACGCTTGCACCATCTGATAAAAGGATGAATTCGACAGACACAGTACGTGCGTCTCCTCTATACCTTCAAGTCTTAACCCCAATAACAAAAACACTCAATGAAAAATGCACAGCGGATTTCGAAATACACCGAACAAATGGATTATACACGTAGAACCGCGGATAGAGCGGCAGGGTGATCGGTTACCGCGGCGCGACGACCATCAAATGCACTACGTGTAGCCGTAGGGAAGAGGCGCGATCCAAATTACCAGCTGCAAGGCGGAGGAGAGGCGCTCCGCGACACACCCGATCCAGCTGCGAGGCGCGAGGGAGTGAGGGTTGCGCACGCGAGGCCCGCGGTGCACCGCGGACTCGCTCCGGTGAGGGCAGAGACTGTGAGGTCCCGTGAGCCGTGAAAGCCTTATATAGTCCGGCCTGGGGGGGCTGCTACCGCCACCCACGAGCCCCGTGCCTCCGAGTGATACCCCTCGGCGTGCAGGGCGACGCACGGGGCCGATACGGCCGCCCGCCTGCGCTCTACCCCCACCTCCGCGCCTCCCCTAGCGGGCTATCTCCGCCTCGATGAGCCCTGTTTGACTTCCCTTTACGCCAGAGTGCTTCGTTGACGCTGTTGCTCTTCTTGCGCAGCTATCGAATCCGAGGCGCATTCTCCCCTATACTTAATTCGACGCGTTGATTTCTAACTCGTTTACCACGCATCCCGTGCACAGAATGATGATGCAACTGAACACGCTAATAAAAGGAATCGTTTACGTGGATGGGTCTAATTACCTAGCATGCGGGCTAAATCATTTTTTCCATCTCATGAAGATAGCATGGCAATGTATTTCGGAATAAAGGTTTGCATTTTTAGTTGAATTTATACATATAATTTATATTTTTAACTTTTATATTTATATAAAAATATTATCACGGTCAATCAAATAATTATCTAGACTGTAATAAACAAACTAGAACTTAATTATATTACGTTATTAAAAAGATTACGCTAACTTTAATTGAGTACATTTGAATAAAAAATCCTGGAAATAGTTGCTAAACAAATAGTTATAAATATTTACCGAATGGCGTAAATTGGAATTATGGGAAAAGTTCCGAAGAACCGAAATTTGAATTCGTCTCTTTGTCTTTCACACAGATTATCTCTTGACCACCTCGGTGAACTTTTTGTTAAATATTAATGGACTGAATGTGTACTATTAACTTCAAAATACACATGCAATTTAAAATAAGCCGTATACTCTAACAAAAAAGAAAGGTAAAAGAGGGAAATTTCTATAAGAAATTACGCTGACTGAACTATATAGTATATTGTAATCAGTCATTATCGAAAAAATATGTAAGTATTCATTGCTAAGAAGCTATGTTAATATTCCCAAAACGTCAGAAAATAAATCAATTTGAATTCTATTATTCTTCATTTATCTAATTGCAAGGTAGCCATTACTAGTTTTTCTTTCCATTTTATAAAAATATTTCTACACATACAGTACATAATTTGGATTATTCAAAAGATACGATGGGTAGATTGGGGGAATCCATTTTTGTATATCACTATGCACACATGTAATGTTAAATAGTTCACTAGTCAAAGATCTTCATAGAGATTATAAAAAAGAAGTTCATAAAATCATTAAATTATCATGAATGTATTATCATTAATCATTACAATGTTATTTACCTAATACAAAAATTGTACATTATGCATTGTATTATTTATGGCATTATTTCGAAACTGATATTACAACAATTTATCTTTAATTTTCGGCTCCTGGAAATAACATAAAATTATATTGATTTTTTGATTGCGTTTCTGGAGATAGTATTAACGAAATTTATTAAAAAAAGCGTCATATGTGTGATGGCATTATCATGCCGTGCCAAACAGACATTACGCTTACAATCGCCAATCAAAAAGTTACGAGCTAGGGAGACATTTGCCGGAGTGCAACGCTCGTAAAAGTTCCTTGATATAAAATCACCAAGTAGGTGTGCACCGCAAGTCTTGAATCTCGTACTTCTTATGCGCTTTGTTACTCAACGGCTCACCCAAAGCAAAACCGATTGACTCTTGTTATCCTCGCTTGCAAATTGCCTCTGTTTGTTAAAGCAGCCAGTATGACGGATAATTTAGTTCTGAATGGAATTCACATCTTCGTCTTTCGGAACTTCCACTTAGTACTATATAAATTTTTCCCTGTTCAATTCAAGGCCACCATCGCGCACTAAATCTCCATAAACTGGCGAACGTGCGAGTAGAAACGTACCGTAAATTCGACATCGAGGGAGCCGCAGTGGCGCGGCAACTGCTCATGTAAAATATACACAGAGGCAGTTTGATTATCATCTATAATAGAATATCATGAAAAAGCACGAAATAATCTTCTTGTAAAGTTTTACACTCCAATTCAGTGAGGTCCTAGACGCGTGGGCGGAAACTCTAATTCTCCCGTGAAATGGGGCCGGGAAGAAGCGGAAAAGAAGCCTCACTTGACGAATTAACGAACAGTATAAGGCAGACAGCTCGTCTTAGTCTGTCAGGGCTACTTAGCCTTTACCATACTATTCCAGTTGACGAAGCGTCCGGCCGATCTTCCCCCGTACACTTACCTGTGCCTCCATTTTTATCATTCGCAGCCAACTTCAATATTTTATAGATCAATGAATTTGGAATGGCAGGATAGGATATCTCATCCATATCCATTTATGATGTGAATTTCTACGGTACGTCGATGATTGAGTCGAGATTACAAGTTTCAGGTCGATCAAATGATACCCACTTTGTGCATTAAAAAAATTTCATTCTTGATATCTGCAAGGTATTATTTTGTATATAGTTATCTTATTCAAATGAAAATAAAATATAATTGAATTACATTTTTCATAAAATTTAGTTATGTGTATTATTATTCGCTAAGTCAAACTTCCATTATTGTGCAAAATCAAGTAAGGATTTGATATAATGACGAGTTAGAAATGTTAAATTACGAGACCAAATTGTTATAAATATCATATATTTTCAAAAATATTCTTATGTAATGCAAACATTCTTTTGTTTTTACATTTGTTGTTCATCCGTATTTTTTACACATACTTACCATATTAAACAACGAGAATTCATCACTCAAAATCGGATTCAAATATTTTGAAATTTGATCGATCTATAAACTTTAAAATGATGTAAAAAATATTGCAAGAAATATTTTATAGTTTCTCGCTCAAAGTAGACAGTTTCCTTATACTACCTTTTTCTATTTTTGGGTGATTGCATTTGAGAAAACATTTTTTGCATGTTACTTCAACTTTAATGGTCAAATTACATTTGCATTCGTGATTTTAAATAACAGTTTATTCAAAAATAAAAATATGTATTCTAAAAATAAAATAATTAATTGCATACATTTAGTTTAAATATTTTAGTATAAATAAATAAATTCAAAAGCAATTTTTATTTGTTCATTTTGCTATATTTATTTTTTTACACTTTAATTGACTACACCTGATCGTAAGCTACAGATACTCAAAATATAGTCTCGCTTACTCATATACTTTTAATTTAAAAAAGATATAATAGACGTTAATGACATCTGCTAACGACTGCATTTAAGTCTAACGGAGACGAGCACCAAGTGCTCATTGAACAAGGTAGTACTGTAGTTTGACGCAAAGTCATACAAAAGCTACCGCACTATAACCGTGCTGATTTTTAAAGATATGCTTGCAAATTTATTAGCTTGAGTTCGTACTTTATGCTCCAATCCATATAAAGTCACTAATCGAATGTACTTTACAATAAATAAAGTTTCGTCAGATAAAATTGTTAACTTTCATAGTTATTATATTTTTTGTAATACACCTTTAGTATTAATATGTACATACAGTGATTTTCCTATAATTGATAAAGTTTATAATGTTGCATTGCAGCTCTTATAAAGTATGATGGAATTTCAACAATAAATATTAAAAGTTTTCAACTATCATTGCAGACGTAAGTAGTAAAGTATAATTATAGTTTCAATCTATTTGGTCATTGTATAATTACAGCAAAAATTATTTTAATAAGCTTTTTAAATTTCTATAAAATATTTTATAGCGATTATTATATTATATTAACTTATAAATATTATAATTTATCTAGAAATTTTCATTTTTATCATCAAATTGAAGTTTTTCTTTTCTAAAATATTTCACACAAAACAATTGAGAAATATATTAGTTATAATATTTGTGAATAACTAAATCAAAATTTTACGCGCACATTACATTCGATGCCATCATTATATATTGGCTTCGTTATCACCCCATTGTACACATATAAGGGAAGAGTTGTACCTGCGAATCATAGAAATTAATGAGGTTTTAGGTAATGTTCTTTTCTTTTCTAAAAGTAAAGGTTTTTAGTAGGCGTGCTTTGTATCGATATATTTTTTGATAGCGAGTTAAAAAACAAATAAAAGTATAACAAATTATCTAATAATTAAAAGATAAGTTTAGTAAATAAGGAATATGTATTTGAAATAACACGATTTTCCAAACTACATGTAATCATTTAATTAATTATATGCTTTTATACTCTTGGAAAATGACCCTATAGTTAGCTGTTTAATGATCATCTCAAAAATTTAATCTCAAATACGTGAAACACTCTGATAGAATCGCTGAATCACTGAGCACAACAGTAAACGATAATTTTTCCCATCTCACTTTTTCCGTGCATAGATTTTCCGGTATGTGATCCTCGGGCCTTTCTCCCTCATATACGGCGCGTACGATATATCCCAGCGCCTTAAATACGTGAAAAGGTTGCAGATGAAAAAAGAGTGCGCTGCGCAGGGGTCGTGACGACTCCTTACAATACTCACACGCATTGTACGACCACATATCTGACAAGTATGTAGGTCAAAAGTAACCGAAGGATCGGCACATAAGTTCGTGGATAATTAAAGGGGAAGCGCGGCCATAGTGTGCGGGTGAGTTTGGGAGGAAGAGAAAGCGATTTCAGAGCAGGACGGATGCGCAGCGCGTAATATAAAAACTATCGCAAGCGGCCGAGGGTCACGCACGGCCCGCTAATTTTATTATACAGAATCGCCACGTACATGCGGCCCCGGAAGTGGATGCACGCACGCGAAATCCTGCGACTTGCGGTGGCCCATGTAGAAATCTGTACTAGGTTTCTGTCCAGATTTCAACCAGAGTTTTCCATTTTGCTTGAAAATCAAACTCTCAAGCCTCGAGATATATACATATGCGCGCAACCTTAAATTTTACTATCTATAAAACAAAAAAAATTTAAATTCTTCTTCAAATTGTTTATATTATAATGCATCTCAATTAAATATAATTGTACACGCATTCTCGAATTTATAGAATGATGTTGGTTTTCTTCTAGCAATATTCTTTTTAAAACTTACGTTATATTATATAATTAAACGTGCTCATAAAAACTCTGCCCATAATTTGCCTACAGAAAGTCTATCGACATATTTTGTTTTTTTATTATAGACGTATTCTATTGACCTGGCTAGGAAATCTCGTCCAAATTCAATCAGGGTTAGCGCATAATCTATACATGACACGCGCAGCCTTTCGATCTCGAAAGGACGGCGCCCGCACACGGGAGGGTCGCCGACCCTTAATAATGAATAATTTTTATCGCCTTCTCCTTTTTTAATTTAGAAGTGTAATCTTCGGGACCTTGTTTTATTCATCGTTCGATTCCTCTTCATTGCGCACAGCAAGAACGTGCGTTTACGACATGCTCGATCCTAATACTCGTTCACGCGGGCTCACGCGCCTATTACATCGATTGCAAATTCGCACAGTCATGATACTTTGATGACTATGATTCGCAAGTGATTATAAAATCTCAAAGGAAAACTATTGCCGAGCACTATTAGCGTAACTCTCGTGTGCTTTTTCGTTTCTTTATTATCCTTAATACGCGCTGCATCTGAAAACCTATATCGCTTGTTTATGATTATTTAATGATCGTGGTCTACTTTCTTTTATGATGCACTTCTTCTTGTAAGTCACTAAAACTGTGTTACTCTAGGCAGCTAATGTAGATCTCCATTCTAAGAGCTAAACAACATGGAATCTAGTGAAATACAATAAAACAACGTGGGAACCTACACACCTGTCTTAAGTAAAAGAAATACAGCTCATTCAAAAATTTCTAATTATATCTGATTGATTAATATTTATGTCAAGAAAATAATGTTAATTTCTGTACAATTATATATAAATATACCCTGAATAAACATATTCGAACACAATCAACAAAATCTAAAAATTATTAGATTCCACCACAGTCAAGGATTATCTTACGACTATTCAGAGAATCATTAATAAGTTGAATGCAGTAAACTTATCTTCTAACACTTACAGAACAATCCAGTGGATTCAGGGGAGGTTTTGGACGCGAGTCGTTTAAAAAAATTTCACCCTCGGGTACCGTATCTCGCACTGTATATGGATTAAGATGACTATCGTGATTTTCTTGCATACATTGTATATAAGTAGGGAAAATATTGTTGTTCAAGAAATAAATAAGGTTATATAGACAACAAAGATATACTTTTAAGCTGAGCGAATTATTTTATGACATTTTCTTAAAAAAGACAAACATTTTTAACAGTTAGATGTGACGAATCGAGTACCCTGCAACTGCTTTCGTAGTATGACCAAATATTTTTGTCTTGCTAAATAAATATATCTGAAAGTGATATAATTGCACATGTAAGTCAAAATTTAAGCTTGTTTGACTCACAAAAACTAATTTTATTACTTTAAAAAAAATACTTTTATATCAATATACACATATAATTATTTCTAATTTTCATCAAATTAATTCTTTTCTGTAAGCTTATTTTAAAAAGACTAACACTCTTTAATAAATGACAGTTTGTTTATTTTACATCGTGGAAATTCTGATTTAATTAGAAGATAACAGTGAAGATTTTAAGAAGGATATTTATATTCTGGTTCAAATACGTTAACACTAAAATACACCCTACTAATATTTTTCGACGTGAATTATAGCAAATCAGTTGAATAAGTATTGAAGGATGTAATTGTATTTGCAATTAAATTTATGAATAAATAAAATATAAATCCTTTATTTAAACTAAATATATTAAAATATAAATAAATTTTTTATTAATCTGAGAATGAAAACAACTATAAGGGAGTATTTGTTATATTACAAATGAAAAATACAGAGTATAGTATACATCATATAAATTTTCAAAAATCGTAAAGTTATTGAACAGAAAAGCTGACATCACTGTTGATTAGTCTTTACTTTGCGATAAATGTTGGTTTAATAACGTGGCCGTTCAATATGTCGTATACACACTTAATAAAAAATTTTTATCTTGAGTTATCTTTCATTCCATGCATGTATTGATTTGAATTTATATACACTTTAATGATTGTCTTGATATATACACATTATATAAAAATATGTATATGTAGTATTTAATATCATAAATACCAAACTATTTTTAAGTTTATTATTTTAAGTAATGTTCTTTAATTTTAAAGTTCTTCTTTAGCAATATTGCTCACAATATTTTCATTGAATTTTATAGTATTCCAAAAATCTTTTTCTCCAAAGTTGGTTTGATTAGCCATTCTAAACATTCCTGGACCAGAAATATGCAAGTAACTAAACTCTTTCGCTAATGAATCAACTGCTTTCCAGTGTGGTGTAAGTTCTGGTGCTCTACAATTTAAAAAAAAACAAGAAATTTTTTAATAAGAAAAATAATATTTAAAACTGTAATTTGACATTAGACATATTTAGAGATCTAGCGTACCCATTCAGAGAAAATGATGTCCACATATTTACTAAATCATTTTTCATGGTTCGATCACCTTGTGTTGCTGTAGGGTCCAATAAACGATTTTCCATTACTAAATAAGCATCATCAGCATGACTAACACCTATGCGGACAAACAATATTAAAAAATATTGAATATATCAAATAAATAAATGCCTGTATTTGTATCACAATTCAATGGTGGTTTCGGGTCGCATAAATTATCGTTGTTACTTTACTGATCATTATACATTATACTAACATATAAGTAGAAAACAATTGACTGATGGAATAGTTATTAGATATAGATTTTTACAAGCACTCCTTTAAAGATAATGTTTTAATTGACTATCTATTTTTCATCAACAATAATTCTATTTTTTTTAAATTCTTATCACTAAAAGATTGTTATTAACGTATACGATTAAAAGTAAATAAATCAGAAGATTGAACTTTAAAACAATTATTACATTTAGATATTCTAATTCATTGTTTATATTACTTCAGTAAATCACTCCAACTGTAACTTATATTGAATATTTATAAAAAGGGCTTAAAAAAATACAAATTAAAAAAAATTCGCCTTAAAACATTATACAATATTTTCAAAATAATGTTTCGATCCAAAAAATTTATACAGATATCCAAACTGGCTACGATATTGCGTTATATTTAGATACTTTTAGTACATAAAATTATATTGTAATGTGCAAAATCTGATATTTTATTTTTAAAAAATTTACTAAAAATTTATGAATTTTCTTGAATTATGCTTTTTTGTATCAAGATTTTGTCTTAAATATATTTTTGTAGGCGTAAATATAAAAAAATATATTTATCAAAGTACAAATATTCTAATTATAATTAATCATGATCGTCCTAATACATTCTTCATGACGGAAAAAATACTTTTTTATTTAAATATTAATATATCCGTTTAGAATCATAAAAACTGCAATTTTTGCTTAAGAAATCTAAAAAGTATACCAAAGTCGGAATCGCTTTAACATTAATAAAACTCTATTAATGAAAAATTATAAAAAATCAAAAAGTAATTAATTTGATGATCAAAAACATACCAAAGTCTTCTTTAGTTCCACTTAAATCATCACTGGTACTTGCATTAGCTCTATAGCTATAATAATAAAACCATACTGGACTTTTATTTGCTTTAGCTTGCATCCTAGCAGCTTTCTCTGCGTCTACTACGTACAGCCTATCACCCACCATTTTTATTATTGACTTTATGTTCTCCCGGTTAATAGTATCATTTCCCATATAATGTTCTTTGATCTTCATTGACGTTTTTGCATGTAACTTTTGTGGAATCGTATAGTTAAAGTCCAGTAAATGTGGAGCCAATGTTTCCCAATTTTCATTCAAGTCGTTCAGTACAAACTCATGAGCGGCGAATTCTTTAAATCAAATAATAAACCGTAAAATTTATTTATGAATAAAAACATAAAAAGAAATATTCTACAAAAACTACCTGCCACCGGGTAAAGACCTTCTGCACTGGTAACACTGGTTATCCATGGAACATCTAGAACGTCTCCACTACTCAACATATCAATTGGTGAGCGTGTGATAAATGGATTCTTATCCGTTGCCTTTTCTACAACTGGTCCGAAAGGCGTGAATGGATTAAACAGCCAAGGCTGAAAATATCATTTAAAATAAATAACGTCATATAATTGCAAAAACAAATGTTTGTTACAAATTTTTTTATGAAACTGTACTACCTCAAAATCTGAGGTCAAAATGTATACTTATTTCTTTAAACTAACAAATTTTAAAATAAAATAAACATATACCAAACTTTCTGTATTTTTAACATAATTATATATGTTCTGGAATTGAAAAACATTTTAAAACTTATTAGAATTATCTTATAATTATTTTTTAATGGAATACATTCTCTAACCAAATATAAATTTTGAAAACTTATAATAAATATATATATAAGAGTAAGATTTAATTTATACAATATTAAATATTTCACAAGTTATTAATTCATAATCAAAAATTACAGTATTTTAAAAAATTTTGTTTAAATTTGAACAAAATTGAGAAGTTAAATATTTTCATTTTCTTATAATTATAAATTTATCAATTGCTGAAAAATCCAATTACTTAAATTTTGTATAATATCTATATCTTATAGTATTATAATTTTAATAACAATTTCTACATAAAAAGGAGTCTGTCTTTAAGCTTGATTAGACGTGAATCAAATAGTAACATTTTATGAAGTGAAAATTTGATTATAAAGATGGAATGAAGATGTGGTGTTTATCTAGAATAAGAATATTTAATACCGCAATTGTACCATGAAATTTTTTACTGTTTGTACAACAGACCGCGCTGGACGAGATTTTAGGCAATCGATCATCTCGTGGATTCTTTCAGTAGGACAGCCCATCAGGTTACCTAGTTTCTTAGCTTTTTCAAGCGGATTCTCCGCCTGAGTCCAACAGTCTAAAGCGGTGCCGCTAATAGATATTCCGTTGCTAAAAAGGTTAGCACTGAGTGGTGAAAAATAGTGGTAATGCACACTTGCAGCACCAGCACTGGAACCTACTAGTGTTATTTTTTCGGGATCACCGCCAAAGAAAAAGATGTTATTGTGAATCCATTCTATTGCCAGGCTCTGATCTTTTAGACCCATATTTCCAGGTATAATATCATCTTCGGTGCTCAAGAAACCTTTAACAGTAATTATTGATTACGATTCATATCTATGAGCAATATGATAACGATTATATCAGTTTATTACATAAAATATAATAGTAATAAATATAAAATTTAAGATTTAAAAAAGCCAGTTGATAATTTAGGTAACATAAAAAATAAACGTTTAATTGTACATCAATGATGCTACACAACAATTTTAATATTTTATTCAACCAACCTAATGGTCCAACACGGTAATTAATAGTCACCAGGATTACATTTTCATTCATCAAGTACTTTGCACCAAAGAAATTTCCTGATCCGTAAGTAAAGGCACCTCCATGAATCCAAATCAATACCGGAAATAGCTTCACATCCTCTACCTCTTCCGGTACATAAATATTCAAATAAAGACAATCTTCGGCACCACTGACGCGATCTGTACGCTGCCACACTGGAAGGTGCGTATACTGCAAGCAGCTGTGTCCCATTTTTGTTGCTTGTAATTCTTCGATCCATGGCAATATTGGTTGAGGAGGCTAATAACAATTAATAATATTATTGATTATAATGCGATCTATGAAAAATAGATGAATTTTCAATAAATGTATTCTAAATCCCCGAAACAAATAATTACATAATAAAAAGTTCTAACACAAAATAGAAACTGGATAGAAACAAACAATTTTTAAACTAAAAATAAATATATTTTTTAAATAGTGCATATATTGAATTAAAATATTAATTTTACTTAAAGTGGGGGATAAACAAATGTATGATTCTTTTTTATTGCGATTCTAGAATTATATTGTATTATCATGCATCAATATATATTTATTTTAATATCATGTAAAATAAAATATTACAGAAATCATTTAAAAAATCATTATAAAATTGTTTAACCCAACGCAACATACCTCAAAACGAAGCTTTCCAACGGGGGGCAAAGCATAAGGAATTCCTTCGTACGCCTTATAAGGCCTTCCATACTCAGATATCTTATAGTATCCGTTGATGCCTCCGAGGGGCGTTTTAACTCGTGGCAGGTAATCGGTGGATTGAGTAGGCCTGCAATGCAGCTACGGCAAACAAAAAGCCGATGACCGCACGCATCATCTTCACTAACTGTATTGACTCAAAAAATCTCTGAAATAACTCTTTTAGCGTTGGTCCACTGCGCTAGAAATTCAAATAAAAAGAAACCGAAGACGATAAGGCCCTAATCACTCATTAAATATCGGCATAATCAGTCATGATACGCTGCTTGTAATAAACAGGCGGCTCCTCCTAGTTAGCAACAACGAACGCTTTGAGTAGATCGACCTCTACCAAAATTGTGAAATTAAAAATTTGAAATGCGTATTTTAAATGATTATAAGACTAACTTTCAACTTTTATTGAATAACAAGTTTTTTAGAAACATTTCAAATAAAATTATATTACTTAAATATTTTAAATTGATATGCTATAATAATTTGTACATTAAATAATATTAAAAATTGTAGAGTCTCCTCGAGGAATAGTAACCTATATTTATTATAAAACTAATTAGAATATTTGTTTTAGTTGGAGAACTGATCTTTGATTTAGCTTTCAGTCATAATTAAATGTTTCGTTCGCCTTTTGCACACTTTATTATTAGTTTCTTATTTTCAATTGATTTAATCTATTCTGCAATTAAATCTTTTATATTTACAACATGTATAATAAATTGAATGTATATACTGTTTTACGTAAGTAAGTTTTTATACTTATATTTTACTTTATACTTTATGTTATTTATTTGTCTTACATACTTTATCAAACTATTGAGATGTAGCAATTTATTCTGACTTGATTCTCCGATAACAAAATTAATAATAATTTTAGAATTCTATCACGATATGTATACATGCACGAGCTATCACCTTTACATGAAAGCTGAAAACAAAAATATTCATAACAGTTAAACCTGAAGATTGTAAGTTCAAATAGAGATGAAAATAGTTTTATTCTGTTGCGTAATAAAGAATCAAAATTATATTTATATACACATCAATATCCTTCGATGTCTAATAAAACTTAAGCTAGATAAAAAGATTAATTTTTTGTGCTTTATTAGATAGCCACTGTTTTATAATTTGAATTAATTTTATTTAAAAAAACCTAAAGCATTTCTTAGTATCAGTTATATTATTTTAAAGTCACGTAAGGTAACATTAAATTTTGATTTATTGCATTAATTTCATCTATTGTATTATAAACCTAAATTTTATACTGGAATTGATCATATTGGAAGTGTATATTAGAAAATTTTTTGGGAAATTTTCGTCTAAAGTAATGTCTTTTATTGATCGAACTTATTACAGAAAATTATATACATGTAAAATGGTCCAGTTTAACAATAGATAAATCAGCTACCTACATATCCATCGTAGGGTCTAGAAGTTTTCTTGAGCATCGAAGGAATTCATTTTATTCTAAACTATTGTTACAGAAAAGAAAATAATAGATAGAAGAAAATATAAGAAAGAAAATAATAACTAGAATTTAAATATATGATTAATTTTATTGATGGTTAAATGTTGGCTTTTGCCTTCACAGTTCGATCTGGACACTGCGACTCGGCTTATGTGATCAAAGATCGGCCGATGGCCCGCCCAAATCGTAATTTTTACCGTCAAAGCCCAATTGCAAAATAGCATATCCACAGATAACCGATATAATCCGTGACATTACTGATATTCTAATAATATATAAAATATGCAGAAAATATTTACAAATTTTTATAACAATATTTACGCCTAATATTTCTTGCACTTTAATAAACCATAAAAACAAAATTTTTATTATTTTATTAAAATAATAATATTATGTTTTTATTAATTTAATATTTTTTACTTTTTTATAATAGCATACAATTACTGTTTTTTGAACTTTTAGTTCCCTTATGTTACATATAGACATACTATAATTTAAAAAGTTGAACATAATTTGCAACGTTTTATTTAATTTATTTTTCAAATTAATTAAAATTGAAATAAATAATAAATCCATTTTGATAATTATAAAAATGCTATAACATATTTTATCAGGAATTAAATAAAAATATCAACAATTTCATTTGTTCTAGTTATACGATTTTTATTTCTTTGTACAATACTGTGTGACATGTGTTTACATCAATGTATGATATACAAACAATTGTAACATGTGATACTATTTTCTCTATATACTACAATTGCTCTCTTGCGTGTGCTTACAATGGCACCATCTCGATATCGATTTAACCCTTTAAGTTACATACTTATTTTTTACTGATGCTTTTTACCATTGTAGGCAATGATATGTGTACTGTCCGACGTGAAAATGTTGAGAAATACGTTTCCAATATAATTTTATTATGACCATTTCTATAATAATGCTTGATTAACAAATATATCACTTTCAATGAGATGGTTAAGTTTATTTGCTTCACATAGTGAAACTTTCGATGCAATAGCTTGCTACAATATATTTATCTGCACAATAATTATAATCGACATGCACGTGTTTTTAATATATCTCCCTCCTTATATCATTAATTTCGTATATCATATTAAACCCCTCTATACTCTTATTTTAATATGTTAATGTGCAATGATTGTTATTCGTAACAGTACAAAATAAAAATTAAACATATTAATGACTTGCAACAGTTTATAATTATCTACGAAAAAAGGTTAACTTTGGAAGATTATTGCGTATACATAAATCAGTTTTCATAAGTCATTATATTAAGTTGAATCCTAAGGTACTGAACCACAGAATATGTCAGTCAGTGATTATGTATATATTTTAGTTGTAAAAACATCATTTACATAAAAAAATGGTTATTCAAATAAGAAATTTTTTAACGGGGATGAAAGGTGATATAAATACAGTGTATAAAAATTTAAAAAACGCTATTTACTTCAGTACCTTAGCACTTACATTATGTTTACTCTGATAGTTTAAATTGAAAATATTTATAATAGCGTAATTTATACAATATATCTTAATCAAAAAAGACTTAAACTAGTATAGAAATCTCATCCCTGTGGTATATACGACATTTTGGTACATGCGTTAATCATTTTTGCTACCGTAAAGTTGGCAATGTAAAAGTTTCGTCAGCATTTACTTCACTTTTATATCTTCTTAACAATTGACAACGAACAGGTCATAGAGACTTTCTTTCCGTGATTAAAAAATGATACTCAAAATGTCCTTATAAACTATCTAATCTACAAAGCATAATCTAGTCTTTAGATTATCCTTGGTGCAACTGTAATACTTGCGTTAAATGGCGATAATTATCTCAATCACTTATCGTCTTCTATTACAAATATTTATAAAATTTCTATATATTATGTACATGTACATGTATGTAATGCAGTTTTTTCTTTAACACAGTGGATCAGTATTACCTGCCCGAGCTGTCACTCTACTCACACTTTAAACACCGTGCTTCGTTTTACTCGATACTTTTGTCCTTTGCTTTCTTGTCTTTTTGAATTTAGAATGAAATTGATCGCAATATGAGTTAGGCGAACATGCATAAATCTATGCCTTTTTAAAAAGAAAGGATGGACGATGAAATTAAGGGGAAGGCTAGAATGTGACGAATGTTTCATGTTAGTGATTTAGTCACATATAAATACATTCAACCAGTGCTATTTCACAGATAGAATTTCGCTGTTCGTTGTGCAAATGAAATAATCGTTGTAAAAGCAGTATATGATAACTTATACTTATATTTTTAATGTATACTGTTTAATATTTTCTTTCGCAAATTATATTAAAAATTATATTCCATGATAATATTTATAAGAAAGATACATTTGATCTCCCAAGATAGAGTTCAAAGAATATCAAAAGTGCCGCAAATTTCCTCCAGTTAATGTACAATGTAATATAATTATATTCTTATATACTTTCACTCCAACTGCTTTCGCGTAAAAGATATGTTTAGAGTTTCTTAGAGTTTATTGAAAATTGATTCAGACGTTTATACATTTAAAGTATAAAAGTGTTTCATTTAAAATAACAAAAGAACACTCATTTCAAACGAAATTCCATTTTTCTTATTATTAGAAAACTATCTATTTATAAAATCAATCGAATTTTTATCACTAACTGCAAGTATACTTGCAGTAATATATCAAATAAAAAATACTGGTAAAAATACAATTTAAAACGAAAATAATTATAACATTACATATATAATAAATAAATAATCTTTTAATTCTAGAGTGTATATGTACAGTAATTGATTTACATATTATAAAAAACAGAAGTCTATTATGAGAGATATGCAGTTTTTCAATGAAAAATAAATATAATTCCTGTATCTCACAAAGCCAATGAGTAAAGTCTCGTGTTATATAAATGCTCATTTAAGTGACCAGACGCTAATATTTTAATCTCAGAATTGAATTCATAATTGATTTAATTCTTCATTGACATTAGGTTCCCGGCGCATATACAAAACGATAATCGCGGTTAGATTAATAAAGGTATATACGTTACTTTATTTTCATCGCCTCGTGCGCTAAACTAAGCCAAGCTTTGTAATGGACTTTTGAGAAAACCGTCTAAAGAGGGAAGCGCTTTTGCCTGAAAGGCGTTCCTTTGAAGCCTCACGCCGTATGTGTCACTCGCTAAGGAGAGTTGATTTTGATCATGCGACACTTCATTTCGAACATTCAATTGATAAACATAGAATTCTAATTGATAGACTCGAGTCTTTAAATATATACTATCTATGATCGCTAAACTATAACACCGGCATAGAAAAGCATAGAATAAGAAGTTAAATTTATATATAACCCAAATTGATTGATTTATCAGTGATTAAGGGTACAAGAGGGGATCCCCATGTATACGTCGCCGATTATGAGGCATTTAAAAAGAGTTAACTCTCCTTTTAAATTATTTATTTAGACAAAGATAACATAGAGAATTAAAATGTCTTTACCAGTATCTGTTGATACTCCAGCGTTACCAGAAGGCATGCTACCGACACGGCCTATTCTATCACGGGGAGGCCCACGAAGTCGAGGACGTCAGAACACCAGCCGTCAAGGAAGATACCGATTTTAGACTTGAGATTATTGTTCATTAGATGTGTTTTGGAGAAATAATCGGACTCATAATCTTGCGGAATAATTCGATTAATTTTGATAATCTTTATTACAATGATTCCCCTAATTGTAATCACTGCACGGAACGAAAGAGTATTTAATTGTATAATGTTAGATACATACAAGAATATATTCATTGAATTCAATAAGGCTTCAGAGAAAGAGTTGAACTTTGAGGTGATTTTAGGATGTCGAGTTGTTTTAAAGTTCTTAAAGGGGAATAATGATCTTGAAGCTTATGCTTATGAAGAGAGAAATGTCTTTGTCTGACGGGCGTTCCTTTAGCACCTCGCGTCATAATCGTCACTCACTAAGGGGAGCTGATTTCGATCAAGCGATACCTCATTTTGAATATTCAATCGATAAACATAAAAGTCTAATAGAGACTCGAGTCTATAAGTATATAATATTTATGATCGCCAGAAAGCTATTTTGTTTCATCTATTATTACCATTACAGTTTCGTATATCAAAAGTATATTTCTCATCACGTTTTCGTACTGGACAGTGCCGTGGCTTATACATTCGCGTAGACTGCTTGTTTTTTATTATACGGAATTGTCGGTAATAGATCTACATATTCTTTTGAAATAATCGGCAGTTCTATTTTCGCTCTGTTTCGGGTTACAAAAGTAATTGACGGATTAAGGAACCAAATAAACGAGCTACTACTGCGTTGCTCTGGTTGACAAAACTCGACCGGACGGAATCAAAAATAATTAAATCAATAGAAAATTAATAATTCTTCATTTAGCTTCATATTGACCAAAGTTATTTAAACGTTGGAGGAATGTAGTGTTGAACCATACGTAACATTAAGAATATCAAATACATAGAGTCTATATGTGTTTGTATACTGTCAGTCGGTTTTGTTAGATTTGTGTTAATTGTACGAAACAAAAATAATTTATTTTAAAGAATTATTTATATTCCAATCGATTACAAATTGTTAACCAGAACCCTTCGAAGTTAGATAACAAATATTCAAACACAAAAAAAAATAATCGATATTCTATAGGTGTGCGCGCATGATTGGTGGTCCCAAAATTTGTATTTTTCAGAATTACAATAAACTGCTAACCACTCTAGTAACTGATGATTAACAATCAATATGGAATATAAAAAAGTAAATTGACGTTTGAGATATAGAGAAGGATAAAACTTCTTCCTTTAGTAATGAGATAGAAAGAACTACTATAGTGTAGTATAAGTACATTATAAAAGACGTACGAAGAACACACTCAACCTTAAACGTTTTGAATGAACGCACTTTTCTGTTTTGTCCTTGACACGCACGCGCTTCTTCCATTTCCTTCTCTTTTTGTCTGGCTTCGTCCCTTCTTTTACAAATCCCTGATTTTTATACAGACGGTAGTCCCCACGACACCCTGGGGCCACGAGAACATTGGATCAACGTATTCTTTTTATTGTATAAAGAATTAATCAGACGTTAGGCTTCCTGCGAGTCGTGTTACATCCTGAGTGAGTTCTTCGAATTCCTTTCGATAAATTATGCATAGGACATGATATATAGAAGAGCTTTACCAAGTAGCACTCGTTGATCAAAGAGACTTGAAAATTCATTCTTATATATTTATATAAATTATATTTACTACTTTTAATAGCATAACCGTGGTATTTTGCCTTAATGTGAAAATAAACTGAACAGTTGTATTATACGAAAAATAAAGTAATTTTATCCAATAATCGTATTAATCTGGATTCAATATATGTAAAGTAATAATACTTCACAATCAGCCAATAATGTCACATATTATTTGTGTACAACGTTCTTTTGTACAATTAGATAAATAAAAAAAATTTAATAGTATATCTATAATTTAATGAATAAATTATACATCGTAATCCAAGTATTTTGAATTACTTTCTTCTATTCAAAATTTATAATGAACTTTTCAACATTAATATAATTTGTACTATTGTTCTGATTCTTTTATTTGCAAGCCTCATTGAGAATATTTTAGGCTCGAATTCGGATGGTTACGGGATTGATTCGCAGCCTCGGTTGATTGATACAAATATCTCTAAATTTTCTAATACTTTATTAACAGCACATTGCAAAGCTGTGCCACTCATTAGAATCGAAAAAAAAATTAAACAGAACGTTGTGAAACTAAAAAAAGGACAAGATTTAATATTTGGTAAGGTGCACGAGTTCATAAAGGTTAAATGTTGTATACAAAAGTATAAACTCGGTTGTTATAGAATATTTTTATATCTGCGTCATTAAAGCAAATCTTAATGTATCATAAAGTGAAACATCTAAGATAACGCGTGTAAAAAAGGTAAGTATATGATAAATACTTCGCAATCATAATTATATTACTATTTGCATTTTGCATATTTTTAATATTAACAGTTTGTTGATTTAAATGTAATTAAATTATGTCAAGTATTAAATAAGCATTGAATAATAAATAAATTTGATACGTTATATGGATGAAATCCTCGTCAATTTTCTCGTAATCTTTAATAACAAGTTGTGGACAGTGTAAAATTTGTTTTCATATTAATTATTTTAATTAATCCTCGGAGTAATACCCATCTTCTACATTGTATAAAACAATGTATAATATGACAGACAAGTTACAGTCATCAAAATTCAACGAGTGCTTCTCAGTAGATTTACATCTTTTAATATGAGATCGATATTTGCGAGTATTTAAGAATCAGATTTCATGGAGAAAAACACGTAATTTTTCTGTGCAATATAAAAAGCATTCACTCCCAGATTCCAAACAGACATACCGTGAATAGTGTGAATTGTCTACAGTCAGACTTAATCCGCGTGGGACATAATTATTTTCGACAATGACGATGACGATGAGGACGATTGCGATGATCGTGAGGATGATAATAATAGTATTCTTTGAATTGTTAGCACAGCAAAAGCCTGCGTAGATTTCAGCTTGTTCTGCTCGTTCATCTCGAAACGTTTGCTAGTGTGTTACTGTTGTTGCGTGTGGGTGCGCGTGCGTATGTATAATACCTGCACCCATAAGAGAGCAGCTACTATACGCCACGGTCAGCCCTAGAGGACAACGTCGGGCAGGGAGCAATGCCACTAGGCGAGCTGCGTCCTACTTCTTCCCCTGTGATGGGCCTGGCCGATCATCGAGCCGCCTCCGACGCCGCTCCCGATGTCATCTCGCACAATTTTTCGCTCCTTGTAATAAATTTCCTCGCTTTCCTTATCACAGAGCAGGAGCACTGCGCCGCCGAAGAGAAATATTGCTGCACCCCAACCGACGCCGTACGCCCAGCCAAACTCCCACATTGGTCGATTACCTGCGAATCAATCATTTGTAACTGCTCTCACCATTCGATATAAGAATTTTAATCTTTTTTATCTTTTTTACAGTAAAAGCTCCTTACAAACTCGTGATTTAGTTTATAAATATAATTTTAATAATAAAATCACTTGTAAAATCAGTTATATTGATTCTTCCAATAGGGCGATTCAACTATAATATAGACGTCAGTGAAAACTATACAGTGACGTCAACGACATTTTTTAAAAAACAACAATTGGCAAAATGTTATTAAAGTATAAAAAGAGTATGTAATGCAACAGTTATGCTTACCAAAATTAAGCTCGGCAGCGAAACATGCTGGATAAATGACCAGTGCTATCAGCAGGCAAAGTACTAGGTACAACAAAATTTTAATTATTTATCAATTCCAAATTTAGTTTAAAAATTAAAAAAAATGGTAAATGTCCCATCTTACGAGCTATTCCCATGCAGAATACTGCAAATCTGTAGTACTTGTGTTTATCACAGTGATCCTGACATCTTAGTCCGAGGCCTGTTAATATCGTCGCCGCTATGTCAGCCAAGAGACATACTACGCATAATGCAGCAGCGACTCTAATGTAAGCTAGTTTCAAAAAACGAATTTTATAATGCATTCAACTTGAAAACTATTATTTATTAATTTCCGTATCAAATAACAAATAAACTTTAACTTGTTACATGCATACATGGATTATGTGTTTAAGCAATAATTTTTCATAGTTAATACTTTTGCAAGAACTATTTTATTTTGCGTCCCAATATATAGCTAATAGCTTTTCAATATTTCTTCTAAATTATTTCAATTTATGGTTAATAACTTACAATGAATAATGAAGATTGTGACTTACTAGTCAATTATATTATAATACTTTTCAATAACTACTTTTTTGGAATCTAACCGATAGAGTTTTGGTGTTTTTTTTTCAAAACTTAAGACATCTTTTTATTTTGTCATTTTAAGGTGAAATCATTGTATCATCTTAACTTAAACTGTGAACTTTATTAAAATTCGAAAGTTAAATTTAGTTGAAATCCAACTGCTAGTGACACAGAAAATAATGGTACAAAATTACATTTGTGGAGTTTCTTCAAGAATACAATCAAAATTTAAATTTATATGTATTTCAATTTAGTTCAAAAAGTTAAGTTTAAGCGATAGTCAGTGCATACAATCCCTTGTTATTGGAGCGAAAGTACATGTTTCTAAAGTTAAACCACTATCGTATAGGTAGAACTGCTGAGGAGTTAGAAACGCCGTTCAATTGTAAATAATACTCACGAACGTCTCTAGCTTGATAGCAACCCGGTGGTTCATCCATATTGAAGGGCAGGGGAGTCGAGGCGCCCTCCTCGATGCAGTGAGCGAAAAGCCCCTCCCGCCAGCCCAGGGCCATCAACCAGTCCGTAGACGCGAGACCCATTATCATCAAAAGTATCACGATTATGCCGCATATGAATGCGATGACCTGCAAAAACGAAAGGGCACAGGGGTGAAATGAGATCGCAAAAAGTGCCGGCAACCTAGAATCGTATAAAGGTATTCTCTCCTCGGTACAGATTAAGCTTAGCGCGCACCGACAATACACATCAATAGAACCGTGCACGTGTTCGTTTTGAGGAGGAAATGCTCCTGTTATTCGAGAAAGCAATGCTCGTACACCGGTATTACTCCGACTAGCAATGCTCTGTCATTCTGCTATCCAAGAATCTGAAAATAGGGAGGGATGACTTCCAGAAATTATTTGCAGAACAAGGAGAATACCATATAATCTAATTGATGATTGACAATTGGAGCGCCACTCAGCCTTAACTAATCTTTATATGACGCAAAAATTTACTTGTATAATATCAGAAAAATGTAATTAAAACATAATTGTTAATTTCTGATAACGCGATGGTATTCGGTATTTTATGACTATGTCTACATAACAAATAAAAATCGCGTACTAAGGATGTAACAATAATGAATTAATTCTAGGTTGGCGTATAATAATTACAAATGATTCAAATAATTCCAAAACATTGCAAATCAAAAAGTAAAAAAGTAAGAGTTTATGTTATTATACACATCATGTTTACACATGTGCACGCATGTGATATACGTTGATGGATTTTTAATAATATTTGACACATAATTTCTAGGAATTGAACCCATACCTTTTTATATTGCTTTTATTTTGTGTAAAAATACACTTCTTTTACATAATTAAGTATAACTTTACTGTCCGCGCAAAATCTTATAACGATAAAATGATCATGTAAATAAAAGTACATATGATGGTTTAACGATTTTCTAGATTAATAAATTTACGTCATTTTTAAAAACTAATAATACAGTATGTATCTTGAATTACATAATCTACACGAATGGCATAAATTGAATTATAACTGCACAGTCATTCTTTCATCAAAATTTATCTTTAGGACACATCGAGCGAAAGTGTCAGTTTTCGTCTTCAAACTTTCATTGATTACGGAATTTATTTATATAACCATGATTGTTTTATTTTATCTATTCCGTTAATAAACTGGCAATATATTACAGACAAACCATAAGATTAATGAAAGATTGCATTTTAACAAAAACATGCAACATTTTACATGCAATTGTGTATAACTAAATCGGTTACCTTGTAACAATAGCTTATAATTTATTAAAACTGTTTTAAAATCGAGGTTAAAATATGATGATTTTCTAATAATAATACATTTAATATTCTGGTGAACACATTATTTATCGCCATTGTACATTAGCTATTTGAACAAAAGGCGTAGTATATTTTAAGCCAACGCTGTGCCTATAAAGGTTAATAAAAAGGATTAGAACGAGGGAGATATAAATCAGGCAGGGCGCGTTTACCACAATAATAGATCATTATGGATATAGGAGCGGGCCGAATCGGAGGGTCAGGGAGAGGAAAAAGGGAGTAAAACCTGGTGTGCAGATAAGATCGGCGAGGCGGAAGCGAGGTACCGGGGCGGGAATTCTGATCGATCGGCGGGCGCTCTTAAATCAAGGAGGCGCGCGCGTCCGCGTGATTCCCTTGGCACGCGGACAAATCTTTCAATCGTCGCGGGCAATAGTACGGCTGCAGCCTCGCATCTCTCCCTCTCTCTCGTGTCCATTTTTCTCGTGGCCCTTGCAGCCAAAACTCGAGCCTCGAAGATCGACCGACTGCGGACTATAGGAGCCTAGACACAGAGACGTATATACACACTCGCGGCCCAGGTGTCCCCAGCCCTTCGGCTCCTTTTTTTTCCTCTCATTTTGGGATTGCCCCGGTGGAGAGCTCGTCTGATGAAAAGTTTCGGCACCCGTGAGCCGGGTGTCGCGGCTCGAGACGGGAGAGTATTGCACGTTCCGCCGCGCACGACGCGAGCTCATCCGGTATTAAAGCCGCCGACCTGAATGTCCCGGCGCGGCGACAACGAATCACCGTTATGTCGACTTCTTTTATTTGAGAAAATTTTCATGGGACGCATAAGGAGCTCAAATTTGTAAGAGGGTATTCAACTGCGAATGCAGTACCAAGTACTTTTTGCTGCAGTCTTGATTGGTGTTGGTTCATTTTGAAACACAGATTCGTCTTACAATAAGCTTTCGATTAAACAAATAAAAATACGTGGAAACTCATAATCATGGTGTCAAAAAAATTTGAAAATCTGAAAACTTGTTATTTCAGCCCATTAAGCCCCCCTGGGAGTAGTTTCCCATTCTTCGATTTGGACGAAATTTGGAGCACAGATTCATCTTACAATAAGCTTTCGATTAAGCAAATAAAAACACGTGGAAACTCATAATCACGATGTCGAAACAATTTTTAAATCTGAAAACTTGTTTTTTCAGCCCCTTTAAGCTCCTCTAAGGGTGATTTTCCCGGCTTATTTGGGGATGGAATTTTTTCTGCATTATTTTTAGATGCATAACTAATTTATGTTTCAATAAAAGTTGGCCGCGTTCCATTGAGACATTGAGTAAATCGCGTTAAACGTTAACAAATACATTTTATTGGTAGGTGGTGAGTTTCGTCTCGGTTTAAGGGATGAAATTTTTTTTTAATGTTTTTTAACTTAGTATGTAAAAGCTACTTAAGTGAAAACAACGCACATGTCCTTTTTTACGATCTTGCACGCATATTTCAGAGTGTGTATATGTGATATCTTGTGGGTAGTTTTTGAGGGTAAAAAATTTTTTTCCGGATTCATTCACTTACGTCAATCATTTGGACGTATAATTAACAGCTTTTATGCATATTTATTTAAAAATACATTTTTTTGTTCACCGTTCATTTTTGAACGTTCGAAACTTCAACACATCTTAATTCTCTCTAAAATTTCTTCGTGTAGGTTAATATTTGTAGAGTATTCCAAACTTGTATGGAGCACTTTCTGTTGTAGTTTAGTTGTTCTGTAAATTTGACTTTTGAAATTTATATTCGTTCTCTCTAAGTAACAGTTTAGCTGTATCTCATGGTATATTGATCCTTTTACACCTCAAGTTATCCAATTCTGTTTAATACTTAAACCCTATTTATATTCACATTTGTTTCAATTATTTACAACTCGTTATATTCTTTTTTCTTTATTCTCTAATATTTTTATTTAAACACGTAATATTTAATTAATTTAATCCAACTAATATTTTTCGTCAACGATATTTGCCAATGATGATTCCTAATGATACAATTCCAATTGGGTATGTTAATTTCAATACAAAAAACTATACCAAAAATAATTACAACTTCTTCAAGCGGCTTAATACTAACAAATTTCTTGAAATTAAATTATAGAAATGACCGAGTTTTTCATCTTAAGTTTTTCACGTAATCCCAGATGAAAAGAAAAATGGTTTGCATCTGGGTTGCACGCTGAAAAGTCTGCGCATAACTCAAGTGTCATAAAAAATCAGAGCAGTACGTGCAAAGAAGTAAAAAGAAATGGAACAAAGAGGAAAAAGTCACGCGTTACAAGTGTCTAGGCAACAACTAAGAGAAGGCATGTAACATCGATTTTGGTCTCCCGCGGCCCATGCCACACGACTAACAAGTCACGTCGTTTTTGACTTAAACTGTTCATTGCTCGAGCTCAAACGTTACGTGTAAACTAGCATAAATACTCATTCTGGAACAAGAAAAAAAAACTAACAAAGGTTCAATATTAGACTGTATTGAAGAACTAAATTTACTTCAAGTAAAAAACAATTTCATGGCCACAAACATTTAATCATTTAAGCTTAACACTTTTTAAAAAAAAGTTAATTGGATTCTGCATAGTGCCTGTTCGTTATATTAACTTAAGCAGTATAATAAAAGGAGTGCTAATAATTTCACGAGATATGCATATAACAATAAATGTGAAATATGCATAGGTGAAGTGTATAAATATGAAGCAGCGAAGTATTCTTGTAATATTAAACAAATTAAATATATATTTCTATTTTTAAATTATCCTTCGAGTGCATATTAATAATTTAAAAAAGGATTATTGACCAGAGATCTTCTAAAAGTGTCCTTTAAACGTACATACCAAATGAAAATAATAAAAAAACTAGTTTATTAAAAAGTAGATTTGTAAAGTCGTAAACACGACGTTTATAAGAAGCACTGATCTAGTTCCAGTTAAAAAGTGATTTAGCGATAATGTAATTGCAGACATTTCATAAATGTTATTTAATGATGAAAGGTAGACGTAAGAGAAAAGTAATTGCACGGTGCGCTTAAAGCTGCACATGCAGTTTTTTTAACTCTTTCTAATTATAACACTTGAATTCAATTTATTTTAAGCGAGGGCAATTTGAAACATTCATGAATTGCCAGTGGATTGGTATATACCGAACTGCGGAGCATATAAAATCTAAAATTCTCTCCGGCCGCTGCGAGCTAAATCATCGTGACAGCTAGAGATCTATAATTTTTACCAGATAGCTTTGGGATTTATGTTTTTATCACTGCTCTAGAGACGGAATCTTAACTACCCAAAGGCTATTCGCGCACTAGTAGCGAGCGGCGCTGAGCATTAATAATAATGTTAAAGGAAAGCATAATCGTGGCTTATCCCCCGCAGTGTTGGGTTTTCAAGTGCAGACGATCGCGTGACAAATGGTTGGTGGCGAGTCCTTGGAGGCCTCGGCGGGGAGGGAGACATTTGTAGAATTGGTATAAGGCGCTATATAAAGAACCGAGGGGCTGGCGGGGTGGGCGGGTGGAGGGGCCGGGGGTACCTGGGCGATTTCCGTCTCCCCCATGTGGTCCTCGGCGACCGTGTACATGATCATGCTGACGGCGTGCGGCTGGCCCTTGGCCGGGTGCGGGGGCAGGTAGCTCTGGTCGCGCGGCGGCCGGGGGATGAGGAGCGCCTCGCTCCTCCGCTGGCCCTCGGCGCGTCAGGTGTACTGGAGCAGGACGCGGCGGGGCTGGAGCCGCTGGAGCCGCTCCTCCGAGTGCTCGGCCTCGTCGCAGGCGGCCGCCGAGAGGTTGGACAGCCGGCGGCGCTGCTGCTGGATGAGCCGCGCGGTCGGGCTGCTGCCGTTGCTCGCGCTGCTGCTGCTGCTGCCGTTGCTGCCGCTGCCGAGGTACGCCTGCCCGAGGGTCGCCGAGGGGTACGCCAGTGTAGCGCCGCACTGAGCCCGACTCATGTAGAGGCATAAAACGCCCCGCCAAGGGGTGCCCCTGCGACCGAGCCTCCACCGACCTCTCGACGCGGATCCTAGCGGGCTGTCGCTGCGGCTGCTGCTCCTGGCGCTCCTGCGTCTACTGCTGCTGCTGCTGCTCCCGCTGCCCCCGCGGCCATTTCCCTCCGGCCGCCGGACTCGCGCCCCGGCCGGGGGCGGCGGTGGCGCTGCCGCTCATGCGCACTGGCCCCCAGCCCCGCGCCCCCAGCCCCGGCACTTGTCGCGGCCCACTCGAGCGCCTGCGTACGCCAGGAGGCGTCGGCCCGCGAGCCCTGCCCCCGCACCCACCCCCCAGCGTACGCCGGCCTCGAGGGCCGCCGCCTCCGGCACCAGCCGCCAGATTATGCCGCTAGTTTTCGAGGCTCGTTTCACGGGGGGGGGCGCGCGCGCAACCTCGCGGCTTATTTCTTTCCCAGCTCGCCTGCCCTGCTCCGTTATACTGGCTACTCCTCCTTCCTTCCTTCCTTCCTCCCTTCCTTCCTTTGCAGCTCCCTCGCTCAGCCTTATTGCCCTCGCCGGGGGCGTCGGGTCTTGCCCCTGATGTATAGGGGAGCCCGTCTCCTCCGATCTTTATCTTTCGCACTATTTTCGACGACCGACGCGCGACCTGATATACACCTAAATGTACACATGACCTCCGTATATTAAAGCCGGGATTACTTTTCGGAACGATATGCCGCTTGCAGACTTTCCCGCACCCCTATTCTCGAGCCTATTCTCCTTACGTTTTCCTTCTTTTCATGCAAAGCTTTTCTCTCGTAACGCGCAACAAATCTTTTCGCTCATCTCCTCTGAATAGCCTCTTTATGGCTTTATTCGAACGCTAATCCACTATAAATGCCCCTACATGTACGCATGTTCACGCTAAGACAAGAAACTTGTATAATCAAATACAGAACTTATTAGTCATTCGAATCAATCTTACAAATAAACAATAAATTTTTATTTTAATCAACATTTACACTCAAAAACTTTGCTAAATTTCAATAAATTACTTTTAAAATAATAATAAAAATACTATGAGGAATTTTTAATAGATTTAGTATTAAAAACGTAAAATTAAAGTACATACGATTCGAGTAATTCAACAGTTTTTTTAAAAAGTTTAATTAAACAAACTTCTCAAAAAAATATGTATTAATATATACTCATATTTTTCCGGAAATTTACTAATTAAATTTAAATTACGATTGCTTCAGTCTTAAACGGTCTATCCTTTCCAAGTTGTAAAAGATTATATACCTATGCATAAACTAGAATTGCCTAAAGTTTGAGTAGTTTGTTAAAAGGGAGTACTAAATTTTAAACATATATATATGTATATATACTGTAATAATACTAAATGTATACATATATATGCATTCTTACATGCAACTATAATAATTCAGTACTACTGTAATTCTAGTTGTTACTAAGAATTATAAATAACAATAAGTATTTTCAAGGCCAAATGAATCAAACTTAAAAAAATTTTCAATTGGAACTTGCAGTAGTATTATAATTAAACGTAATGTAAGTGTTTATTGATGTGAATCAGTTGTACGCATTAGACCCTAAATACTATAAATACCTTCAGTGGTCTGGTGATCGTCACTGTTTCAATTGTTGTAGTTTGAGGCATATTGAAATAATTTATTTCAGCTGAAATTAAATCAACCAAAAGAAAATTAAAAATACAAACAAAATTTATGGCAAAATTATAAATTAAATATGCTTTTTTTATTTTAAAGTAAAGAGAAATATTCAACTTTAATTTTCAACTTTACTTTGCATTAAAAAAAGTAAACAATTATCTTTGGGTAGAATCAATAAAGAAAAATTAAACTTTATAGAATATATATAAATAAAAATATACATGAAAGTATTAAAGTACACATATTTTAAGTGTTCATATATTTTGTTTATTAATATGTTAAGCAGTCAACAGATGTTTTGTTACACAGGCTACTAGAATTATTATTTGATGAAAATAGTCATATTCACAGGCGCAGACAAATTCTACATATTTAAAATCAAATTATTAAAAAATATGTATTTAAAAATGTTTATTTAAATAAAGAACAAAATATTCAATAATGTATAATTAGGTTATGGTGAAATTACGCCTTTTGGAGTATTTTTACCTTTAATCCTCTTAAGCATGAAACAAGGCGAAAAAGAACCATTTAGTTAAATATTTAACTTCATATTATTATATTGAAAATAATCTATAAAGTGATAACTTGACACTTACGTCAATTGTTTGCAAATTTAGGCATCCAGGATATTATTGTCTCACTGCAAACTGGCGATCGCTAATGGCACTGTTGTAAGGAGAGACTTCGTCATGATACTTAAAAAGCTTTAAACTGACATAGTGTGAATGGTGATTAATACTTATATATTAACATTTAAGGTGCGGACGTTACATCCTACACATCATCTGGTACTACTACACAGCGTGTGCGTCTGATACGCGTGAATCAGCCCAAATCAGCCGCCATTGAGCGCGATTGAGCGTGGGGAAAAGCAAAGCAGAGTTGTGAGGGCGCTGCAAATGTTAGAAAACCAAATACTTATCGCACCTGCGCAGAGAGCGACTATGCGCTGACTGGTCGAGAGAGTTCGCGCGCAATTTGAAGCGCTGGCAAGCGTTATTATCGCATTATATATGTCACAATATTATATGACTTAAAAAGTTATTTTCAGGCAATATAATTTTGTTATTAATATAAAAAATATTTAAATAATTATTTATTCAAGCTTGGTAAAGTAGATATTTGTGTAAATTACAAATCTTTTAAAAATTTAGAACGACTATTGTATAAGATTTATGGATTTTACATTATAATTTTATAGATTTTAGTTGTTTAAGCAATAAAATCAATTATGAAGTATAATTATTTTGTATAAATGTATATTTATGTATAAATATTAAAATATATCTTTGAAAGAATTTATAATAATTGGCTCGTACGTCCTTATTTATCGAATATAGCTGATTAATTTCAAAGATGTCTTAAATTATATATTTGACGTATAAAATGTGCTAGTGTTATAGATTAATTATTTACGACATTAATTTAATATATAAAAGTATAACTAAAAATAATATTATAGTACACCTCTTGTCTCTTGCGTCCGCTGCTTCCATTCCATAAGACGGACGGCTGATGCCAGCTACTCTAATAACTGAAATGAAATCTGTTTATAAAATTCTATCAAAATTTTATTCAATATCTATTTTGTAGAAATAAAGAAACATAACATAATAAAATAATAATGTGCAACCATCTAAATAAAATTATCAAAAAACACGATATTATGTGCATGACCACCTAATGATAATTTGCCTATATCGGTAATACAGATATCTGTACCTTTAAGTCGATGTAAATAGGGTGCATTTTTACCAACTAACTACTCTGGTGTTCGTCATAAATGACCAGACCCGGAGTAAAGAGTACGGTTTTCATCTTCGGAGTATGTACTCGTGGACTCTACAAGTCATACAATAAATTAGATTCAAAGCCAGTGTGTCTCTGACACGCAGTCAAAGATCTGAAGGGGCTCTGCTTCGGATTATTTATCCTAACTAGCACCGGCAGAGTGGCAACAAGAACTTTAATTACGAACCTGTCACTTGCTCTACGATGGCTTCAGCCATATCCAATTCTTCAAAGTTCGGTAAGAAAAGTTTTTGGTCCAAATATTCCCGCATAAAATAGTAGAACCTCAATTTCATAAGCAAAAGACGCTGAGATATTCAGATGGCTTGATGCTGCAGCTGCTCCAAAATATTCCGCGAGCTCATCCGTCGCCTGCAGCAAATGGATTTGCTGAGTAATTTGAGGAGTCACTCTAGCAGCCTGGCCTCATTATTATATTCATGTTGAATTATTTAAAATCTGATATTTTTATTTATAAAAAGTTATTCATTTTGAAATATTGAGTAACGACTGCTCTAGATTGTTAAAAGAATTTATTAATGTTCGATATATACTTCATTTGGCGTTTAGTTCGAAGAATAGAATAACGTTCTATTTCGCAACAGTAGATTTTTTAGAAGTGTTATGCGAGAATTCATTTGATTAAGTTTTATTATATAATTACAGATATCATCCATAGAATTAGACTGTCTTAGAAAATTACTAAAATAGTTTTGTACATAAATAACAAGAATAATGACTGTTATGTGAAAAAATTAAATAGTAAAATAAAAAGCATAATTCGACAAACTTATGCATTATAATGATATATTTATATTTGTATATTAAGATCCATATAATGTGCGTACATAATAACAAAGTATGTGAACTTTAACCCGATAAAAACGAGTATTTTAATAATACAGGGCTATCAAGAGCTACGCTTCTGAGTGATCATTGTAACAATTTAAAGATATTTAACTAGGCTGAAGCTCTTAACGAATTCACGTAGTAAATAGATTGAATATTAATTTAAAATAAAAATAAAATTATATATTGTAGTCTGATGATTGCTCTATTTTTGCTTGTATAGTTAACATTTTAAAGCATCTATCAAAACGGTCGTATTCGGATACTGCCTTTCCGAAAATCACAACTCATTATACTATCGTGCCTCGTGAATCTGATTCAAGATGGAAAGGTAAATATACAAATATTAAAAATATTTATGTATATTATTAATTTTAAATGAAATAGTTAATAATAAATCTTTTTATCTATTTTTTTATTTTTGTATGGCTATAAGAGTTTATATATATATTTATCTTGATATTTACTAATATCAATTCGGATGAGATTTATTTATTGCGCGTGTTTGCATGAATTATAAAAATTAATCAAAATGTTCTACTAGAATAAAAATTTATTATACAGAAAATTCTTTGTAGAAGTGAACATGGAGAGATTCGTCGACGAAACGGATATCCTCGTAGTAGGCGGAGGTCCTGCCGGAATGTCGGCTGCTATCCAAGCACGTAAACTTGCCGAGAAACACGGGAAAGAGTTGCGTGTAACACTGGTAGAAAAATCCGGAACGATAGGTGGTCACATCCTCAGTGGTGCGTGCGTCGATCCTATAGCACTGGATGAGCTTTTTCCTAATTGGAAGGAGCTTGGGGCGCCGCTTAAAACACCAGTTACCAAAGACAAATTTGCGTTTCTGACTGAGACGGGCCGCATACCCATACCGATTTTGAAAGGGATGCCTATGTATAACCACGGAAATTATGTAGTCAGGTATTTAAACTTAATTATATTATACATTTTTTAAATATACTTATTTGGATACATGCTTTTACATGCTTTTAATTGGATTTAATCCTGTACATATTAATAATTCAATTACGTGTTACTATAAATTATTAAAAAAATCTAAATTGAATATAAAAATTATTTTTAGATTAGGTCACCTTGTAGCATGGCTAGGAGAACAAGCAGAAGCTGCTGGTGTGGAAATATATCCTGGCTATGCCGGATCTGAAATTCTTTATCATGACGACGGATCGGTAAAAGGAATTGCCACAAACGATGTTGGGATCGCCAAAGACGGTTCACCCAAGGATACATTTGAGCGAGGGATGGAATTACATGCTAAATGTACAATTTTCGCAGAAGGTTGCCATGGACATTTGACCAAACAAATTTCTAACAAACTAAATCTTAGAGAAAATTGCGAACCTCAAACATACGGGATAGGCCTGAAAGAGGTTCGAAAATTTTATTTGCGCAATTAAAATTGAATGCCATTATATTTTTTTTAAAATAGATGAACTTAAGTAATATTTTACTTGCAGATTTGGGAAATTGACAAATCAAAACATGTTCCTGGAACAGTAGAGCATACAATAGGATGGCCTTTAAATAAAAATACATACGGTGGCTCTTTTTTGTATCACCTTAATGAAGACACTCCTCTAATAGCTATTGGATTTGTTGTAGGGCTAGATTACACAAATCCCTATCTAAGCCCATTCAGAGAATTCCAGAAATTCAAACATCATTCATCTATTAGAGAAACTCTCGAAGGAGGCAAAAGGTATTTGTATTGTTAAAATTATAAAATGATGTTATAACTCAAACATATTTGCAATTACTTCATAATTTATTAGAATAGCCTATGGAGCAAGAGCATTGGTTGAAGGAGGTTTTCAATCGATACCGAAACTGCAATTTCCTGGTGGTTGTTTAGTTGGTTGCACGGCTGGT
This sequence comes from Sycophaga agraensis, assembly GCA_018906755.1. Lineage (NCBI taxonomy): Eukaryota > Metazoa > Arthropoda > Insecta > Hymenoptera > Pteromalidae > Sycophaga > Sycophaga agraensis. The sequence continues at coordinate 467,466 of JACCIE010000072.1, read as the reverse complement.
TTCTTAAATGTGCCAAAAATCAAAGGTACTCACAACGCTATGAAAAGTGGAATGTTGGCAGCCGAAAGTGTGATTGAGGCAATTATTGAATCGGAAACTACGCCTTCTAAAACTAAAAGTCTTGAGCCAAAATCGTACACGGATAAAATCAAAAGTAGTTGGATCTACAATGAACTGAAAGCTGTAAGAAATTTCAGGCCAAGTTTTCACACTTCCCTAGGTTTGTACGGTGGTCTGGCATATTCTGGATTTTCTATGCTTTTGGGAGGCCGTGAACCTTGGACTCTATCACATGGAGGTAATATTATTATTTCAATTGATTAAGAGACGTGAATTTGAATATTTATATTTCAGAGAATAAAGAGTTGCTGTTTATAATAATAGACGTAGTATTATAGTTAAAAAAAATAAAGATTTTTAGTTAAGATTTTTATTAGATTAGTGACACATGTGTAGTCTTTATCTTATGCAGTCTAGTCAATTTTGAATCAAACTTTTATATAATTAAAATAATAAATAATTTTCTTATATGTTTATTAAAATATGTACAAATAAAATTTAAAAACATTTCGAACTTAAAATTAAAATTTTTTTTTAAATATGATTTTATTTTAAATTGAAACTATAATTATAAAAGCACGAAACAGAATTATAAAGTAATTAATGTACCTTACTTTTTCGTTAGAAAAGTTAAATTTAAAATATTTATACTTATTTAAAATTAAACGTATGAGTTTACTAGTAATTTCTTATTCACGTATTTAAATGTAAATAAGTTTTTAAAAAAATATGACAATAATAAATATAAAAATAATTATAATTTGTATAATTTAACATTTTTATATAGAACCAGATTACAAAAGATTGAAACCTGCAGCTGAATGTACACCAATAGATTATCCAAAACCAGATAACCTGGTTTCCTTTGATTTGCTTTCATCTGTAGCTTTGACTGGCACTAATCACGAAGCTGATCAACCAGCGCATCTTACTTTGAAAGACGATACTGTGCCGGTTAAAAGAAATTTGTCGGTGTTTAATGGTCCTGAAGGAAGATTCTGCCCAGCAGGTAATTTTTTCATTTTACTATTCTAAAACTAGTTCGTAATGAAGTATTAATAAATTAAAACATTATCTTTAAGGTGTATATGAATTTGTACCATTAGAAGGTGGTACAGGGGAAAAGCTTCAAATCAATGCTCAAAATTGCATTCATTGCAAAACCTGTGATATAAAAGATCCAAGTCAGAATATTAATTGGGTTGTTCCTGAAGGAGGTGGAGGTCCAGCCTACAATGGAATGTAAATTCCTACTTAACCTTTTTTCAGATATTACAATTTGAAAGATCTTAAAAAATTATAATTTAAAACGACCATTTTTAAGTATTCTGAAATACGACTCGGAAGGTCGGTATAAAAGTATACTTCTATATAAATTTAGTACGAAGAATTTATATATTTTTTAAAATTTTATTAGAACCGTTATTCAAGTACATTTTATATAATTGTTATTCATGACTTTTATATCAAACTTTTCATTACATACAAATAAACATTGTGATCAAGCGATTGAAAGTTATAATGTTAGTGATGCTACGTTATATTTAATATATCAGAAATTTATTTTTCGTATGCAATATATATTATGTTTATACTTTAAAAGAATGCCGTGGTTGCGCCGGATTGAATATTTTATGAATAAGTTAGCGAAATAATACTTTTTTAAATTGCTTTATTAGAAATTTGTAAGCATTACAGGAATTTTTAGCCTTATTTTTTTTTATTTGAATTATAATGTAATTCTCCAATAATCTTTAGTTTATCTCTTAAAAACAGCAAGCTTATCAATGCAAATATTTAGCACGAAAAATCTAACATGATAAATGTGTAAGGTTCTAAGTATATAGAAACTGTTTCTGTAATTAAAATTGTAATATACTTCATATGTGCCTTATTAAAAGTTATGTAAATAGTGTTAAGATCGCGGAATAGTCTAATTTTATAATGTTAATTCTTTAGTATATTATTATAGTGTTAATTATAAGATCACAATTGAAAAAAAATATATATTTTACGTTTTATATACATTGTAAGTTTAAGATTCTTAAATGATTATTCATAATATTGTTTACTTAAAAAATTTGTATATCTCAGATTAATCGATTATTTTTGTATAAGTAATAAAAAAGTATGTGCATTAAAATGAATATGTTTATATAGTATTATTTATCTAAATTTAGACCAAGCTAAATTGCATATTACAATTATAATATATGTATAATGAAGTTAAGCATTCAAGATATGTGATAACGATATTAAAATAAACGGCACAAGCCTTATTATATGAGCGGGGAATTGAATCCATTATTTATGAATGCCGATAGAAAACCTTTTAAAACATAATATATATTAATAATAATTATATAGAATATTAATTTGAAAAACTATACTTATACCCGTCGAGCAAATCTTGATTTATAGTAATTCATTATTTTTCGTTATAATGGATTATATAATAGTTTATTTTTTCACGTTTTGCTTAATTGCATATGTTTTTCTCATAAGACTGTCTATATCTACATTTTTGTTTAATGTGTCACTGAACACAAAAAACTTAATAGTTTAGAATTTTTTAGATGAATAAGTATTTCGCTTCCTTCCATTCAGATACAGGATCAAGTATAAAATACTATAACTTCGATTTTATTGCAGCCTCAGCGGCCCCCGGTGCGCATCATCTGATAGTCAATACACGTGTAATCAATGTATTTTGTGTACGCGTAAATTTATTAGAAATAAATAATTTTTATAACAGTTAGTAATGTCACTTTTAAACGCGCAAAACTTTCTGGGAAAGTTTTGCGCTCGCTGTGCTATTTCCTTGCCAAGAGTCCATTTATCACGATCACAAAAGGTAACTAACCTCTACAAAAACATTAAAAGGTTAAATATAAATAAAAGAACCATTGCATTCAAGAACAGAAATAATTAATCAAACTACACAGAAATGTTTATAAAAAAGTTACTTACATTTTAATTTATTTTTATAATGTATATATTTTTTTTATTAAACTAGTAAATATTTTTTAAATACAACTTATAATTTTAAGAGTTCAATTAATAGTTTAAATTATAATTCCATTTTTATTACAGATATTAATTTTGTGTTTAACAAGTGGTACTTTGTTACTTGGAAGCTTGGCAAAATTTTTAAAAAGACGTAGTAGACATCCAATTCCACCTTCTCGTAGGCAAATAAGAGAAGCAAGACAGAGGCTGCTGAATGCAAAGTCTTCCAATTTTGGTATATTACAATTAATATAAATTTTACTTAATTATAAATTAAATTATATTCATTAATTCCCAAATCTTATAGATGTTGTATCCCAAGCTTCTTGGGCAAGACTTAGTGAAGCCAGCACTCGCAGTCATAAGAGTGATCGAGCATCACTGATATCTTCTGTACCAGGTGGTGCAAATGGTGATGTTAAATTAACCCCTCAACAGTATGGAGTTCTTGGTAAGTTTTTAAAAATATTTTAAGTAGGTGAAATGTCAACTATTTGAGATACAGTTTATTTTTTTTATTCTTGGTTAACGTCAGTAAATTATAAATAGTTAAGGTTACAAGCACTTGTCCGAGTACTCTAGAGTTTATTAAGTTTTTATATAAATATCAATCATCAATATTTTCAAGGTAACTAGTTATTGTACTGCATTGTAAGTAGATCAAACTTATTAAGAAATCAAGATAATTTAATGTATTGATAAATATATTGAATGTTAAAATTCTTGCACAATTAAAAAATGCAAGAATAATTTTATGTAAATACTTTAATTTATTTTAATTCTAAAAAATACATACTAAGAATGAAATGAAAAATTTTAATTGATATTCAAATAAAGTAAATTTAATGTTTTGCTATTTAAATATTAGGAAATTATATTTTTGTCGCAGTAGTATACATAAAATAATATTGGCAAAGCGTTAATAAAAAGTTCCAGTGAAAATAGGTATAAATTAAATAAAAATTAATAAAGTAATCTTGTACTGAGCATAAAGTTTATTATGATATGAAATTTAATTATATATATATAATTGAATTGTTTCAACTAAATTACTAAATAATAATTTCCGATTAATATAACTTGTTACAAAGGACTAATTATAGTTTGCAATTGATTGTTAGTTTTAAATATTTTTTTGTAATTATTTATATTTATATTTACATGATAATGTACAGTTTTGTATTACTTAAAGAAATAATTAATTATTAAAATAATTAACGTATAAGCACAAGCTAATCAAATGGTAGCGATAAAAGTCATAGGTAAATATATTATAACATTTATTTCTGTTTCTGTATTTGGGTACACGCGTTAAATAAGCTTTTTACTGTATTTGGCGTATATTTTGCAAGTCATGAATGCATTTTTTGTATTTTAAAGCATATAGTAAATTTGCTGTGAGAGATGATTCAATTCTGCACCGAGGTAGCATTCTCATTTTTCTCTTGACAAAAAGAATTTGGCTGCACATTTCTTCTTAGGCTCATGCAGCTGCTCTCTGTAAACTTTACAATATCTTACCGGAATTTTCGAAATTCTTGCGAAGTTCATTCATTTTATAAAGATAACTATTATAAACAAAATCTTACGTTATCTTTCTTTCATTATTGCTAGTTGCAACTATAACAATAAATCATTAACATACCGGAATGTTTATTTTCTTGGCTTTCTGAAACTTAAAATATGCGTATCACATTTACTTAGGACTTAGTTTTCCCGACTATTTCATGATAAAATGAATTTATCTATTGATCCGTTTGTTAATAAAAACTAGAGATTGTTTAATTTGTATTAGCGTAAGATTAAATTAATAAAAACAAAACTGATAATTAACATTGAACGTATGTTAACGCAACCATAGAAAAGCTTGAGAAAGTAAAGTAGTGAGATAACAATTTTTTTATTACACTTAGGGAGAACCTCTAGCTTAAAATATTTACATTATCGATGCCTTCCTTTGATTTCATTTTTTAAACTAATAGCCAAAGTCCGTTAACAAAACATTGTCAATGTTTATCGTCAAATTCAATAACAATCGCTTTACCAATAAAAGCAAAATTTTTTACCTCTTCAGTCTAGTATAGACTTTGACCCTGACATTAGAGATTCATTCGTCGTTATAGAATTAACACTTGGCGAAATCCAAAAGCACTCCAGAATTGATATTACAATCGCTAAAGCGCTGTTCTGAAAGTCGTCGGTAGAAATTCTTTAACGACAAAGAATAAACGCACATTTTATTCCATAATTTTAAAAGATTGACATCGGCGCGCACTAGAAATCCAAAAGCCCCGCAACTCGTTATAAATACTTATATTGCTACTCTTACAAACCTTACAAACCTTACAAACGTCTAAAATTATGCTGCATTCTCAAAAATATAACGTAGCCGTTCTCGTATTTATTTTGTTACTCTTTGTTTTAATCCTCGCTCGGTTTATCGCACTTTGAATTTTTTAAATCGCTTTACTGCGCGCGCTCTCTTTCTCTCCCTCTCTCTCGCTCTCGTCGTCGCTTTCTCTCGTCGCCGTCTGAACTTGCAATCACTCTCCGCACACATGTAATCGTTCTCATCTCGAGGTGGCGCATATCTAAAATAAAGGTAGCTCTTGTGCTTTGCGGCTTCCTTGTAGGAAGTCCCGCGTACATATAATATGATTTTATTTATTTATTTGTATATATAATTATATTCATCTATATGAGATAACGATTTTTTTCATTGAATTCGAGGATAGGTTCAAACTTTATTTTAACGATTATCGCGTCAATTTGCGAAAAAGCTTGTTTCGAACATAAATTACCTCGATTAATAAGATTACTATAGCAGACATTTAAAAATCAATAGTTGATTGAGTGGATTTAATTGTAATTAGTACCGGGAATCAGTACAGTGTCCATTGAAAAGAGTACTTTGATTAAAATCGATAAACCAAAGGATAACAAAAGGTGATTGAACAGATAAATAACGAAAAGTGCCCTAGAAGAACGTAAATTACATGTATATGTGTACTGTACATAAAATATTTCCGAGTTACTATACGGTCGAACGAACTTTTTCGCGCGGCAATTGCGTCGACGATCGGTCGTAGGGGTCAAAAGGCATATAGATTGTTAAATTTGTTCTGGTTATTCAATATAATTTGAGGATTTTCTCATTCGAGGATCTAATACAAGACGGAATGTAATGCACTGGTTCTATCGGCTTCTCGACAACCACACGTGGAATATTGTGGATTGAACGTCACGCCTTGGCTCGATTGCTTGTACTTAATACTTTGTGAAAGACTAGCTCGCATCGATAGACCACTTCCTACTAATGTTACATAGACGTAAGTTAAATATACATTATTGTTTAATTGCGCATTCGAAAGTGGACCTTTGAAGCGCGCGTGCGTAGTACTTTTCACCAAGCGACCAAAGGCTGTTTTTTTCAAAGGGAGCTGCTTCTCCTGCCGATCGCGGCCTCTGCTCAAAATACGGGTCGACCCCTCGGGAGTTATCAAATTTTATTTAGCATCGATTGCCTCGTTACACTCGTGCGGCGCGTGCGCAACATAAAGTACAATAGGTTTGATCGGAAGCTTGGCATCGCCGAACATGCGGCAAGTCGCGTATAGCATCCGCCAGTCAGCCATGGCGATTCGCGGAAAGAGAAGCGCGGGCGGCTTGGCCGCGTGGGGCCCTGACGCAGTCGCTCGCCCGCGGCTCGTGCCCCACTCGCCCCGGCGCCAAGAGGCGGGGGAGGAGCAGGAGGAGAGGAAGGGAAGGCTGGGGCTGGGCGCACGGGCGGCGTGCGTGGGCGGCTGGGCGGGGGGTCGGGGCGGCGTCGCGGGCGGTGGCGGGGTCGAGGCCGTCCGGAGGCGCTTCACGTCACGCGGTGGAGGTGCGCGAGGAGCGCCAGGAGCGGCGCGAGGAGGGCGCGCAGGCCCGGGGCCCCGGAGCGCGAGCCCTCCGCCTGGGGGCCGGGGCTCCCGTCGCCCTGCATGTCCTCGGGCCGCTTCCTCGGGATGGCGTTCTCGTCGAGCTCCTCGTCCTTGCTGTGCTGCTGCTGCACGAGGCCGATGTCCTCGTAGACGCCCTCGGCCTCCTGCTGCTGCCCGGAGCGGCCCGTCGTCGGGTTAGTCGCGGGCGCCGGCTCCGTGGTGGCGGGCGCCTCGGTCGTCGGCACGAGGCTCATGTTCCCCAGGAAGTAGATGGGCCCGAACTCGGGCTTGATGTGGCTCAGGCCCTCCTCGCGGTGGAAGCCGTCGATGAGGCGCGGGTTGATGCTGGCCCCGTCCTGGTAGTGGGACAGCAGCTCGCCGGCGTAGGGCACCTCCGCCTCCGTGTACTCGCCCCGCAAGGTCACGTTCACGGCCGTCCCCGGCTCCAGGTAGACCTCCACCCTGAAACGGTCGGAGCTGGTTGTAGATCGGCGCGAGCGCCTCCCGGGCGCCGCGAGCGCGGCCCAATACTTACGTGTGGACGTCGGTGCGGTTCTCCTTGGTCTCGATGCCCCAGGTGATGTTGGGCAGGCGCGTCCCGTTGATCAGGGTGATGGTCGTGTTGAGACCCTTGAGCATTGCGTGGCCCTGGCCCCAATAGATGACGTGTCGATACGAGTAGGCGAACGCCTCGGCCATCATGGCCGCGGAGTCGCCCTCGTTCTTGATGGTCGCCTGTCCCAGGATCCTGGGGGTCCTCTTCACCTCGCGCCTCTTGCCGTGGATGAGCTTGAGGTTGGTCAGGTCGTAAAAGATCGGTTCGATTTCGAAGAGCAGTTGGCCGCTGGTCTTGGAGCCCTCGGTGCCGTCCTGCAATCCGATCGAGCAGGGCGATAGAATCGCTCGTCGAGTGAGGATCGATCGGCGGCGCTTGGGATACACGTATATATCAGATCGGGTAAAGCACTGACCTCCTTAACGTAGCTGATGGTGCCGAGACTCTCGACGGCGATGAGGGTCCCGATGTAGTGGGTCTGGGTGGCCTGGGCGTCCTCGGCTTTGTGCCTAGCCACGTAGAGCTGGGACGAGGAGGTGGCCACGGCTCCGACCGACGCGGGGTTGAACTTGTCCCAGTTGTTCCAGTTGAGGCGCGCGGCGCTGCGCACGTTCTCGAGCAACTGGTAGCGCTTGAAGGTGCGCACGTTCCCCGTCAGGGCTACGGTGCAGCTCTGCTCGCCCTCCTTCTGTCCGCCCGCTACCCAGATCCCGTTGTACTGGGCGCGGCAGACGAAGACCGGCCGGCTCGTCGTGCTCCGCGACGGATCGTCTGAAACAACGGTGCCCGGGCCCGTGATTAGCCGACGCTAGTAGCTTCGCCTAGCCGCTTTTGGCCCTCCTGTCGCTCGAGCAAATCATCGTCCGATCGAGCGGTTTTTCCTCCCCCAAGGTATATACCACACCCGAGACTCCAATCAGATTACTCGCGCACTATGATATTAGGGGCTGACCGAGGCGATAGAGCGATGAAGCTAATATCGGCTTAGGTTCCGTACTTTGGTCTTGGACAAACTATGAATTTCCGATGGAAAGTTTGCGGATACTCAAGCCATTGTTTAACCAACGCGTGAGATATTTTTTCGGCATACACTGTTTTTGTTTTTCTCTTCGCGTAATGTAATTCAAGTAATCGTACGGTGTAAAAAAGTATTCGTAAAGCGTAAACGGTTGATTGACAGTAATTGTTTAAAATCTTTTTGAATTTTTCTGCATTAAAGGTCGAGATAAAAATTGACAAGCCATGTGAATATTTGATCGCGTCGAGAAATTTTTGAGATTGTATCGTGCAGCGAAACTAGTGGGCAACAACCTTCCATTTGAAAGAGAGGCAGAGGGACAAGTGCTCGTCGGACACGAGGGTGAAAATCGATAAAAAAGGTTGTCGGGCAAAAGTAGGAGCGGTAAAAGTGCCACGCGGCATCGAGTTGAAATGCGGAGAGAGAGAGAGAAAAAAAGGACGGGGAACGAGGAGCTTCTGCGTAAAGCGCGTTTTCGCAGCTCGGCGTTGTAACGCTGCCGCTCGACGCCGACAAAGCATTGTTCCAGTAGGGTGGGTAAGTGCAGGTAAACTGGCGCAGAGGTGGTTGAAAAGAGAGGGGAGGGTAGGTGTAAGCCGAACCTGATGAGTTGCCGACGATGGCCATGCTGCCAATGACGAGGTCCTTGGAGGCGCTGTAGTGCGAGTCCGGGATCCATGTGAGAATGCTCGAGGTGACCAGCTGGCCGTGGCCGTACTTGGAGAATATGTGGACGCTGTGCTCGGCCCCGGCGAGGAGCAGGAGGCTGCTCAGGCACACCGCGACCAGCATCATCTGCAAGCCGAGCCGGGTTTAGTCGGTGCACGTCGGGGGCGGCGCGCGCGCTCCTGGCCTCGAGCCGCGGGCCGCGCGGATCAATGCGAACCTCTCCTTTCCCGGCGGCTTTCGGGAGGCTCGAATCGATAGCCGCGCGGCAACCGAGCCGCCACGAACGGCCAGCGGGTGGCAAGAGTAAAAAAAAAAGGGGCGAAAAAAAAGTGGGCCAGCCGGCGGAGCCGCGAGGGGGCAGCGCCGAGGCCCGGGCCCGGCTTGACCTACGCACTCGCGGACACCCCTTGATTGGCGTTAATCGGCCGGGCGCAATTGAGCCACGTAAGGCAGCCGCTTGGCATTACGCACGCTTAACTCGGGGAAATTGCGGGGTAGGAAGCCCGGGCTTTTCGTAAATCGCCGACTAAGTCCGCGGGCGCCCGGCAAATTGAATTAGGCCGCGCGCCTTACGCACCAGTCACTCTGCCGAGGCCGCGGCGACCTCGCTGCGAGGCCCATTGGCTCGCGCCGCCCCCGCGAGCCGCCGGGCCCGAGATAACCCGGCCGCAGAGGACCGCAGCGCTGACGCCGGCGCGGGCCGATAACCGCAATTGGGACGAGGGCAGAGGGGTTATTGCTCCGATGCACCGAGGCGCGCGCGCGCGCCGATCCGCCGAGATAGGGCCGGTTCGCGGGACCGAGTCCCGCCGGCTCCTTGCCCCGCCGATCGACTGCCTATCCCGCGGATCGCTTCCGGCGCGGCGCGTGGGCGGCTGGTCCCGGGCCCCCGATATTGAAGGGAAAGGTCGCGGCCGCCGATATATAGAGCCGTCTCGGGGCGTTTTTTCCCTCCCGCCGCGCATGAATAATGCAGGAGGACGGGTTGCGCGGGGGCTGGGGCGTGACGGGCGCCCGGGAACAGAGACGTTCTCGTGAAAAAGCGATCGGCGGGCGAGATGAGCGATGGGTATCGCGGCTCCCGGGGGGCCGGATCGAAGGCCCCTCGCCCGGGCGCTCACCTGTCGCGCGCGTATATCTGGGATCGCGCGGGCGATTAGCGTAACGGTGCCGGTGCCGGGGGCCCGGCCGCCCGGAAGCGGCCATTGTCCGATTTCGGGCGCACGCGCCCGTGGTCAACCGGGCCGCCGGTGCTTTCCTCCTCTTTATTCGCCGGCCCCCACAATGCCTCGTTATTAAGCCGCCGGCTTTCCCTTCCCCATTCACCGATGGCTTTTCCCTCGCTGCCACGGCCTCGCTTCATTTGCTTTATCCGCCCGCGGTGAATGCGTTATGTGCGGGCGCGCGCGCGCGCGCTCTGCTCCACCGCCGCCCGACTCCCGTCTATTCCCGGGGCTTTTCTCTCTCTCTGTGGCTATATACGCTATTCGATTGCGATACTCCCCCGATGGGGCTTACTCGGCTTTTCATTGTGTGCCAAAGCGTTCGTTATTCCGAAAGTGATTTGTTGACGTTATTTGAGAGTGCTCTAGCAGCTGGTAAACGTTCGATTTACCGCTCGAAAAGGCGCATAGACACAAATTAACGTATCGTATTGCGTGATTTATGGGCCGCCGATAATGAAAACCTAGGGATTTAATTGCCCGGCCTCCGCTATGGGAACATGGTGAGATTTCACCGGCCGATAATTTGGATGAATGTAACAGAAACTAGCGCCGCGAAAGCACGTATAGATACCGTAGCGGATTCCGCTCATTTCACGGCTACTGGCTTCCCATTGACGACGCACGGGATGCACACTTGTTATTTGCGCGCGAGCGTTGCGCCAGCGGAGGAAACGACTCCTGCCCTGCGAGCGCGCGCACTGCAAAACAATATGGGACGATTTTTGCGCAGGCCCTTTGATCGAGGCGGTGAGAGGCCGGAGCGCAACGGATAATCGGCCGGCTCTCCTCCCCGTACGTCCCCGGCTAAAGGATATTTATAAAGCCGCGCATGAAAAAGACGTCCGGTGGCGCCTTATCTCCGCCTCGCTCCCCGGCGGAATATCTCCCATTCAATTAAAGCCGGGCGCGCGCCGCGGGACGCTTTTAGCGAACTGGTTATCAATAATTGGCTGGGGCGCGGATCGCATTACCCCGGCCGGCGATCATCTAGGCCACGGGCCGCGATCGCCAAGCGGGATAAGTAGCCCCCGCGCGGAGCTAATGCCCGGCGGCGCAGGAGCGCGGCGCAACAATCGCCGGGCCCGCGCGGGGATTACGGCCGATTTAGCCAATCGGCCGGGCGGAAAGGGTGACGCGAGCCGCGCCTCCAGTGGTTTGACATTGCGCGGCCCGGGGCCTCGGCGGCAATTGGGCGCGTAATCGGAGCCACGCGCGCGCATCGATACGTGCCGCGTGCGAGGCCGGAGAGGGCCGCCGCCTCCGAGGGTCCCAAGCCTCGCGCCGTCCGATCACCGCTCGGAAGTAACGACTTCTCGGGAGGCTGGGCGTCCGCGCTTTCGCAACGGCCGCCTCGGCCTCCTGTTTATTACGACGTCTCGGCGGCGCGCGGAGGTGCGCTCCGATTCTGAAAATCCCGGTAATTAACGGCAGATGTACAAATGTATGTACATATTGGAGAGCGCGGCGGAGGAAGCCCCGGGGCCTGTGTTGGCGCGCGCGCCGCGGCTCTTCGCGGTAACTACGTTTTGCTTTACGGCCGTTGCCGGAATCCGTTTGAGCCGCCGCGCCGGCATAATCATTTTTATTGATCCAGGTGCCGTTTCTCCTTTTCGCCGACGGCTCTTTCAGCCTTGCCCGAGTCCCCGGCCCGACTCGTAAACACGGGCGCGCGCCAGGACGTCACGTTGACGCGCGGCCGCGCTAATTAATTGGATTACGCTTTGGGTCTCGGTGGGCATTGGCCAATCCCCCGGGGGCCCGGGGCCCGATGCCGCCTCGCGTGGCCGGTGCCGCGGCCTTGGCCTACCCCACCCCGGGCACCTGCGCGCGGAACGAAGAGCCGGGCTTCGCCCAGCGGGGAGTCGGTCCGCGGGCCGCGGGCGAGTCACGCGGGGGAGGATCGATCCCGGCGGCGGGGCTAATCCCCGGGGGTCTGGCCTCGGGACGCCTCGGGACCACCGGACGCGCCGCCGCCGACGCGCGCATAAGGCGCCCCCGCCGGGCTTATCCCCGCGCGGCGCCGCCGGGGCACGTACCGGCTCCGCGGGAAGTGGCCCACTTCCTCCCCCGCGCGCGCGCATCGATTCCGCGAAGCCGGCTCTTTGTCGCCGCGGACGGGGCATTCCGGGCGGGCAGCCTCGTTGCCGCCGGCGCGGTAAACCTTGCGCCGGGGGCGCTAAACCCGCTTTTCTTATCGCCCCCGCCCCCCCGAAGAATCTTCCTCGGCGCCCGCCGGCTCTGCGTCCGACCTCGCGGAATGTTAGACCGACTCCCTTCCACTGGCTAATTGCGGGCCGTAACGTTTTATTGGCCTCGCCGGCTATGTGGAACGCGGGCGCTGAATAAATCCGAGCGTATCTCTGGCTCTGCGCTAACGTGCGCCAAACTTTTCAATAGGAGAGTCTCGCGCGCCGCGGCGACGCCTCGAGCTCGATAGAGTCATCAAGTGGCCGGCTGCCGCTCGCCTTGATCGACTCATTGCCACTGGCGGAGCGGTTGCCGCCAGGGCCGCGGTTACCCAACTGCTCCTGGGAAATCCCGAGCTTTCGGGAAAAACTGCGCCTTTGGACAATAATCCAAGTAATGTTGAAGCCGCGAGAAAACGCCCCGACCGCCAAGTAATTTCAAGTGCAGGCAGTCCATTAATTCCGTCGCCGCGGCGGCCAGGTCGTATATCACGAGGGCCGCCTCGTGTGTGCACGCGAGCATAGGCGCTCGGCCGCCTAATGAACCGAGTTTCTCTCTCTCTCGGCTCGACGCGCCCCGACCGCAAAGCACATGGCGCGTGAACAAGAAAAAAAAAAAGAACCATTCCCCGTGAAGAATAACCGCTCGGAATAATTGTCGCCTCGGCGCGAGGATGTCGCCCTCGACGCGCACCGGCAATCGCTCGATTCGCTCGCGTAACGCCTTTGTGTCAGCCGTCAAACTACCCTTGTCGCGTCCCTGCACTCGCCATCTTGGTGCGTGCGCACCGCAAGGAATAAGAAGAAAAAACAGCTCGCCGCGGGCAAAAAGATAGCTTGCGAGCTGCGGACAGCCAAACGTCGATCGCGTGCGCCTCTTTATTGCTGTCACGTAAAAATATTTCATTAGGCCGATTGAGCTGCCGACACGGATAATAGTCGGCCAATAACTTAACCGGAGGTTCGTTTATCGCTCAAAAATCCTTGGTAGGTGAAAAACCCGAAAAAAAGTGTTCAACTACGCGCAGGTATTGAAAGTAGCTGATTGCTCAGTTTTTTATTCCCGTTTTCTAATGAATTACGAAACTTGGTGAAAATTACGGTTATACCTTGGGAAAATTTATCGACCGTCAGAGTTTAATTAGTGAACAATTTTACGCGAAAGGTTTATTTTTTACTAAAGATTTTCATCTGTGAACGTAATACCAAGATTGCATAAAGTTTTTTTTTGATACTGGCATCCAAAGATAGTTTATTGTAATGAGGAACGAGAAATTCTTTTCTGATCTTTATATAGATATATTGTTTGCGCAAGAAATAAAGAATGAAGAAGAATAGAAAACAATGGAATGGTGGCAAAACTGATGTAGCGATATTGATCGACCTTCGGGCGATCCCAAGGGAAATATACAGTAAAGTGTTTAGGTTATACTGGAGAAACTTCTTCATTCTGTTATATATACTTGAGCCCGTTAAACAAAGTTGAACTTGGAGCGAAAGCAGTTTTCGCACAAAATCAAACTTTGGCGCAAGCCACGTCGCTTTTAAGAATGATCGAAAAAAGTTCTTTGTCTCGAGGGCTGCACATTCCACTTTTATCGCTTTTTCCAGTATATAATCCGAGTAGTTACGTCAGTCAGTCAAAGTGGCGCTATATCTTATTCGCTTATCCGGTATGAACTTGAAAGAAGTGACAAGTACGGGGTGACGGATGAAAAAAAAAAAGAAGTTTAATGCCAATCGCGGCATGTGACAATTAGCACTGGCTTGAGAGCGACGTTTAAAGCAATTAAGTGATTACCGTTACAATGTAAGAGTAGCCGATACGTGGTATGTTTACAGGAATTCACGGCCGCAAGCCGTTTTGAAATAGGACTTGGGCTATTGCGTCAGTCGGCGGACGGCCGCGCGCACGGCCGACGAGGCGACATTTCTTCCCGGTACTTGCACCCGTTTTTTCCGCCGACTCGGCTCTCGAGACGCGTCCGAAACTGATGACGAGTCCGATGCCGGCGGCTCCCGCGCGCCCCGTGGAAAAGAAGGCCGGAAAGCCCGAGGGCCCGAGCTTTCGGCGGCTTTGAAAAAAAGCGCCCGGCGCCGGACAAAGGGGCGCAATTACTGAGGCGCGGGGGCGAGAGAAGCGCCGGGCCTAGTGTAATTCGGCCACTCGACTCCGGGAGCCAAAGAGAAGCACTCGAGGATTAATCTGGCGCGCGCGGGCCGAGGCGCGGCGGAGGCCTCGAGTGCGGGGCGATACACACACACACCCACACACACTCGGCCGCCGGCTCGAAAAGCCCTCGCGGAAAAACCAAGGCCGGGCTTTATTAGGCGGAAGCGTCTAGACGCTTTCCCCGGTGACGTGAGGGGCCCTCTCATTACCGCGGCCCGGCGCAATTGCCCGCCCGCGTCTCGAGTGCGCGGTCATTGGCGGGCCGGCCCAGGTTGCGCGGACACGTACGCGCGCGCACGCGTGCACGGGGAAGGCCCTCGGCTGCAGCCGTCCCCCCCCCCCTCCGGGAGTCATTCTGCCGGCCGGGGGCTTTGACGCCGGCCCTCGGCCCTTTGTCCCACGGGCTAGACGGGCTCGCGCGTCCCCTCCGCTGGCGCACCGCCGATCCCGGCTTCCATTCCCGCGGCTTAATCGGCTGTTCATCCCGAGGAGGCGCGGAATTAACCGCACCCGCTCGGCCGTCGCTCGGGCGCGGCCGGAGTTATCGCGCTTGGCTCAAGGGCTGCCGCGCGCCCCTTTCTCTTTAATGAAAGCGCCGCGGGCAATGTGGGCCAGGAACGCCGCGCATACCTCCTGGCAAATGGACATTTTTTAGTTTGTCGTTAAAAAGCCCTCGCGTGAATCGGGTGTAAACGCCCTGACCCTCTTGCGGCAAGGAGGCCGAGGCGCGGGCAAAGAGGACGTACGTACGCGGCCCGGGGTGTGTATCGCGGGCAGTGGGAGCGCCGGGGAAGCCGCCCGCCGCTAACGGAACGACCGGGGAGCGGGGGCTAAAGTGTCGGATCGGCGCAATTGGCGCGCGGAGGGCGGGGCCGGCCGGAAAAGAGGAATGCCATTAATCCGGCGGAGAAGTGCGCGAGATAAGCGCGGGCGCGGGCACTTGGAGGCGCGGCTCGAGGGCCGCTCGTGCTCAAGCGGCCTTGGACCGCGTCCGGGGGCTTCCGGCCCGGCTGATCGATACGGCACTCTGCCTGGCCGCCGGGAAGCGCCGCGGCGACGCCCCGGATCCCCGCCTCCCGGGGGCCCGTGGGAGCCGCGCGGTCCGCCGGCTATCGATTTTCCCCGGGTGCATTGGGAGCGCGCGACTCGCCGGCGGCCCGTTACCATGATAACCCCCCGGCGACTCGGCGGCGGGCCCCTCGGCAAATATGGCGGGCACGAGGCCGGTCCTCCGCCGGCACCTGTTTCCCGCGCGAGGACAAAACGCGCCGACGGTGTAACGAGCCGCTAACTCCTCGTGCGTATTGATCCCCGCAATTGGCACTGGGCCACGAGGTGCGGCCGCGCGCCGCCAGGCGGCGACCGCCCGTCCCGCGGCTTCCCCGGCGCCGCTCCTCCCGGGGAAGGGCCGCCAAGACCGCCGACAAAGCCGCCCATTGACGCTCGCCGAGCCCGGGGCTTATCGTCCGGCCGCGGGGGAAAAAGCCCGACGCGCCCGCCGCGGCTGGCCCAAGTCGGGAGACGCTCCGGCTCTCGAGAGCCACGTGGTAGTCCCATGTCGCTTGAACGCGCGGAGCACACACTCATGGGGCGAGCGCGGGGGCATGCCGAGGCGGCTTTGGCAGTTTGCGCGTTGACGGCCTCATCCTCGGAGTCACCTGTCAATACCCCGACGCATCGACGTTCGGCGTGGTGCGATTGAGTTGGGGAGCGCCGAACAAGCGTTGCTCGGCTGACTTGGTAAACGATCGACCCGTCGCTGCCCCGACGTCTTGAGAGCCAGCGTAGTTGGGCGGAGTTGGGCTTAATCGCGCAACCTTTGGCTCCCGGAGCCGCGGCGGAGAGAAGCGGCTTACGGGCTGCGCCTTCCAACTGGACCCGCGGAGACGAGCGAACGGGCATCGCCAGCCCGGCGGGGACATTTTTTGGGCATCCCGCTGTCGCTTCTTTTGGCCTCTAATTGGCTTATTTACTGGCTGGCGCGGGCGGCCCCGATCCGAGTGATTAATCGGCGGCGGTGGCTCTTGCCGGCCGGATGAATGCGCCCTCTTGTGTCCTGCCCGCCTCGAATCAATAATATTTACATAGACGAGCGGGCGGCGGACGCGGAGGGCCCGGCCGAGTGAATCGCGGAACCGCAGCCGCCCGCGCCGGGGAAAGGAGGCGCACGAGCGGTTAGCCTTGAGCCTGCTGACTCAATCGCGCCCGCCGGACAATTGGACCCGGCGCGCGGTTATCGGCCGGTTGTTCGGCCGCGGGCGTCTTTCGGGCCCCTCGGCCAGCCCTCGAGCGAGCGCTCCTCTTCCTCTCGGCGGACACTCGCTTTTCCTCGTAGATCGGGCCGCCGGCCCCTTTAGCCCGAGCGCCGTCGGGTCTCCCACCCCCGCTGAGGACGCTGTGTGTAAAGCCGCGCTCGATAAAGTAAAGAACGGCGTCCGCGCGGCGATTAGGGCTACGGCCAAAGTCGCCGGCCAAGCGCTGCAATAATAAACAGCTTCTTGGGGAAAAAAGGACAAGCGAGTCGCGCCCCCAATTATCCGATGACAAAGTCCGCGGCTACAAAGTCGACTAAGTAGCCGGGCATTGATCGAGGGAGCGGGCGCACCGCGAGCATCGACTCGCCGGGCCAGCTGCTGCCCGCTAATTGCACGATGCGCCTCGAAACTGCGCAGCGGCGCCGGCGACGGCCCAAGGCCACCGGGCGCACGTGCCCCCCGCGACTCTGGACCCGCAGCCCCAACCCACCCCCACCCCCCAGCTGCCGCGAATCTCGGAAAAGTCGATAAGGAAGGAGGGCCGCGGCGGCCTCGCGCAAACTGATCGACGAGCCAAGATCGCTCGGGCCGCACTTGGACGCACCCAGCGGGCCGCGCCACTCGGCCAGAAGAGTTTAAATGCCGCCCTCGCACCGGGTACGAGCCCTCGGATGAGGATGATTGGCTCCCTCCAACAATCGATCTTCCTCTCCCGGCTGCCGGGGACGCTAATTATTCTGCGAAAGTGATTTCCTCGCAAATCGCTCGGGGGTAATTGCGCCGCGTCGCGCGACCTCCGCCCGGTCCGAGAGGACTTTTCCGATTTGCTACCTTCGGAAATGAAGGAGGAAATGGGACAATGAGCCCCGATGAGGCTCGGCGAATAAACAGGGGCTTCGGGCGCTGCCCGCGTGGCCGCTGCCTCGCTCCCGGCTACGCCTGCACACGAGCTGCCGAGCGGGGAATTAGCCGGATCAACAACAGGTTTATCATTCCATTACACAGGCGGATCGTAAAGTTTTTATCGGGGCGGATTTGTATAGTGCGAGCGTGCAACTCTCGGCGGGGGGAGGGGGAGGAGGGGCTATCGGGAGGCGGGCGGCGCGCCGATAAGACAGGCGCGTCCAGTGTGCCCCTGCGCCCCGGTAACCCTACCCGCGAAGATAAATATCCGCGGGATATTGATTTTCGTGCGGGCGCGGCTCGCGCGGTGCACACGATGCAGCCTCGGCGCGGCGCAGAAGCGACGCCCGCGCGCCGGAGAAAGAGATCCTTCGAGGGTGACGTCAGACCGGCGCGCGACCCCTCCCCCCCCTCCCCCCCGGGCCGCCGCGGCTCGTAAATGCACGAAACCGCGACGCCGAGGCGCGCCGCGCGCGCTCTCCGGTTTCGCGGCGAGCGCCGAATTTGAGACGCGCGCGCGCGCGCGCCGCTCCAAATTACCGGGGCCGGTCTTTCGCACCTCCTTTGCCCCGGCGGCCCGGGCGAAGCCGGCCAACGCGCCAACTGACCGACTCCCCCGGCTAAGTGCGGCTCTTTCACGGCCGAGCGACCGCGCCGCGGCCTCCCCCCGTCCCCCCCCCCCCGGCCCCGCCCACCGACCCGCCGCTCGGCTCTCGCGAGAATGCCTCCGGAGGGCCCTTCCCAGGGAGAGCTGCGCGGGTTCGACGCTCGCGCTTGCCGGCCGCCAGGCCAAAACAAACGCCGCCGGGACGAATAAATCACCGGGCGTTGTTCTACGCGGCCCGCGGTGCCCCCGCCCCCGTCTACGGAAGTGCGGGGACAATCGCCGCCCCGGAAACTCGAGTGCCCGCTCCGAGCAGCCCCGGTATAAAAGGCCCGCGCGCATCGAGAGGTGCAAGCCGAGGCAGAAGCCCTCGCTTAACTACCCGGCAAGAGCGAGTCCCGAGCATCCGCGGGTCCAGAGCGTCAATCGGAGGCAGGGGTGGGAAAAAGGCGGCGCCGCGCGAGGCCACTCGGCCGGCAGCGTCGTCTCGTCGGGAGTAATCGGGCCACGCGCCGCGCATAAACCGCGCAGATAAAGCTCCTCGCTCGCGAGAGGCTGCGCTGGTGCGTCACGGGGGCCCGCGGCGCCCGAAGAAGGACGGGGCAGCAGCTGGCGCCCGGGGACGCGCGGATCTCCCGGGCCTCGGCCCACTCCAGGGGCCGGCGGGGGCTTGCCCCGATCCTCGGCCCGAATGAGGGCATCGGGCGCAGAAGTGCACCGTCGGCCCGGTCACCTGGCCGGTGGCGCGCGCGGAAGCGGCACCTGCGCGCCCGGCACGTACCGGCCGGAAGCCGGCCAAACTGCACCGGGCCCTGCGTGCCTCGCATGCCCCCCGCTCTGCTAATTGATCCGCCCGCGCGATACGCCTGCGCCTCCGCCGGACACCGGATCCTAATTAAAATGCGGCAAAAAAGCGCGCCAAAAGCGCCAGACCTGATTAATCGGCTGGCGCGCGATAATTCATTAGTCGGCCGCCGCTACGGCATTCAAGGTGGCCGGCTCGCTTCCGTGCTAATGTGTCGTCTCGCGGGGCGCGCGTACGTGTCCGGCTCTTATTTGGCTTTTCGAGCTCGTGTCCACTGCCTCGAGGCGCGCACGCGCCCGTCAACCCGAGCGATTCGCATTGCGGACACGCGCGTGCACCCGCGCATTTTTTTTCGGCTCTGGCCCGGGCTAATGTTAGTCGTTACGAAAGCCCGCTCAGAGTGCGGATTCCCTGCTCGTCGCGCACTCGCTTGCGCTCCAAGAGGATTCGTATTAATATCTTACGCAAAACCTTGACACAATAACTTTTTTTTTTTTTGATAGATTGCAGGAAGAAGTGTGTCGCGGCAATCAAGTGTGCTTTCCACTTCAATTCTCATCATTTGCATGGTTAATGAGCGCCAGATTCATTCTTGCCAATGTGCGAAGCAGCGCTTTTTATCTGCACTGCGCCGATTCTACGCGCCTCTGTCTTTACTCTGGAGGAAATTATTGCCTCGCCCGTAGATAAAAACGATCCTCTTGGCCCGTAATTGTTAACCATACAATCATTGCACAAAAGCTTCATTCCTCAATGTTTCCTTAGAGAAGAGAATTTCTTAGAAAAACTGCATTACTTAAGCGAGCGCATACATTATTTTTCCGCGGTGTAAACGTATAACAGTTCATAATTGTTTAAGCGGCGGAATATCGCCTCGTCGGATACAATCTACATAGCCGTGGCGCACTGTCAAGTTGTAAAATAGCGACAAAAATGGAAAACGGCAATTAAAGTATTACTTTACTGCGCCGACCTCTAAAATCCAAAGATCTTCTAAAAAACGTCCATCTATTGCGCGGTAAATTTATACAGTTCCGCTGGAACTACATTGGAAGGGAAAAAACGAGGAGGAAGTCAATTAAGTAGTCGAGGGCCTGAATGTTCGTTACATCACGTCGCTCGGTGGAGGGAAAAAATCCGGAATCTAGTTTGAAAGCTTGACGAATTGGATGGCTCCTGCTCGGGCTTCCTCGCGCGACAGGGCGTAATCTCCATATCCATGTAAACACGTCTTTATGGTAATGCGGCAGATGTAGATCGGCGGGCGACGGAGCCGCTGGCGCCATAGCCGCCTGCCGCGGACCCCTTGTAAATATGCGCGCAGGCCCATCGATTACGTCAGCAATTAAGAGGCCTTGTCTAGGAGCGCGGCCGCGAGCCTCCCAAAGCGCGGCCCCGTGATTTTCCGCCTCGGTCCGAGGCGGCTCTCTCGGTGCGCAGGCGCCTCCGTCCGCGTACGTAGGTCGGGGTGCAAGGTCACCCGGGCCGGATCCACTTTGCGCGCTCGCGGGCCAATTGCCGCGGCATCCGGCGGCCCTGGGCCGTCGTGTCCGCCCGAGGATCGGCCGCCGCGACTCAAGATGCGCCGGCCAAGAGTGCGTGTGTCCTAGATCTCCGGCGGTCTTTGTGTATTTCCTGGAGAGCCCCCGCACGATGATACGCGGCTAAATTGGTATAACGGCCCCGCGCGCCGCCGGCTCCTCTCCGGCAATCTCTATGTACTCGGGACGAGGAGTGCGCGCCATCGCGCCACTTAGTCGCTTTAATCCCTCCCTCGGTACGCAATGGCTCCTCCTTGCGCCAGAGGCCCCTAATGAATTACTTTTCCTAATCAGAGGGCGGCGAACAGCGTCGCCGGCCGGCAGACGGCGATCCCCTCGTTAGGGCCCGCCCGCGGCCTTTCAAAGCGCACGCAAGCTCGCCGCGAGCGCTCGCGCAATCTAACGACAAAAGGACGCGGCGGCTCATCTCCAAATATAAGAGCGGCGGATGAAAAACGAGGCGCAATCGCCGGCTAAGAGACATCAATAAAAAGGCGCGTTATGCGCGGCTCTAAAAATAGCGCGGGCAGGCGAGCGCGCGCGCGCCGCCGATGTAGCCGTGTGCTTCGGCCGGAATGCCTCCCTTCTCCCCGCCCCGCGCGGAGGTGCCTCCTTTGCAAGGCAAAAAAGGCCGCGGGGGGAGGAGGAGGAGGGAAAAAAAAAAGGAGGAAGCTCATCGAACGGGATAGGCCCGCGAGCGAATCATTAAGACGTGAGTCTAGGTCCGGCGAGCGGCGAGCGCCGCGCAGGCCTTTCGAATTCAGTGCACCGGTGAACGGGGGCTTCCGCGTTCGAGGATTCGCGCGCGCGCTAGGCGCGGTCAATGCCACGCGAACCGGGGCACGGCGGACTTCCGGCGCACGCGAGCGCGGGGCCTTCCTTCCCGCCGCCCCCCCCAATTAACGGGGTGCATCAGGTGCGCGCGCGCCTGCCCGCGAAGGACGGGGACGCGCCGGGGGCTCAAGGTCGGGTCGAGCACGCGCCGGAGGATGCAGCGAGATGAGGGGCGGCCCGGCCCGGGTGCAGCGGCTGGGCGCGTGCGCGCGCACCCGCCGTTCCCATTAGAGGCGCGCGGGCCCAGCTGCTTGGCCCAGGGGCTCTTTATCCGGGAGCGCGCCGGCGCAGCTTCCTCAAAAAGGTCACGGGGGAATCCCCGGCGGCTTTGTCCCGGGCTACCTGGCGCGCGCCCGATTCGCCCGCTTTTCCCGCGATTTTCCGCCTACCGCTCACAAAGGGATGGTCCGGACGCGCGGGGCGAGGGGCGCGCGCAGCCAACGACTTTCGCCCCGCGAGGCGGCGGCCACGTGGGGCCCGGGCGGGCGACGCGGCTGACAGGGGCGGGCGCCCCTCCCGCGGTCCGATCGATCGGCTGCCGGGGGCGGGGAGCCGGCGTCCGGGCGGCGGGGGTCGCGCCCGGGCCTACTTACGTTGCCGAGGGGGCCCGTCCTGGGCGGCGGCTCCTGGGCCGGGGGCTCCTGGCTGCTGCTGGGCCGGCGGCTCTCCTGGGCTGGGGCCTCGCGGTGCGCGCGCGCGTGTCCCTCGAGTCGCGCTGCCCAACTGGAACTGACTGGAAGCGCCGGGCGGCGGCGCGCGCGCCACCCAGTCGAGCCGGCGCCGCGCGAGGGAGGGAGTGCGCGCCCAGCGGCGGCGGCGGCGGCGGCGGCGGCGGCGCGCAGCCGCGCTCCGGTCCGGCCCGAGGAGCTGGATGCCGCCCAGGCCGCTGCGCCCCCGATGGGCCCCGCGCCTCGCCCGAGGCTCCCTTCGCCCTGCCCCGGGGCCGGTGCGCCCAGCCGCCCGCCAGCCTCCTCTTCGTGCAAATCCGCGCACGATTTCCTGCGCGCGGTTCACGGTTGCCCGCGGAGCCCGGGCTCCTGTCCCCCCCGCCGCCGACCTTCCGATCGCTCCTCTCAGTCCTCCTCGCCGCCTCCTTTCTATAATTGGATAATGCCCCGCAACTACCCTGTATTTCCTCTGATGCCATGAGGATCTCGATGATCCTATTATTACTCCTGGAGCCTCGCGTGACATTTTTCTTTTTCCGAGGCTTTTTCCGGGGCTTTTTCCTACGCGGCTCGCGGAGAACGAGGAAATGTTTGCCAATCTTTGTTTTCGCGAAAAATCGATGCGGCCGACCGCGAGAATCAACCGCTATCTTTCGTAATTAAAACGGAACGAACACAAATTATACACTGAACAGGTGACTTTTAAACTCATTGAGAGAATAAATTCTTCTCCTTGACATTTATATGCCTCCCTAACAAATCTCTTTTTAACTTGTTGATCCAGGAAGGATGGCGTTACGCAACTTCGTATCATCCAAGCGCGTTGCCCTCAAAACCCATGATTTAATAATATTAAAGAGATCATGTGCTCCCATTTAAAATTAAACCAAATTAAAACGATCCGTTCGGTATAAAATATTTACCGACTCGATATGATACGATAATTATTTCAATCCTTGTAATTGCTCCCCTGCTATGTATTTTATCCGTCATTAAGAAAATCACGGTCTGACCCCGATTCTTCCTCCTCGTTCATTCAATACGCTGGGCTTCGTTATTAAACAACCTATTTGAGTTTGCTTCTCCATTAGGCACGCGCTCCAAAACAAAGTAAACGCCAGAGTAAACGAGATATTGCAAGAAATGTCGAATCCTAGAGTTAAATCAACAAATTCAAAATTGTGCACGAAATTGTGCAATGAAACCGTAGCGAATCGACTCTTTTTTTCCCTCGGCCACAAAGACTTCATTTGTATTCGCATACATTTCACTACACGTGCCTGTTATTTATTTTTCCGCAGTTGTGCACCTCAACGGTAGATTTTGCTTTGCATTCTTATACTGCACCGACAACAGGGCGGGTAGATTGTGCAGCGTTCGCAGCCAACCCTACGGAACGAAAATCTCTCATCCATGACAACTCGAGGCATTTTTACGAGGTCTTTTTTTAAATTAGTCTTGATTAGGGGGGGGCTATCTAAATGTCGGTAGTTTCTACGGAACCCCAACTTTATGACTTTACAAGGCATTATTAAGTTGGCGCATATAACACGGCGGGCTACACGACGAATTCACTAGACTATAACATGTAGAAGGATGATCATTTTCAAAATATACACTCTACATTTCAAACATTAATCATTGTGAAATCCTGTCCGGCGATATTTATATTTAATTTTTTTAACCAAAACAAAGTTTCTCGCCTTGAATAACTTTATAACCATAATATTGTTTTTTTTTCCTTTCAGCATAAAGTTCAATACTGCCAACGATAACAACTATACTTAACGCTTCATTATTTACCGACTTTTTTCACAGTTTGCCTTTATAAGTTCTACATTCGTACAAAGTCCAATAATATATACAGCGTTTAAATTTTTTCGAAATCAATTTTAAGTTATCGTACCGTGCATGTAGAGTACTACATATTTTTATTACACGATTACAATGATTTATGTATCAGATACGAGTCCCTCAATAAAACAGAACTTTATGCGTTGTACATTTTAAACATTGTTGTATTCGCGATTTTACAGAAACATACTAAAAAATATCAAAGTATCAAACAATAGTAGTTTACAAAAACAAATTTAATGGAATGGTTCAGGTTAGTTGAGTTTAGTTTTAACCTCGGTTTTAACAGATGTTACTATATCGAGGTTACAATTCGATAGGCGTTCACATTCAATTAGAACTTAGTTTCCAAACTTGGTAAAGTAATCATTAACACAGCCCCATCCATTGAGTAATCGAATCTGGCTATATATTATAATTGAGTATATTTAATCTGTTAGTCCTTGTTGGAAAATGCGAATATTTTACTTTAATATAATGGAATTGAATATAAGAAACAAATTTGCTAGATAAATATAAAGTTCTGAAATCACTTATACAGTATCTCAGCATTTTATCTGGGTTATTATTCAGCTCAACAGGCAAGTTTCGTGCAAGCTGTTGTTCCCTGTCTTCTGGATTTACTACGGTTAAAGTCGGTATCCTTTTTTGCTCGGAGAAAAAAGAAATTCTTTTATACGAGCCACGCGTTAAGATCTTGTATCGCAATTATATATGATAGATGGTATAATTTTATTACGATTTTAGTCTTGAGTCTCGCGCTACATGAAGAATCTCAGGAGGAAAAGTTTGCTTGCTCTGTTCGCTCCGCAGCATGCAACAAGACAGTATAAAAACGTTAACGATTGTCTTATAGAATTTTGAGTGTAAATCGAGGTATTACCGAGGGTATTACGCAGCGGAGGTCCGACTTAATGACAGTGCGACGCGGTGCAGATATAGAAAGCTTAGCATTATCGGCTTACGATCGGAATAGACGGACAAAGACCAGGCGGCTTCTAATTCGTATTTACAGTGGGCTTTTCGATTCGCCGGACGCGCGCATTATCTCTCGCAAGGCGCAGGAGTCGGCGAGTGGGCCGCGTCACTCGAATAAGGCAAAGGTCGTTTAGTGAGAGGAGCGGCGAATAAAAAAGTGGCGTACAATGGGCGAGCGGCGAAAGGGGCGAGGTGGTGGGGTGGGGGGTGGCCGCGGGCCGGCTGCGGCAGACTCCCCTGGCCGAGGGCACGAGCGCGTCTGCGGCGGAGCGCGGGCAGCTGTCTCGGCGGCGGCGGCGGCGGCGGCGCTCGTATCGACCCCGCGCCCATTGGCGGCGGCCTCGCCAATGCGGGGCCGGCGTGGGCCGGCGAGGGGCGCCGGCGCCTCTATCGACCCCGGCGCCGGCGCCGGCGCTTTTCCCGGTTTCCCTTTCGCCGCGGCGCCCGGGCCCCGCTCGATGAACCACGTGTTGATGACGCGCGGGCCGCCCCAATGGCAAGGTCGCGCGCCCCGGCGCCCCTCGGCCGCGGGGCTGCGCCAGGGCCCCTCCACCAGGTCGGCCCCGAGCCCCCGCGCGGGCCTTTCCCCCCGAGCGCCCGACGGGCGAGGTTCTTCGCGCCGAAGCGAATTTATTGCCCGGCAGCAGATGCCCGGCCGGCCATGCATTATTCAGCCGGCTCGCGAATACAAATGACACGGAGCAATCTAAAATCAAATTCGAGCGCGAAAAGTGGAGTAACGGCCTTTGGCGCTGCGCGCGTATCTTTACATAATCCCTGGGATGCCGGGCCGGGGTCTCTCGCAAAGCTGGCGCGCGCTCCGGGCAGCCGAGGCAACCGACGGACTGCGCTTATCAAGCGTTAACGGGCCCCGCGGCGAAACGAGCCCGGGCGGCCTGCAGCGCGTGCGCGCGCGGCCCGCGCACCAATCGAGTGCGTCAGCAACGGCTTTGTTTACGTCCACCCGGCACCGCGGCAATTGATCGCCGCCGAATCTACGTGGGCAGCCGGCGCGTCGCATTATGTAGGCCGCGAGGGATGCCGGCGCCCGAGCCCGCGCCAATCCCGCCCGCGCATAAATTGCCGGATTATTTCCGCGGGGTGACTCACGGAGGAAAGACTTCCGGCCCCGGGCGGCAATTGGCCAACGAATACGTGCGCCGGCCGAGGCCGACTCGCCACTCCCGAGGGCCGCCTGCCGATTTCCCGCCGCGGCCCAGGTGCCAAGGCGCCCCCCGCGCCCCCTCGATCGCACGAAGAAGTTGGCATTGGCTCGCCGAGTCTCCCAGCCGGAGCGGCTCCGTTAACTACGATATTCTTTTCAATGATTGCCCCTTAAGCAAATGAATGACGCGCGTTATGCTTTAGTATTATTGCCTCTTACGAGTATTGAGCGTCCGCCCTATAGAGTCTGTTGAAAATAATCTGGTTAATCGATTTCGTAATGCTTGCCTGGAAAATTAGCGCCGGGCAAAGATGTCTCTTGAATTCAACTGCAATTTAGGTCATGTGCTCTCGGCTCCTCTGCCCTGCGTATAAAACTGCAATAAAAGTCTAAGATTGTCTCGTCAATCATTATGAGAACGTGTGCATCAATCTAATTTCTACAGCGTACTTTAAACAAGTCGTTAGATCGAGCGACTTCAAGTTTTATCCTTCTCGCCCTTCCAAATAATGTTTTTGTTAAATCACGATTGTTCGCGTAAAATTTAGCGGCTATTCATTACTTCGTTTCAATGACTAGTTTCAATGACAATTACAAAAACTAGTGCAACATAATAAAGCTTGTAACTTGTAAACAAGATTGCTTTTGAATCATGTATACAATAACACTTGATAATAAGTATAACGTAATAAAATAATTTGATATGTATAATTCAAAAGAAAATAAACTCGAGTAAATAAAAGAAAGTCTTGTGTAGTAGTGAGGCCGAGGCCGAGACAGGAAGACGTAGCGAGTGCCTGTGCGACGTTAAAATAAACACTCGAATTATCGAGCGAGAGCTGCCACGCGTTAAAAGTGACGATAAATTTTTCACCCGAGACCCATTGTCCACGCACAGCGGGCCCAGCGGCGGGGGATCGCTCCGCGCGGCAAAGCGAGAAAATGAGTCGTTGGAAGGTGGCCTGCTACTTTCCCCACGGGATCGCCCGAGGCCCATAAAATCATCCGTTGGATAATACCGACAATGACGAGCGGATGAATTGACTGTTGCAGGACTGGAGGCCCTCGAGCGCGCGCTCTACTGCTGGGAGGACGCGCTCACCGCCTTCAGCTCGTCCCTCAACAGCGACGCCCTGGCCCTGCCCACCAAGGCCGACGCGGCGTTCACGAGGGACGTCCAGGAGCTCCTCGACCTCGGCTACCAGATACAGAACAACGCCGAGAGCCTTTTCATTGACCAAGTGAGTTCACTCGGATTCTGATCTGCTAGCGTCGCAGAGGCTATCAACCTTTCTCTTAATTACGGTATATAATGACGGTCAATTGAAAAAACGCATTCCTTTCAAGTCTCTTCCTGTGGGCTTATCAAAATCAACTTTTTCCCCGTTAAGAGATACTTATGAGTGTACCTGAAGACCGTACAACTTGGGCGTGAAAAATATGTATTAATAATTGTTTTAAACAGCACAGTTAACAATCACCTTTTACACATTTTTAGCATTCCGTTTTGTTCAGAGATGGAAGTATCAGTGAAGAAAGCCACAGGCCTTCCACCGTGGGAACTAAAATATCAATGGGCAGAAATAAACGCGACCCTGCATCTTCACCCGAGTCTTATGCCTCTGCAAGAGATGGAGTGAGTTTCATATGTACTTTTTATAAAAATCGTCGCGTTTGCAGCTGTGCCTACAGATAGTTTTCATAGAATCTTGAATGAATTATTTTCAAAAAAATCCTCAAAACAATTTTCGTATTATTCCAAGTATTATTTGATTATTTTACTTTGTATTTTACAAATATACAATGAAATAATATTTTAATAATATCATTTATTTACAGGTTGCAGATTTGCGTGAATTTGAAGAGTTTGCAGAATTTTTTCCGCATTTGGAACAACAAAAACTGTATCATGAAGCTTTAAAATTGCACGAAGATTCCGGGATTCCATGCAGGTTAATTGAAATGATAGATTCATATTTATTTCCAAATATGCATACTAAAAATACATTCCATAATTTAATTTGCAACTTTTATTTTAAACCGAAAGATTAAAAATTAAAGATTAAAACATTAAAGTTGAGATATTGAAAAACTTAAATCTAGACTAGAAAAAGTTGCTGCAATTATTATTTTTATTAATTAATAATATTCTTAATTATCTTAAAAACTCTCTGTTTGAAGTTATTTTGTTTATTCGTATAATCATTATTTTGAACATACTCATTAATTTAAAAAAACTTCTAATTTGGAATTCATTAGTTTTTATTGTTTTATGATTTCGTTACTATTTTATTTTTCAGGATGAGTAGAAACGGATGCGAAAAGTACGTATGCAGCAGGGCAATCATTTTTTTAAATTAGCACTTGACTAGCTTGATAATCAACGCATCTTACTATTGATTCTTAATATTTTATGTATTTCAGGCGTCTACATACGGAACTGGTAAAATGTGGTACGGATGTGGAGTATTTAGCAAAAGTGCATTGCTTACGGCAAGCTTATACGAGATTGTTCACAGTCCCATCTGCGGCAACGTGGATTGCCGACGTTGGTCGGCAACTTATAAGCGATCTAATTATATATGCTGATAGAGTACGTAAAATTAAGATTTCAATATTTTTAGATAATTAGCAATCTTTTGAATTTAATGAATCTTTTAGGATCCTAAAGATTATTTAACTCATTATGAACGTATGCTCGAGTTTTTAAGTGAAAAAACTAGTCTACCTATAATGCAAGAGGAGTTAGGCTTGAGAGGGGTTAAGTGCATCAATTTCTATGATGTCGTTATTGATTTTGTTTTATTAGACGCTTTCGAAGAAGTTGAAAAACCGCCATCTTCAATTAAAGCGATTCTTCAAAATCGATGGATCTCTGCAAGTTTTCGAGAAACGGTATGTACCTCTCTACGAATAACAGTCATTATAAAATTAACATTTATAGTAATCAAATGAAAAACAAAAAAATTAATCATCTTTTTATTGCTTGTGATATTAAGCTTTACATGTGCTTGAAATACGTAATTATTGTAATTTTGAATTTTAAATTATATGAATAAAACATAAATAATTATATTTATCAATTTCGAGTAATATACACAGAATTAAACATTACTTATTTATGTCTAAGTAATCTAAAGAAAAAATAGAGTTATAATTCTATTATCGTAACATAGCAATGTATGCTTTAACATTGACATTTATATTTTAGGCGATCGGGACAGCAGTTTGGTCTGTATTAATGGGTAAAAGACAATTGCTTAAGCACCCAAAAGGTTTCATGGCACATTTCTACTCCATTTCAGAACAAGTTACTCCAGTATTAGTTTGGGGCTTTTTAGGCCCTGAAAGCAGTTTGCAATCTGCTTGCTTTTATTTTAGAGAACAAATAAATGAATTTTTAATCGATATTTTTAATTTATTAAAAGTAAGATATACAAGTGTAGACGATCTTGCTGAAGATTTATTAAGAGAAATGAAAATTCGCGTAGAAAATATAAATCAAAGACTTTCTTTAGAAGGTTGTTAAAAAATGACTCATATGTATATATTTCTAAGCCCGGGTCGGTTAGGTTGAGCTAACACCCAGCACGTTGACACGTAAAACAGTCGTATACGAAGATGTAGGTTGTTATACGATATCGAAAATATCGAAAAAGAGTGACAAATGGAGCGCGCATCAGCTAAAACAACAGATCGCAACACAACCAAGAATTCAACTGATTTCGAATGGCATGTCGGATGGTTTTGTTGATATAAATCGTTACAACACTCAAAGTAGCCAGCGATATGTGCACAATTAAAACAATAAATCAGACAATTTATGTACCTTATTACTGCCAGAGTAAAATCACCGACAACAGCTGCAATATCTTCTCCTCATCCACTGTAGGAAGTGATTCCCCGAAGGAAAGCTGCACAAAAGCAGCGATACTAGTATACCAATGCTACCGCGAAGTCCCGATCAGCAAGATGGAGATGTTGTGCGTCGCATAACGCACTACCCCGAAGTACAGTATTTTTCTGCAGTTTAACAAGATGGGTCAGCGCAGAAATTCCATCCAATATTTTGTTCAGCAAAAGTTGCGTAAAAAAATGTAGAAAGAGAAATATTACGCGGAAAATATCTTAATGTCATGGCACATGAGCAGCTGTAAATCCTTCATTTTTGTATTCTAAGGAGATATTTTACGTGCCTGTTTACAATACAATAAAGATAATAGAGAATAAGAAGGTACAAAGAAGAAACAGAAAAATAAAAATAAACCTTGCAGTAAAATGCAACTCATACTGATCGCCCACCTAAGGGAACTGAGTCGCAAGTGCTCATGCGTTAGCTAATTAGCAAAATTGTTTGACCTGCGATTCGACAATAGGTTGAATAACATATATATATATATATATTTAATTAATCAAATAATAGCCAACCATTTAACAAATTATTGTTGAACAAATAATTAAGATAGTGTTTATAGAATTCATTGAGATTAAATTAAGATACTTTTACGTCGATAAGGCTGGGCTATATCAATCGTATTGCTTAATATTTTATGATTGTATAAAAACGATTATTTCATATTTAATCATTTTATGTAAGTATTGATTAAAAGCTAGGCATACAAAGAGCAAATATTTTTTTGATTAGCACTTAATTCGGATTAACTCTGTATACTTATTTATTTTCTTTAAATTATTGTACAGCCTTTTTATACATATATGTGTAGTGACTTATTATATTTATTAATTGTAATTATAATTTTATTTGATTTGTCGAATGCACGATGGTTAAATTTTTTAATGGACCTGAGCATTTAAAAATATATATACATGTAAACAAATGTACGACATTCCGCAACAATGCCGTTGACACATTTTACTGTTTTGCGCATTTTCAAATAAAAATATTTAAAAAACAATAAAAAGAATAAATTTATATTATGTTTACATATCTTAATTATTAAAAAGTTGAAATTAGAATCTGACAACATTATACTAAATTTTCTTGATGATGAGCTTATACTATCTAAAGTATGTTACGAAAATTAAAAAAGAAAATTCTACGTTAATATAATTTGAATAGTAATGCCAACAAAAATATTATGAGTGCTTTAAAATTTCCGATATGTTACTCAAGCTCACGTATAATATTCAACATCGTATTTTTATTTTTTTGTTATCCATATTCTTTCTCATACTATTTTCCCAAATTCCATCGATACACTTATATAGCTCACTATTTTACATGCAGAAGTTAGTATATTATAATTTGCTGGTTGATGTACAAAGTCAAGAACCGAAAGATGTTTTACAAATAAAGTGTCAATTCATTGCATATTTATTTTCCTATTCATTTTCATATTTAAAAACTTACATCATGTGAATATTTCCATTTCTTTTAGTTCAATAGAAAATTAGAAAGGCTCTTGTAAAACAGGTATTCTAACACAAAATGTTTAGTATTAAATATCATTTTACACGTTCTTGAAAGCAGTGTAACTGAGAGATTTTTATTACATAAATACAGTGTAATATTGAGAATATTCGTTTAATATAAAATATTTAGTACATTACATGTATAAGATAAATTAATAGCAAATATAAACATTTATTCTTACACACAAATAACAATGTTATTACAAGGTCTCAGATTTGCTGCTTTTTTTGTTATAATACAAAATGAATTTTTGAACAATATGTATATGAATAAAAATACTTTCCAAGAATTACAGATAAACAAGTGCTTTTTTCTATCTACAGGTTCTACACAATATTTTCTTGTTTATAATTATATATTGTGTAGTCACTGTCTACAAAACTCACAAATTGAGGGATGAAACCATGTGAGGTATTTATGAATGTTAAAATGCTTCTTAATAATACATTTAATGGCTCATTCTTATAAATTAGAAAATCATAGACTTAATACATTTGCTTTAATAGAATTTAGTAAGAAAATAAAAAATTTTGGTAATTTGTGTAGTAAATACAAAAAGTGAATTATTTTAGTAATGTCCATAACACTATGACATTAATCATAACCAACACATTTTTCATCATCTGAATCTGAATCAGATGATGATGACATTGGTGGTGGAATATTTGTTATATTCATTCGCTTCTTGTATTCTTCAAAACTTTCTTTTTCTGAAAATGAGTAAATGCATATCAAATTTAAGTGTTTGTATTTTAATTTAATAATATTATACAATTTTTGATACCTTCGAATTTGGCATATGGATTAATCCATGATTTTTTGATGATATGTTCTGGATCAACACTTATGAACTGATTTTTTTCCATACTTAACTGGAGCCTAGGCCAGTTAACCCCTAAAGTATAAATATATATTTTTGAATAAAATAATTAAAATAAACTGCAACTTTCAAGTTCAATTAATTTTTAAGTTCTTACACTTGTGAGCTTTTATTAAACAAACTTTAATTTCCCTTCCAAAATTCTGATGTGACGTTTTTTCTGCAACAACAGTTCCACATAATTTCATTCCAATACAATATGTATCATCCTTTACCTTCGTACTGTAAATATTGCAAGTAGAGTTTATTACTTACAATATAATAATTAAAGTATAAAAATAGATAATTTAGTAAAAAGTTAGCTTTTTTACCTAAATTGAAAAATGGTTGATTTGACTTTGATGTTATATTTGTTAACATCTGATAAAATAATTCGAATAATAACTGCTTTGTCAGTTTGATACCAGTAAATCTTTGGTGTCTTAGAATTACTTACAAGACTTGGACAATCTGATGCATAGACTACTTGCATTTTTATTAATGCATATGCGTATTAATTGAATAGTACTAAAGTGATTAAAAAATAAATCTTACTCGGAATTATAATTAAATCTAAAACAAAGGGAGAGAAATTTCAAGAAATTTGTAGATATAAATTATAGCAAGTTGAAGCGTCGATGCTCAGAAGTTTATAACCATTGTACACAATTGTCACATACATAGTACCAAAAAATATCCTTTTATATTGTTGAAAAGCAATACCACGCTATTACTACTATTATGTATGCTTTTACTGTTGTTGCCAGTTTGGTTCCCACCAGTTCCCACCTATTGTTTAGCGAGAGCACTCGCGTATCGCGATTCTTGTGATCGACTTACGTGATGTAAATTGCGCGCGCTTCATTCATGTGCCACTGTGAGAGCAGACGACATATAAATATTTTACAGAGTATGTTACACTATATATATAACTACAGAGCACCAAAATGTTACCAGATTTTTAGACTGTAGTCTATATACTCAGTGGTTCTCTGATGGCATAAAATTCAGGTTATAAAAGCACGAATTTTGAAATTACGCTACAGCTATAGAATCATGAGTTCTAAAGATTGCTTGAGCTTGAACATGTATATTGTCATTACATAATAATATTAAATACAAAAATAAAATACCTAATAATAATTACTGTACACGAGTTAACAGGGAAATTATATTTACTTTGAAAAAATTGTAGAATTAACAACCTTATGAAAGATTAATGTAAGACGTAAAATTTTTATAACTAAAAGAGATGTATAAAGACAAAAAGAATTAGAGTGCTGTATGCATGAAAAATGTATTTTGATAACATCGATATAATTATGTGTTTATTTTTACAGTAAGTAAGGTGTAGTTTTATCTTTTCTTTCTCTCTTCCTCTCATGTTGTACGCGTTCACTTATGTGTACTTTATACTACAAATAACAAGAATATATCACATAATTACATATATAGATGCAACATAATGATTAGAATATTTAGTAACTAATTGTGGATTTATTTATATTTTACTAGTTTCTAAATATTGATTTGTGATAATTTTTTATGCTGCATTGGGTATGTATATATACATACATGTCACATTTATAACTTTATACAATGTGACTGTGATCTGTCACTTTGTAAAGTAAATTATATTTTATACTCTTACGTTTACAAACATGTGTGCAATTACGTTTTCAAATCTTAAATTCTTTTGTTGTCATAAAATAAGATAATCGTAGGATAAAATTAAACCAATCTTAGTTCAAAATGATGTAAGTGTGCTTATCCTCAAGAAACAAACAAAATCATAAATGCTAGGTTATGTCGAAGGTAAAAGAATATCAGAATTCAATTTAAGAATTAGATAACCTCTACTAGGATTTTATATTAAAATTTTTAAAAATGCAATGCAAAATTGATGATCTACCAGATGAAATATTAGAATATATACTAAGTTTAATACCACCCTATAAAGATCTACAAGAATGCATGTATGTTTCAAAACGATGGTGTCAAGCAACAAAAAGTAAGATTATTCTAAGTATAATTTTAAATTAAATTATTGTTTTGCATTGAATTGGATATTATTAGTTTTTATCTTATAACGTTTTTAAATTATTCCACAGATGTCGTTGAACACAGTAAAGCTCATTTTCAGAAATGTATTGCTTTTGGTTCATTGTTTTGGAACACTTTATCTGGAACACCCACAATTGGAAAAAGGCACTCTCATTCAGCATGTACTTATGATAATTCTATGTATGTTTTTGGTGGATGTACAGCTGCTTGTACAACATTCAATGATTTATGGAAATTAGATCTTGATACTCGAAAATGGGTCAGACCAATAACAATGGGCAGCTATCCATCACCAAAAGCTTGTGCTACTATGCTGTATTATAAAAAAAGTTTTATACTATTTGGTGGATGGTCTCACCCTTCACCATATCCTCTGCACCAGGTAAAAAAAAGGTTATTTAATTGTCTTGTTAAATTAAAGTTTATTAAAGTAATAATATGAGACTTTTAAAATTGGCTATTTATAGCAATGGAAATTGTATAATGAACTACATGTATATTCAATTGAATCTAATCGGTGGATTGCTATCAATGCATTAGAGACTCCACCTCCTACATCTGCACATTCAGCATCTATTCATAATGATCAAATGGTTGTGTTTGGTGGTGTTGCAAATAGTTACAGGTGAATTTTTAGTAAAAAGTTGTTAAATAGTATCTACAGTAGTTCATTGTTTAATATATAATCATTGTTTAAATAACTTTCAAAGTTCAAATGATGTCTGGTGCCTAGACCTGGAAAAATATTGTTGGAAAAAACAGGAAACTTCTAGTTTAAAACCACAGCCGCGATATGGTCAATCGCAGATTCCCATAGGCGATAAACATTTGCTTATCTTAGGTGTGAACTTAATATTTTATTTTTAAGCATGTTATGTTTATTTAAATGAATAAATTTATTTTTAAAAATAAAATATGTTCAGGAGGTTGCACTGGTCCAAATGTTGCCATGAATGATGCTTGGTTATTAACAATGGAGGATCCAGTTTGGACATGGAAAAAAGTGAATATCCGTCATACAGAATCGGGACCAACACGGATTTGGTGTCATCAGGCATGTAAGGTAATACATACTTTCCAGTATGTTATCTAAATAATTTTGATTTAGTTTCATTAATAAAATGTTATTATTAGGTAGGAAATTATGTAATTGTTTTAAGTAAAAAAAAACGACAGTCACAACCTAGTGGAATGAGTATATCTATGGGAAAACCAGTTTATCTACCTCAAAGCTCAAACTTTTCCCGAGAAAGGTAAGAATTTGTGAAAAAGAATTTGTGAACCCTTTGAAGCACTTAATAACTTTATTTTAGGCAACGGTCTTTAAAAGAAATTGATCGAGATGAAAATGTTAATGGTCGTCGAGGGTATCTTCAAAGACCAAATTTACGAAATCCGGCACAACCGCCAATAATAAAGACACCCAATGTTGTGACGGTACCAGTTTATGACAGTACCTTAAGTATGGCAGCCTTTCGCGACGAACCTGTTCGAACTAATTCTACAGCAAATCGTCAAAAACAGTTAGAATCATTACGTCGAATGGAAGAAAGAATTCAAAATCGTAAAGCTCAATCTAAAACTATTAAGAAAACTGAAAATACATTAACTATATTTGTATTAGATATAAGCAACATATTAATTGATGAGTGTTCTGCATCCTGGATTCCTTTGAAGCAGAGCGATCAAACAGGTCCAGATGAAAGAATACTCTATTCTTTGGTTCTTGGAAGAGGAGAACTAATAGTATTTGGAGGAATAAGGAAAGAACAAACAACAGTTCAAGGTCAAACAGATATTGATGATTCACGAGTGTATAATGATCTTCATTTTATTAATCCACCAAAATATGTTATATAATGTATATATATGTATATGCAGAGTAAAATTACAAGACTTAGTTGGTTTTATTGATTTTCACTTGAAATAGTGAAGAACATATACCAACTTCATAAAAACTTTAATTTAGTTTGTATTTATCTTTTTATATTGAATATCTTTTACCTTATTTGAATAAACAAAATCTATTCAGCACAAAAGATAATATTATTTAATCATAAGAATTTCTAGAATTTGTTTATCTGCTAATGTTATAACGATGCTCAACATTAAAAATTTAATACGAATAATATTAAAGTCTAAGTGAAGCTGGAAATTCTAGAAGGCTGAAGTGTAATAAATTGGTAATGATTTCTCTAATTATAATTTAATATAATGAAACAAAATGTTTTAAATTAATCAAAGTGCTAAAAATATATAGATTTTATAATAGTAAAAATCTTGAAGTGATCTATTATTTTTTATAATGCTTTAATTTTAATGAGCTACTTTGACAGTTTGGGTGAGGTCAATGAATAAAAATGTTGATTTGAATTATATTAAAATATTATTATTACTTAATTATAAGTTTTACTTATTTACAATTTCATTAATCATCATCATTTTTCAGTCCTCCAAATACTTGTGCTGGGATAATTTGCTTTTCAACTGGAACATCTATAATTAAAAACGTGCTTCTACAATATATCTGTTAAAAATTGAAAAGAATAACTAACTTACCTTCTTCCATTTCACCACCTTCACTATCGGGACCATTTTCATCGTCATCATTTTCATCATCTACATCCATGTCAATATCAATTTCATCAGGATTAATAACCTTGGCATCACCTTTTTTACCTCCTTCCGTCTCTCCGCGAATAAAGTTGATTGTTTGCGTTGGACGAATAATTTCATTTGCTAAAAATACGTTTATTAAAATAAAGATTATATATTTTAGAAATCTATACGTCATATACTGTATACGAATATAATAAAATGGTAAATATATGTTACCTTTTTCACTAGCTTTATTGTCAAGAATTTTCATAGCATCCATCGAGTCATTTATCTGGTTAGTAGAACTATTCAGCATTTGAGCAGACATCATGTTAATTTGAGTATTATACATTGCTTGAACGCTTCGTTTAATTCTTAACATTTCGCGCATTGTGTCTTCATTTCCATGACTGACTTCAAATTCTTTCCAAATTTGCCAGAAACTACTAGTTACCTGCAAGATAATTAATTATGTATTTAGAGTTTCATTTCATTTTTTGAAAAAATGCACTAGGTATACATACTCTAGGATCACTTATTTGACTGCAATGTGCATAAATTGCCCTAGCTCTGTCTATTTCTCCTAATTTAGTTTCCATTTCTGCGAATCGCAAACACATTTCTCTTGTCTTTTCTTCATTTAGAACTTCAATAGCTTTTTCATAAATTTGTCTAGTCTTTGGAACACCATAAATGTCTGCAGCCTTTTTAATGTATATGTTAAACATCTATAAAATAAAATAAACATACATAAATAAATGTAAACAGAACAAGGATATGCTTTTAATGATACATTTTCAGTATACGCATAAAATAAATAACCTACACCAAATCGTTCTTCAGGTAGAACTGCACTTGTTGCTCTTTCATAAACAGACATTGCATGTCTAGCCAAACCATGTTCTTCTTCAAG
The DNA here is from genome assembly GCA_018906755.1 of Sycophaga agraensis. Lineage (NCBI taxonomy): Eukaryota > Metazoa > Arthropoda > Insecta > Hymenoptera > Pteromalidae > Sycophaga > Sycophaga agraensis. The sequence continues at coordinate 429,171 of JACCIE010000072.1, read as the reverse complement.
TTTGGCATATAAAAGATATAGTGCTGCAATAATTTAATATCCATAAATATTATTTATAAATAACTGTTAAAAACATAGTTGAATTGGACTTACCTTTGGCATACTTTGGAGGGCAATGCTCAAGACATTGTTCAAACAAATCTCGAGTTCTTTCTAATTTTGATCCACCATATCGTTTTAAAAACTTAGTTAAATATGTATTCCAAATATCAAAAACATTTGGCCACTTAAATAATGCAATCCCTTTTTCATAAGCCTGAATAAAATAAACTATTAAGTATTGATAGATGCATTTAATCAAAATTTAATTAAAAAATATCATTTATTTTAAGCTAAACTCACTCGAAAAGCTTCTTCAAAATAATTATTTTCCTCAAGGAACAAGCCATAGTTAATGATAATTTGAGGGGTTGCAATTTTTAAATCTATAACTTTATCATAAACAGCTTTGCAAGTCTGAAATATTATAATATCATCCAAATTATTTGTAACAAATAAATTTTCTTTATTTTTTCATACCTTAAAAGTTCCAAAACTTTCTTCTAGATCAGCATACATAGACCAAACTTTTAAAGATTTATATAATCTCATTTGTACAGATTCAGTTTCATCATGGTATGCAACTTTTCTGGATGGCATAGCAGAAGCACGGTGCATAAGTTTTAAAGCATCTTTATAAAATCTAGTATAAAAAAAGACTTAGATTTTATTAATTATTAAATAAAATTTTTGAAAATTTAGAAAATAACTACCCATGTCTTATTTCCATTTCAGCCCATTCACACCATACTGAAGCTAAATCGTCGACTTTTAAATAATTTACTAGAACTGCCTTTTCAAATACAGTTCTGGCATCTGATATCTGCTCATTTTTCTCATAAAATTTTGCAAATGCAACCCATAAACTATGTAATTTTCCGACTGCTAAGTGTGGCTGAATAGTTTGCACAGCTTCGGTATACGTATTAATTATCTAAAGTAATGGTCATTTAATTATTCATTTTATTTGTAAATTACATAATTAATAATGCATAATTTCAATTTTGAAATCTAACCTCGTGTGGTTGACCTTCATACAGTTCTACTCTTTTATGCCAATCCAAAACATTGTGAGGATTTTGTCTAAGAGAAACGGAATTTAATAATAATAATCTTCTCTCCATAAGGTTTTCAAATCTTGCTAATCGTAATTCTAACTCAATATCATCTAAAAAAAATAATCAATGAAATTTGCAAAAAAGATTATGAATTGATTTTCTTTTTAAGTTATTTAAAAAAAAGAAAAACAATAACGTTAATTTTAGTCTAAGAATTTTGTTAACATTTTACCATCTTCTGTTGGATTTTCTGCAGCTTCCTCCATACGTTTTTTAAGACTAAGCTCTTCAAATTGTGCATATGCATCAAATACTTGTGAGAAATCTCTTACAGTTGTTACAGTCTGAATGGCTTCTTCGTAAATGTCTCTTGCCTAAAAATAATATTTTATTAATTAATCATTTATTATTAATAAATATATTGGATACAAATTTGAACATACCCTTTCAAAAAGACCACTACGGACGTAGTAGTCTGCTAAAGCATTCCATAGAGGGCCAGCTTGATCTGTGTAACGCCTTAATCCACCTCGAATGATTGCATCCACATTAAGAGATTTAATTTTTGTAGGATTTTTGGAAATTAAATCACAAAGTTCATTCCACAATTGATGTTTTGATTTTCCATGCTTTGACACAAAGTCATCTTGATTTACAATATAAGCAAGTTTCATAGCTGCTTCATCCAACCTTTCAATTGAAATTAGGTAATCAATGTACTCTTCAGTTTCTTCTGGTGCAAGCTAAACCATTAATGATATTAAATATTTTTTATTTCGAATGTATATTTGTAATAAATTAAATTTTCATGTTTCAACTTTTTTAAATCGTTAAAAAAATTTAAACTTACTTTTAAATATCTCCTAAAAACACGAACTGCTGTTTCATGAACATTATGTTTTTTTACAAAGTCAATATACAATGGCCATAGTCTATGATGTTGAGTGATGGGAAGAGCTCTTAGAGAACGATCAAAAATATGACGAGTACGAGTGATGTACCCTTGATCCGTCATTAAAGCACAATAATCCATCCAAATTCTAGGCATTTTGTGCATAAATACTAATGCTCTTTCAAATGCATTATTAACAATTTCATATAAAGGATCTGTAACACAGCGGCCTTTTAACTGACTAATTCTATATTTTAAGTAACTGTACCACAACTTATAACTGGAATAAAAATTAATATCATTAATATTATTATTTTTTTCATAATAAAAATCAAATTTACAACAAAATTAATTGAATTCTTAATTACCTTCCAGGAAGTTCTTTGAGAGCACGTTCATAAACAATGTTCAAATTTAGACTTTGTGCAGTTTTTAAATGATCAATGTAACGTTGCCAATGTTTAACAGAGTATGGATTTCTCAATATTTCTTCTTCATAAAGTAAATCTTCTTCATTCTATAATAAACATTTAATTATTTATTACAAAAATTCTTAAAGTTTAAACACTACTTGTAAATAAACTATGTATGGTTACTTACAAAAATACAGTGTTGTTCGGCTTGATCCATTTTTGTATGGTTAAACTTAGTACTTTGTAAAACAACCATTGATATAATATTTCAATCACTGATATTAATATAAAAAATAATTTAAATACTATTTGCTCTTATAGGTTATGGTCACAGTGTTTTATTCTAATTGTTTACATTCTTCACTACTTGCAAACTACTAGAATCTTAAGCATTTATAAATCAAAAAAATAAAATAAAATTTACTCAATCCATTAAATTTCTGCTATTCTAGTTTTACTTTAGATTGTTTTAATAATCCATGTCAATTCATCTGATCCTGCTGCTTATTATTTTATATTCATTGACATTTGGCACGTTGGCATCAGTTGGTACCGGTTAACCTTCAAAGTTGGCACTATGGGAACAATGTAGATTCTAGTAATAAATATGGTTGATTGGAAGGTCTTAAATCAGAGATATTTAACGTGCAATTCAGGTTTATCTTTTTATTTTTTCTTTAATTAAAAATATGTGAAAAATAAAATTTTTCTCATTTTTGTATTTTTTTAAATAAATAAATTTTTTTATATTTTAATGCAAAAAACAACGCTATGTCTAGCTCGCGAATTTAATATGTACAATTTAAACTTTTAGAATATAATTGTTTATAATGGATCAATTCAAAAAAAGCACACATCAAACAAAAAATTAATAAAATTAATTTGTCAACTTTGAGTACACCTTCATGTATATTTGTAGTAGGAACCATTTAAATACAATTTTTATCATATTTTACAAAGTAAAAGTTCATTCGTTTTTTGTCTTGATATAAAAACCTGCATACTTTATTGATTGCATAATTTACCCTGAAGCGACAAAAAGTTTATATAAATTATTGGTACGTCTTGATCTCACAATTATAAGTTTAAATTATAAAATCTTTAATATATAAACCAGATATAGAACAACTTAAATGTGAATTTGAATATTAATAAATACATATTTGTTACTGGTGCTTGTCATAACCAAAGCATACGTAGATCTGCATAGATCCAAAATGATCTATCGAAAGATCACCAAAAATCTTCGGTGCATTGGTCGTCCCCCAACTTTGCGCATATGCAGCATAATCGCAGGCCACATAATTACGTTGACACGGCGTAAAGGTAGGGAACACAGCCAAGAAAACGATTTATAGGGGCCTCAGTATTAGCATTAGTAACGTCGTTTAAAACCCTCCGCTCCCGCCGAAAACGCTATCGTGAAAAAGCACGTGCGCGAAACGAAGCCGAGAGGCCGAACCTGTGGATTCTACCTCAAGCCGACCCACGCGGCCCGCCAAAGTTCGAGGGCCGACGCTGACCGCCGACCCTTGCCTAACGATATCTTTTTTCTTTTTGCCCACGCTTTCCCTTGCTTCTAGAATGTTGTAGAACAATTTCCAGAAGCAAAAATATTTTATATGTAAAAACGTAAAAGAATGCATAAATAATGCTCGATCTGAATTTGCCATTCAACAACCGAATAGCCAACGACCTCCTCTATACTATGAAAATAAGATTTCTTCCCGATGCACCGCTAAAATCATATATTTCTTCACTATTCTATTAAAATATATATATATGTACATACATGTACACAACTCAAAAACAAACCGTTTTCCAATAAATAAATATGCAACCTTATATAGAATAATGAAACACACTAAAAAAATAAGCACTTATGATAAGAAAAATATGTACATATATATATATATATATTTCATGAAATAAATCTATAAATATATTATAGAATAAAATATATTTACTAAAAAGAAATTAATAAATATACATATCACAATAAAGAAACATTTATACATTACACATACATTTCCAAACATTTCTTAAAAACATTAGAAATAAATATGTATAAAGAATAAACGTAATTAACAAGAAGATACGATAATTAACTAAAGTATATTAAATCATTTAATATACATAACATAAATGTAAGAATAAAATTCAATTATATAAATAAACCTAGTAAATAAGAAACATTATAAATTAAACAAATATTTAATATACATGTACATATAGATTATAGAAAAATTATTTAAACATATAAAATGTAAGATAAATTTAATACATTAACTATTCTAAATAAAGAAATTAACAATACAATATATACATGTATATTAAAAGAAATAAAGGCATAAAACATTATATTTATGCATATATATATGTTCACATATACAAACTATTCCACAAAAAATAAACTCAAAGTTTCAAATACAAATAACTATTATTATCTAACAAAATACAATAAAATAAATATATATATGCAAAAATACAATAAGAAATTATAACGTAAAAAATAACACTACATAAAATAAGTCCAAATAAATGTAAAAATTATAATAAGAAAATCTCGGTAAAAACTGCACAGGAGTGAGAGAGAAAGATAGATAAAAGAGAGAGAGAGAACCTCTCTGTCGCACTCATTGGACCCTATGGAGGCCCGGGGGTATAAAAGGCATGCGTTTTCCCTTGAGAAAGCTCAACATTTACTGCAGCGATCTCCCAATCCACAATCGCATCACCACAGCCCTTTATGCCGATGACATAGCACTGGTGAACACCTCCTGCCAAATAGACACCTGCTCAAGACACATCAACCAATTTCTCCCCTGCCTCCTCGCGTGGTATCGCGAAAATCGCCTCTCTATAAACAAATCCAAATCGGAGGCCATCTTTTTCTCGCGGTCGCAAACTCCCTCCCCCTATAAAGATTGGCGATTGCGCTATCCCCTGGAAACCATCCATCAAATACCTAGGAGTAACGTTCGATTCAAAGCTTACCTGGCGCCTCCACATCCTAGCCACTCGTAATAAAATCAACGGAGCCTACATCGGCCTAAAACCCTTCTTTTCCAACAAGAAAATCACATCCCAAACCAAGCTTAGGGCCTTCAAGGCCATAATACTTAGCATTGTCACCTACGCTATCCCTATTTGGGGTACAGCCCGCCCTGACAGGCTTAAACTACTCCAAGGATCCTTCATGCGGCACCTCCGTGCCGCTCTAGGCTACCCCTGGTTCATTCGGAATGCCCAGATCCTCCGTGAAACAGGTCTCCCCACCCTCGCCGCCGCCGCAGCCAAACGATCGGCTACGCTTCGCGACTCATTAGCCTACCACCCCAATCCTGAGGTACAGGCTCTCCTGAACTACTCCCCTAAATCTTACGACCTAGTAACCAGGCCCTGCGAGCTGGGTAGCTAGGTTGCCTCTTGCTTCGCTATATTGCGTATTGTGGGGGCTTTCTGAGCCCCCCACTTTCACTCGTCCCCCCTGACTCCTTCCCCAGTTCTTTCTTCCCTTGCCTCATTTCTTCTTGGGGTTAGAGGCCGGTTGGCCTGGCGCCCTCCATATGTGACACACAAAAAAAAACCTTGAGAAAACACTTCTTTTTCCACCTCTGTTCAGTCACGAGCTGGACAGAGTTCCAAAGGTCGCAGCTTCGAGCTCTCTGCAAATTTTTCAGTCTAGAGCTGGAAAATTTCAGACATCTATTTCCTTGAAACTACAATCTCAAGACCTTCTAAATCGAAACTTCAGCTTCGAGCTGGATTTTCAATCCCAGGTTCCAAAAATCCTCAGTTCCTAGTTCAATTTAATCTACAAACATCAAAGTCTCTCTCTCTCTCCTGTGTCGCAGTGAAACCAAAGGTTAATAAATAAACTGAAGCCTTGGGATGGAAAACAAAGTCGAATCATTCGTCCTACACCTCAACCATTTAAAAAGTAAGTGTTTTAAATTAAGTTTTCCCGCTCCTATTTCCTGGTATCTCGGATCATCATTATAGTTGGTCCAGGGATTGATTCGCTTTTTTTTTAATGGAGTAATCTCGTTTTTGATTGGCGCGGATCGGACTATTATTAGTGTTACTTTAGTTTTTATATTTATTTTATATTATATATTTCTGTCGCGTGTGAGGTCTTTTGGAAAAGGGAAAACTATTCTCTATTAAACTGTATACATGATTTTTATATAATAAAACATCTATGATAAAGAAACAGGTTTTTAGAAATAGTGTATTTTATAAAAGGCCGTTATTTGGGCCTACTTCGGAGTTTGAAAAAGGGGCTCGACGGTGTACGTACATCGGCTCGGTCATAAACGCAGCGGGCGGTACCCGCGCTCAGTACGTCCAATATCATATTAATAATCTTTAAATTTTAAGCAGGACTGAAGTTAAATCATGACACTTCAGTTAATATCTTCTTGATAATACTTCATATATTTTCTGTATTGTATTAGAAAATATTTAAAGGATTTTTTTAAAGATTCATGTAATTATTATATTACTAAAAATAAAACAATTTTCTATTTTTAACGGATTTTATTTTTAATTATATAGTATGTTATGATAATAATATTAAAAATCATAATTTTATTAATTATTTAAATTATTAATATATTCTAATAAAATATCTTAATTTCTTCTATTAACTTCGCATTAATTTCATAGACAAACAAAAATATAAAATTAAAATTGACACTTCAATTGAATTCTATTTACTAAAATTGTAAAATAAATATAATTATTTTGATATTATTTATTATAATAAATCCGCCTTTTCTCTAAAGAATATGTAATAAATAAAAATTCTATCTACTATATAAAAATAAATGATACATAAATTTCCTGTAAATCATCTATTATACACATTATATGTTTTAAATTAGTCATAAATTTAATAAAGACTTGTTTAACAATAAAAATTATATAAAAATATAAATAAATCAAAATGTACCGCAACCGTAAATAGAAAATGTATACAGTATCTTTTATTAATAATTATCACTTAAGGATATTCGTTTTATATCCATATTTTTGATCACCATCTATATAATTGATATTATATTACTGTATTTAATGTTTATTATTTTGCTTTAATTGAAAATATGGACAACATTTCGGCTATGAATGCAATCATATTACAAATTCTGCCGCGGGAATATTTTTTACGTAACATCCATATTTCGTTTTTATTTTATCTTCTTAGAACCCTTATCCACATATTTTTTTGAACTTCCTGAAAAATGAAAGAAAAAATTATAAACAAATTCAAGTCGTGAATCATTGTTCAATATAATTATATGAACAAATTTATTTGTTTACTCGCATAAACTATATATATCTGATTATTCTAAGAAATTGAACATTATTTGCATGATATAAATTTAACGCTAGATTATTTATTTCTAAATTTCTCTTTAAAATGAATCGATAGTCGTCCGAATTAAATTTAATATAAACACGTCATCGACAATCGTAGTTTTTTATCTATTCTTAGTGAAATTAGAATTTTTTCAAAACTGTATAAAATAGCTCTAAAATACAAACAACGAAATGATTATAAATTGAAATAATTTTTTTTATTAAATTTGTGATAAGATTATTAAAAAAAACTCAAAATGTAAGTATTTGATTTCTTATCGCATAAACTTTTTTTATTACAAAGAACGATACTAAATGTTTTATAAAATTAATTTAAATCAAAAGCGTATAAAATAATAGTAAAGTTTGTAATTACATAAAAAGTTTTTTAAATTTGAAAATCAATTATATACATTAAAAAATAAAATCTATACTGCTTATTAAAAAAAATACGTTTTCTGAATATTTTCCCAAAACATAAATTCAAGCGTTTAATAGCAAAACATTTTAATTATGTTATTAATTATTGTAAATTGTTCTTAACGTAAATTAGTTGCTAAAATTTTTCACTGAACATACAAACTTTTAAAAATGTTAAAAAAGCACACTAAAGTTTTTTTGGTTTTAAAATTTTACAGTTGCGTAATATTTATATTAGTTTTCAATTTTATTTATAATATTTTTTTTATACTAAAACATAATTTGTTAGATTGATTTCAAAATTAAATATTTTTCAAATATTTGATTAAGTATACGCATGTAAAATACTTTCTTAGAATTACACATTGAATAATTTTAATCCATATTTTTTTTAAATAAATATAACAGAAGTCATACTCTAATTTTCTACTTAATATTATTTGAAATTTATTTAAAAGGCCTGATAAAACTAAAATACTATAGCTTCAAAAGCGCATTCGCACATAAATATAAAAAATATTGTATAATTATTAAAGTAATTTTCTAATTAATTACTTGACTAAATAGCATCTGGAAATTTTAATTCTTTTACAAGAGTGCACAAAGCTTTTAATACAACAAAATTTTTAAAGCTACTAACAAAAAACAAAAGCAGTACAACAACAAATATATTAAGAATAAATGTTTTAAAAAACATTTTAGAAAAAGACATGCATTAAAGAACAGGAACAAAAGAAATTTGGCATACTACATTTCTATACATAAAACAATTTATTGCACAAACATAAACCTATACAGAAAATTTGAAGTGGGATGAAGTTTTTTATACAGTCGCATGATTTATACCATGAGCCTCCCAACATTCAAGTCAAAATATAGATTTAAAATAATAACAAATGCTCTTAAATTAAACATAAACATTAAAATAAAGATTTACGTCGGCGTGCGCCTTGTTTTTACATACTTTACAACTTATTGATTAATTTAAAGGAACTCGAGTTTCAGAATGAAAAGTAGCAACTTTTGATTTACGTAACTTATTCACTTTTTATAAGATTTGCAACTTTCATCAATAGTACTCAAATTGTAATGTATCCTTCCACTTGACTTTTGATTTCAATATAATTTTTGAGTCACTTGTAAATCTCACATTGAACACATGTAGAATAAAATGTAAAGTACAAATTTACATATCCTTGACTATATTAAAATTAAAATCTTATTTATTACTCGCATGGCAAATACTTATACTAAGATGTTAGATCTAAGGAAAGAGGAGTATTGTTGTTATTAAAAATAGTTTCAAAACAGTTGATAATTTATTAGTTAATCAAATAATTGATAGATGATGGTATTAAATATAAAAACACAAATGAATCATAAATTTTTCTAATAAATCACTTAACGATAATATTAATAATTATTAATAATTTTTACTCGAAACTGAGTAATACCATTTTTTTACAAAAATTTGACTAACATCAACATTTGTTTATGCAATGAAATGGATTGTAATGGCTTATTTAAATAGAAGATTTAAATAATAAAATATGAAACGTAACGAGTAATGTTACTAAATTTTAATTAGATATTTTTAAAAGTTATAGTTATTAATTCTTCAGTTATTAATTATTTTTCTATAATTTTTTTCCGAATACTTTACTCGTAATTTTACAAAACAATATAGTTTAATATTTTTGTACCTCTTAAAACTTTTGTATTAAATATAAAATTACGTTAATGGTTTATAACGTAAATTTTCTAAGATTTGATACTAGTTAATAATATTATAAAGCAGTAAAATTTACGTAATGATTTTTTAAATATTGCAACATCCTCTATCCTTAGTTAAAATATTAAGATCGTATCAGTTGATGAATCGTAGAAGGTTGATTTCATGCGTTTCCTGGATGGAAGTTTCACAAAAATCCTCTTGCAACTGTTCTTGGCATTCTATAATTTCAGTTCTGGTGCATTACTCGCTGCTAGGTATCGTTTTCCTACATGCCGTGCAAAACAGCCTTAATTAAGTTCGAGTATAATATATTGTCACAACTTATTATTCTGAATCCCATTACTTTTTTGTGATAAAACCGTTTGTTTAAGATACTTATTAAATTATTAATTATAACATTTAATCTTATTCATGTAATAATTAGTTTTGCGTTTAACTTTTAATATATGGAAAAGATATGAAAGAGTTTTATAAATAATTTTATTACGATTGTGTAAAACATTTTAAATAGTTTGTAAAATGTTAAATACTACAGCTTTTAAAGAAAATCATATAAAAATTGTTAATTACATTGCTATTACAATCATGTGCGCAATACAGTGCAGTGCGATTGAAGTACTTTGTTGTATAGAGCTCAAGAAAGCGTTACCATTTTGCACCAAACACCAGAAAAATGGAAATGTCAGATTTACGCAAAAAAAGAAAGATTTATTAAGTCAGGTTGCCGTGCACTAACTAAAATTAATCTGAAAAAGGAAACTATCACCAACAATTATAGTAATTAAAATTGTTTTAAGATAAAAAAAGAAAAATATTACAACAGATTCCATCGCCACCACTGTGCAAAGAGTACAAAGTATTATTCAAAATAGACAATCTTCTTCCGTGCTGTAAGAAGCAAGCAAGCTATTTACTTTTGCCTAAGAATTTTAAGCGATATTCACCCCAAATTAATTTGTCCAAGGCTTCACCAGTGAAGTACAAGCCTGTTGAAAACAATAATAAACCCAAGTAGAAGGCGACCCTTAGCGGCCACGTTAAAACTTCGATAACAGGATACGCCCACACGCCACTCATGTAGTATACAAAATGCATCCTGTAAGAAAAAATTCAATAAGCTGGTAATATTTATTAAATAACAAAAATTTTATATATGGTATATATATATTAGAAGTGACAGAATTAATAAAGAAGTTTGTTGAAGAGGTTGTTGATTTATTTAAAGTGTTAAAGACGCATTATTTTAATTTGAGTTAGAAAATCTCATATTTATACTTTCTTATAAGTAGATCTATTTTTATTTGCTAATTCCAAGAATGAAAAACAATTGAAAAGCATACAAAGCTATTTTTTTAAATATAAATATGCTTTTATTATAACAATGTTTCCAACAATAAATAAAATAGAATTAATCCAAAACAACATAATAGAATAAAATTCAAATCTTTTTTCAGACAATATCTATAACAAATAAAGTTCAAAACTTATATTCTTTAAAATCAAATAACTTTTAATTATATTAGTAGACTATACTTAAAATATTGTATTTGTAATTAAAATTCGTGTTACATATTTTTACACAAATTTTATGTGCTTACCAAGCTAAGTAAGTTAGCATAAATGCGGCAAGACCTCCCATCCCTTGTGATCTCTTTGGGTATTGTCTTGGGGCTACAATCATTTCCACGATAGTAGTGACCATTATCATCGTATGCATTAGGTGGTTCAGCCAACTTGGAAAATAGGGATCTAGTGCTTTTGGTAATACTAATTCACGGTCCACGCACATAAGTGCCCAAAAAGTACCACCTACAAACTATTTAAACCTATTTAAGTATTTGTTTTATACGAAATTATCTGGATAATTACTTATTTTTTATGTGCTAGATAAAGATTTCTATATTTAATATTTAATTATATTATAATTAAGTCTATTGTAACATTTAAATTACACCTAAAACTACATTGAGGAGGTAATAGGAGGAAAAAAATTTCACTATTGTATTGAAAGAAATTCATCCGAAGAACTTATAACAAAGCTAAAGTTATAAAGAACGTACAAAATATTTAATTTTAATATATCTTGAAGATATATTAATGGAGATTAAAACTAAGTTCTATCTTTAATTTAAAATATTAATAGCAAAATTTATATTACATATAACAACTTGAATTTTTTAATTAAAGAATTTTATCAAAACATTATTAATGAAGTAGACGTCTGCAAGATTATTTAATTCCGATATAATTTGATCAAAATTTTTATGTTTTTGTAGAATTTTAACATTTCATTTTCTCTTATAAATAGTACATCCATAAAATAAATTAAGTACCAGCATTTTAAAGGGTATCTATGTTCTAACCATTGAGCATGCAAGTTATAAGTGTACAATAAAATAAAAATTTTCAAAAATTTATTAATCGATAAACCTGCAGATTTCTGGTAAGTTTCATTTAATAATATTTTTTATATTGTTATTTGGAAAAAGTTCACATTGTTAATATTTCTATTAGAATATATTTTGACCTGTTTATGAAAGTAATACTTTTAAATTATGATTGTTAAATAATTTAAATAATGGTATAAGATACATAGAAGACTCATTACTTACCATTGAAACTGGAAAACCAACAGATGCGTGAAAGAAGTCTTTGAATTTGCGAATGAATGGCCTCTTTTTTGGACTAACACTATTCGTCCCAAAGATATCATTGAGCAAACATATTAGGAAAAAAAATGTTTGTGCAATCTGTCAAATAAAAGAAAACCAAAGTTTTTAACAATCAAATGCAATTATATCCGAACAGATTATATTTGTTCATAATATAAAATATTGTATATTTCGAGCATAAAATGTATACACGTATAATTATTTATAACAATTTAAAAGAATTACGAATTTTTAACAGTAAAATATATTTGAAAACTAAAGGCTATGATAATTTAAAAGGGGGATACTCATTTATCGACAAAAAATGGTTTATTCAATATTTCTCACAGAAGATTTAAAAAACGAAAAATATTTAAAGTCTATATCTCTTTCGTGATATTTTATTAAAGTAAAAAGTCCATAAGATACAAGTTTTTAACGTAATTATTATTATTAATTAATTATACAAGTGTTTAATTTTTGCGTTGTTGTGTCCATTGAAATAGATATACAATCGCTTTTATTTGTAAGTATCTTGTCAGTTTTTTAAAATTATCCGTAATTTAAAAATAATTCATAACAAAATATAAATATTCAATTAGGTCAAATATAGTGCTATAAGTAATACATTGCTGTTTTTATAACAATCTCTAATATATATATATATATATATATATATTTGAATACCATAGAAGTTTATGAAGGCATACAATATTAATATAAAGTTTATTTAACTTAAGAAGTTTAATAGTTGAAATATCTTGAAAAATATTAAAGAAGTAAAAGTATATACGTATATTATAAAATCATAAGAACGAATGATTGTTTTATCATAATTGTAAAGTTAGTATATTTAATATGTATTGACACTAATTCTGTAATTATAAATTTAGTGAACACTAAATGTTGTATCTACAAAATGAATGTAGAATATATCTAACTCTTTTCAATAAGTTACTTCTAGGAATGATTGGTACCTATGAACCTGTAAAGATTACACGGCTCTGTACGAGATCTGTGCCACTCATGCATGAGTTTCAAGAGGGAGAGGTATGCGGTAATCCGGGTCTGGTGCAGCGCATGCAGTAAAAGCAGTAGGAGCCAGCTTTCGAGCACTGATCGCCAGCTTATGTCATCCAATAATTACGCGACCATATCGCCGTCTAATTCTTGTTCGAAAGTTAAGGAGACCTTTATACAGCGTTTTCGCGTTTACGCAATACGGAAGACCGTAAGGAGAGCTGGTGCTCGCACATTGGGCTTTCTCTCTCTCTCTCTTTTTCTGTCTTACTCTGTCTATGCGCGTGTAAGTATATCGTATGCAAAAAAAACATTAAAAACACAAGATTTAAAGGACAATACCGTATTGACATGATGAAATAACAAGAAGCCAAGATTGCTTTCAGCTCAAAATAATCATAGTTATGAAGAAAACATTTCTGTATTATTTTGACATTGTAAAACAAGTTTCACACGAAAAGAAACAATTGTTATATGTACAAGAAAAGTAATAAAGTATGCAATATTTGTTCTTGATAAGAAAATCATTATTATATTAATATTTCTTAAAGTAAATATTTAATTTACTGCTTACAATTATTATAATTTATAATAATGATCTTATGATTTGAAGCTAATTTTTATTTTATATTATTAAGCAACATGTATATTCTAGATTTCAAACGAACCAAACATTGCTAGTTTTGTAATAATAAAGTGCAGGTAACTACAATTACAAAAACTCATTACAATTTTCTCGATTCTAGTAGCATTACTCAACTTTTCGGTTTAAACAGAAGACACTAGCAAAAGTAAACTTAAATTTTTTCTGACATATGACTCGTTTAATATGATTTATTTATGAAAGATTATCATTTGTCAGAATAAATTTAAAAAATTATACTTACACGTCTACTGCAAGAACAAAGGCAAAATTTAATAAAAAAGTTCAAGATACTAATAAATATTATTTAATTTGATGTATACATGTCAAGATTGATATTATAATACACAATGGTAATTATTAAATATCATACCTTTTTTATTATCATTAAAAACATTATTAAAGATTGTTTATATTCTATATGAAAAAATTAAATCAAAGTTTTAATTAAAAATTTTCGATGGCTAATTAACAACATTAATCGTTTAAAGTCAATGGCACACGTGTGCACATACGTATTAATTATATGCACTGAAAAAATAATTAAAATACAAATTTAGTTTTACGTTTTAACATAGTATGAATAATTATTGGAAACTGTTAAAATATCCTAAACAATGTAGATCTAATATAAACAAGTATTTTATTTTTTGTACATTTTATGAGAAGTAGGGCTTTTTTAAATCTTCCATTCGAGCTTCCATTAGTTACACATCTTATTTGCGATAAATGATGTTGCATTCATTGAATGATTATTACATATGGGCACACACCGATCTTTTTATATAAAGAAACAATTGATTTTATCCATATATTACCAAAAAATTCACTAAACCTTGAAATATACAGACAAAGTTACATAACAGCACAACATGCACGTCTGATTGTAAAGCACGTGTGCTGACTTATACGAAATTGCATCATTTTAAGCGTATACTGTAGAGTATTTTTTACTACACTTCTCGAGGCTTAACGATAACCATAAATTTAACAGTCCTTTTTACACGAGATCATTCTCTCGCCTGCTCGTAAAGTACATTCCATTATATACGGACAGTATTTAATAAACTTTTGTAAAACTTAGCACAGAGCGCAGCATTGAATGATTTCGCATCATAATATTTTAGTTTTCAAAGAATAATGGACTGGAAATTATTTCATATACAAACCGCATCCCAGAAGGTGAGGAATTTGAATTTCCCTGCGTAGGCATTGTGAATTTTTCCTAACTGCATCGGCACTCGTGTGTAAGTGTAGTCATAGTAAACCGCAAAAGCGAATTGAACAAATGCAGCTGCATGGAAGACGAGTAAAAACTTCTCCCGCATCCCGGAGTATTGATGGTTCATTCAATGTCACTTTCTGCGAGTTATTAATCAGTAATAAAACACTTTTTCAATAATAGTTACTGGATTTTGCACTACTTTTTACTGCGTTTCTTTTCCCTTATCTTCTATGTCTCTTATCGGACGATGAACTTTATGCAGTGCCCACTTACATTTTACACGCAATAGTATTATTTTCACAATAATCCTATTTTTTGTAAATAATGCCAATTGACCCAATTTAATGTTATTATTACTGCGGTATTTTAATGAGTGCTATTTTACAGCAATGCGCAAAGAATGTGACAAAGAAACTAATAATAAAAATTTAATTGGTCGATTGATTAAAAATGTGAAGAAGTAGCGTAACACCAATTGTGAGGTTTAATAAGTAAACTGTCTTGCATGTGAATAAGACTTTGAATTGATTGACATACTCTAGCTAATAATGCGAATAATAACCAAATTGCAAATGTAAAATTGGTACAAAGTGTAAAGATTTGTTTAAAAAATAAAATCAATTAAAACAACATAGTTGATAATTGTTTTCCCACCAAATGTACTATTCTCATGTTTAAAAATATTTTAATAGAAATTAGTTACTAATTAATTTTATACTTGATACTTTCTTGAAAAATATTATAAATCGAATGTAAATTTATGAGGAAAAATTTTGCTTGTGCTATAAAAAGAGATTTATGTTCGTTTCTTATTACAATTAGTACAAAATCAATTATTGATTTGAATTTTTTTTAATTTAATTGTAGTATCGTTTGAAATGGAATAACTAAGTCACTGGTTAGACAATAAACTTTTGTAATAAAATATTCCAATGATTATGATTCAAAGATGAAATAATTTATAGATACACTACGTAGAGTTAAAATGTAAAAGTTGCAACAGCTTTGTAAAGCAACGCGTGAACAACCTCGACGCGATCTGAATGTTTTGCGAATTATATAAACGAATTGTTTTACAATTTTTTGAACGTTTTACCAAATATGCATGTATATTTGATTGGATTGCACCATTTTCTTATTAATGCGCATTTTTTTTATTCTTATGCACAAGTAAGCGTTTTGACATTGTTGATGTTTGATATCACAAAATGGTTACGAACTTAATCGATCAGCAAGCAAAAGCACACTTTTTAAAAAGTTTAATGAAAAAATACGCAAGTCATCAAAGTCGTGTACATGTACACTTTGTATTAGAATGGAAGCGTTGATCTTGACGTAATAAGCACAAATGAACTCTCTACTAAATTGTAAACATTGTTCTTTTAATTTTGAGCAATATGAATTAAATAAAGCTAGTAAAGTTGGCACCCCAACTTCACCGGGGACGTCATTTCAATGAAATGATGTGAGTTATGACCTCGATTGATGTGGACGTACGAATCTATATTCATCAGTCCATTATGCAAGGCGCGTGTCTCGGAAACATAAAGCACATTTGAATTTTTTCATTGCGCGTAGGCATCGTTAAGTGAACTTGAAACCCATAGTTAGTATGCATTGAAAATCTATTTCTACTAATAATAGACACGGTTGCGCGAGGCTGACTAGCAGCGAGCATGAAGAATGAAACGATTTCAACAAGCTCGCGACCAGCAATGCAACCGCCACGGCGGAGCAACTGGCTATCGGAGGTAGACGCGGGCGCGGGGAACCGTTCGGGGATCAGCAGGGGGATCAGCGCACTAGACACTACACGTGCAGGGAGCTCTGGGCGCAGGCCGGCGCACGTGAACGGCCGGCCGGCTATTTTTAGAAGGAATCGGCTTCCGGAAGGAGTCGGCGAGACGCAGGGCGCACGCGTAGGTCCCGCGGCGCGCGCAGACTCGGGGGCGCGCGGAGGGCCGCGGGCCTGACGCCAGGCGTCGCCCTGGGCGCCTGGCGCCGGGCCCCGGCGAGAGCCTCACCCGGGAGTCGAGGGCTGGCCGGCGGGTATTTCGGGCGCGGACTGGTGCTCGCGGGGATTCGCGAAGGCTCCGCGCGGTTCCGAGCGAGGCGGCCGTGCTACTGGGCATTATCTGCCGGCGAGGTGGCCGCGCGAGAGCCGCCGAGCCGCCGCGGCCGCCGCCGTCGCCGGCGCTGCCCGTGTCGCGCGCGCGCCCCGCTTTTTCCCTTTCTGCGCCGGCCACGAGGAAGGAGCTTGCACCGAAGGCCGCGCGGCACGCGCGCCCCCGGGGACCGGTCGCCCCGGCCCCTTATGCAACGGCCCGGCCCTCACCCGGGGCTCGTCCGCCCGATCCCGGCTTACGTGACCGCGCCGAGTGGTGCGATGCCCCGAGGCCGGCCGCTTGCTACACCCCGATTAGGATCTGCCATTTTCCATTAACTTGGCGTATATGTGATAGAAAGTTCCCGCCGACGCGGCGCATCGCCTAGCGTAATACCTTACTTCACTTTTTTTATCGGATCGTCTCGGCGCCGCTCTGGCATTGTCCTCCTGCTCTCCGGCTCGGGTGCGCGAGGCCCTGCTCCACTGCGGCGCTATCGAACAAATTGAACTTGGAGAAAGTCCCCAGGCCGACTTTAGATCACCTCTAAAATACTCTTACGCAACGCGGGAAAAAGCAGTTGAATCGCTATTGTGAAAACCTCGAATAATGCCAGAGATTCAAGCGACAATGCACTTTCATTATTCCATTACGGTGGCTGCGACCGAAAATCCGCTCCCGATATTACAATGTTAAATATTAACTTATTACTATTCGCCCGCCATGTATAGCAAGCGGAAAAAAATGCTAGAAAGTGGATAGTAATGATTACTAGACTACATCGGAAATGATAAAAAGTACTCAAACTGACTGCAAGAAAAATTTTAAATAATTATAGTAATGCCACTAGCATATTGATTGAAAATTTGAAAATTGGACAAAGCTAATAATTAAGAAGTAAGTAATACAAAGATTACCAAGTGTATATACATTTTAAACTACGTGTATATACATGCGTTACTACAAAGCTAAAATTAGTCATAAGTGCATTTGTTTTACTTATATAAACGAAACGGCTGTAGAATGAAAATCATAAATGTTGTCGCTTGATTTAAAAACCATAAAACTTTTTAGTTCATTTACACCTGTAGATAACTTTTAACAAATCTATTCTATTAATAAATTTATCTTTAACAGAATTTATAATATAAACATAATACGCATTCACTTTCGACTTTCGAATAACGTAAGTACTAGATTACTAACAAATTATTTTATATTATTGGTCGAAAATGCAACGTTTAATTTATTGTTAAACTGATATTATATAGAAAATTAGTAGCCAAGTGTCAATAATCTCTTTTTTTTAATGTATTTATTTAATTAATTTTAATTGATTTATTAAAATAATCTTAATTTTTACATAATAAATAATTGATAGAAATATTAACAAAATTCTCAATTTATCATTCATGCTATTCTTACTTTATGCTTATCTTCATGCACAAATAACTTAAAATATATAGGTACTAATTTTGTAAAAATTTAGTAAAACATCGTTAAGCATTAAAATAAAAAATTGTTTGAATAATGTCTTTTTAGTTCTGAATATTCGAAACTTTTAAAAAATGAATCCAAGTATAATACTTATCAGATTATAGCATGCGCATGTTATAGATTGCTTTTAAATTATTGCGGCTTTCAAAAACGTAGTTATATATCTTACAATAAACGCGTTAAAAATGTATTCTAATTAATAAAACGTAAATCAATGTATAAGACAAAAAAAATATTTTTAAATCCGATAGAAGCTCATTACATTGATAATTCTCATATAAGATAATTAAGAGTAATGAGCATAGAAAGACAAAGAAACGGCAGTTTTAGTAAAGTTCACAATGTATTGGTACAAAATTTCTTGAATAATTTATAATGAGCAACTTAATTTTTTTAAGGAAAGAGTGAAGTAAAATAAGTAGTATTTTATGTTTGCTTAAAATATAAACTTATTGCTATAGACGTTATAGTTTACCTATAATTCAATTGTCTGTGTATAGATATATTTGCCACGTGAGCTAAACGAGCATGCAATAGTCTACTGCCTGTTAACTGTTCAGCCAACTGTTGCAAAGAGCGGCAATGTTGTACATTAAAAAGAACAGAAGATAAAGCATAAAGAATATATGTATATGGAAATATGAAGGGATAAGACAGAAAAACCATATCTAGTTAGACCTCACTGTTTCTCACTTAAGATTATAGAAAAATTAAAAATACTAGAATTTATTTGCCAATGAATGTTCTAAACGTATTTTACGCTTAACACCTTTTTTTATTAAGCAGACTTCTTAAAACGAATTCAAAAATAAGTAACACTAAATTGAAAAGGTTTGATTAGAATCACTTCTATCATAATCTACGGTACTATATACCTCGCAATAGTTTTGAAGCAATCAGTACAATGAAAAAAATTAAAGAACTGAATAGCAATATGTACGGTAAATTGTATAACAAGCCTGAATAGTCATGATTTACCTGCAGAAATCACATTTCGAAACTATCTGCTCTATTTCATTATTTTGGATATATAGAGCGAATCTAAATCTATGGACATAAAATTTTTTGATTTAGTGTATAAATCGCATGACTTATATCCATTTCATGAGTGGTAAGAGAGAGAGAGAGAGAATTCGATAGCAAGAAATACCAACTTTCGTACTAGTCTTCACCAACAGTTTTCATCATAATCCTAATAGAATTCATATCTTTTTAAGGTAAAGAGTTTGATAAGTAACATAATACAAATATTCTAGCCTGGATAACCAAGAAATTTACATCAAACTATATCAAATATAGACTTATGTTTCAAATTGAGATACACTGATTTTAATAATAATAAATTAGAACATAGAAATAAGTTTTTCCGAAAAGTATGCATTGTATGATAGATTCGTTAAAACTATATACATGTATATAATATTGTTAAAATGAATGATATTTATGGAAGTCATATATTTATTTATATTCAAGTTTATATTACAAGTTCATAATACCAATGGACAAACTTCGTTTTATCTGTAATTACTTCGTTTTTTTAACTCATCCATAAAAATAAGACATGATTCAAGGTGGTTTCTTGTGAATTTGTAATTTATAGTATTATGATTAAAATATAAAATCGTATTTTTTTTAAGTGACTATAATATTTTTTATCATTTACTAATGAATCGAATCACCTATAATTAAATATTTTATTATTTAGAATGGAAATCAAAATTCTGTAGTAAAATCAATGATTTCTTATCAAAATTGGACTAAAGAAACATAAAAATATTATAATTTCTGAAAGAAGTGATATTACAGTTTAGTTTTTTTTTATTAACTAAGTTTGCCTCAAGTCGAATATATCTCTGTGTACATGAATTTACTGAATGACCGGCTTACTTATAATGTTAATAAGTGGGTATTAAAGTAAGCATAAGTAATTTCATTAAGTTTCATATTTTCGACGTGGGTAAAGTTGAAGTCATGCGAGATTTGAACTCGAGATGGTAGTGTACAAACAACATTAGAAAGTATGGGTGAGAGTCATTCTGCGCATACTATATAAAATGAGATTATAGGAGGTTACAAGAGAGCGAGTGAGAAAGATGTGCTTAGGTAGACGATTCTGTAGCCAGTGCGTCTTAGATACGACTAGTTGCGAACAAATTGCGGGTGCATGTACTTTATTTCTTAGTATAGATAATGTAACTTCCGACGATACTTTATAGGCCCGTGCCGACAAAAAGTAGCTTTTAGCGAGTATAAAATTAATTGCAAAGTTATTAATTGTTATATGTATATTTTGCTACATAACGCACTATTAGATGTTTAAATTGCATTTCTTATTTGTCTAAAATTAATAATTACTCCAAGAATTCATATGAGTTGTTTATCATAATTCTGAAATTATAAATATGATGGCACAAATATTTATAATTTCGGTAAGACAATTTATATGTCTATAATAAAATTGTTTCTTTTTAAATTGAATATTTATAATATTCAGATTAGTGGTATAAATGTATTAAGGAAATGAGTATTGAAAATATTTTCGTTCGAGATTTTGAGTCATGTAAATTATAGTTTCTTTTACTAGTTTGTAGAGTCTACATTTTCTAATTGGCGATGCAACATCGTTTCACTTGTAGTACAATTTAAAAAACATAATTTTACTAATTACTGATAGTAAGTGTTTCCTGAAGAAACTAACAATTATTGTCCAAAATTATGACATAAACAATTTAATTTATTTAAATAATAAAAATGTATTTTCAAATGATCTTCTTAATAATAATTAAAAATTGTACACAATTTAGTTTGAATTAATTAAAACTACAATTAAAATTATAATAAGTTGTCTGATGTGCATACCAATCAAATAAAAACATTGAAATTTTGTTTTAAGCGAAATTACTAAATATGCATCAATTACGTAAAACCTAATACATTGCATCATTGGACTGTAATTGACGTTTCGAATCGTTACCTAAATAATTTTGTTTCATTCGAATACAAATACCTATTCTTGCGTACACGATACTCTTGTAAAGTATTATTGAACAGAGACTGAAATGTCGGCACTAAAAATCTACCTAATACTTACAATAATATTGCGAAAGAAGAATATAAAGCGAAAAATATTGTTCTGTGGAATCACGAAACAATGACGTAACAATCATGGGTAGACCCGACAAGCGAAAGTAGCACGTTGGTAGTTTAGAAGTTCAATATGATCGTTTATGCGAAAAGCATATTTGGAATAGTTCGACACTTTGGATTCAAGACACCTATACATCATATATACAACGCACATTACATCTTGAGCAAGTTGACGGTCACACGGAAGTTTAAACGCAACTACTTTATTACACTTTTACTCTCTATTTTTATTTGTCTCCACCTGCCTATCCATCTCTCTCTCACACACACACACACTTTTCCTGTCTCTTTTTCTTTCTCCCAATGATGATTACTGATTGGCCAATAGCATTAACGACTTAATGCAAGCAGTACAGCGTATCTTGCAATTTTTAATCGTTTTAAGATATATGTATGACTCAATGTTTGGTCTCAATGAAAGATACGGGACGTCTGTAATATCTGGATAACATTCGTAAAAATAATTTTTTATACGCTTTAGAATTTCCGAGCTAATGACATTGCAAATGATATACTATCTGCGCAGTCTGCATATTTATAAAAATTGCAATTTGTACATGTCTCAGCTATTAAACGATGATAATTCAAACTATATAAAATAGCTAAAAAATATTCAGAAGAACTGACTTTTCATTTTTATGAAGAGTTTATCTCAAAATATCAATTTACTAAATTTAAATTAGAGCAATATTCACATTTAACTTTTCACAAAAAAATAATTTTAATTAAGATGAGAAAATATAATGTAGTTTTTGATAAGTATAATATATAAATTTACTCTATTATATTACTATATATTACTATATATTATATTACTATATATTATATTATATTACTCTAGCCCATTTTTACATAATAATTGAAGTAAACCATTTTTGTATTAAAAATTATCGTATCAGCAGTCATAAAATATTTATATTTTTTCTATCAGGTTCAAAAAAAAAATTATTTTGTTTTTTATATCTATCAAATTTTAATGTACATATTTTATGCATATATTATATATAAAATATTAAAAATACAATACTCACTATATTCCATACTGTCAAAAATCTTAATTGGCCAACATTGAAGTCCTTAAATTTCTCGTGCATTATTGGTATATCCAGTACATAAAAAGTGGAATATATGGTAAAAAAGTATAAAGCTAATATCACGATGTGAGTAATAGATAAAGCCACTGAAGCTCCCATTTTGATTCTGAAAAAGAAATTGATTTTAAAGTTCAACATAACTATATTTTATATGCTTTTTATATTTTTTAATATTCTATGTTCTTGTAATTATATTTTTATGTTCTACACTTTTTTAAATTTCATTATTTGAATGTCTTGAAATAAGAATGTTTAGGTCAATTACAAATGTTTATACATATTAATGTTATAAGGTATATAATTAAAAGTTCTAATGTGTATCTATTTATAGTAACAAAGTGTTAAAATTATGAAAAAAACAATAAAAATGATTCAGATAAAAAAATTGTTTGTAATAAATGAAATAATATCGTAAATTCAAGTAAGCTACAAGTTATAAAAAGTATGCAAAATATGCACATTGATATTCTTTCTCATGAAACTCATAAAAATGTTTACGTAAGTATGGATGAAGCAAGAAAATAATGCTTAATTATCATTATGATTAAAAATACAATGACAGTGCAGATTTTTTTCACAAATTAAAGAACTTTCAATAAAACAATAAAAGCTGACATTAGACAATATTAATTATACATTTGACTTACAGTATTTGAGTATTTCAATTTAAAGAGATAATAATGGCAGTTTCACCTAATAATGAAAAAATTTATAATAAATAATACTTATTATAAGTTTGATATGTAATTTATGTCTTAATTACAAAAAAACTTCTATCGACATTATCTAGATTATGTGTATAAAAAATAATAATTGCTCGTTATTTGTTTAAATTCATCAACATGTTTTTACATTTATGTCATCAAATGATTTCGAAAGTACAAAGTTCACGGGATTTAGAAGGTCATTTACCAAAGATAAAATGTAAAGACGATTATGTATTCTCTATACAAAAATACGTCCTTTTACAAAATGAAAAAAAGTAATTTTTTCTTTCTTAATTGAATAAAATTTATAAATATGCACTCATTTTTCTGGTTTTATTTTTTATAACTTTAGTAACAAAATGTTTAAAATGTAACAGCTAGTGTATTAGAATAATCAAATATAATTTTTAATGAATTTTAATTTACACCTAAATAAAACATAATTGAATCAATTATCACTTATTACGAGCTTTAGTAACTAATCTAACCTTTCAAAGTATTGTTTTATTAAAGACATGTAATATAGAAAGAAAATTATTTTTAATTTAATTAACATTTCGATTGATTTGCTTAATTCATTTTAAAATAAATGTTGAGGTTCAAAAATAATAAAATAAATTATTATAATAAATGAATATTAAAGATGATTCATTAGATTCAATTAACCTCTAAATTTTATTTATTTAATCTAGACTAAGTTTTATAAAATATATAATTTTAAAAAGTAACTATACTCTTTGAGATTGTTATGAATTTGATTCCAATTTTTGATATCCATCATGATTTTAAATTCCGTAATGGTGACAATAATTCAGGATGAAAAAGCTAAAATGGTATGTTAAACAAATTATTTTTATAAGCGGATCTTGTAACATGAATTCGATTCGCATTTACTTCAACTATATCAATTTCACTCGAATCGCAATAATTGCTATTTAATTGACCACTACAGATTTTGTCAATGATATAGTAACCGCTTTGATAATGGATAAGTTTCAGCAATGATTATATAACTCTTTAGAAAAACTGTAGGTTATATATAGTATTGTAAATTAAACATAATTATGCACTACATTGCTTAAAAGACTTGAAATGATTAACAAGTTCGAACGATTTAAGTATTTTTCTGCATAATATTTTATTAAAATTACGAGAAAGTTCATCGAGGATGTTGTAAAAATATAATAGTAAATAAATATTTTTAGCGGTTTATGCAAGAGGGAATATTATGCACAAAGTATTATTTTATAAGAATGCGTCATCATTTTTTTAATTTTATTTCTTGGTGTTAGTACTTTGATAAATTTAAAAAGAAAAACTATTTTTAAAAAATGTATTATTATATACCGTTAATGCCAAACAATCGTATAGCACACAAAAAAATTAAACAAATAGGATCATGAATATAATGTACAAAATAATAAAATATAAGCAAATATTTTTAAAGGTATTGCTATACAATAATTGGATTTGATTGAATTGTTACACGTATAGTGCTTTTGATCAAAAATATTTTTTTTAAACGCTTGTTTATACCCTTGTTAGATCAAACGATTTTGTCAAAAGTATTTTAATGTCTTAACCAAATCTTTTATCTAAAATAGTTATTATAATTTAAATTACGTGTTATGCTATTTTTTAATTAAATATGATAAGACTATTTTATAATCACTTGCTTTATTGCAATTGAGAAGGCTATAAAATTTCACAATTGGTTTGAATAGCTAGATGTTTTGTACACTATTTTTCAAAATTATTAGTTTATATTTACTCAATGAAATAAAATAAATCTGATATCGATAATATATATATATTTACAAGATTAGATTAGATTGATTAAAACAAGATTCATAAACTTGTCTATTCTGATAAAATGTATCACTTCCTATTACATTTTTGAGTCAAGTATGCACACAGATAAACCAGTGAGCATGAAGTTATACTGCAATTAACAATCTCGTTAGTTATAAATATTGTTTATCTATAAAATGATTCGAGTTAAAAATAGCAAGTATTACTAAACTTGCTATTAACAATAGTAACAAACGCATGAGAATGTTGATGTATAGTTATACGTATTTACAATTACTACGCAACAAGTCGTATTTTAAGGAGCTACAAGAAATTCCGACAATACATTGCTGCCCAATTGAAAGTATTTAAAAAAGTGAATTGATTGTCTCCCACTAGACGCAGAGCGGGTATGCAAATAAACATTTTGACTCTCTGCCAGCTGTATTGTATCGACAGCTCATTCGACGCGTCGTATTTTTCGCTTGTAAAAACACAGAAATCGTAAGAACCGGGGCGTTTCCCAAGACGCTGCACCGATCCATTAACGAATGAGTCTCCAGACGGCTGGTCTCGAATGGAGGCTCCGCCGCAACGAATAAAGTCCCCGGGCAGGCGGGAAACGTTTGAAAATTGAGAGTGCCAGCGCCTCGTCTCGGGCCAATTGGCAGGTCTGCGGTGCGGAGGCCGGGCGTCCGCGGCGAATCCCGCCCGAGGGTCGGCGCACGCGGGCTGGGTCAACCCTCGGCGACGAAGAATCAAGGAGGTACTCACTTGGTCGGCGTCCCGGGCCAGCGACACAGGTCCACAGAAGAGGCGGTCGCGCGGACGAAGCGCTCGGCGGAGTCGCGCGCGCTCGAGTGACCGGCAGTCCGTCTAATTCATTAGGCCGGGCGAATCATCCGAAATCTCGACGAGGTATCGGGCGCGACTGGAGGGGGTCGCCGCGCCGGAAGGTCAAAGCCTCGTGTGCGTGCGCAGGCGACGGCGGCGGCGGCGGCGGCGGCGGTGCGCGCGCGCGGGGGCGACTAGAGCATTACTGAGCGCCCGCGGCTCGCTACCTGGAAGATAACCTGGGCCGAATTGTCCTTCCCCTTCCCCTTGCGCAACGGGTTGCGGGCCGCGCGCGATCTCGCGGCGCCCAGATGCGCCGGCGGGCCCTGATAACGGAGACGCGGCTATCGGGGCCTCCGAGCAGCGGACGCGCCGCGGTCAAACACGAATAACCGGTTGCCGCGCCGGGAGGGTAGTGCACTGCGCGCGAGGGCCGACAGCTCCTGCCGGCTCAATTCCTGCCCCGGGGACAGCGAGGCAAGCCGCTAGACGTCTTGCTCATCTGGCGCCGCGGCGGCGAAACCGGTTCAAATGCCGAGTGTGCACGTAAGCGGCCGACGCGCTTTGACCTTCGATTCTAGGCCTGGCCTGCTCCAATTATCCGGGGCGAGTGATACGGCAGCGCCGCGGAAACGGCTCTCCGTGCAGCGGCGGGGCTCGCGTGCACGCGAGTAGTCGAGCCCGAGGTACGGAACGTTCTGGAAGACGGTGGCAGCCGATGGGCGCTATGGGCACTCGTTGGCTAGGGGCCGAGGCGTGCCGAGCCGCGTCCTGCGCATCCCAGCGTCTCGCGCAAGCGTGTCTCCGCTGCCATCCTCCGCTACGCGTGGGGGGAATCACCGCGTACACAATGCAGCTCTATAGTATTGTGCCCACGAGTCTCACGCACATACATTGAATGGCCTGGCATGCGGCAGACCGGTAAAAACCTATAGCGCATGAACGTGGGCTGTAACTCGTGAGGATGTAATGGGAACCAGGGAAGTATGTCTGCTGCATAGCGGCCTCTCGTAGCCGAATCAACAACTTCGGATTATTGATATTCTACTACTCCCGTACTGCAGTGTAAATAAGAATTTAGCTGACTCTATCTCGTTTCCTCCAAATTTATTTCAAGGATAAACTACTTCTTGCAGGGTTCAAATGCTTAATGTAATCCATATACAAGTAGTACACTTAATGCAATAATGCATTAGAAATCAGTATGTCTATATGTTAGTTATAAGGATGTTTATGTTTCGAGAATAATCTAATAGTTTCTTTAATTTTTCAATGTTTTCTGCTTATCTGTATATTTTGGAATTGTCAAAATTTCTCAAATTTTACTCTTACTTCTTCTATTTTGCATTATTTATTACATTCCACGTCATTTGCAATTATCCTTTATACAATGCTGTATTTAACCTTTAATATTAAACACAATTAATGGTAACCTTTTGTAATTAGGTCAAACTTTTTATGCGTAATTAAATTGTAGATTTATGCCACACACTGCGTTAGTGGGCAATTATTTAGCATTCTTATTTGAAGTTTTATCTAAAATAGTATAATCTATATAGGTGACACATATTTATGCATCACTAAAAATTGAACAAGTACGCGCACTATATACGTAGATATTATTTTGTTCTATGGTAAATCCAACGTACAAGGAAAGGGTTTTTAAAATAAATAATGTAATAACTTTTAATATATTCGGTTGTTTTTATGTTGAATATGCTAATAAAATAAGACCTCGAATTGGACCTTTTCAGCTTTATGAATCATGTATAAATATAAATAATCAAAATTGAAATTAAGCAAGTATCTCAAAAAATTATTTTATTTTTATAATATATCATTTTATAATAATTTGCATGCAATAAATGTACTGCGTTTTAATGCTATATGTATTGCTATATAATGATATTTCGTTGAGTATATTATAGTCTTTTTTATAAATAATGTTTTGGTACGGATGCCTTCATGTATATGCAACAAAAGGCTGCACAACAGACCCGTGGCTTCGAAGCTGAACGATATCAGGTTAACAACGACATGAGGCATCGGTGAGTCTTCATGAAGCATAACAGCGGAACAGGGCCTCTTGGGAATCGCTCGGCCATCGAACGACAAATCAAAAGCCCGTGTTTTTTCAGCCGGCATTGCAGTATAGTGCAGCGAGCACAACTTTGTCTCTAATTTACAATATCGAGGCCTGAGAATGAAAAAAGAGCTCGACTGGTGCGAATATTTCGGAAGCACGTAGTTCGAAACTTCCGTTGTTTGTTTTCCGAAAAGAACGGATGTGAGGGACTTCTATCCTCCTAGTTATGCACAACTTCAATTAAAATCTATATTTAGACGGTTTGCAAATGTTTCTATTGTTTCTTATCTATCTTTAATATTAAAGTACTAATAAGGAAATTTTAATAATATTAATAATTATACATTTTAAAAAAACATTATCAAGGCTTGTTTTCCTAATTTTTTACATCATAGTACAAGCAGTTGACTTGCACTTTTTTCTGTTTTATATTATCTATTAACATCTTTGCACTGCATAATTAGTTTGAATAATCTGGAAATATTTTCTATTAAGGTTTCAATAATTATATGACGATCATAGAGTTACTTTTATGGAAATTCAACGTTATCATTTATTCATAAGAAACTTTCGAAAAATACATAAATATTTTTCCTATAGAAACAAAATATTTACATATAAGCATGACGTAGACCTTTAATAATGTTATATTTAAAAATTAAACATTCCACGTAAAATCTAAAAAAATGTTAATCGGGTACACTTTCATTATACGGATTCTTGATATGTTGTACTTAAAATTCATAAAAACAATCTTTACAGCTAAAAACACATATAAATTTATAGAATGATCTGTAGCGTGAATTATTGACTTAATATTCAGATCGATTTCCCTTATTCGAGTTCTTTCATCATAACTGATACAACAATTTTAGCTGCAAGAACAATGCGGCTCACAATAACTTATACTATGGAGTATCAATATTAAGGTATTTATTATAATCTGTCATATACCTTACTTGATTTAATTATCTTTTAATTTTAAATAATTCAATGAATAAATTTTATTAAAAATAATTACTTGAATGAATATGTAAAGGCTACTGTTAAATTTGATTGATAAAAAATGTTAATAAAAATTTGAGTGAAATTAAACAGCTGTATTTGAAAATATTTATTAGTTTTATTTTTTTCGAAAATCATTGAAAATATATTATGTTGCATGCAGATTTATATTAGATGTCTAGTCATTTGATGGCAGTAAGAAACTTTTTCAGCTGTTATTCTCCTCTTTTCACCTAAATCCTTTCATTATTGTACAAATATGAATTGATACTTATGTTTCATTCTCTGTATACATTCCTCTTGTTATGTGGTTTCATTATGCTTCTTTTACTGTATAGTCTCAAGTGATTTGCAAGATTTACAAGAACTCTATATCGATAATAGCATTCTTACACATTGAAAAAAGCTTATAATTATATTGAACAATACGTTATAGTTTACATCGCTATACACAAAAGATATATGTAACTTTTAGATTTGGTATTTCCTTATTTTTTGCAGTAGATTTTTTATTGTTAGTGGACACTTTGCAATTTTTATTTTTGTTAAATATTGTAAACTTTGTAAACAGTTGCGAGAAATTATTATTTAACGATATTTGAATGTAACGTAGTATAATGAAAATTTAATCATTAAGGACTCTTTACGACTACCTTTAAACCATAACTGACAGATTCGAAAAATGAGATGGAAATACTTTTACTACATAACTTATGAGAAAATACATTTAATACATCAAAAACATAATTAATTTTTTTCTTATAATAATGAATATAGGTGTATCTGTTTCATCAAATAAAAAAATTTTACAAACGTTTTTAAACCTTAAATCAATATTACGGCTGAAATGTTTGTTGTAAGATATCTATTAAGTCAAATGCACTAATCACTAGCATATCGGCTAATAATTAGTCTAAAAAAATTGTCTCAAATATTTTAGCTTGTAGCCTAATGACATCAGGTTTACTATGATTGTATTACTATTATTATTTATAGAACCAGTCAACTAGTAGATCTTTAGAAAAATGTAATAATTAAAAAAATGATGCTGTTTTATGCTGTAATCATATATACATATGTGGAATAAAAAGCCATATTAAATCACTTAATGCATTAGTTATATTAATTTATATTAATTTATATTATAACACCCCGTGTATCAAACCACTTTTTTAGTATAACTTATAGATTAATTTACTTTTTCGCTTTTTCTTTTTAATAAATAAAAATTTTCGACATATGTAAATGTACACTCATAAAGTATATAATAATATATAAATTCTAGTTATATAATCAATTAATACTATTACTAAAGATTACAATATTATTAGCATATCCAGCTTATTTTTATTTAATTTGCTATTTTCTCGCTTACGTGTTTTACAATCAACTAAATTAATGAAACATCTTTTATGGAAATAAGAATTACGAATAAATTGCAATAAAACTCGACTGATTTGTACTGCTTTTTTCACGATTAGTACCTTTACTCAACATACAAAAGTAAATTTTACTGATAATCATTATTATTCACTCAATAACATCTTTTGGAACAGAAATCAGCAGAGTGACTTTGCGTTACCTTGACCAGTGCTTGCACGTAACCGTGTCTGATCTTCGTGTACCACATACAGATTAGACGGAGTTGCATAGCTATATTTATAAACAGTCATTTTTGATAGTAAAGCAACACCAAGTAAAGCCATACCAAGGATAATTTTATGTTATTAAATAAATTCATATTCAATAAAATTAAACCAGACGAAATTCTACGTATTGCATGACTTTGAATGGGTGGTATAAAGTGTTAATTTTCGCAATAAATGTGTTTAAAAATATCTCTTATGGACGCAGCCATGATATCTGATTTTCAAATTGACAACCGTTTCTGATGCTGTTAAAACGTGTACCGAGGTACTATATATGGTATATATATATCCATTATAAAAATTGAAAATCATTTATTAATTTTCAAATCTAAATGTTTACTAAGCGTAAAGTATAATTAATTTAGAAATATATTGCAAGAAAAGCATGAATAAACATTTTTGATTATGTAAAAAATGTATATATTTTAATTCTTCAACATATATATAATATAATTGAGTCGTGTTTGTCATTTTAAGAATAAAAAATAATCCTTTTTAATATTGATATCTACAATGTTTTGAATATACATTATGTAACTTAGAAGTTTCTTTTCAGGATTATAAAGCTTTTAATCGACCTTTCGATTACATGTATTCTGATTCTACTAAAAGTCAGTCAACTTCTTGTGTCGTAAAACGTCACAAGGTAACTTACATCATAACTCTTAAACACTATAACCTGCTATAGGAGGTAGCTCATTTTATCACTTTCTATTATACATCTCTCTTTTACAAAACCATCTTCTAGACTTTGTAAATTCGTGATGGGTATCTGAGAGCGTCTCTAAGTAAATACATTCTGCTATAATATATGTATTGTACAGGGAAAAATCACGAAATCTCGATCCTTATTTGAATTTGAGACATTATTTGCTACGAGCAAATACACTATCTTTGAAATAGAATACGCAAATTGGTTCGAATCATTTCAACCTGTACCAAGATCCAAAACAATATAGATTGTATAAAATAAAAAAACTTGAAATACCAAGTAAAGCTTTTTTAGCGAAAGTGTTCTGCCTTACGAATAAGAGGAATAGGCGAAGGAAGGTAACGAGACAAGCTTTTTCGCGGACCGAAAATATTTACGATCGAAAGAGACTTATTGCCGCAGAACAAGCCGGGCCGGCTCGGCCACTTGCCACAAGAGAAAAAAAGGTCTTTCCTCCGGATTTCGTAACGACGGAGGCGGTCCAGAGCCGGCGTCGGCCGAGTGAAAAGTCCTGGAACGGAGCACGTGCGCGGCCCCGGCGGCCAAGCCGCAGCGCTCCCAACCGGTCGGCAGTGCAGAGTGCATAGCTGGGCAGGAAAGATGGCGGCGTGGGCAAGGCGCCTCGGTGGGCCGGCGGCGCGCTCGCCTACATCGGTTCAGTTCCCCGCCGCAGCGGCGTCGGCCTGCACCAGCGGCGCTACGCGAGTGTGCACCAACCGGGGCGCGCTTCCAGGAGGCGGCCGATCGATCCACAGCACACCTGTCGACGCGGCTCCCGAGGTAAAGCAACGGCCAAGGCCGCCGGGGGGATGGCCCGCGCCGAGAGAAGTCGGCTGCCGACGCGGGCTTTTTTTTTTGGAAGGCCCCCCCGCAGCCTCCCGCTCTCCCGCGGGCGGCTCGGTTACGCGCGCAATGCACGCGCCCGGTCGCGCTCTCGATCGCCCGGCCCGACATGCCCGATCGTGGCGAAATCGCCCGGCCGCCTAAGAAAACGGGGATTTTCAATCGCCGCGAAAACTCTTGCACTAGCGCCTGCAGCCCGGCGCTTTTTCCCCGTAGCGCGCGAGAGCGCCTTCGACGGGTTTCACGTGACTCATTGCGCCTTTCCTAAACTCCTTGGTTTCCCGAGGCTGCCCGCTGTTGCCCGGGTTATTCAATCGTCCCCTATGTAGCCTGTTCGAACTATCATTCGGAAGGTATGCGGCTTCATCGACGGCTACCTTTTTTATCAATTGCAATTCATTATGACTATTAATGTTAACTTAATTTTACCACTTTACAACTTCACTAGCATTGGCGTTGTTTGCGGAGAGCAGTCGTTTTTTAATCTCGCTAATAGTCAAAGAATCACTCTTCCGGCACTGCGTTACTGGCGCAAGTTTTTTTTCTTTAAATTGCGAAAAAAACTCGTTTCATAATGCGATTGCGCAACGGGCGACTGGCGCACGCCGCATAAAATTACTTTAAAAAAAATCTGCGTAAATTTCAAACTTATTTATTGGCCTACATTTTTCATGCGGCCATACACCCTCTAGCTGTTTATATCAAGTCTATCGCTTCCGTGATAAATATAGCTGCGCTATACGGTGAGAGACTATCGAGGAGACTATAGGGCACAGACATCGACATATGGTAGCTATCTCTAATGAATGCTATCGCAATATACTCTACACTTCTTCAAAGTAATTACATTAACAATGTACCTTATTTTATTGTTTTTTCGTACAATGAAGGCTTATACCTTCGTTGTCAAGGTTATTCGCGCCTAAATAAACCCGGACAATTGGTGTGACTCGCAGTTAGTATGTACCGACAGAATAGTTTCATGTTTTATTTTCCTCTGACGACAGCGTATAATGACTGTATTTCCAACTGTTTCTGTTGCACTTCTTTAGAATTCGGTTTCTAACACCTTTCAACCGCAATCAATCAAAACCAATAACAATGCTTGACAATAATTTATAATAGAAGCCCATATGATAATTGTTTTTTTAGTAATATAACAATAGTATAACTAAATATATTTGTGAATGTCAAACAATATTAAATGTAACGATTGCAAGTTTTAGACTTTAACAGAAATCGTCTTCATTCTATCAGAATTGAAATGACATATCTCTTTTTTATAAGCTGCTTACGATATACATAGATAACTTATTCTGATTGAATAACTAAAATATGCATCTGAAATATAGTGATAAATTTATCGCAATGCTTATAAATGACATCCAATATAAAAAATATATCCAAAAGGAAAAATTATTGATATCAATTAAAACATGCTAATATTATATTTATTTAAACATTTACCAAATACAATCATTTATTCAAAGTATTGGAATGAAATAATATTTATTATAGTCAGTTTGCAATATAAGTCATAAGTTAAAGAGTCACAAACTACATTAAGAATATTCTTACATTCTTATTATGAACACTCAATTATTAAAACATATCTTTTAATATGTTTTATGACAGACAGAAATGAAGAAAAATAAGTTGTTTTATTTACAAGTTGGTCATGCACAACTATCTGTTATTGAATTAGTCTCCATTGAATTGCGTGAATAAATCAAATTTTTATAAGCGACTCTCTTGAAAATTTAACGTGTATTCGTTTGCTTAATGCCGTGCAGCGTTCTCAGCGGACACAATTATCGAATCACCGAATTCCTTTAAAAATTGTTTAGTTGGAAATATGCGTCGAAGGAATAATTGCAGAAATTATCCATAATGGCTTGCACTAAAATTGTAAGTCTCGATAAAAGCGCCAATCACACGTAGCTTTCTCAGGTCCAGTTTTTACCTATGGTTAGTATCGGCATAGGAAGAATAACTTTTCTCGGTTGGTCGAAGGTACAAGGCTTTGTTCTCATTTCACCAAAGCTATTTATGAAGAGTGTCGCAGCAGAAAATTTAAAATCGATGTTTCAAATATATATTTAAAAATATTTAATCCCCAGCTAGAGTATAAATGATAATGATATTGTATATATTATTATCTCTTTTGTAAATCTTGTAGTTCTATGATTTTTAATTTATCGATTCACGCTTAGTAGAAAACGCTTAGTTCAATTAGTTTTTAATCGCTAGTACCTATGTAACACATTGAGCGCTGTTTAGGTTCATAAAATGCTCAGTGAAATGATATAAAACACGCCATTATCAAGTCCGTATTAAAAGGAATAAGAATATCATTATAATCCAAACTTTTGATAATAAATGGATGCAGGAATTAAGCAACCTACAGAAGCAGCGAATAAATAATATAAATACAAGATATTGACAATGTATTTGCAAATGTTATTCGCGTACAGTATTCATGAAGAAAAGATTGGAATTGTTGGAAATCAGGATCGATGATTCAACACAGGACGGCACGAGCGGAGAAAAAGTGGGTTGCGTCCCGAGCAGAAAGTCAAGGTCGCCCCTCGTTATCTGGCCCGAGAAATTTAAGCTTTCGCAACGGAGCCTTGCGGGGTATACATTAAGGGCGCGCCCGGGGCGAACCAGCGCTTCGATCGGCCGATCAATCGGGCTCTCGGGGCCGCGGCCGACATTGGAAAGCCGGCCTGCAGCCTGCGCTCTTTCTTTTTCCAAGCAAACGGCCGAATCGGCCGGATGGAAGGCGCGAGTTTGCGGTCGATCGCGAGCCCGCGGCGCGCTCTGAGTCATAGCCTTTGGCCGATCGGCCCGTCGCCGCCGCCGCCGCCGCGCGCACTGCGCTCTCTTCCCTCGCGGCTTTTTTGCCTTCTCCTTTCGCTCGCGCGAGTGCCATTGCAGTCCCACCTATATCCGCTGCGCCTTTGTTCGAGGCGATCGGGCCTAGCTGTCTTCGCGCGATTTTTCGCGGCTCCGCGTTGCGCCCGGTTGACGTCAGTCAGCGCCGAGCGCCCGGCCGATTCTCCCGGGGGACACTCGAGTTGTTGTACCGATCCTAAGGCCCGATATCGCCTCCCATAGCGCTCCTAGCCGTCTTGTTGCTCGCAGTTGCGACGCGTCAACTTTGACGCAATCGAGGTCTGTTGAGTTTGCCCCGACGCCCGGTTTTTTTATACGCGCGGAATGATTGGGTCCACGTGCAAGCCGCTGAAAGAGCTGCGCGCGGAGAAAATATAGAACTTGGGCTTTGGGGTGCCGAGGGAGTAGGGGATTGTGCTCGATCGTTCCACTGGTAACAATCTGACCAAAAATAGTCTGCGGCGAATAGCATGTTCTAGTACGTTCCAATGACCAATCCTCAGTTTGTAATGCAACGAGAAACTATCCATTTATTTAGCATGTCTCTAAACCTGTAGTTTAATATGTAATCCTTTAATTAAACATTAATTATATTTATACAATTAATCTAATATTAATGAAAATTTGATATTTTTTTATCTCTTTCCGAATTAATGTAGGAATAGAACATTTATTGGTTGAATAACATAGTTATAGATTGATAAGGACTTACAGTCATCATTAAGAATTCAACCACATAAGAATTTCATCTTCTCAAATATTATTGCACATGTCAGTGAAAATTATAAAAATGTTGTACAACGACTTAAAAAGTGATTTTCTACACATAATTTGAAAATTCTTGTCGATATATTGTTAGATATATTTGCCAGACTTTTTGCCAAGGTGATTTTCTAGTTAAGAAAACGGCTAAAGACTTGCAGGACTGCTTTCATATTCTCTTATATAATAATTATATTATCCATATTTCATTTTATTTCAGAAGATAGTTATTTCTTCTCTTTCTAACATTACGCACTTGTCTTTCTTTATCTTTTTTATCCTATTCGCTTTCCAAACCTTTATAAGCCCTCATTGAATAATTAGAAAGTCTTTATTGCCATTTCATTTCTAGTTGAATAGATATCTCATTTCTTTTGCGTGAAAATTGCAAGTGAAATCAGAACGCTTGGAAATTGAACCTATAGTATTTTGTACATAAAGATGAATTCTTTGAAAATATAAAAACGATATTCTCTCACTTAGAATTAATTTTTTTAATCATCATTAAATTCAGTTTCATTGATGATTTTGATATAAATATTACACAGATAAAGTTTATTTTCAATCAAATTTGGTGATCGTGATTCAAATATTATATATAAAAATACGTTATGTCCTTTACGAAGTTTATTATGGTTAGAAGTACTTATCTATCCAAATTTTCTTTTGAAAATCATAATAATGCGAATTAAAAGTCATTGAATGCATGTAGTTTTTCCTCGTCTACAGAGTTGTTAAAACTAATTAAATACAAAACTCAATACTAAAGTGTATTTTGATATTTTTTATGCCTGTACCTGTCGACTTTCACTTTTCGCAAACTGCCAGTTTTTACGTCATCATATAACTGCGAGCTTCTGAGTCATAAGATTGGAAATAAGACGTAACATATTTTTATTAAAAATATATATTGGAGGTCTTCGAAAATATATTAAATTTAAATTAAAAAATCTATTGTTAATAATGTGTTGTGTATAAATTCAAGATAAAATTAATCAGCAATACTAATTATTTCTTTCTAGGCTTGATATTTCGATTACTGTATTCAAAATAATTATTTTTTTATATAAAGTTGTAAGCTGTCTTCAAAAACAAATATTGCAAGTGTATCAGAAATTCTATATGACAGACAAAAATATTTTTTTAATTTTTCACCTTATTTTTGGCTAGTGAATTTTATGTATAAGGCTTAGTATAGTTAGAATTCATTATTGATATATATCTTTAACGCTAATTAATCTGTTTACTTACCGAAACATTCTGTAGCATAATTCACAAGCTTTTCATCGTAGATACGTGGAAATAAATAATCAAAAAGACTAGTGCTATTTCTCGCATAAGTAACGTGTTTTTATACACAAATTTGTTTGAATTTTCTTTTGTTGTTAAATAAAACATTTAACCAATATCATATCGCAAAGATGTTTAGTGTTGAAAATCGATAAACCACGTCACGTCAAAATTCATTTTGGGCCACTTTGCATGGGCTCAGGCCCGACTTCAAAGACTCGACCAATGAAAACAAGCTGGAAACGCGATGGAAGACACGTTTTTAATAAATTTTTGAAAAAAGGAAGTTCAAAGTCAAGTGGAAAAAGCGGGCCATGGAAAAAAGCCCCTGTGGGTGCCCGCGGGGCGGCCCGATCCAATTTTTCGGTCAATCGGGTGACCTCTCTCGAACCGGTTATTACCCGGGCGGTAAAAAAGCGCGCGCGTCCAAAAGGACAAAGCGAGGTGGCGGCGTCTCGTGGGCGAGGAGGCGCTCCCACACGGCTCACGTCCGCAGGCGCTCGAGAGCGAGAGGCCTGGCGTAACGGTACGTACCTTATTTTTCTAGGGGGTGGGGGCCAGGCCGCAGCCGCCGTAGCCGCCGCCGCAAGCGAGGCGCAACGACCCGCGGGCCTCCCGTTCCGCTTCCTTCGCGGTTAATCGCACTGACTCACTCGCGACTCACCTAGCCGAGTCGCCGCCACCGCCGCTGCACGTGCGCGAGGATCGGGCCGAGGCGCGACATGCCCAGTCGGCCGATCGACCACCGAGCCGCCGCCGATCGGCTGCCCTTCTGAGACTGTCGCCGCCCACCTCCGGACGATGGCCGAGTACTGCGAGTACATGTGGGACCCGACCCGGGGCCACTCGAACCATGCCCTGGCACGCAGCATCTACCAGGACCAGGCGCGGTACAACATCCGCGACAAGAGCCTGGCCATCAAGACCGTAAGGGCCATTTTGCGCGACATGCCCGGCGTCGGTGAGTAACTATATCCGCTATTGCGCACCGATCTCAATTATGCTGCGCGCTCTTTTCCCACCTGCCCGCCAGCTCCACACACCACGAGGAATGTACCTTTTTATGCGCTCATTGTTCCCGCGCCATTTTATTCTTCGCTACGCGCAAACTCGTGCTAACAACAACGACTCTTGTCCTCGGTATAGTACCATTCACCGGCGTCATTTCTCAGTTTTAAATAATATTCATTCGAAATTGATTTTGCCAGCAACCTTTTTAATTAGTCTTTTTTCCATTCACGCGGTATGATTTTGTCCAAACGGATTAAACAGATAAGTGTTCTAATATTAGTCTCGTCGTATAATAGTTATCTTCACTCACTAATCCGGTCTAATTTGCTAATATTAGTTGGAACAGTCTTTTTGCGGGTCTTTTATGCATTTAGAATCTTAAAATAACTGATATTAGATTAGCAGATTAAGATCTCCGCGTATATACGTTGTATACACATTTATAGAGATTGTAAAATTAAACTGTTATATTCTGCAAAAATAAGAAAATCCTATTCGCATTCATACAAATAGCGTAATAAAATAATTTATATATTCAAAACCTGAACATTTAACACTCTATTACGACTAAAAATAAATGTTGAAATAAGTTTTAATAAGAATATACTGCGCACAAAGAATTTTTTAAACTCGAGGACTATTTATTACATGTACAGCAATGTTTTATAATCTCCAAAGATTGGAATGATACTAAAGAGAGCAATGATAATTATGAACTATATTTAAAAAAATATTTTATACAAAAATGCAGTATTAACTGTCCTATTGTAGAAAATTAAATAATCATAGAATATTTTAGGAATATTACACTGCAGACAATACGTATTGCTCATGAATAGTTTTTCCGCATATAAAGGATTATGAAAGACATACAAAATACATTGTAATTCGCGTAAAACTGATTCTAAATTGAAAATAATACTATGAATATAATTTCATTTAAAAGTATATTTTTTCATATTTTTTATTTTGATCGAATCTTAATTTTGATGGTTTTTTTATTGAATTTCTATATTATTCAATACGGCGGATAGACTTTACATAGATAGACTATGATAATTAATTGTCAGTTGTACGCAATACTATACAATTATTTTAACATTAATGAAAAATTAAAACTCCTTAGTTACGTAGACGAAAGTGGCGCATAGTGAAAGGCCTCCAAAGATCTAGATGTATATTAAAAGCTAGATAACATCAAATTTGATGAATAGAGCTACAGTGTTGCTAAATCAAATCGTCATAAGTTAAATCCATTACACTTGTTCAAATCGGTGTAAAAAAATGATTATACAATTAAAAAATTTCTAAACATGTCACAATTTCATTATAATTACAATACATTTTAAAGATAAAATTGTAGATTAACACGCATTTATTTAAATCAAAAACTATTGAGTTTAAAAATAGTAAAATAATTTATTCCAAAAAGATATGATATATAACATATTTTATATAACATTATATAACACGTTATTATCGAATATATATGCACAAATAGTTCATAAATAAATTGTAGAAAATAATTTTGAATGCTTTCAAAGTAAATTACAAATGAATAAAATGCGAATGTACAAGGGATAGGTGAAGTGAGAACAATATGTGTTTGTAGAATTGAAAGAGTGCACGGACGAATATATTACGCGCTTCCTGTTGGCTCGGAAGTACAGGACGGAACAA
Source organism: Sycophaga agraensis (assembly GCA_018906755.1). Lineage (NCBI taxonomy): Eukaryota > Metazoa > Arthropoda > Insecta > Hymenoptera > Pteromalidae > Sycophaga > Sycophaga agraensis. Next base: position 388,600 of record JACCIE010000072.1, on the reverse strand, counting down.
GCGGCATCACTGATTGTCGCTTACCAAGCGCAAATCGCGCACCGTCAAGACATATTTGGCAATCTGACGGCCCGCGATCCCGAGCTACAAAAAGCCTTGCGAGCCGGTATACCAGGTGTTTTGCCCGCTCGCGACAGGTAATGTTTTCATTAACATATACATTTTCTTTCTACACTTATGCAAATTTAATGTGTTCGGAAAGCAAACTAGCAGTTCGTTTTCAAATTAATTTTGAGCTCACAAATGCAGAAAACTTAGTATAACGATTAAATTAATATCTAACACATGAAATGGTTTCTTAATCCTATTTATACATTTTTTAGATTATTATTTAGATTTTAAATTATAGAACAATTTTTCGATAACAACTTTTTAAATCTTAGAATATACTTTGTGTTTGTATTTTTTCATAATTATGATAATTTTTTTCAGAAAAGGGCGATGCGTATTGATAATTTTGGCCTCCCAGTGGGATCCAGTTGCTATTCCAGCTTTATTGGTCCAAAGGGCGATATTCTTAGTATTAGAAACATTAATTCAAGATCCAAGAAACCAGGTAAATTTTATCTTTTTTCTCTTTTAGTATGGCAAGCTTTGCGTAAAGTTTTTAAAACAGTATAATGCATATAATTTGCATGTTCTTGAATATTTAAGCTTTCCTGATATTCTATTCGGGCACTAAGCCTGCACGAACATTTGGAAAGTTGCACGTGTATATAAAGTCATAATAACTGCATTAAACCAGTAGCTCCATATATGATGAAGTTAAAACAAGGCTGTTGATTGTTTCGGTAGCAATCTGGTTTCGTGGCTGTAGTTGACTGGAGTGGATTCTCACTGCGGCAAGGTGGAGCCTTGGGTGCCGGTGCTCTTCGAAACTTGATATCCGCCCTTCGAGGTCGGTTTCCAGCCAGATTCAAAGCGATACACTTTCTCTCTGCTCCACTTTACGTTCAGGCAACTTTGGCCCTAGTCAAGCCTTTCCTCGACGAAAAGACAAGAAATAAGGTAACAATTTATAATGTATCTATATATACATATGTACATATACTCGTACATTCATTTGATCGATAAATCACTGAATTAGTCAGGTATCTAAAAATTAATTAAACAAGTTTCCTCTACTTTTTTATAATTATATTATTTGTTTATATTTATTTGTTTATTTTGCTAGCCTTGTATTAGTATGTACAACAAATGAAATCAATAATGAATAATAATATTAATTATAAAGAGTATCTATAAAACTTCAATTTACCATTTTCGTATTTATACAAATTAAATATTTGTATACCACTAATAGAGAATAATCATTTATAATACAATTTGTATATTATTTTTGATTTACAAAGGATTAATAAATGATTATAATTTTCAGATATATCTTCATGGCAATAATCTCAGTACTCTACACCAACATTTACCTTTGGATATTTTGCCTGCTGAACTCGGTGGTACGGGTCCAGCGTTCAACCCAGGTCTTTGGGCAGAGCCAGTAATCCATTCAGCAATAAAGGAAGGGGAACTAACTATTAGAAACAACGAGGAAAGTGAAAAGCATTCAGATTCCCCAGAGCCGTTAAGAAACGGTAACATTGTCACGGTCGTGGAGATGCACACAAACGATTCTGAGGCAACGAACAAACGCGAGGATGGTGACGGAAGCGAGTGTAAAGCGGTGTCTCGAGCCACTGACTCCAACTCCATTGAGATGAAGAACATGGTGTCAGCAGATGATGTGTATTTAGATGAAGTAAACGCACCGTCCGATATGCTAAGCGATTCCAATGATTACGATGGTATGCACAAAGATAGCGAAGACAACGGGCACTATTCGCACAATGTGCAAGCGGAGGAGAAGCGAAATCTCATATCTTAGTAGTTACGAGCAGAGGAGTGTGCAGTGCTATGTATGAAATGTGATTTCTCAAAAGCTACGTATACTTCTACCTCAATTCCGAGACGCGATGTGGTCAATGTCACGTCGGCACTTTATAGACTCGCGTTTTAATTTTGGTAATTCTTAAATTTAAATAAAAATACAATGTAAGGAAATAGTAACAATAAATGGAGCTGTGACTTGCGATTGCATCGCTGCTATTCTCAAATCGCAATTGAAAAGATTTAATTGATACGGTGTACGTTGGGATCTTAAACCGAATGACTATAAGTATTATGTTGTTTATCTCAAATTATAAGTTTTATAAAAATCTCATTGCATTAAAAACCATTTTAGTATTCATAATTTAAGTTAATTCAATTGTTTTATCACGTCATTTAGATAAGGTAACGGAAGTTTGTCTTCCGTTTGTAAGACCCTTTTCGTGAATATGTCACAGAAATGATCTATATATTTATAAATAAATTACTTGGCACATTAAATATAAATTGTATCTTTTTATTTTATAACTTTTATTTTTATCATAATAAAGACATTTATGACAAGTAAGTAAAAACAATTAATTTATTTATGCGATTTATACATAAAATAGACTTTCGACACAACAATAACTAAGGACACATTCTCTGCTAACTAGTAACATGTCATTAATAGTTTAACTGGTTATTTTTTCAATTTATTCCATACGAAAATAGAAAATTTAAGCACTATTAACAATAATGTCGGGTGCATGTTTAAGAATCCTTTACAAAATAAAAATATCAAGAATGTACATTAAGGCATTGCTTGATAGCACCAATAACTATCCTCTTGAATAAAAGTTTAACATGCATTTATCTCATTCGATTATCGCAGGAGGCACCCAACCACCAAAACCACGTTGAAGCTCTTCAGCAATAGCTAAAGTTACGTGATCTTGATATAGTCCACCAATAACCTAAAAGATAAATAAAATTATCCATTATTAATGATTTATAAATAAACAAAAACTTTAAGATCAGCATATTTACTGTATTTCTTTTTACTTACTTGCAGACCAATAGGAAGACCGTGTTTATTTAATCCGAGTGGGCAGTGCGTAGCTGGAAGACCCAGCACATTGATAATAGCAGTATATGAAAAATTCAATGGCTTTACGTATGGTTCAAAATGCAATGGTGCAGCAGTTGGATGTGTAGGATACAAAAAAATACCATCTTCGCCAAGCATATCCTGCACAAATATAATACTTTTATTTTATTTCTTCTGAGTTTCATTTTACCGATGTAAATAATATTACCTTAAATTCGAGTTTTAGTTCTTTGCATTCTTCTTTAAGTTTTGCTTGAAACGCACTACCTTGTCGAACATTAAACCTTTCAACTATAGCAGTGACTATTGCAATTAAAGTGTGTTGGCTTGAAAAAGTAAGCCACTTAAGTAATTCCCAAAATTCATTTATGCGACCTTTTCGATTTGTTAGTTCATAAGCAAAGTCTTTTTCAGGTTCTGTAACCATACATGCAAACCATAAAGCAAGAGATTTTTTAAATTTGCGAATCACGACTTTCTTAGCTTTTATTTTATAAGCTCTCTCTAGGTATTTCACTACTTGTTTCATTGATTGTTTTATTTCAGGATCCACTGATGAGACAAGCATCTGACCACCATCGTCTTCCATATAATACACCTGAAATATAAGCAGCATTATTCAATCCATTAAACAGGCATTTACTTTGAAAATATGACAGCTTATATTTTTATGCTTTTATACAACTAATATCATATTAAATAGTGTTAAATTATATACTTTATTCTAAAGAATAGTTTATTAACAACGTAGTATTGCAGCTAGTTGAGTGAAAGTTTTATTACTTTCATAATATCAAGTAACTAAAAGTTAATATCCAATTTACGGCCAATTTTAATTAATGAAATTAATAAATAAACTTGTTTTAATAATTGATTGTAAGCTGCTTTTCATTTGTAACAATTTTACTAATAATAACATTTGCAATAATTAAAAGCCCGCAATTTAGTAATTATAAACTAAATTGATAAATTTGAAAATAATATACTGGTATAATTTACAATTAATCCTTTTTTATTAAAAAAAAAATCATTGTGTAAAAATTAACAAACGACTGCATGTCAAGGAGACTAAATTTTAAAGTTTAAAAATTTGAGTTCACCTTAATTTTGGAAATATCTACTTTAGTCTGCAATTTTAGTAGTTCCGCATTTTTACCAGCAATCACTTGTAACATTGGGGCCATGTCCTGAGCATATCGACACATTGGGCCAATTGCAAGAATTTGATCTTGATCCTTTGTATCCGCGCTCGGGTACTGTCCGTCATTTGACACAATTCCTGGAAACAAAATTACGTAGTCGGGAATCCATGTAGTAAACTGTATTCATGTTGGTTTAGAAATATATGAAAATAAGTAACTTGCCTCTGGACGGTTTATGACCAAATATTCCATTAAAGAAACAAGGCATACGGATAGAACCACCTATGTCTGAACCAATTCCAAATGGAGAACCAGCAGCTCCTATTAAACAACCTTCTCCACCAGAGGATCCACCTACAATGTGTCTAAGAATTTTTTCTGATTAGTTTAGGATTTATTTGAATTGAATTTAAAAGGCATATATATAATTAATTTTCTAGTTCATTACCTCGTATTGTAAGGATTTTTGCTAGTTCCATAAATATTATTAGTACTTTCCCACCACATTGCGAGCTCAGAGACATTCGTAGTTGCCAGTGGTATTCCTCCCGCTAATTTCATTAATTTAACACATGTGGCGTCCTTATTAGAACGACAATTCTTACGAGCTACAAGTCCGGCAGTTTGTTTCATATTTTCAACAGCAATACAATCCTGTAATTTAACATTTTTTATATTATTGGCGCAACCTTAAATTAATTTCTCAAATTTACGTATTTAAAATAATAACGTTCAACAACAACATCAACAGTAATGTTCAATCATAATATTTAAAATAATTTTTTTCGTGCATTTACATGTTTCGATTCTTTAGATGGATCCATTTTTAAAATATTGTTCTAAACAAAATTCCAAATTGTATATGAGCCAGGTTTTTCAGATATTTTTCAGTTTTTTTATCTGATTTAATTATCATTATTTACCATAAATACTTTTTATACCAAGTCTTTTTAAACTGGTCTTGTTTGTAATTTAGTTCTTAAAAGTTTTTGTTCATTAATTATTAAAATTTCTTGTTTGTTGAAATTTAGAAAAGTTTAAAATAATTTTGTTGAATCATACAGAGAAGAAAAAAAAGAAAATATTTTAGAATACAGTTTGTCGATCAAAAATCGACAACATGATAGCACAGATAGTAAATATAAATGATGAACGTGTACAAGTTAATAATACCTTCCCAATTCGTTTAACATTATTGCATACATAATTACGAACAATTGTGTTTAATTAAGTTAAATTTTTATAGAATAATACCTTAAAAACAATTTTTTATCTTAATAATAAAATCATAATAATTAAGTAATGTTTGAATTTGCGATTTTTTAGGATTTTTTGGAACAGTCGCTGTGTAGAAATGAGTTACCTTGGTTGTGAAAGGCACACCAAGGAAAGGTTTTTCCTTTGCCAAAACTTCTTTTGTTGGACAACTCGGCGATTTGAGAAATTCATCATATTGTTTAGCTTCTTTTAATGCACTTTCAAATCTATCCTCTGCAAGGCAGTTTAAGACTGGTTGAACCTTTTTTATTCTGTCAATGTAAGATTTAACTACTTCCTCTGACGATATCTGCAAATTACATAACATACATACATACACATAGGTTGTTTAATTTTCGCATGCGTTTATTACTTTAGAATAATATTCTTTTAAGTATAAGGAGTTATTTAGATCTATGCAGACCTACAACCGGTATTTCGGATAAATATAAAAAATTATTGGTATGACTAAAAATTCTTAGAAAAAGTTATATTAAAGCAAAAACAAGTACAGACGAGCATGTTTTATGGATCGATATAAAGATTTTTTCATTTAAAAATCTATTTTTATGTGTACCTACAGTGTATGAAATATTTAGCACACACTTGTTTTAGTATTATTGACTTAAATACTGGCGTAATATAGAAAGTAATTACTAAATATATTTATAAAATACATGTACGTAAAACTACGAAATAAATTTGTAAATAGTAAGTATATGTTATATTTATAGCTTTATAGTTTTGATAACAATATAATATAAATATGTGACTCACTTGTCGGTTTCTAATTTGTAAAGCCAGAGCTGTTGCACTGTGTAAAAGGGTAAGATCTTTTATTGGTGGCTGTGATTTCGCTGGACCAGAAAGATATGCGACGAGAAGAAAAAAGCCTCTTGCCAATAATTCAATTACCCTATGGATGACATTGACAACTCTCACGGCGTTCTTCATCTCGCGTTTTTTATTTGACCTTCTTCTCTTGACAAATACATCTATCTGTGAAAGACAAAATAAAATTTTATTCATAATTACAATAAATTAATTCGAATTGATAATATATATTAAATTTTTAAATTATATATATATATATATATATATAACTTTTATTTAAAAGGTATATGTGATACCAGTTGGATTTAGTGTTCTGGCATAACATATAAGCTCAATAATTGTTTTTACATTGTTATAAATATTGCAATTTTAGAAATAATTATATACATATATATGTTTAATTCTATATAATATTAAGAAATTATGCATTTGAAAAGTGGAACGACAGGAAATTGTTTTTTGCGTAAAAACATGCTTAGAACATACATATGTATATTTTATTGATTTAGTTTTTTAGTTTAAACAAATTACATTAGTCATCTTATGTACAAAAGTAATATATACTCCGCCGTGACTTGCATACAGGAAAAGTATTTCAGAAAAATAATAAAAAAAATTATTTTCTCATAAAGGTTACAATACTTGCAATACCAGAAATTACTCTGTATAGTTAGAAAAAAAGATTTTGTAGAACGTTTTAGTTAACATTTTTTATGATATTTTTCATTTCTAAATTTACTTTCATTCCTGGAGAAAAAAAAATAAATAGAAAGTAAGTCTGTTTGCACGTATGTCTATTTACACATTTATAATATTAAATAATATTTTCGATTAAAAATGAAAGTAAGTAATAAAAATAATATTAATACGTTTCCTCTATAGAAAGTTTATACTTGATTAGACCGGTTAATTTGACGATTTTTAAGTTAAAAATATTAAAATTAACAACGATATAATTTAAGTGTAGTTGTAAAATGTTCAGATCTGATAAAAACTCGATCTGTTTAAGATTAATTTCTTCCTGTCTCGTTTATTTGGTAAAAGTCGCTTTCTTAAGGAGAAAAATCATTCGCCAGTCAATGACAAGGCATTCTTCGAGCGCAGGATAAAGCAGGATCAGTCCTCTCACCTTGAAGAAAACATTGTAAACTCGCGGCAGTTCAAGAGCCTAGATGAGTGTGCTCGTAGAAAACTATTCGCACGACGTCACTGTGCGGTGACGGAGAAGCCGCATTCAGCGCCAATCTGCTCAACTCCGTCCTAGCTTCCGCGGCCATAAAGACTCTACAGTTTACTCGTTATTGAATGACTGCACGAGCGTGACGCCGCGAAAATTCGGCACGCAAGTCTTACTGCTACTTCGGGAGCGCGATTAACAATCAAAATCAAATCTCGAGGAGAGTTTCCGTTTTTTCATAATCTCAACCTGCTGTCTCATTCTCTATTCCCTGTATACGCTAGCTGCAGATAAGAAAGAAAGAGAGAGGAAGATTGTATATATCCTGTAATGAGAAAGTCTGACTCACACCAAAAGTCTCGCGGTCGTCGGCAAGCAACAGTTATAAAGTTCTGCTCTTCTACATAGGAATCTTGTTTATAACTTGTATACAGTTTCGGTAATTGAAGCCGCTAGATATATCGAGTGGATTCCTGATTAAATCAACGATACATAGACTGATAATGGCAATTAATGGATAACACTGTTTGCGCTTGAACTTTTTTTATCAATAATAACTATTACAAATAACAAATATTTTATCTATTTATTTTATTTTACCTTTCATTAACATATTCTTAATTTTCAAATGTGACGATATTATGTTTCAAAGACCTCTTAATATATTTTATAACTGCTCGATCCTACGTTATTTTTGACCTCAGTAATAAAATACGCGTGTCAATTTTTCAATATTTTTTATATGCTATCTTAAAATTCACATAAGCACCGGATCAAAGGTAATCAATTTCTTGGCAACATTGTATAGCAATATCTACATTATATCCGTAATTGGGGCCTAATCAGAACAAACCTTGACTTTTTTTCAGTAGTTTTATCACAGTTTACGCACATGCTGAAAAATCTTCGAGCAAGATGTATGTTTACATTTATCTGCACTTATCCTTCGATACGTCGCTTAAAGTATAATTATAGTCGATAATCCACAAGACCAAGCCTTCGTACGAGAGGCAGTAATAATCTTTTTTGCTCGTTATCACTCGCCTCGAAGCGGAACTCGAACATACGCACAGCCGCAATGCACTCATATTACCTGATACTACGTGTGGGCATCGTGCGCGTATGTGCCAGTGTTAAAAACGAAGCACAGGCCTTCCACAGAGGATCTCCGAGTCACCGCGTGCGAAAACTGTTACAGCGAGTTCGACTCCGGTTCGTTGCCAGGCTCGCGGGCTCTCTCGTACTGACGGCTCGCTCCCTTGCGCGTACGACTCTCCTGCAGCCTGAGCGTACCAAAAAAGTCGGCGCACACATTGGTATGCAGATATATTCATGCCCTGTGCTCTTTCATTTGATGCGCCTCTTCCCCTTTAGCTTCTTTCAGCTCGTCTTATAGTCTTGTGGTTAGACGTACATTAATTGTTACCAGTTAGTCATAATCAGACCGGCGCGCCTGTTATTCGTTAATATCGATTTTGACAGATTCTCGCGGCCATTCCGGTGAATCATCGCACGCATGAGATAAAGAATTGGGCATTAATCTTTATGAATTTTTGTTTGAGATTCTGTGACTATGTACTTATAGTCACATACGTTTGAACCAAGGTTAATCCCATAATTGTAACATTTTTAATAATACAACTTGAATAAGAATGGTGCTTTAAATTAGTCGAACTTTGTTGCTTACCCTTTATTGCTCCTAATTTGTATTCTTAATTTCAATATACCTTAATACTTTTATTGTGATTTTTGTAATACCTTTCTAAAGTATACGTCTTTTTTTTTATTTACATATTATAATGTCTTTAGCGTTCTATACCCGGATTCAATCGGTTTAAGATATTTTTTGCATGCTATATAGTTTATATATTTGAAAAAAATAATCTTTATGTGTAAAAGAAGACAAAATTTGTAAATAAGTCCAAAACAGTATTTATATCTTTTTCAGATAAAAAATTAATTCACATTGGCATACAGACAGTATTAATTGAATAAATAAAACTTTTTTTATCGAAATGTATATTTCTTTCAGTATAAAAATATACAACGAATAAATATGATAAATCAATATATACAACGAAAACTTTCTATTATTAATAATTTTGTATAGATGTCATATTGTTTATATATGCAAAATTGATCATTGTTTAAACAAATTTACATTATTGAATATATACATGAAAAGTAGAAATTGTTCTTATATCAAATAAATATGTATTCAAAAAATGTCGAATATATCCAAAAAAATTATCTCGTATAAAATATATTTTAATAATGAAATATTTTCCAGAATCTGATAATGGTTAAAGTTTATTCGTATGTAACTTTGATATAGAGTTTATATTTCTCGAGAATGTATACCATGTTCCTGTAACAGGCGTTGGAATTCTAAGCAAATTTCATTGCAGTAAAACTGGAATAGATAGTGAAATGTGTCTCTGCATTGTTCAAGTTAATTATAATATTCCAATCAACAAAAACATTTTCGGACAGCGAAGAACGAAAATGTAAATTTTTACTCTCTGAATACGGAATGGAAAAATACCGATTTTGATCAAAAACCAAAGAATGCATTTATGTACTTTAGAGCTTAAAATTGAGACTATAATTGTGCTTGTTATTCTAATGCTTGTTGTATTTGTTTAAATATTTATTATTATTCGCATTAATTCTATTATAATATGTAATTCTCAAACTGAAAATTTTTAATTTTTATGAATTAAAATGGATAAAATATAATTATAGTTCTATATTAGTATACCAAAAGCATTGTACTTGTTCAAAATTTATTCATATATTTTGCTTTCGCGTTTGTTTTAAATGGAATGGTATAGTGATAATTAAATGAATCCTTTTATTGTAAAATAGAGACACAATCTCTTGTACATGCACTTTAATTTAAATTACTAATAGTATGACAAGTGTAAGATACACACATATTGCAAGTTAATCAGCTTATTAGCAAAATGGGGGAGCTAAACATGTGTTTCAGTATATACCTTTCTAAATTATGTAAGCTATGCAAATAGCAAGGTCATTTTAATGCATTAAGAAAGATTACCTAGAACAAGTACATCATTTTTAATTTAAAATTTGAACTTCAAAATTTGCAATATTTTTCTACTGTTTTTTATAGAAGTATGACGAGAGTGTTACCACAGTATGGTAAATACTAAAATGTTTACATAAAACTTGTTTTTTTTCTATTTGATCAATTTGGTCATCTGCTATATCTAAAACAAATGTACCGAGTTAATGGCTTACATAATTTATTAACGTATTTGTTGCTTGTTATACATTTTAGATATATTATTCGAAAGTTATTTTATACTCAAAATAAAGCGTCAGTTTTAGTTTTTGTTGACGCAACTTTGATAATTTAAAATGCAAATAAAAAATCTATTTCGAACGGTCGTCGTGTGTACAACAAATTTAAGTAGCGAGGCTAATACAATTCTTCAACGTCGGATGGGTGATAGGATCGCAGAATATTGATTTGCAAGACAATCTAATAATAGTATAATAACCTGAATCACTACAAAAAGGTAAAACACGACGAATTCGGAAACGTGTTGATAGAAGCGAGAGAAAGTTTAACACACGCGTGCAATGTAAATAGATGGATATACGGCTGATCGCACTCGACCCGATTCTACTTGTGCTTCTTTTTAGCGCGCGCGCGTGCGCGTGTGCACATCCACGTACGCGTTCCGTTTTAAATTAAGAACTTGGAAAATGCTCTTCTGAATTCTGCGGCAGCCGCAGCTGAAAGCGCTTTGGAACTCGAGCGGAGCGCGGGCGCGTTTCAATCGATTGGCTGGACATTGGGCAAAGGAAGCAGTTAGCGAGGCTGCGAGCGGCGTCGGCCTCGACAGGATGCCAAGCGACGAGAGGCAGCGCTGGAGCGCCCGAGTGAAAGCTGGCGGGCACGACGGCTAGGGAAATGGCGAGCCGGGCCCGGGGTCCGCGGGTCCGCGCGCGTAAAAATAGTCGCGGCGGTCGGTCGCGGCGCTCGCGACGGCGCCCGCGGGCCCGGTGAGTCTCCGCGGCTCGTCGCGCAGGCGCCCGCGCCGCCGAGGGCCGACCGCCGAGACTGGGGCGCTGGAGCGGCGAGTGCCGGAGCGACGGGCGCAGAGGGCCGCTCTCGAGTCGGGCCAGCTCGCGAGGCGCCAGCTCTCGCCCGAGGATGCCCCTGGAGCCGTGCGCGGGCGCGACCGGAGCCGAGGCGAGCGCACCGCGGACCCGAGGCCGGGCCCCGCGAGCCCTGTCCTGCCAGCCGGCCCAGCCCACGGTACGTAGCCGCCCCTTTGAGGTTATGTGCGCGGCCCGCGACTCACCGCTCAGGCAGCTGCTGGCGTCCTGCTGCTCGGGCTCCGGCTCCCCTGCACGCGGCGGCGCTCCTGCGCCACTCGGCCGGCCTCTGCAGCTCGACTCCCGGCGGCTCTCCCCCCAGCGGCGCCGCGGCACCCGCCGCTCGGCATGGCGGCCGATCGCCCGGGCCCGGACCCGCCCGCCCCATCGATTCGCCCCTGCGCCCGACTCATCCCGAGCCCATCGACCGCCCCGGGCTCCCCTGCCCGCCCAAGCTCCTCGGCCCCGCGGCCGCCCGCCCCGATAGTCACCTCCTCCGTCCTCCGCGCTCTTCCTATAACCTTGCGGCCCATTGCCTGGAGAATCGACATCGCGCCGCCTCACTGGCCGCCCGGAGCCGCGCTGCCGCGGCCCCCCTACTCCCCCCGGCCCCATGTCCAATCGCGTCAATGGGGCATTTGGATGTTTACCGCCGACGCTGCCCAAGATGCTGCCCTCTCGCGGGACGCCTTATGTCCCAAGACGCTGGTAAGGCAGGGATTCGCGGCTAACAGCGCCTGCCGCCGCCTTCCCTCCAGCCTCTACGATTCCACCCACCTCTTTAACGCTATTCAAACAAAATTAAACGCGCGCGCGCTCTATACCGCTCCTATATCCCTTTGCTGATCGCTTTCCCAATAATGCCTTGTCAATATTAACTCGCCTGAAATTGGCGCGTAAAACGGCATTTAAACCATCACCTTATCATTCCGCGCGTTTGCCGTCGTTCGCGCGTCGCGTAACGATTCGTTGTAAAGTTTAGATCAATTGTTTACACTTTATTCGCGATCGTCGCGCATGCAGTTAATAATTGAAACCGAGCTCGTTTTCACTATTGCTGATAATGGCAACTAATACCACGCTGCACGACTGCCAGTAAGGTGGATACGTTCTTCCATTACTCTCCTAACCTAATTAGCCTAACGTATTAATCTGGAAAGTAGGCATACAGGCTACCTGCACTTTAAGACTTTTTTTAAACGAGATTAATTGCAGGTCTTGAGCGGCGATAAAAGCTCGTTGCGGTTAAAGGAGAAGGCCAGCTAGGCCCGGAATCAATACTTTGCCGTGGCGATCGCGGGCACATCGAGTGAATTGGTTAATCGAGTTTGAAAACAGCCGCGCAGCCAGGGGCCATGGAGGACCGGCCGAGTCCCCGGGAGGCCGAAGACGCCCCCGCCGCCAAGGTCGAGGCGGCCGATCTCGACCAGAAGATTAGGAGGATGGAGATGCAGCCGCCCCCGGCCCCAGCCCTCGGCCTCCTGGCCAAGAACGCGGCCCTCCTGCCCACGGGCATCGTCCGCGTCAAGCAGCAGAGCCAGCCCTCGACGTCCTCCGGCTCGGCCACCGGTGAGTCCACTCGACAATTACAATATTTATACACCAATTCTGCGCTGCGCCTCGCCAAATTAGCCCCGGCAGCTTTGTACCCTGCAACTGCCGCACGTGAGCCGCCTTTCCGATTAGGTATACCGAGTGGCTTCGCCGGGACCCGTGAGAACCGCTTCTTATCGAATTGCAAGAAAGCCATCGCACAAGCCGCCCGAAACTCGTTAAGCCGCAAACGCGCTCCTGTACTTTCTCAGTCTTCGTGCACTTCGCGACCGGGGATGTTTATTCAACAGTCGGCTAATATTGTTTATTCGCATTCTATGTACGTTTTATATACTTCAAAGCTGCAAAGTGATAATTAAGAGACCTTATTCGTCAAAGTTATTTTACAGAATTTTTTATAATATTTTCCCAAGTAACACTGAACATATTTTACATTGATAAGGATAAGCATAAATGAATGAGTTATGTGAACAACATTATCCTTACACCATATGCGCACATTAATAATATATTATCTACGCATAATAATGTCGTTAAAAAATATTATCTTGGCTAGAGTGTATAAGGTATAAAAAACTTTATTGTCACTTTTTCGAAAATCTAATAATAATGAATATTTATATCATGCATTCGTTTGAATCAGATTTTTTATCAAAATATCCCTGTAAATATTACCCATATCTCTAACTATATCTATCTTTTGTGTGGTATTTTTCTCAGTAACGATCAAACGTTAAATATTATTTTATGTTTAAAGGGTATTAATGCAAAGTAATAAACAACATCATTTTTATGACAATTTTGGATATATGTAGTTATAGATTTATCTATTTTCCTATATACTTTACTATTTTTATAAAAAATTACAAGTCAAATCTTAATTTAGTATCAACTAATATTTAACTAAGAATTACTGGAAATTTTTACTACCTGAGCTATGAAACTTTTATGTGCTTAATAAGTGTATTGAGAGGGGACGCCGAAGTATTCGATATTAGACTCGGTTAAGTAAGTGACGCTAATGGACGTATATGAAAAGACATAGAGTGTACTTAGACCAGACAGCTATGTAAAATATTTGCTTATAACTTAGATAGGTCAATCGATAGCATTACATTTGAGAAACTTCGTTATTTTCAGCTTCGATTCATCAATAGTATTGATAGATAGCATTATTATACTCTTACCTGTCATAAAGTACATTTTCGTACATTTTAGTACATATTATTTATAAAAGTTTTAAATAAAAATACAAATAAAAATTTTTTTGAGCAAGATCAAGAATTAAATGAAATATATAATAGTGAATTAAATTGTAACAAAGCATTCATCATTTCCGAATTTCATCCAAAAATTTTTTAATCAAAAATTTTTATTTTTTGATACATAAATTAAACTAACATAATTTTATATACAGTGGCAGTAAATGTATTCAATTTTAATATTAAGATAGATGAACTAAAGATTACATTTAGGTTCCATTTGCATAGAATTACGAAATGAGAGAGGTTGTAAATTACACAAGGGGTAAATGGTACTTATTGTGAATACGTGATGATTTTGAATTGTATACATGATCTAGTTTATAGATGCAATACTTATTGTATAGTACCACATTGCAGTTGACACTCTAGTAGAAATTTAAGCAGGTTACTAGCCAGCTCTTAGGCATAATTAACAAGTTAAATCAAGTTTCATTTCTAATTAAATAAAAAATTTTAGGTTTAAAAAGAGGCACGAGTAGCAGTTATATTATATTTTAATATATCTCGTCAGAATCCAGGTACAAAAGTTAGCTAATTATTCTTAACTATTTTCGCCACATTATAGTATGTGTATCCAAATGCGTTACGTGTAAATATATTATGATTTTAGTTAGAAGTTAATATTTATCTACAATTATCTTTTCTTTATGAAGAAATTAAAACCTGTATTAAAAATAAAATATTATGGTTGCATTGTTGTAAATAAGAAAAACAATCGAAAATGTAGGCTTGGCATTTTGGCATACTTTCATAAATTATATCACTTGCACGAATAAACAGCTATCGAAATTTTCGCTATTGAAAATAGGTAAAGCTGTGTAAACCCCTTCACTAAATTACCTTTGTACTATAGTTAATTTTATGGATTTAAGGTTCCATTTAATTAACACGTTGACCATAAAAACTGGTCAATTTTCTATCAGGGAGCCAATGGGTAGTAAACATTTTAGTGTGCGGTGCACATTTGTGCTTCGCTCGCACGTATCTATATGTGCAAAAATCTAGCCTCATATACCGTTGTATTAATTTTACAAATCTGTTTATGTTGTAATTACATTCAATCACAGTAAAATAATGTTCGTCTGAGTCGATTGCGATTTAAAGCTCTGTAGCGTTTGTATGTGTCCAAATTTTTCTTTTAGTTTTTATAATTGTAGGACTTTAGAGTAACTAAGTAATTCATGTTTTAAATAAATTGAATTTTTTTATTTAGAATATCAAACATAAATATATAAAAATAAGAATGCTTGACTTCTTTGTACTGAAGAGATAAAAATCTTCATATACTTTATTTACTTTCTGGACACGTTGCTACATTGAAAATGTTTTTTAGAGTATCCAATATTCCAACAACCAGAGAAAATCGTTATATACCTAATCGTATTGCATAGATTATTTTGATATATGTCATAATTATGTTCATAATTAGTAATATAAAGAACTATGATAATTATTTTAAAGGGAAACAAGAGTTTTGAAAGGTTAAATGCCAAAAAATAACTTTTATTATCTGTTCGTGAAATCCTTTTGACCATAAATTTGTATTTTTGTTTTCGTATTCAATATGTTTAATAAATTTTTAAAAATAGAATGATATTTTATAAATGTAGACTTTTCATATATATTGAATAATTCTTTTATGGCTGTTTAATATAATTTTATAAACAATTAACACAGTCATCACGAGAAATCATTGTTTAAGGGCAATTTATAAAAATTTACTAGCATGTGAATCAATCCATCGGTCCATAAGTTACAGATCCTATTCCATGTAGTGAAAAGTGCTCGTTTCGCGTGATTCGCCCTTTTAAAGGGGGTAGTACGGTTCATGGGTTAGCCATTAAATTCCTTTTACAACTATTCACAAGCTCGAAAGAACCGATCTATGCAGAAGATACATGTCCATTACAAGTTGGAGGTCCCGGGAGAAGGTCTGAGTCGATCGTGAAGCTTTGACCCTCGTCCGCAAAAAGACGCCCCGGATGGAAAGCATTTCCCTTCATTAGCATGGCGCGGGCGAAGCGCTGCGTGGCTCTACCAACTCGAACAAGCTAGCGGGCTCGCAAACAAATATCCATTCGACTGAGGCGCTTCTTGCCCTTTACTCGTTCGTTGAATTTCATGAGTATATCTTTACAATCCCATGTAAATATGGCTCAGGATAAAATGTAGCCAACTACGCGTAGAGCTCGCTCACTCCGTTTCGCCTTCAGATTGAAAGATTCGTTTTTCAATATAGCTGATGTACAACGCGGAGTACATTATGGCTCCCGAAGTAAAAGGACGCAAATATGAATATTAATTCAAGGAAATGGATTTTCCGTACACAATGAATACGAGTATGACATTGTGAGTTTCTTTCACTGTTCTTTACAGCCCGGGTGAAATGGTCAAGTGGCTTTTATTTACTGACGGGAAAGATTTCCATTGCAGTAGAAAGCGCTGAGTGTGGTCAGACACAGATCTTTAGTAATAAAATAAATCTAATTGAATTTCAAAATTTCTAATAGAGAAAAAATATGTTTTTATAACTACTCTATATCTACACGAAAGTGACACGATCTAATATCCGACAGATTTTGTCGCTATATAAATATCTTTTTTTAGCTCATTTATGTATTACAATAGCTACAAAATTATTAAAACCAGTGATTAATATATAGTGATTGATATATAAATAGTTACTATTAATTGTGTTTAATGTGATAATTATAGCCTTTCATTAGCAATAATCATTGATACGAAGTTGAAGTAATTCCGTGAAACACCAATATCCATTACACATTGGTGTATAGTCAATAAAACCCGCTCGGCACACTAAGTTTGAATGGGTAAACCATCGTAAAGTCTAATCTGGATGTCCGTCGGAGTAGTTTCGTAAAAAGATTCGATGGTAGATACGCGAATGCTATACCAATTTTTTTATCAGGAAACAAACTACAGCCATTGACAGAGGTATCGATCTATTCCATTCTTCGTTTTAAATTCATATAAAATGTTTTCTTCCATTTGATTTAAAGCAAACGATAAACAAGTTGAATACAAAATATTCTGATAAAGTTTGTTTTCACATATTCATGCCAAGAAATATAAAGCAATGACATATACCCCAGTACAGTGCTCGAACCATAGAGCAAAGGATGCATTGTCTTCGGTTATCACGCGCGATTGTGTAGCTGTACGCACCCGTAACTGAATGATCCGTGAGACCGAAGAAAAGCCTTCCGCCTAACCCCCTCGAGTTCGGTAAAGTATGCCACTAGCGCACCATAACCGTGAAAGGCATTCGCGCATCCAATCGGCAAGTAACTCTCGGAGATGGGAGATCGAGAGAGTGAGAGAGATACGAGCCGGTACTAAGCGCCACTGATCGATAGTCGTGAAAGGGGACACGCATGCGGGGACTATGTGTGTCCCGCGGCGAGAGCCTCGGCTAGGATTCGCCGCTAGTCCTGCAACCAGTGCTACCGATATTCGCGCGGACAGGCGAACCGCGGGCGCGCTTAATTGCCAATTAGATACCGGAGATTCCCGATCGGTGACGTTCCCGCCACCGCCGGCAAAGGCCCCGAGTTTATCGCGGGATTCTTGAGAGACGCGTCCAATCGCACACGTCCGACCCTTCGGTCGATATTATACGTAGGCTCCGACCCGAGTCGTATTTTGAACACGCGCTGCTCGCGAATATGCGTGCCCGCGTTTTTCAAGGGGTGCGAGTGTTGTACTTTGATACTTGGCGACGTATTGATTTTAAATTCAAAATTATGTAGGTCACTGCACTCGAAATCCCAGTTTGCGCTGAAAAGGTAACGCGCGCGGGAACGAGTAAATTTAGCTTCGGTTTGCAAGTTTGATCCGAGAGAGGCTGTAGGTGAAATTATTTCAATGCGATTGCAAAATAAGCTGTTATAAATTACAACCAGATGGAAAAAAGTTCATTCGGCTGGCAACATCTCCCGGAGAAATACAGTAGCTAGAATTATTTCAATATTTCTCTGTTTATCAACCGTGCAGACTTTAACATTTTCCTTTAAAAGGGCAGGAGTAATTATTACCTCGTAACTTGAAATCGAAGTAGGCTATCTAATCAATATTTCAACAATTCTTCGAAGCTACCGTAAAAATAGCGAATAAATTTTAGGAATTTTCAAAAATCATATTATGGCGAGGCAGAATTCCGTACAGAAGTTGGAATAGTGTGTAGGTAAAAGTAGAAAATTCAATAGAGCGTGTCGCTTGAATACAGTGAAATATATGTCTTATGACAAGCGAATGTAAAAAGTGACAATGTCTTTGCAATATATAAGAGCATAAAGCCTCGTATTTTTCCAGTGGGTTTCTCTCTTCGTTACTTTTTCAAAATGGAAGGTGGGCGTAAAATGTTTTAATCACCTCCTAAATTAGGCGAGTGCAGGAGCCGAGGAGTAGATGTACATAGACCCGATAGCCGGGGGCGAGCAGGTCTTAATACATGACTATTCATTGAAGCGCGGTGAAGAATCCCCATTTTTCAGAGGGACGGCCGGCCCTCGGGCGTAAGAGCGCGCGTCATTAACTTGTCCCCCGGGAAGAGTAACGAGGCGGTGGGCGGCAGTGACGGGGCTTAGTGGCGAGGCGGCGCGGCGGTCCCTTACATAATTCTCTGGGCGCGCAGGTAACCCGAGGAACAAGACGGCCCTGGCGCCCGGGCACAGCCTCATGGACTGGATCCGCCTGGGCTCCTCGGGGGTCGACCTCACCGGCGTCGGCGGCGTCCCCATCAAGGTGACCCTCGCCGAGCTGGCCAAGCACGACCAGCAGCAGGACGCCTGGATCGCAATACGAGGCAAGTGCCCGCGGGCGCACGGGGGCTTTGTGCCGCGGCATTGTGCGGGCTCGGGGGCCTCGAGCGCCGGAGGCCCGATTCATTGCGCGCGATAAGCGCCCCGTTTCGAGCCTCGCGAGACAATCGGCCGCTCGGAGGGCCCGCGCCCCCGACAGCGGCAGCGCGGGAGCCTCCCCCCGCCTTCCCCACCCCTTCCCGCCCCCGGGGAACTTTGCTTTCCCCGCGGCTCGTTAATTGGCTTCTTCTTCCGAGTCGACGGTCTCCCCCGCGCGATCCCCCGGGCCGATGGCTAGTATAATAAAAACCTTTGGCTTCTTAGGCATCGTCTTCAACGTGACTCGCTACATGAAATTCCACCCCGGCGGCGTTTCCGAGCTAATGAGAGGAGTCGGGAGGGACGCCACCAAGTTGTTCGAAGAAGTAAGCCAGATCGATTTCCCCTGGCCGCGGCGCCGGGGCTACCGCGCAGTTAATCACCCCTCGGATGTTTCTAGGTCCACTCGTGGGTCAACTACCAGAGCATCCTCCAAAAGTGCGTCGTCGGCAGGCTCGAGTGCGGCCTGAGCGCCGAGCTCTGGTTGGACAGCGATAAAGATAAGCAGGGTGAGTATACGTTGGCCGCGGCCGGGCCGGCTTTCCTTGGGGGGGGAGGGCCGCGCGGGCCTAATCGCCCGGTAAACTTTGTCTTTCCCCGGCAGAGAAGAGCGAGGAGAGCTCGCCCAGCGAGGCCGAGGCCGTCCCCGATCCGCCCGAAGTGAAAATGGAGTGGCGGCAGACCACCAACACCATCACCTTCTCTTACAACGCGCCGAAAGACAATCCCATGAGCGAGTGCCAGATACGAAGACTCGGCGACGCCCACTTCACCCTGCGAATGTGCCTCGAGAAGGACGCCGACATCGTAACGCACAACCTCAAGCTCGCCGAAGACGTCGAATGGCCGCCTAATTGGCAGAGGAATGCCGAGCCCCCCGAGGTATCTCCTCTCCTCCCTTTTTCGCCCCGCTAGACCCCGACTGCGCTTCTTCCCTCTTTTTCCTTCGATCCCACTTTTACGAGCATTTGTATTATATCTCCGCTAAATCGCTTGATTAATTTCGGGCTTCTCATTAAAAGTATATCAGTTTCGATTTCGCCGTTTGCTTCTTGCGCGATCGGCCGACTTAATTACCATCGAAAAAATATAACCAATTATCCAAGTATGCCTTTTGTTCGTATCAATTTGCAAGAAGTGCATTTGAATTGCAGATGGTCCTACAGTTTAAAAAGAAGGTTCGGTGCGTCTGGAAGTTGTTTGGCTCATTCCAGGTATCCGGCGAAAAGATTAATAAGTCCAAGCGGACCTACAACGAATACGAGGTGCTCGAAAACACGCCAATTTGCAAGTTAGTTCATCTTATAGTTTTGCGAGCTGAAAATTATATTCAACTGGTACCTCCTGGTAGACACGTAGAAGTTAAGATCGACGTCTCGGGTGAGTGCCACTTTATTTTTCCATCAAAATAGAAATTCCAAACCATCTTACAAGTATGCAATCGAATCAACAAAATTATTATTAGTCAATGTATGCACGTATACCAAATGATCAATATGTGAATTATTCATTGAATTTGTCGATCGGAGGATTAATTATACAATTAAATTATCAAATGATATTCCACCTTTACGAATATGTATAAAATTAAACATCATTCCATTCTAGTATTAAACAATAATTATGCGCGATCTACATGATCTAATAATCAGGTTTCTCGTAATGGGTGTATCTGCGTAGACTTGAGGTCCAATGAGTTACAAGTAGATAGAGTAGTAGAGAAAATGAATTAGCAATTGAATAAATGCAGCAAAAGAACTTTAGTCCATTGGAGGCAGGTGGAGACAAGTAATGCTTTGGCGAATTCATCAGGAGCGTTGATCGTCGGTGGTAAAAAGCCGCGGTGAAACGGGTAAAAGCCCGGCAGGGCGGTAAAAAGCGAGGCGTTACGCGGTCAGGCGCAGAGGGGCAGCGCGCGCGGCCCATTAGGGGCTGGGGGAAAAGAGCAAGGCAGCTTTTCAAGCGGCGCCCGTGTTTCGGACAGGCAAGGAAGTTTCCCGGGCGTACACGCCGGTGCCCTGGTGCCTCCACCCGGAGGACCACCCGGGCCAGGGCCGCGAGGAGGACAGCCTGTGCCTGATGGTCAAGCGGTACGAGGAGGGCGTCGCCTCGGCCCGGCTGACGGCCCTCGGCCCCGGGCAGCGCCTCAGCCTCAGCGGGAGCCTCGGCCGCTTCGACGCCCCGGCCTTCGACCGCTTCCACACGATGCACCTCCTGGCCGCGGGCTCCGGCCTCACCGTCATGCTCTCCATCCTGAAGCGCAACCTCGGGAGACGCACCCCGTGAGTGGCACTCGCCCGCCGAGTAACCGGCGCCCTCGCCCTCCCGCTCACGGTTTTCTCTGCCCTTGCAGGTCGAGCGCCAACCTGGTCACCTTCAACCGGGACGAGGAGGGCATCTTCTACGCGCGCGAGCTCGCGAGGGCCGAGGAGGCACGTAAGTGAGTATACGCTGCGGGCGCAACGCCCGGGGAAGGAGGCCTTCAATTATCGCGCCTTCTTGCGCGCCCTCGAGGATTCCCGTGGTTGACCGAGGCGTTAAGTGGATTTGCGCTTTAGCTCCTCTTTAACTTTTTTTAATCCCCCGCTTCTTAGACTCCTCTATTGACGTCCCACGCTCCTTCAACATTCTTTCCTCCAAGTTGCCTATACGCGCAAGACCCCGTCCACCTCTTCCCCTCGTTTTTTCTCCAATCACCTTGTACACCTATAGATGGATGCTTTTATTTATTTCCCCAGCGAATAGAGTTGACCCAGTCTTTTCGTTTACACCGTTGTGTAGCTAAGCACCTCCTGTACTTTACAACTTCATATTATTCTTATCGGCAAAGAGCCAACAATTATCAGTTTTTATAACTTCTTTTGTAGCGTAATGTCGAACTTGCTTTACGGTGTAAGACGCGATTTGTACAAAATGCTTCCCCTTTAAAATATTTTCAGAGTTACGGTGACGCACGTGCTGTCAGAGGCCAAGAGCACTTGGGAGGGTAGAACTGGTACGGCGACAGAGGACCTGCTCAAGGACTTAATAGGCAAACACGAACAGAATGCCTGCGTTTTTACGTGCGGACCGCCAGGCTTTATGAAACTCGCCGGAAAGTAAGTTTACGATGGACTTCTTTACCCCCCCCCCTTTTACCTCCCCCCCCTCCCCTCATACCCTCCTGTCTTCTTTAAAAGTAA
Organism: Sycophaga agraensis; assembly: GCA_018906755.1. Classification (NCBI taxonomy): domain Eukaryota; kingdom Metazoa; phylum Arthropoda; class Insecta; order Hymenoptera; family Pteromalidae; genus Sycophaga; species Sycophaga agraensis. Next base: position 366,168 of record JACCIE010000072.1, on the reverse strand, counting down.
TCAGGACCACTATCTTCTAAGATGGTAAAGTCGAGACAAAGCATATTGTACTTTGGAACGAAATCATCCATTTTTAGTTTGGGAAAGACAATTCATTACACTACACAGATTCTGATTACTTTTTTCTTGTAGAAAACTTTATACTGTATGCTATACTATTACACCCTGTTTCGATTTCCGACATACATTGAATCTGCAATTCGAGAAAGGCATAATGTAAAGGTTTACTTTTTCCTGTAACAAAAATATAATAAGTATATTCTAGAAATCTCATTTCGATAAAGTTTTGACCAAGATTCTAAATTAGATTCTAGGATTAATAACTTCGAGAATCGGAAAGAACTGTAAAATACAGGTAGAGTACTAACCGTAATCTACTTTGTGTGTGTCAATTTAATCATGATTACGAGCAAAGCAATTTGATAAAATAGAGAAGCCTATTTGTAGTATTACTTATGGTCTTGCTATTTCCCAGCGGTACATAAAGTGGCATCTAATTACTTGCAGTTCTCTACGAAACCTTGGCTGGCTGCCGGCTCAGATGTTCGAGTTCGATGGCTGAGTGGCCAAAGTACGGCCGCGATGGGCGATCCCAGCAGCGCGGGAGAGCCGCGGTTAGGACGAAAGATGGCGACTGATTGCGCTGATAGCGAGCGGGACGCGCTTTCGCTACACCAACGGGACCAGTATCAGCGCCTGTAGAGCAGTTCCTTGTGACGCACTTCCGCCTTCGAGGACGTGCGCGCGACGTCCACGAGCGCCTTTTCTCTTCGTCTTTCTAGGCGTCGAAGCCACGCTGCACGAGCTGACTCTTTCATAATCTATTGCTTAATGTAAATATATAAATATGTGAATAATAAGAAAGGGATCCATCATTCTTTGTCAAGTCTTTCAAGTTTTTCCCTTCTAGCCACTGACCTTTACCGCAGTGTCCTTCAACCGTACATATAAATACAATTCACGTTTATAATTTTGCAATGGAAGCAGTATTTATTTAATATATTTCAGTTATTTTATTTTTGTATTTCTTTAACAAATAAAGTACTGTAAAATTGGTTTTGACTTTTTGTTTCATAAAGTACACATACAAACCATCTTTTGATAAATAATCACTCGTAAATAATCCATTTTTGATAATTGTATGAAACTGAATTACTATTTCTTAATTTGAAAATAATAATTAATAAAAGGATTAATGTGTATTTTGATTTGTTTTTAAAAGCAAAATTCAATGTGTTTTAAGTACCCATATGTTTACATTTAAAACAAACATCTAAACAATTTTCTTTATTTTCCCTTGTTTATGGTTATTATTTCATGTCTAAATATGTTTTAAATTGGAGAAAAATCTTGCAAATCTAGAAAAGTTAATAACTAATTCATCATTACTATAATGGTGGATAGTTATTTAACGTGGCTTTTAAAATGAAAGTATTGTAATGCACTCGATTATACCAAATAATGATTATAAATCTTTTATATTTAATTATTCAATTCATTTATTGACTTTGTCATAATACTGACATGATAGATGCTACCTTATGTGTTCCAATATCATGAGATATCGTGCAATATACTAAAATTACAGGCGCGTAAAAATAATTATATTTACGTATTAGCCGGTATTTTCTCAAAAATCCCCGTCATCTATGGTTTACCTCTGCTCGTGCTTTGATGTGTTATATAGTGAGTTCGAAACCGCTGTAGTCCGAAACTGAAGCTGAGAGATACATCCTAAATAGTGCGTGAACGTATTTTCATTTAATTTTATTTACATACTGAATATTTATTACTACAAGTATTGCACAAAATATGTATTTAAAGTGTACTATAATTTTCGTCAACTTATTTAAATATCTGTATATTTACGCTTTATTTTTCTCAGCCAAGGTATAAACGGCTGTTTGACCCATAACATGTGTTATAGATTCACTTTCATATCCGTTTAATAATCTGAGTTTGAAATAATATAAAGTATAACTGACAATAAATCTTATAGTCTCACGTATAGTTGATAAGAGCATAAACTGGAGTGCCTAAATCTCGTTCAGGTCATAAAGGGTCCTAAGTTACCAGAAGCATCATAATTCTCTTTATCAAAACTTTGTAAACAAAGGGGAGTAAGAAGGGGTAAGAACAAAAGACGGGGTACAGCGGATGAAAGAATGCGGGCCATCAGTGAAGGGGTCGGAAAAAAAAGTTCATAATAAGACCCTGCTCCGTCCTGCACGAAGTAGAGTCTTGGGGGTGAAGGTGTCGACCGGACGCCACGTTACACGAGATGCATCTCTTCAATGAATTATGCATTAATGACTGTGGCGCTAGCTCAAGCGATTACTTTTAACAAGGTGGTATTTCGTTGTACAAGCTCGGCGCACCCGCGAAATTTCGTATACATACACAAGAACTGCATAAGATAAGGGGGCTTCATTTCGTCAAACAATGGTGAACAATTAGTGCTAACACTCTCGGCCTGCGACTAGAATTCCTTTTACATCCATATGTGAATAGTGTACTTCTCGTTGCTCTTACTTTGTCGTTCTCGTCTAAGCAGCGTAAATCCTATAACTGCGCAACTACTAATGTACGACTCTTTTCGTAAACCGGATGTCTCTGGGACGCATTGTTACTTAATTTATTCATTATTCATCATAAACTTGTATACCATTAGAATCGTAAACAAGGCGAATCAGAACATTCGTTTAATTTTTGTTTCTTTATAAATTTACTGCATTCTTTTGAATCATACTTAATCGAATACTTGTTAGTTTTTAAAAATGTTCCATAGTGCTTTTCTAACCTGTTGACTAGCACAAAAAATTTGTATTCAATTGACGAAACAGATTTAAAATGTTTTTGATTTATAAAAAAAAACGATTGCATCTACCCATTTTATCCATCATTAGCTTCGGATATGTAGTTCATTTGCTTTATTAATTCATTATCCAAATAATATTTTAATTATGAAATTTTAATTAACTAGTCTATTATAGTTACTATACTACAGAATATTATATCTATATAGATTCTGAATTATGATGGTGCATAAAGTATAAGTCAGAGCAATATCGACCATAACTCAAAAATATGGCGAATATTTGAATAAGCAGTCTTTTGATTCGTGGAAAGACTTTGCACTCAGCGGAATAATTCTTAACAGTATTCAAGGATGTTTTAATATACGCTTATGTAGAACTATGCTTTCAAACAGTTTAAAAATATATAAAAATAACCTTAGTGCAATCTTTCAGCCATTTATCGCATGAAGAATATATCATTTTTATCATTTTTTATTACATTAATTCCTATTTAAAAATAAAAATGATACAGAAGGAGGTGCAAGGAATATAATTGAAATTAGAAGTAGTTCTATAGACATTACAATTGTTAACAATTTAGAAGTTTAGAATTTACAATTTGTACATTATTATTGCATCTTTTATGACGCGCTACTTAAAAATTGGAGCAATATTATGATTCTTATTTATAGCGTGTTTATAAATAACCTATTGATACTTTAAGATTTATTACCAATAATTTTACTGCTTTATCGTTTCGTTTTCATATTTACATGTACAATTAAACTGTGTAATTCGAATATTGTGACTTGATCTCAAACTTGAAATAACTTTCATCTAGTTCACTATGGGATCTTTGATTATATTCACAATAAAATGAAGCACGATTTTTACAGTTTTTCATCTTCTAAAGCTTTAGCTTAAAATTTCCTAACTAATTTGTTTAAATTGTATAAAATATACTAAACTTTCAATCAAGCTAATTTTTTTAAATTTACACTAAACTTTAATTGGATAATACAAAAGTTAAAAAAGTAATTGAAGAATTTTACAATTTTTTGTGAACAGTAAATTTGGGAATTTTCCATGTTTACTAATATTACAGATAATACCTTAGATACTAAAGTATTGAACATTAATTCGATCTTTTTTATCTGGCATAATATTCTGCGTTGTTTGTTGTAGTGTCAAAAAATACACGTAGATAAGAGCTTTCAATGTTACATTATAATATCGACCTTTTATATTAGACTCGTAATTTTTATGGATATGCGGTTTTAATCCTTTAATACGTAAAACTGTATGGAATTATCAAAATTTTTTTTGAATGAATTAAAGCTTGTTAACAGGACGGAATTAAAAAAAAGTCACAAAAATTACAAAAATTTATCTTTTCATTATATCACCATTATAAAGATTGAAAAAAAAATTTTTTAAATAAAATATTTTAATATTCTTCATACTAAAATACTAGAATATCTCAACGATGATAGATACACGTACAATTGTTATTCAGTAGGAAATTCATTGTATTTCTACCTCAATATTTCTCATATTTAATATTTCTCTCGGTTGACGATAATGAATTGTTCACATTGAAATAAAATTCATAAAAGCGTTAAAAAATAGAAATAGGACGTATTGAATTAAAATTTAAACGTTGAGCGTCACATAGCAAACAGAAAGTATAAATATAAAATATGTTTTTATTTAGAAGACGTATATAGTGATATATATTTTAGTTACGAAGATTTATGTCAGTGTTTTTGCAGAATATAAACAAACGCTCTAGGAGAATTTTAAGAATTTGGTCCCAGGGCGAAAGTAAAAGATGGAAGTAGGGACAGAATGAAGAAGTAATTTGAGGGAGCTTACTTATTAAAGGAAATGGTGTTTGTATCTTGTTTAGGGAAGCTGTCAGTAGTGCAGTATTATTGGACATGAGAGGACGTTCTAAGCAAGAATTAGGTGTAGGAGTCAGGATCTACCGACTATACTAGTGAATAGACAAATGAACACGTAGTTTATTATCATAAATTGTTGGTACTTGAGCGATATTTCAACATTAGCACGTTTAATGTAGGTTCCTAAAGTTACTGACTTGTTCAACAGATAGGCACAACTATAGCCATCCCTGAAAAATAAATATGCAGATATATAATCATCGGTCGATAGACTTTGGTGCATTTCAGATTGCTTGTAGGGAAAAGGAAGCGATCTCTCTCAACGATATACGTATGTTACATGGCTATATTAGGAAAAATAGCTGCCAGCGTTAATTAGATGCAGTAAAGCAAGGGTAGAAGACTCGAAGTAATCCCTCGTTATTCTGGAAGTCTTTTGTATTAACCGTTTTGCCGAGGAGGGCTGTAAGGGCTAAAACTATTCATGGAGTTTAACGTTTTTTCCAAGTACTTTGAAAAAAGAGCAATAGGTGGCGGAGGAAAATCGCGTATTTACGAGGAAAGTTGATTCTATTGGCGCACACTGCAGTCGGTCCTCGAGGGCAAGGAAGTTAGGGTGATACGTAGACGGGGATGGAGGTAGATGGAGCACAAGTTGGAGGAGGTGCTCCCGAGGCGCGAGTTGCCGGGCGGAAAACCGCGGGGCGCTCGCGCGGCCTAGCGCAAGAAGGGCGCATCCCGCGTCGCCCGGGAGACGAGCGCAATTGAATCGAGAGATTATAAAGAGCTCGGAATCGAGTTCAAGATCAGGCTGGCGGCGGTGGGGCGCCGATAATAGTCGGGGGGCCGTGAGGGCAGCCGCTCGGCGGCAAGGCCGGCGCCTCGCGGGCCGCTGCCTCCGAATTAAGGGCGCGGGGGAGCCGAGGGGAGGGCCCGCGTGCGTGCGGAGGCCGCCGGCCGCGCCGCCCGGCTCACCCCCGCGTTCCTCTCCCGGAGGCGCGCGCAGCGCGGGAAGCGCCGCGGGAGAAAGCGCCGCGGCGGCAGTCGCGCGACCGCCTGCGCCGCGCTCGGACCTCGCCGCGCTCGCGCCCGCTCCAGGCCCCGCGTCCAGCCGCGACTCCCACGTGCCCGGCCGCCGCTAAAGAGGTAAGATCTCCTTGAGCAGCCCTGGACCGCCGAGCGCCGCAGCCCCCGCCCGCCTTCCACGCGCCAAAACGCATAATTACTCGCGGCGGCGCGTTCCTCCCTTCCGCGCTCCCGCCGGGAACTCGCTGTCCGAGCAATTCAATTTCGAGTGGAAAGAGGATTGGTTGCCCCGGTGTTTACACAGTTGTGTGCCGCGAAAACAGGTCGAATCTCCTTTAAAGCCTATTGCGGCTTTGAGCTTTTATGCGCCGAGTCAAAATTCCTTGGCTCGCTTATCGTAATTTTTATCCCAATAATTGACCCGTCTCTGAAAAAAAGGGGGACCTACTTTCATTGGCCTGCTTTGACAAAAAAGACAATACGTATAACTGGACATTGCAGGCGTATCGTATATAGCGCGTCCATCCCGAGCTCAATGAGATGCTTAAAATTATACATCCGTGACTTTCTTAATGCTCGCAATCGACCGCTGCTAAGGCGATAACTTTTTAATGCGAGAGCAATTTTATTTAGTATACTAATTACTTTAAGTGTCATAAAGCTATTGCAATTTTTCGATAAAATCTTGCATGCGCAGAGTATCTTTTTAATCTGAAAAATTTGTGAATTACTTTGGCGGAATCCTTGTCAAGACGCTACCATTACTTTTATTACTTTTATTTAAATTTTGTCTTGATTTTATTGAGTATATACTTCATATTCTTGAGAATAAAGTTCTCGGTATATATATATATTTGTAATTAGCCGATTGGTCATTAGTAAAGTTTTTTTCACGAAACACGAAAGATGCTTATATATAATAATGCACTATAGTTAACACTTGCATATATTAGTAAGTGTAAAAGCGAGATAGTGAGCGTTAATAAGATCTGTCATCAGAGACTAATTAAAGTAATAAATTAACAATTTTCCCTAATGAATTTTATACATTTCAATTCATTTCATTCCCGCATTCCTTATTTTACCCTATGCCTTTCGTTTTTCCTCTCCCTTTTTGTACTTTCCTATTTCTACGTTCGTTTTTTCAGTTTCTGTGACTTCTCTCCTCTCCATTCATTTATAGATTTGTTTTACTTTGTCTCTACATGATGATATCAATTTGTCAACGTGGTCTTTCACATTGCACTACATATTTTTTCTTCCAATAATATTTGCTTTAAAAATAAAAAATGATTTCAATATTGCATTTCAGTTTAAAATTAAACATATTAATTGTTAAAAGTTACCGAATAACGGATAAAACTTATATGAATTATTCTTATATTCGACGTTAACATGCTTTAACTTCAAAATTAAAAGCAAGTCTATATATAATTCGATTTGGTATGCGCGGAAAGAAATTGAAGTCGAACAACGAAAATTGGTACAAAAGCTGAGGGCAATCAAAATTAGTTGAAGCAATGCTGAAACTTGATGAAACATAATTGGAGACTAAATTTCTGCCAAACTTGTTCTATAATTTACCTAACCGGAAATGAATAGGACGATGTAAGGACTTGACTTAAATATGGAGTAAACTTTTAGTAGAGTAATCTATTTTATGATTCCAAACATCAAATGATGGCCTATTGATTTTTAGTTTGTAATGCGTGAAATAACATTTTATTAAATAAGTTTATTTTATTAATTTTAAGTGAAATCTTACAGATTTTAGAGTGTGTAAGGTAGCTAGTTTTCTGAATGCTTAGTCAACCAAACTTTAGATCTTTCAATTAATTAAAGTTGCTCAAGTTTTGACGAGCGAACGGCAGAATATAACAAAAAGCTTTCCGTCGACGATCGACGAGTGAATGAATCAATAGTGAAAGTGTCTATAGAAATAGTTTGTTTGCAAAAAGGTGCTGTTCTATGACTTTGGTACATAGTTCTTCTCGCACTTTTGCGTAGGATGTCATTGCTCCTAGATTAAAGGGAGTAGTGTATTTTTTTAATATCCATGTCTCAATAGTAACAAATCCTAAGTATGTAATAAAAATAGCTGAAGAAAATTGTTACATGTAGTAAAGTATCGTGTAGGGAAGGAAAGCTTGATATAAGATCAAATATATCGTATAATAATGAGATATATGTGTGTGATAGATTTTGTCTTAATTTGACGTGTCAGCATTGAGTGAGGTTTTCGAATGAAAAACAAATTACCATTAACGAGGAAAGAATTTTGTTTTCAAAAGAATATATAGGATTTCACATGTATCCTCGTCGTTGAATTCCGGAATATTTACTCTGGCGGGGGAGAGGAAGCGATGGGGCTCCAATGGAGCGCGGAATAATGGGAATATACAGGGGATAAAGTGATTAAAATAAAGCACGGCTATAGATCTCGCCGATAATTGGGAGGAAAAAAGACGGTCGAGGGCCGGTGCAAGCGGGGACGCAGTTGTAGAGACACAGAGAAAGCCCGGCAGCCGCGATAGATCCGAGGTCGCAGGGACGGGAGCCAGGAAAATCGCTGAGTTGGTAGGATAAAAGCTCGGAGCGCGTAATTTTTGTCTCGGCGGGCGCGCGCAGGCGGCTGCCGCCTCGAAAATTTATTCAAAAACCTCCGGCGGGCTATCGTTTGGGCTTTTCCGGGGGCGCGAGCCGCAGGCATCGCGAGCGGGCCATTTTTATACACAATAGGAGGGTCGACATGGAGGAATAAGGAGCTCGGCGAACCCTCGCGCGCTATATACGCGCATTGAAACTTTCCGCGTGGAATGCCGGCCGAGCGGCTGATGGTACACTTGTACCCTCGTGTCGTATCGGCCCCTCGGAATAGGTATCCCCCCCCGCGGCCCGGGGAAATAGCTCGGCAGACGGATTACCCGTTACATTTAAATATCAGCCGGCGCGTTCGACCCCGGAATTCGGTCTCCTTTGGGGGATTCGTAGGGCTGCGTCCGCGCTCTCGCCGGCTAATGCGCGCACATACGTAAAAGGACGAATTGTCCGAGTGCGCGGGCGAAGAGGAGGGCCAAAGGCGCAAAAAGTATTTTAGCCCGATAACTCGCGGCCGGTCGCTTTTCAAAGGATGCAGCGCGGCCCACTGCGCCCCTGTGTTTTTCCCGGGGAAAAAGTTGCGGCCGGCACTCGCGCGTTTCGCGGACGCTAGAATTCGCCCTCGGGCTTTTATCTCGCCCGGGCGACCCTCCCGGGGCCCTCCTGCCTCCGCCCCCCCAAAAAAAACAGGCTAAACAGAAAGAAGTCGGAAAAAAAAAAGTCGGCCGAGTTCGATGCACCGCGAGGGGAGAGAGGCGGCCCCGTAGGTGGCGAAACGGCCGCCGGATACACGGAGGACCGCGCGATAACGAGGAAGTAGCCGCAAGCCGGACAAGTGTTTCCCGAGGACGCTCGCTCGGCGAGGCTCTGCCCAAGGAGCGAGTGGTCCGTATATATCGAGGCGCTCCTTCCACGCTCTTCGGGAATCCGTAGACGCGTTATTTTTAACGCGTCTCATGCGGGGGAACGGGCCGGGGTTCGATTACACCGCGGGGGCAATTAAACGGCTTTCGGAGGGCAGCGATAGGGCGATCGCTTTTCATCCAAACTTTAATCGGGAGAATCGGGGAGTTTTTTCAATAAATCTCGAGCGCTGCTTAAAAAATTCTGCCTTGGGATCGGAGTTTGCAGTAGATAAGCGGAATTCAGTTATGCCACGGGGGAGGGAAAAGGTCGTTAAAGCATTCTAACGGATAAGCTCCAACGAGAGCCGCCGTGGAGCATGCATTAAACATGTTAAAACAGATTTTATAGGTTTAGCCCCCATAAATTAATTATAGGGCTTGATAAAGAAGTCGGTTGGGTAGAAAAGCATCGAAGAAAAGACCCCGAAACGAGCAGTCAAGAGGTCGAGTCACAAGCGCCGGCCGCGCACCCCTGCGAAATGAAAGTTTGGCGGGGCCGTAGTTGGCTTATCAAGCCCTAATGAATATCTCAGATAAACGCGGGCCGGATTCTTCCGGGCGGCGCTATGCAGAAAGGATGCCGCGCAGGGGCGCATATTGCGCGGCGGCCGATAGGTCGGATCGGCGGGGATACTTCCATCGGGAGCCGCTCGGAGGCCGCGTAATGAAACATCCCTGGTAAAATATTCGGAGGGGCCGGGCCAATAAGAGGGCCGGAGGAATTGAACGAGCGCCCCGGGAGCGCGGGGCATAAACATGGCCGGCGGCGATTAGGGGCGGGCCGCAAGGACGCGGGGGCCGGCGATAAAAGCCGGCCGAGCCCCGGCAGAGGTCTGACTCCCGGGGAGTGAGCGGCGCGGCCGGATCCCGCGGGTCGCGGGGGCTCATCGCCCGGATGACCGGGGACCTCGGGCGGCTCAAATTTGCCGCGTCGTCAGCCGACGCCGGGCGTAACGGTTATACGCGCCACTCGGCACCGAGGGGAGCCTTTTTTCCCTTTTTCCCCCCGGGCGGCAGCCGCGACGCCCCGAGTGCGTTTAACGAGGTGTCACTCGGAGCGCGCCCGTCGCTCCTCCCCTTATACGGCTGATCCCCCGGCGACGCGGAGGCCCTCCGATCGACCGCAGCCTCCCCCGGAGATGTATCCGCCCATCCGGGGGGGGAAGGCTCCTCCGCCGGCTCCCTCCCCGTCCAGCCGACCCGATGACCGGGGGCTAATTTTCACTTGGACCGACGCGCGGAGGTTGGCCGCGGGGGGCGGCACGCGTAGCGTCAGATGGGCTCTCGTTAGCGGCGTGACGCCCGCGCCGGGGGAAGCGTCTTCCTCGGGGACGCCGGCTGGGCCGGATTACGCGGGGCCAACGAGGAGGCATGGCGCACCGGGCCCCGCGGGGAGCGCCGGGGATCCCGGCCGACGCGGAGATAAGTCGGCCGGCTCGCGCGAGCCGTAAGCCGAGGGACAAACCGCTCGCCGATTGTTCGGCCCCGGCGCCGCGGGTAAAATCAATCGCGGCGGCCCGGCAAGCGCGCCTAATCGATATATCGGCTTCTTAAAATCCCCGGCCGCGCGAATGAATGTTTCAGTGGCGCCGGCAGCCGCTCCCCATCCATTATTCAAGGAGTATACGGCCCTCCAAATATTCCCGGGGAAAGTAAGTCGCCGGCTGCTCAATCCCGGCGGCGTGTCTCCGCGCGCATTTCCCTACCTGCGCCCGTAAGGCCGGCTTGCGCCAAAAAAAAAAAGAGCTCAACGGCTTACCCGGGCAGAAGAAGAAGCCGCTGGCCGGAGGGGGCGTCAAATAATTAATCGCGAGGCTCACCCACCCCCGGAGGAAGACATAGGCGCCCGCGCTGCGCTAAGTATTTGAAAAATCCCGGGGAGAAGTGGGGCCGATAAGGTCCGCGCGGAGGAGCCGCGTCCCGGATACAAGCGGCCCGCACGAACAAAGCCCATATATTCATCTTAATCTCGGGGGCAACTTTTCTTCCGGCCGGGCGCTTTATCTCCCGGGCGGCCCTCGTTAATTCATTAAACTGCGTCGCTCGGGGACGGTTTTGGCCGCCGGGACAACAAGGCGATAAGCCGCGCCTCCGCCCGGATCGAGCCTGATTAACGCGATCGAATATCCACGGGGGCGGCGCTCGGGGGAATTAAAAATTCCCCCGCATCGGCCGGGGCTTCGAATTAGTCCCCTATTAGGCACCTCGTCTCCTGCCTCCCCGGGTATAACTGGCCCCCTCCAGTTATATTTCCGCGCGGAAACTCGCGAGCTTAGGCTAATTTTCATTTCCGGGGCCGGATATTAGCCCCCGCACACCTGGTCCGATCTCCCCGGTGGCCGAGGCTCGGCTCCTGTAATTAAAAAATTCTTACCACTCCGCCGGGGTGATTAATGGACGGAGTTGCATCGCGCCTTCCCTGCATTCGCCTTGTCCCGCTCCAACTTTTCTTCTCGCTCGCCTTCCGAGTTTATAACAATACGTCACCGTGTAGCAGTGGTACAAGTCCGAATTCCAATGATTGATCATCCCGCGGATTCGCGGAAGAGTTTTCTAATCGCCATTAATACCCTAAGCTAGATCGGAATTTATTCCCCCTTAGATTCGACTCAATTTATTGAGCTATCGGCAAAACTGTCGAATTAATACATTCAATTGCGCTGTGAAGCTTCATGAAATTTTTAGCCCCTCGCTGCTGTGCAGGTAAAAAGTTGTCCAAAACTTTTAAAGTCTTCTATCAAGTTTTATTTGGTATATGCATTGTATTTAGTGTCAAAACAAAATAGTAATTATAATTGCGAGGTTATGAAGCTATGCATTAAAAGTTTGTACGAAACATTTGCATTACAAGTATACACAAAACAGACAAACTTTTGTTTTAATTTTAATACCTTTGTATAGTAGTGACAATTTTATTACAAATTGAAAATTCACCGGCTTGCTTACAATGTAAATATATGCATAAAATAAAGAAATGGAATGCAAGGATTGAAACGACTCGAGCGTGATACGCTTGTTACTTTTCAATGGTTTTCCTCTGCAGCCTGAGCTACACATTGTTTGTGCGAATTCTATCCACAGCCGAGTAAAATTAATAATTACACGTCGCGTGCATGGTATTCGTGTAAATGAATTATCAATAATCATTTGGTATCGCAAGATATTGTTAGTTTTTATATCACTTTACAAGGTACATAGTGCGCCAAATGAAATACCTCCCCATTTCCATAAAGACGAATACTCGACATTTTTGAGATCAAATCTGTTTCGCGCTTATATTTTATTCATCGATACGTGACCAAGTTTAACGTTGTGACATTGAAAAATTTCAATAAAAGAGATTACCATTGATATAGAAAGCATTAAAAAGCGCTTTGCCGTGCGTTCAATTATACTCCGCAAACTCGACAATGCGAGAGAAAGGAGGCAAAAAATAATAATGATAACGGTCTCGAACAGTTCATTTACAATTCAGATGTACGATTTTCCCGTCAAATCCCGAGACCCATTTTACACCTCGCGTCGCGTCTCTCATTCCGACAGAGCGGACGGGAGCCGAGCGAGATTCGTTGATCTAAAATCTTGGCCGAGAAGAGTTGGGAGGGGAAAAAATCGGTAGCTCCGGGCGTTGTGTAACGTATAGCAACAGGACGAACGAGCTCGCGAGCTCATGGGAGAACCAATCTGTGCCCGGGGCGAAATCACGTAGAGGCAGTCCTCGGGCAGTCGACTCTTTTCCAGGGCAATACGGCGGCGAGTGACGCGCGGACGCCTTAAAAAGTGTTATACAAGCCGGCCGCGTAATAATAAGAGCCGAGTGCGCGAGTTACGCCTCCTTGTCGATATTTATGCGCGACGGCGTATCTTTCTATTCGGGGAGAAGCTGCTCAAGCGAGACTTTAATGCCAACACTCAATAGCGCCGGTGGCGCAATAACGAAAAATTCCGAATAATCAATCTTGATAGTCCGTGAAATAATTATATAGAAAGCAATATTACTCGAGTCGTTTTATTATTTTATGCGGCGTATTTATGAAAGTATATAACCGAGCTCTATTACAAATCAAGATTTTGGCATTGATATTACAATATCACGAGGAATGACTTGAACTGTGAATTAACAAGCTGTAATTTTTGCTGTTGTACGTGTAATTGTAATGTTGATTATTTGAAATTTGGGTTGCAATTTCCATTGGAAAACTAGCAATTTATTTATAGAATTCTACCTGTTTACTCGTATAATGAGCTCATTTTGTAATAACTGAGAAGTGCATCTTGGGCGTTCTTATTTTTATGCTTTAAAGCTTCGTTAGCAGCGCACTTTCATGAATAGAAATACTTTTTAAAAGCAGCCGTTGCTATATTTTATGTTTGATTTTTATGAAATTGATTAAAATAAACTTTGTCTCGTAAATTATTGTTTTTAAAGAGGCGTAATATTATTTTAGAGATTTATTATTGCCCCCCCCCCCTCCTTAAAAGTATAGCAATGTATACGGAGCATAAGCATTCGTAGTGCTCTCACTTCTTCAGATTTCCATAATAAGTCTTCCTGGACGCATTTATTTAAATCGCGGTGAATGCAGTCGCCGCGCGCTGATACAGGCTTGCGTATAATGTATACCTGGGGCGTGGAACTTGTTTCTCACGTGATCCATCAAAGATGAAGTGTAATTGGCTGTAAATGTGCGCGCGTGAAAAAAAGGGCGGGGGGGGGTGGGGAAGAAATATCGAGCCGACGGGCGTTGCGTGCCCACGCGACCACATAATCGTTAAACGCCGCTCTTTTCATTTTTGACCTCGAAATAAACGGCCGGCTGTCGTCGGATTTTCACACCTGGCCGTGCAGCTCTCGGCGAGTTCTTGGCGAGTGCCGCGGCAGCGACCTCCGGCGGACTCCTTTTCTTTCTTTCGTTTTGCGAACGTATACATTTTTGGGCACGCCGGGGGGTCGCGATGTCGTTATTCGATCGGCCGGGAGCACCGAGAGCGAAGAGATAGTCCTGCTTACTCGGGGGGAAGATCGAATAGAAAGCAATTCCTCCGGCTTGTGTGCGGCCCAGCTCCCGACGTCTATCGAGGATGCAGCTTTTAAAAGCGGTGCGCCATCCCGGCTGTTGTATAACGGCCCCGTGCGGGGGGCTATCGACATTTTTCGAATCGACTGCCTCGCTTATGAAATCGATTAACGGCCACGCCATCCATCTCTGGTACATACATTACTATAGATCCTTATCTTTGCCTTTTTGCCATTGGCCTCCCTCGAACTGTCACGGGGAGTGCGCGCGGATTCCCAAAGCGCGCGATTGTGCTCTCGCAGCGCAGAAATCGATCGAGTCTAGTGGACAACCCTCGAGATTGTAAAGCCGAGCATATTCACTAAATACCGTCACTTGAGCGAGCAAGTTTTTTTATTAACGGTAGATCCTAGATATCTACTGCGCTGAGACTATTGCAGATTCATCCGAGGACTCATCTATAAAAGGCAAACATAATAAGAACTTATCTTTTACCAATGGTACTGTGCACTTTAAAGAGATATAAGCGTTAAAAGTTTGCAAGAGCCAACTATGACAATAACAACTCACAACGATTGTAGTAGATAATCCTCTCAAGCCCGATTCAATTAGAGATGAAGAAACTATTACAAAAAGATTACGAGTTTGTAACTTTTGAGATAGAGGCGGTCTGGAATTGCCCTCACTTTGTCAACTTATATGTTTATACATATGTGTGTGCGCGCGCGTGTGTGTGTGTGTGTACAGATATGTGATAGCGCATGTGCTGCAAATTTATCGCTTTACTGCGTCTACAAATTTTCCTTTATACGCCGCTGCGCACTCCTTCTCGAGCTTCCCCTTATCCTCCCCCTCTCCCCGTTACTTCGGCCTCTAGGGAATTTTCACAACACGAAAACACTCATCGCCGTCCTCGCTCACCTGGCGCGGTTAAGTATTTCGATTGACCCTGTCGATTCTTTGCGGCCGTTGACCAACCTTCTGAAAGCGCGAATACGAGGCAATCGGGTATTTGCATTTCATACATAAATAAATCGATTCCTGAAAGCCATATAAATGTTCGGATCTGCTGGGCGATCCACGATGCGGTAACACTAAACTGGGCGCATCATAACTCTTCTTCTGATAATCAATTTAATGGGAATGAATCCGATAGCTGAGAAAATTTGAATATCAAGTAGAAAAATGACAGCTGATAATACTCCTGTCGTGCATGAAAAACATCTGTCATTTCTCCACTGCAATTATCATACATTGATTGGTGAATCGATGAGACCTTATTTTGCAGCTTAATATGTGTACATTGAAATATTTTATAAAGGTATCGGAAAATTAATTAACCACGCAATTTTAGTATATTATATAATTTAATAATTGAAACAATGTAAAGACCGGTTAATGAATGATTACCGTATTTATCAAAAGTGTAAAAAAAAACAGGTACACGTGTAACTATAGTCTTTAAATTTACCATTCTGCACTGGCAATGGACATGTGCATAATTACATAAAGCATCATTTTAAATAGCAGACGACCCTTAATTACATTTGAAGTTAGATCATTAAAATTGAAAAAGAAATAAATGGAGGTTAATATATAGAGTAACAAAAAAGAGCTTAAAATTTGACATTAATCGCGGCCGATCGCACAGGCATAAAAGTTTTGTCGTCATTTTTCATAAAGCACATATATAATACAAAGCAGCTACTCGATGCTACTATATTCATTAGCATAAAAAATGCCACACCTTAAAAAATGTTGAATATTTAGTTAGTATTTTTGTGAAAGAATTCTTTTAAAAGCACGTCCACCGTCATTATTCATCGGTGCAATGCATCGTTGACGGTTTCTTTCCTGCATTTATGGCTTATCAATTGTGCATAAGGTTCATGCGCCAGTGCATATACGGCTGCATAAAGGACCGATACCGATCGCGTATTATGCAGTCGGTTGAGGAGAAAAAGCGCGAGAATCGCGAGACAATCCGTTATCGGCACTGTTGTCGCGGTAGGTCTTGGTCCTTTCAGGAGCCGCGCGATTGAATCCTCTTACGATCGAACGCGCGGCCGGGCATTTGTGCGAATCGGCCCGTGGCGGGAAGACGGGCGCGCGGGCGGTGAGAGCGGGCTAACGGAGCAGGTGAGAGCGCCGGGCCGGCGGAAAAGTCGCCCCGGCTCGCAGGGCCGAGCGCCCGAAATACTCCGCATAATTAAAGCTTGGCGCAAGGAGGGCGCGGCCTTCCTCGCGCCGGCGGCCGGCTGTCGCGCGCCTCCCCCCCAGGAGACGACGCGGCCTCCGGGCGACGCGCGAGGCGCACTCGCCAAATTGACGGGGGGTCCCCCCCCCGCTAGCTCCGGGAAAAAAATCGGGTCGGGACAATTATCGAGCGCGCGCGCGCCGAGTTATGGGGATCCCCGGGGCCGTTATTGCACGGGGCGGGGCCGCGCTTTTTCTCCCGGCTACGCGTGACCGCGGTCGCGATCCTCTCGCCGGGTAATTAGACTGCTCTTTTATTCATGGGCGGGCTCCGCGGGGGCCA
The DNA here is from genome assembly GCA_018906755.1 of Sycophaga agraensis. Classification (NCBI taxonomy): domain Eukaryota; kingdom Metazoa; phylum Arthropoda; class Insecta; order Hymenoptera; family Pteromalidae; genus Sycophaga; species Sycophaga agraensis. Next base: position 349,380 of record JACCIE010000072.1, on the reverse strand, counting down.
ACGCGTGCCTGTCTCGTTATAGGAAACGCCGGGGGTACGGGCGGGGGGAGTCAGCTGGCCGGCTTGGCGGGAGGGAGCCGGGATCACGTACGATATTTCTCGCGAATCCGGGACGGCGCGAGGCGAAGTCATCTTTCGCTGGGTATTAAAAAAAAAAAAAAAAGGTGCAGGGAGCGCGGGACACTTGATCAAAATGCAGATTCCTCCCGGGGTGTGCATATATATACAGGCGCGCTCGCGTAACTTCCGCAGTTGATCCGCCCCGATAAAATTTGATGATTCGAGAGCGTCGGATGCGCTCCAAGCCGCTCGAACTTTAGAATCGGCGAGTAATTTAAGAAGAACCCTTGAAATCTCGATATGCACGAAGTCGGCCGAGGCGCAAACATAAGTTGGAACGATCCCGGCCCGCCGTAACTCGCGGCCGTAACGCCGGACGGAGAAAAAAGGGGGGCCCCCGCTATTCCTAGTTATTACGCGGCCGACGCCTCGTCCCTTCCGAGCCGCGGACGCTTTGGGAGCAGGGGAAGGTCCTCGGACTGGGTAAACAAAGATAACTCTCAGTTTCTCTTCGGCAGTCTCGCGTACGCGCCCGCGCGCTTAACAGGGCCCTCAAAGCCAGTTTCCAAAGGAGCCGGCGTGCATTCGCGAGGCGCGCCCGCGCGTTAGTCACCCCTCCAAAGTGTTATAGCGGGCCGATGCCACGGTTAGAGGGATACACCCGGCCGAAAGGGCGCCGTAACCTCGCGCGTCGCGCCAGGACCGAGGCGAGCCAACCCAACAGGTGCACGCGTGTGTGCGGGCTCGGGCGTACCTGCCGGCGACGGGCCTACGGCGGCCGCGAATTAGCCCGCGGTGAAAGGTACGGCCGCCGGGAAAAAGCCGGCGCTATGCGCGCTCCGCCGAATCGATATTATACGTCGGCCCCCGCCGGCGCCCCCGCCCGCATTGAGATGTTCCGTCGGCCGACTTTTCGGCGGACGCGCGATATGTAGGCCGGGGGATACAGGCGCCCGAGGCCGGGGAAAAGGCCCGTCGCCGGCGCCTTATAAGGCCGACCGGCGTATACGCGTGGATATCGATTGGGCGGCCGAATTAAAATTTCATTTTTGCCCGCGCAGCCTCCCTTTCTCTTGCGGAGGGCTCCCCCCGGCTCTCCCATTAGGAGCCCCCGGCGCGCGACGCCCGCCGCCCCGCCTCCCGTTATATTGATACGCTTTCAATTGTCCCGGGGCCGCGGCGGCGCCCCCGCCGATTCATTCCGCCGCGCCGCGCGAGATTCAATCTCGCCCGCTTATTGTCTGACCCTCTAATGCCCACCAGTTGTTTCTTCCCCATTCGCCTCTTTTTTATCGCTTTTACAATCGTTTTTTACGCCGCGCGTGCAGGCGCACCTTCCTCCTCCGGCTCGGTTCAAACTGCTTATGCGACTGCTTGGATTACTTTTAAACGCTTTGTTTACCCTCCACTGTATACCTGAACGAACTTTTTGCCTTTTACGCCACTTTATCCGCCTGCACTAAATGAAACATTATAAAAACCTTTATTGTTTTAAAAAGGCGAGCAAGCAGCTTAGTAACTGATATCCATGAATCCCAACTTTTATAACTATCGAACAATTAACAATTTGTAACTTTAATCATAAAGTTATTTACAAGATTTTTGTCGTTAAAGATACATGAAATTGTTACATAGATGCTAACAGCATAAACTTCTACAGATGAAAAAAGTAGAAATTTTATTTTTTCTGAACGAATGTTAATGTAACCTTTATAATAACTCTTCGTTAAAATATACGTGTAAAAAGAACTTCTTACTTAACAAATCAGTTGAAATAAAGTATTTTGAAACACACTGATTCTTTATCAATCATGATTTCTAAAATTTGTATTTGTAAAATGTAGATGTAACACGTTTTATAAACAACAATCTACAAACAGCTGGATATTAAAAGATTTAAATCAGTGAAATTGTTGCGTTCATTGAAACAGAACGTCAACGATAATTTCCATGAGTTTAATATCAATTTACAAGGATTCGATTTGCCCGATCTCACTACCCGTGATTTGTTTGATTAATTCAAATGAACACAGCCTCACATTGCAGATATACAAAGGAACATTTCAATTTCGCGTGTAACGGTACTTTTCAGACGACCGTATACTTATATTACGGCATAAGTAAGAAGAACGATAATATGCATGCGTCACGATTCATCTTGTGCAAGTTCAAGTTGCAATCCAACTACATTAATAAAACCTGCATAGATGGTCCCTAAAAAATGCGAACAGGATGCGCGTAAATAATAATTGTTATCGTTAATTTAACTAAATTCGTGACAATATTTCCTATTCGAAATCTTGATAGAGAGAAAAACAGAAACTATAACTGCGTAAACATACATATGTATGTATAGATTACAGTTTATAAAAGTAAGGTTTTGCTTGATTTGTAAAAAAAGTGCTAGTTTTATATTACAATAGCATCGTACAAACTCAAAAATACCTCTAAAAATCACTTCAAAGTACTGTAAACGAAGCCGTAATATGAATTTTGCACTTTTGATCAAATGTATAATTAATACCTTAAAAATGGTTGTCGTTCAAGGTCGGTTTACTTTAATTAAAGCGCCAATTTATGTAGTTATAAAATTAATTTTGTTGGTGATTACAGTGGTAGGAGGAGGGATTTTAAAGGTTTCTTCGAATTAAATGCCACTTTATTCGTTGATTCTATTTATTTTATATACACATGTATATACGTATATGCGCGTGTGTTGCTGCACAATATACGTCTGCTTTGGAGACTGGACAGAGAGTGAGACCGAAGTCGCCCTGCCGCGTTCACCTGCTGCGGTTTTACTTCTCCCCTTTTTGGCCCTTTGTCTTCAGCGTGTATGCGATCACAGCGCTTTCCCCACGCGACGGCCTTTTCCGTCGGCTGCCGTTTCCCGCGTCGCGCGGTCAGCTCGTATAGACCTAAAAGCCCGCGAGTATAGCCCCCTAGCCTCTCCTCTGACGGCGGCCGTGGGACGGCGCGCGGGCAGACATATACCTTCGGCCCGACTATGCTCGCGAACCTCCCCCGCCCCTCCGCCCCGCGCGAGTAGCTATTGGGCCTATCGTCCGATCGGCGGCCGCCTGGCGCGGCACACGAGTAGACCCCTTGGCCAAGCTCCCCGCATGTTTTTCATACGCCTTTCTTGGCGCGCATTTTCATCATTTTCCGTGCCTTTACGCGGATTTCGAGAAGTGACTCTCTCGCTCTTTCTCCTTCCAACTCATATTCGACTTTTAACGCAGTGTGACAATTTGTTATGTACATATCCGCAACAAATTTAATAGTTATGTTCAGGACATCAGTATATAAATATAACGTTTCATTTATATTTTAGATATACGTAAAATACTTGTAAATAGCGACAGGTGCTATAAGTTTTGTATTAAGAGATTATATTAACATTATCGTATAAATGAATTATTACATATTAATTTTTAATATTTATTATTTACAACAGATTATAAATAAGCTCATGTTAATAGTTAATACATTTATTTACGGTTAATAAATCCTTTTCTCAGTTTCTTTTTTGTTTTACATGTACATATTTACTTTTTCGCTCATTGAGTATTAATTAATTGATTATTTCATTTGAATTAAATTTAAATGATAATTTTAATATTTGTTACAATTTTGCTAATTGGTGCAATTTCCATGTTTATATTTAAGAAGAAAATGAATTTTATAATTTTATATAATAAATATATGTATTATAATTATACAGGTTCACACCGTGTTAGATATGTTTTGAAAAAGATAAATAAAATTAGTTGTAAAGATAAAGAGATTATAATAGAAAAATAAAAATATTTGTATAAACTCTATGAAAATGCAAACCCCGTAGTATATACTTTACTCTGCAATCACCTTATATTTTACAGAAATTTCCAAGAGAGCAAATAGAAATAGAAGCAAAATTACGCAAGAAATACATGTTCAATTTTAAAATTTCATTTTGTTTAAAAGCCAGAAGTGATTATGGAGAATATAAAAGTTTCCATAATATTTTCACAAAAATTTTATCGTACGAGCAATGTGAATTTTCATGCGTCGTTTAAAATTTTTAATTGCCATACAACTTTGGAACAAATTAAAAGTTTTGAGCGAAAGTTTATTGGATTTATGCTAATTCATATGCTAAAAGTTTAAATAGAAATTAGCAAACATATAAATATGAATACAATTCACTTAAGAAAAGTAATTCAACTTTTCTGTGGTCATCATTATTAGTTCATTTATACAATCAAGTGAACCATTGCCAAAATAGCTTTTCAATTAGTGGGGATATTACTACTTGACAGGTAATGACAGCGACAAATGGATGCGCGACGGATTCACCAAATAATAGTCGATCGATTTTTCATTAATAAGTAAGGTTTTTTATCTTTACTGTCACATTAAAGGGATTACGCTTATATTAATAAAACCATTCGAATATCTTATGCCTACAAATATTTGATCAATGCAGTGCAGCTAGAATATTTTGTATTTATACAAATTAATTTAACAATCATTCGACTGATTGAATGATTAAACAAGAGCAATTACGAGGCGTGACTCGGTTAAATAGATCCGAAATATACGAGCAACACAAAACAAGCAAACCATGGGAGTAGTGCAAACTGCACATAATCGTATTAAGAGATTACAATTTAATGGTGGGTTAATTATATTTTTCCCTCTAGAATGGGCAGCTGGGCAACCGAACAGCCGATTTCGTCGGGTCCGCGGTAATTCCCTCTTATGCGTTCATAGATGCAAGTATCTACAGTCTAGCGGATCAGTTCAATGCTCCATGTCAGTTGAAAACACGCAATACGCATACTTTATGTACCCGCATTTATAGAGGGGACTGCATTGAGGAAAAAACGTGAGCTTCCGCAGAGGCGACTCATACACTTGCGGGGGAAATACTGCGTCAAAACCCGTCTTCGCGATATGAGGAATATTCTTGAGAAAAAACTACGAAAAATAGTTTGACGAGAGAAATTACTTGTGTTTTACACCGTTAGATCTTACAACTTCTTTTGAACTTTATAGAACAGTCGTGATTTTGTTTCCTCCGCTTGACATTTACGATATTCCTTTTTACACCGTCATAAATACACCATCACTTTCACAAAGTGAAAAAATGATGAATATTATAAAAGATTGTTATATGTTTAATAAGTGTTTAACAAACTTTTATTTATAGTATGTACAGATCCAATTAGATAATATAAAAAATTAAAAGAATGTGCATATTATATATATTATGCAGATATATATACGTTTCTGTTTAACTATGCGTGCATACTATATCCAATCAATTATTATGCATCATCAATTAAAATTAAAATCAGTTGATTTATGCCGAATAATGAAAAATTAGTTGGATTATTTTCAAATTTAAATTAATTTATGTTTATTTGCAGTTATATTTCATTGCAAATTTTTCATTAGTGTAAAGCTATGGAGATTAAAATCATTTTTAAGTGCATGTAGACAGACTGATGAATACGATCGCTTGCGTAATGCACAATTTCACGTCGATACCGATGCACTGTAGACATGTTCATAGTTAAGTCATACTCATATCTGCATCATTCGTGCATCCTTGTACAAAATATAACGCTTGTAAAGCGCGGTTCGGGGGCTCACTCGGAGAGATAAACAAAAAGGCTTTACTGCGGCGGTGAGTGCATGAATGAGCGCACGCGCACGACGACCCTTCCGCTATATTTTTCACTGCCAATTACGCTGTTTGCATGCGAGCTCGTCAGACGGGTGCAGCTGCTGTTGCGCTTGAGAAACCTGCCGCGCTCGCGCCTCCTATACAGCCTCCACTGTTTTCCCGCAAGACAAAAGATTCACTCTCTCTTCGTCTGTTTATATCGCAATTCTTCACGCTGCTGCCCCTTCTTACCGCAGCAGAGTGAGGGCTGACATGCGGATTATGCGAAAAAATTAAGAGCAACCTTAGATAATGATCTCATAGACGAAAACAATAATTTTCCGCGCATAATTCTCTCAAATTTTACTTTGGCTTTCTCTTCAAATGGATTAGTTCAACTTTTGCGATCACTTACAGCTGTTTTAGTGCTGTAAATGTCAGTAAGCGCATTTTCAAAGTAAAATGAGATTTGCTAAAGCCTGTCTCTCGGCTTACCCCGTGTTATATTAGTATTTCTTGCTTTTTACTCCGCAAAAAAGGGCAGCCCGAGGGGCAACCTATTTGGATATGACTCCGAATTTACTTAATCCAAGAAATAAGAAGAAATTTCATAAGTCGTAATAAAAGTAAAATATTTATAATGAAATTTGTTTTTATGAAGGAGTAGTTTTAGTATATAACTATCCGACGTGGAAATGTTTAAAGCGTTGTACAAAAACACTTTATTAAAAAATATCAGAGCCTCGATGAGTCATAAAACCCAAGCGTTTATTTAAACATTTTATATAAATTTATGAATATTTTTGTCAGATTTAAATATTCTTTTTTTATAATAAAAACTATAAACTTTATATAAAATGTTAAATTTAAACTTTAACTGCCTTAAAAAGTAAGGATATTTCTTTGATCACATATACATTTAGTTGTAAAACATGCATGGGCACGTACTTGGAAAAAAACAAACCCCTTATTGATCTTTACACAAGGTAATTTTTGCAGGCAACTCAAGCAAAAATAAATTATAATAATTTTTTTACAGTTTACTTAAAATCGATTAAAGTATGGCTGTACTTATCATTCGTGTTAAATTTGTAATGCAGGTAAACGATTTTCAATGCATCAATTCTCTATTTTTGATACATTATTTGAAGATAAAAATTTTTACAATATTTTGTGAAACATTATTTGTGCAATATAAACTTCCGTAAAATTATTTGGTTAATATTTGAAAATGTTCTTTTTTTATTAGCAATTGACAGAGTTTTTTACAATACATATTTACAAACTGAAAGAAAAGGATAGTACTGAAACTTGAAAACTATAAAATTTGGTGGGACTCATTCTCCAAGTTTTTAGGGGCTATGGTTATCTGACTACATGTTGTTTTCATAGAAGTTAAGCAGTTAGTATCTAAAAAGTTAGAGAATTAATCCTATCGAATTTTATCGTTTTAGCCTTACTAATCCTAGTCGGTAATCGTTACTATACTTGTCTCTAATTCATGGATATAACATGTTTTGTAATTTTCTATATAAAACTAGTAATATATAAAATATTGAAAGAGTAAATGGTGGCTATCATATTGATCAATGAATGGATGACTCGAGAACTACACTTTTCTTACTATCCTCGAGTATTTCGTCTTGTATAAATATAGACTCTAAATATACACTAGACTCCTCGATTCTTGGTAGTCTTATATAAAACAGAATATCTATTGTATTTTAGAAATTGTCACACCTTAAATGAACAAGACATATAGTTGAAAGCATTCTTTTAGACTTGTAATTGATTCCTAATTCCAGGGGCGAAAACTCCAGCGAAAACAGGTGAAGCTTAGTTATTCATCCAAGTCAAACTGGGTTATTTCCTTAGAAAAACTATCTAGCAGTCGCAATGCAGGTCGGAGGTTGTATCTAGACACGAAATCGGAAAAAGTTTGGCGGGCGGCCGCGCGGGCGTGGAAACGCTCTTCATCACGGTAATTAAACGTAGGAAAGTTTGATTCCCCGAAGAAAGTTGATTCGAGGAGGAGTAAGAGGCCGAAGTACCTGGGCAACGTGCTGCTTGGGCCCGAAAAAGACCGAGGAAACTCGTTAGGGCCCTGCAGGCCGGACGTAGGAGCCCCATGAAAAAATACATACAAGGCAGGCGAGTGGGCGCAAAAAACGGCAGCGGCGAGGGAAGGGAAGCCGCGCGTGCGCGCTCGAGGAGCACTCGGGCGCATAGGGGGGGCCGCGGCGCGTTCCGCGGTCGGACTTTACGCGCGGCCGGGGGCGAAAGAGCCTTGGCAGAGGTGACTGGCCCTTTAGACCTCTTAACGGGCGGTGTCTCCGCGCAGCCGCCGATCGCGTTTAGCCGGGCCATCGGCCCGCGCGCCCCCATCGGCTCCCCGGCGGCCCCTAACGGCTCCGGGCGTAAAACGGGGCCGGGCGCTTGCGGCCGGGGCTCCCTTGATCTTCCGCCGCGCGGGCGACTTTCGCGCGCGCTCCGCGAAAACTATTTCTGCGCTCCGCGCAACGACCCAAGTTTCCCCCGCGCAGCCCCCGAGGAGCCGGGAACGCGCCCGCCTTGCGATTCCCCGGCCTGACCCGGCTCCGACTCTTTTATGTTTCTTCCCCCGGGCGGGCACAAAGAGCTCGGGTTTTACGATGATCGGGGAAAAATGAAGAATCGCTGTATAAATAGCGCGGCCCGCCCCCACCACCGCCTGTCTTCGCTCCGCTCGTGGGACTCTTTAATTTATTAACCTTTCCCAAGCTGCTCTCCTCCCGGCTCAACCTTTCATCTTTCCACGCGAGCTCGACTCTGCAACTTGGGTTTACAGGGAAAGACCGGGCCGGCGACACGCACTTATTAAGCTGCCGGTTTGTTTTTTTAAGGCCTCGTTACTCGATTGACCGACCTCCAAAATTACACTTCTTCTTCCCTCTTACCCGCTAGACGTCAAATTTTTATTTCCTATTAATTCAATTTTGTTTTAATTAAAAATTTTGCACACTGTCTTATGGGATATGAAAGTTTCAAGTTTTATATCACCTGCAATCAACGTCGCGTAAATTTGCGAACACGCGTAACCCTTTATCGATCAACTTTTCTTTATTATTACTATACGGTTTATTCATCTTTACACGCACCGGTATAAATTATACTGCGTATTTTTTGACGTTTTAAGTGGAAACCGTGTAAGAATGAATAGTCGACCATTGTGTTGGTTATGTCTAAAGTTCATTTCTCATCGTTAAGAGAAGTAATAAACTAACTAAAGTTCACCTATACTTTCGCAACTCTGTACAAGCTTCTTAAATATGGCACCCAGCCATCTGTATCTCTTTTTGAAAATTGCCCTTTAATTTACTAAGCAAGTTATTCGTTATGTAAGCTGCAATTTCATTGTTGTTATAAGTGATGTGTCAAGGATGACAAACGAACTGGGATGACGATGATGATTCATTCCGCACAAGTGGAATGTCCCAATCCACTATACTTTTGAAATACATTCTTTGAAATTAAATTCCGAACACGCGCCTCGATGCAATCGGGTAAAAAATGTGAAATGCAAATGTCCACATGCTCTACTGTAACTTAGGCTCAAGTCCGAAGTCTTCCGATGATAATAAAGTTTTCCGGCTGATGACCCGCTTTATTCTGTGCCAATAAAACAGTTTTCACGGGAACGTATACGGGCAGCGCTCGAAAGCACTCGATCTACAAATCGGCAACTATACCGGATCGCTTCTTTGTTAAAGCGTATTAGTCTCGTGTGGTTGTTAAATTTAACGCTGCAATACTCAACAAATTATGTGAATCTAGATTTGATCGAGAGCTGCATGGCGACCCGTTTACTCCAATTGCCGGTTTCACCATGAATTTCCAATTATCGCTTACCTAATGTCTAATCAAGCCGGCTGCAACATCAAATAATTTTGCTAGCGATTCAATTTGCACGCTCGGATTTACAAACGGGCGATTAATTGTTTGACAAATTTTGAGCTTAACACGCTGCATTGTGTTACGTGCCCTGTATATACGTGAAAACTTCAATAATGGAAATGACGTTTGTTTTGAACTTTCACTTTAGAGGTTCTACCAGTTTTATTTCAAGACCAAGTGAATAACGTCGAGTTGTTTGTACTAGTGATTGTAAACATTAAAACGTTGCCTATAGACTAATTATATTTTATTTCTATACACGATAAAGCAAAAAATCGAAATAAAATTAGATATTCGTGGTTTGTAAAAATTACGCATTAATTACTGAATAAATTACATAATTTCATGTATTTATAAAAAATAAAAGTAAAATTTATTTTCAAACTATTTAAATTATAAAGTAGCATAATAGCATTGAGCTTTATTGTGTGGTAGCATTTTCATACTGTGCGATAGCAAGACCTGTATAAATCAATTTAATCGATATATGGTAATAATCTGTAATCGATTAAACAATCACTTTGAACATGGGACATATACTGAATATCGTATGTAAATGTAAAACATTTCGCTATCGGTTATTTCCCTATATTGAGCTCAAAAAATCCATTCAATTTTATAGTTATACAGATGAGGTTATAATAAGACCCTATTATTTAAATGCCTTGTAATTCTGCAATAAACTGTAAACCAAGTCGAGAGTTAGTAATAAAATTATATAATCGCTGTACATAGTAATAAGAATAATGTATTATGCATTGCAATACTACGGTATCTATATGTTACATCAACATTACATATTTACTTTACTATTCCACTTTTTTGATTCTTCCGAATCTTATGTATAATATGCATTGGTTACTCGTTACGCTTATCACTCATTTAATCAAATTAAATAATTAGTGTACAAAAATTTTTAAAAATTTTGCAATATGAACATTCCCACTAAAAGATTTTAAAATGAATGATTACAAGAATTTAAATTTTACAACTATCAGAATTTATTTAAAAATAAGTAGTTTAGTATGAGATACATTAAGCAGTTGGCTTCAGGTAGACTGAACGGAATAAATCGTAAATACTGATATACAATTATAAAGGTATTGTGATAGAAATATAAACAAAGTTAGGAAAAATTCAAGAATTTAGACGAAATTCCTAAATTTGACAAACGGAAAATAATTGTAAAAAGAAGCGAGTATTTACAGAATAGCGTAAGTTTTCATACAATAATTGGCGCTAAGTGAGTATAGAAACTATATGGGAACAAACTACTTATAAAGGAGGAATGCGTTTGTGCAATATTTATTATATATTATTATAAACAATTTGTAAATGATTGAGATGTCTTTAGCGTATCTGGCAAGGGCCCTGTTTATGCTGAGGTTTACTGATTATTACAACGGAGAAACTCAAAACAAATTTTCGAATAAAATACAATATAAAAGTATAATGTAATATATTTTGATACATAATTGATCTTGAAACGATATTTTAAATTAAATCTTATAGAATCTAAATTAAATCTTGTCAAACTAGAAACGGCAATTTTCACTCCCTTAGAATTCTCATATTGACATCAAATTGAATATCGCCTCGTTTACGGAATTCATGAAGCCTAAAATCAATATGGAGCTGCAATATAAACGAAAACAAGAAAATTGAAATGTTTGATGAAAATTTTCAAAATTATGTGTACATTTAGCGGCTTTTTCAACGGAAGTTAGTTTTTGTCCGAATATCATCGAATTTAATTGCTCGGTTCTTAATAAACACTTAATTGATTAACAATTGATTCTTTTAACTTTAGTTTCCTATATTTTGACAGCTATTGATGCATATAAATTGACAGGCGGCATGTATGAGAGTCAAAATAATGGAGATTGATTAAAAAACGCTTCTCTGCAACAACTCGGTCGGATATTTGATAAATTTTTTTAACCGAGGATGTTTGATCTCGTTTCTAATACGAGACGATGTCAGGTAGATTATTATGCAGACTTGTCAAATTATACACGTTGAAAATGAGTTAGTGCTAATGAGCGTAGTTACAAGAATTCCAAGATTTATGGAGAAGTTGAAAGGTAAGCAGGATAGCGAACTCTAATTGTGGCACAGAATAATATCCGTGAAGTCTTCCGGAACAATCGACCCGGTAGGTCCCTTTGCCAAAACAGTCGAACTTGACTCGAAACTCAATGAGCCGAGGCATTAGGCTGAAAGTCTTCGAGCGATTTCCATAACGCTGATATGTCCCCTCCCAGTCGTTACTTGGCAACGCTTGATATAGCTTATCCTTGGTATACTATACGTGGAGGGTTGCTGCAGCCTTTACGTTTCCCCCTAAGAATTGTTCCGAATACTCTAGCAAGCCCCTGACCAAGCGTTAATGAGTCCTATCAGGAAAACTCATTTCTGCTCTACTTTTAATTCACGAGTCAGCGATGATTCAGTGAGAAAGCGAGGTAAATATATAATAGGACGATAACATCGGGGCTGCCGAGGGCAGGGTAACAAAATTCGAGCTCCCTTCTCACCTTATCGATCTTGCACTCGGTATCTTGAGGGCGCGAGATCACTTTCCGGACATTTAACATCGGGAGCGCCGCGTGTACTTATCTTACCTCGGCTCCAATATTTCTCTTTTCCCTGATGCCCGACGTGAATCGGAAAGGCTCACTTTAACTTTTCGACTTCTCGCTTGCCTCGCAAAACGCCTCCTTATCCTTGGGCGCGCGCGGTTCTCTCTAGCGTTTCAAATGGCAGGATCCTCAAAGCTCGCAAGAACCGCTGCGGCTGCTGTTCATTCTTTCTTATCCTTCGATTTACGTTCCGCAGACACGCTTTTCATCCTGTCTTACGTATATTCTTTGTTCGCTTATTGGAATTCGTTTGTACAAGATTCCTTCAGGAAATCTCACCTTTCGCGTAATGAAATTGCCTTACAAAATAGATAAATAACAGGATCGTGTTATATCGTAAACGAAGGTTAACTAAATTACAATCAAGTAAACTTTGTCGGTAATGATTTGATCTGCAATTATGAAATCCAATTGAATACAAACTCTATTGAAAGTTTCCTGGCGGGTCTTGGATATTCAGTATTGGGTGGAGACATGATCGTGATACTGCAGTAACTCAGTATAACTATGTATGCAAAATATTTCCACTAACATAAATATTCACACTAAAAGCAAACTTTACCTGTACCAGTGCATTATTTTACATTTTGCATAATAATGACTTTTCTAAACTAATTTTTTCATTGTACGCAGTAATTAATACAAATCGAGTACGTACCCTATAGTAACTGAATCTATAATATGCTGATGAAATTCATATCGTTGCATTATAAACGTTACTATTGACTGTTCTAGGATTATTGTACAATATATATATATGTACTTAGTTATGACGGATTGTCGTAGCATAAATTCCCTCGGAATCTCTTCGACTGACGAAGACCAGGTGGTACGAGAGACACCTTATACGACGGTCGGCGGCCAATGTGGATGTTTCCTCGCACCCTTACCCCCCATTCGCAGTGTCGATGCTGAGCGACCACAAGCTCACCCAGAGGCTTGTCCGTGTCGCGAACGGTCCTCGATACACGGGAGCTCCGTGTTCCATACATTCGAGAGGCCTGTGAACGTCGCGGAGGGACCCTATACAATTCCCCGGGACGAGATGGCTAATTCGGATACGGAGCCTGGCCCGCGTACCTGTCGAGACTATAGGGATCAGGTGATCCTTATGCGAGGGCTCGACTGGTAGTAGGAATATAAATCGCGATTATGATACGGCCAATTTTGACAGTAGTCGATCTATACAGCCTTTATGAAAGATTCCTAATAATGATATTGCAAATATATACGTATAAATTAAGATTGTCATGCTTGAATGTACGTACAGCTGGCTATAATAAAATAAGTCGCAAACACAAGTAAGGCATGCAAAGTGTAAACATTTAGACGTTATATGGAACTACTCCAATTTATTTTCGTGTCGGTATTCTATAAGTTGCACATACGGTACGTATATATGTTATCCGTTAGATTAGAGCAGTTACGTTGAATGAAAAAGGAACTGAATTTATTTGACAAATTTTGATTAAAAACCACGATGTAGAGGTGCGACTCTCTCCTTGTTAGGCATGCACTAGGGACACACGCAAGGAATTGAATTCACCGGGATCGCGCATAATCAAATCACGTTCGGATCGTATCTCAACCGTGCCCCAGAAAGAAGGAGACAGAGACAAAGGGCGTTTTTGGAAAAGTGAATCGCGCACCGGAGGATAAGAGAGCTGCGAAAATCAAAGCCCTATCAGGGACACGTTCCTCGCTGAATAGCCGTCCGGCGAGAAGAAGCGGCGCGCGGAGGAAAATAAGGGAGCGGCAGATGACTCGGGGCAGATAGGGCATGATGGAAGCGGTGCGTCGGCGCGTCTTCCGGTCAAAATGGCGGCCAGTGGCCGGGCCCCGAGGAAATCGGGGGCTCCGCCGCGTTTAATCCCCCGGGAGACGGCCCCCCGGCCAAAGAAACGGGGACTCGCGCGTCGCCCGGGGCGCTAAGCGAGCCGACTCCTCCCGCGCGCCCGTGAAATACGAGCCCCGTCTTTTTGCCCGGCCCGCTATCTTCCCCCCGCCGCCGGTTTTTCGGCCCCGGTTTTTCGGACGCGGGGCCGCGCGCTGACGGAGGGAAAACGCGGGGGCCGCGGCCGGGACTCGAAACACGCCCGTGGCGTCGATGCCGCGATCGGTCCCCGCGCGCCCGCCCCGCACCCGAGCCCCCGGGTATTTTTTTTTTTGCTTTCTTTCAGCCGGGGGAATAATGCAGGTTCGCTGGCGCGGAAAATGGAGATTCCGCGTGACTCTGCTCTCGCGCCCTTCTTTTTAGCTCTGCACGGCCTTTTAATTCAATTCGAAACTTACTCTGGGGGACGAGGACGGCTTCTGGAAAATTGCTTGTCGAAGCTCAGTTTCGAGCAAGTTACACCTCCTGCTGTATATCTAAAACACATCACTGAATTTCGATTTTGTACAGTTTGCGCTCGCAGTTATGGCTTGTCATTCCGAGGTAAAAAGTATTTCATGGAATGGAAAAACCGCTGCGTTGGCTTATTCAATTGTTTGACGTGGTTTATTTGACACTTTCATTAATGTACGATATGGCCTCCCCTCCGGCATGTGCAGCTTTTATTTTTTGCAATTATTTTTAAATTAAGAATGTAAATTTTTGTCACGGCTGAGAGCCAATTGATTTATATTAAACGATCTAATTTGAGCGTAAGACTACATAAAATTATATATTTACGGTGCAGACTGCAGTAACCGAAGACGTATATATAACTCGTAATGTCATGCACGTATAGAGATTGAATCCAATTCAAAAGTGCTATTTACTGAAGTAGTAAAGATTTTATCAGTAGTAACAGACAATTGAATGTACTCTGGCGTTACGGGTTGAACCGAGGATAGAATGCTTAAGTTGATGCTGCCGCTTTGCGAAGTTAAATTACACGTTCGTCCCAGCGCATAAGCAACAAGTAAGCACTGCTTAGTACCCTGAATGATTGGCTTCGGCAACCTGTACACAAGCCATACATTATAAAGTGATCGGCAATTGTTCGGCGTAAAAAGTCTATGTATTCCTTCGGGTCCGCCGGTGGAAATTTGAACAACAATTCGCAGTCGACGGCATGTTTTACCGTACGCGAAGCGTATGCAAATATCCATCGAGGCTCTTTGTGGCTCGTATAACCGATACTTTTTTTTCCCCTGGCGGCGGGAGTCGGACCGCAGAAATCGGGCAGGAAAAAAGCCGAACACGGGCACGAGCGCCAGGACGGTAGATGGCTCTGAAAACTCGGGGCACTCGAAAACCACGCTGACGCGCTTAACAAGGCACGTCCGGCTGGATAAAATCTGTTTCCCCGTTTAGCCGACATGCTTCCGCGCCCCCTCCGCAGCTGCGCCGCGCGTCGAATCGACCTCCGCCGGCCGCGATTCGCTTTTCTCCGCCCGCCGCCGGGGCAAAATAAAACGGCGCGCGCCGCCACCGCCGCCGCCGCCGACGCCGCTTCTCTGCCGGCCGTCGCGCCTCCCGATAAAAATATACGTCGGGACGCGAAAACTGATTTCGACGTCGGTTTCGCGAGCCGCGCGGACATTCCCCGAGTCTATTACACGAGCGACCGCTGGCCGATGGGCTGGCCGATGGGCTCGTTGGCAATTGGGACTGATTGCGGATTCGGCCGTCGATTTCGCTGACGCAGAGCCTCTGCTACCGCCGCTACGAACTGTAAGCCGCCAACTCTGGGCTTTCCATTTGTTATTGTATCCCGGTTAACTTTGCGTTCGATGTTCTTTCGATGCGCTGACGCTCGGCTGGCTTTTCCGTTGGTTACTTTATTCTTATTTATAGGAGTAAATATTTATCTATTTTTACACCCCATCTCCTTCGCACTTTTTCCCTGGGGTATATAAATACATGAATGTCATCGGCTAAACAGAGATTGCTTTTCGCCTGCTTTCCTCATTTTCTTTGATAAGCGCGCTTCGTCAATATTCTGCCGCCCCGCATCAAAGGAATCCTTATACTTTTTTAACGATCGCTGCCTTTACGATTGCGCCCCTATGACGAGGCTTTATAGGCCCTAGTGCCTCTTAAGCTTACACATTACGTAGTATTACTGGCAAAAATGCTGATGTATATAATTTGCGCAGGAATATCGAAGATTTACGATGCCTCGTTGCGTGGACCGAGTAAAAGTTTATATACCAACTGAATCCTGGCCACAAAAAATACTTCCTTCTGATAATATATTGTCGTTCTTAGTAACTCATCTTGGTATAAATTGCAACAGGAATTATAGTTAGAAGTACCATGTAAGTTAACATTTCCCCAAATTAACTAAATTTCTCGTTATTATTACTGGTAACATAACAACGATTGTTTAATCTATAATGTTAAAGTTAAATTTTCTTATCTATATTACTATAATTTTAAAACAAATAACAACAAATAGTGTACAAGTGAAAGTATAATAAACGTATTTACAAATTTGAATAGTAAATATGTTGCAACAATCATTATTCATTACAGTCAATCACATTATGCCAATCATAAAATACATTGTATCATCTCATCATTTATACTTATAAGCACTGCTATTTTATCTCAATTGATCCCACACGATCTCACAGTTAACAGCATAGAATGATTAAATTTATCATGCGTTTACTCTCGTAGATATAAATAATTAAATAAATGTTGCGTATTGGGGAGAAAGTAACATAAAAAATAACATGTAATAATTAATATTTTTATTATTATTTTAATTATACTTATCAGTAATACATGTAATAGCTATTTGAATATATACTTTACAAATGAATCAATGCAGACTTTGAATACAATATAAAAGTAAAAAACTGGAAATGACATGAAGGAGGACAAATAAGAGAAAACTAAATTACGTGAATTCTTCAACTTGAATTATATGTACATTATGTATTCATTTTCTTATATTGTTAACACTTAATACACTTTATTATTTTATTTAATTTATTATTTGATAATACTTTTATGCAATGTTGAATTTAGTATCGAAAACAATGGAAGATCCTATGTATTCAAAAAATCCATATATTTTGTATCTACAATATTAAACAGTCAACGTGAATATTATATACATTATCTTCTATATGCAAATATGTCATTACAGGTACTTTAGGTAAATGTACATAGAAACTCACATAATGTCCCAAAATTTTGAAAGCATTCTAAAATATGTAGATGAAGTTCCATTGTTTAAAATGTTCTCTTATTCAAACATGAATTTTACTCGAAAAATTTTACTTTTTCTTCTAACTCTTAAAAATGTTATACTTATAAATATATATAAGTAAGCAGAAAATATTGATAAATAATATTTTCAAATAAACTCCAATATTAATTACTATTTTTTCCAAGTAATATGGATTTAATTTAATGATGTTATGCACAAGTTACAATGTTGTTAACATGTATTAAATCACACTTACAGGGTCTTTGATATTAGTTCATCAACGAACCAGAAATTATAACAATTTTTCAAACTACAGGGCTTCCAACTTTTTTCCTTACTAATAGTACTATTACTTTTCCTGCATCTACAAGTTTGTTAAAATTTTCTGTCGGAAGTTTTCTTAATTTCATAATAAAGGAAAGTTCTGATAGAATGAACGTTCTAGCAGGACGTCATAGCAATGTTTTCTGCAAATGCTAATACAGAAAAGTTGACCGGCGTGGAGGAAACGTCGCGGCGAGGAATAGCGCCCGAAAGCAAACAGCATCCGCAGCGCAAGCACATTTGATAGTAAAAATGCGCCGCGGCTGCGCATCAGACATATTTGCGAGTCCTCTGAAGGGGACGTCCGCGCGCACTCGGAAGACAGATCGTCGAGGACGTCCCCCCGAGGGCCGGTCACCCGGTGCCGGACGAGGCTCGCACCGCCCGAGGAAAAATCGGGAGGAATGTAGGTCGAGGCGCGGAGGCGCGTGCGGTTCTCTCCCTCGGTTCCCCTCCGTTTTGTCGCTCGAAATCCAGAGCTTTTGTGCGTATGTGTGTGTGTGTGTGTATCGGGCGCACCCTTGAATGCGCAGGCGCGAGCCGCAGCGGGACAGGCTGGACGCGCAGCGGGCGGCCGGTAATTCATGCCTCTGCCGCGACCCCCGCGGGACCGGAGCTTGCGTAGCGGCCTATTAGGACTTTATTTACCCCCCTTCGGCTCATTAGGAGCGCCGTATCCGCGCGCAAACATGCCGCAAATTGCCCCGCGGTACCGCCCCATCTCGCAAGACCAGCGTCTATGCCCCGGCCTCGGCCGAGCGTTTTGCACACAGCGACCGCATCGAATGAAGAATGACCGGAGTTCACTGTTTCAAGAGACTCCGCTGTAACGCCTTCGGTAATTGATCTGTCCGCTCAACTCCTCTCGCCCCGCACTTTTTGCCGCTAGGTTGACTGAGCCAATTTTTAACCTGGTCGTCTTCATTAGAGCTTTCTGTGAATGAAGCCTCAGAATACAGAGCCGCGCGTGCAGGATTCCCTGTTATTGCTTTCTATTGTTTGGTTTGGATTTAATACTTCAATACTTCATTGTTTATTGAATTTGCAATATTGCACAGAACTCAACACACGATCTCGAATTTCCCTTTTTAAATAAAACAATTCATCCTCTGTTTTTGACTTTTACAAGATTACAAAGCCAAATTTTTGGATTTAATTTTTGATTTATATTTTTTTGCTAGTGCCAATAAAATAAAAAAGATTTATAGGAGACTCGACTATCAAAGCACAAATTCTATCGATATAAACGAATCGTAACTTTTAAATTGAAATATATTGTAAATACTTTTGGAATTTTTCTTCCAGAACAAACGAAACATATTTTTGCACTATTGTTAACTGATAATCAATCTTTCAGCAACTGTTATGATAGAATTAATAAACACTATTTAACAACAGTTAATATGGTAATACGTTGAGTGATTTTAATCTGTACAGCAATTAATCTTGTACATTAAAAAGATTTGTTATATGGGCCATGCAGAGTCAGAAATTAACAGTTACGAAGCTATAATAAACAAAATTAATAATAACGTCATAAATATAATTATTATTAATTCTATCATAATTTTGTTGTATTGATGTGATTGAAGCGAATAAATTTAGATTAGCATACACAGATGAAAATACAGTATCGATTCTACGAATAAACATAATTCCAAGTAGATTTAGAATTTTTTCGTAATAAATTTACTCTATGAAAGTAATATTTATTCATTTAAATATTAGTATTCATATATTATATTATAAATAATACTTAAAAAAGCGGAGTAATTTATTAGAAAATCTAAAATGAGTTTTTAAATATATTTGTTCAGGATTCTATAAGTTTTCTTAAGACGATAAATTAGATCTAATAAAATGAATGTTACAAGATTAAATATATAATGTTTCATAGAATATTTACGTAACAAAAGAATATATTAGTAATAATCAAAACATTGATGAACAAAAAATTATTTCACCGTCATTAAAATTATAATTTCAGAATGGTTTCACGAATACAGCTATATTATCACTGGCTCTGTTTCCTTATTACAAAGCTTCCGTTTCAATGCTCGACATTAAAAATCGCTCCAACTAATTCATTCGGTAGTTCATAATGGAAATTAGGGAAGCGCTGTAGGTTTTTCCGTAACTCCGTGTGAATGCCACGGCTGGGTTTCATTGAGTCTTAGGAGAAAAAGAGAAAATGAGGAAAAAGATAGAGCTGCTACTCCCGCCGAGGATTATAACGTTCTCACGGGAGATTAGAGTGTCTGAAACAATTCTTTTCCCTTAACCGCATCTTACAGTCGGCACTGCTATACTTTTCGACTTTACAATAAATTTTTTATCACTTTCTTTGTGAATTATGCATCGTCTGTTCAAAAATTTAAAGACCGAGCTTAAAGGTTTAGTGAACTTTTTTCAGTAATTTTTTACTTGAGATAGCAGCTCGGTTTCTACTTCGTTGTAATCACTTATGCGAGTGTAAAAGTAACTATGCATTATGATATTTTATGAATTCCAACTTACTGTCAAGAGAGTTTTTCATAAATTATACAAATTTACCACATTATTCAGAAAATTTTGAAACGCAATTAAGTTAATGAGTTTGAACCTGGTTTTAAATCTACTTTTTGCAAATAGACTACGCATACAGGTGTTCTGCATTCTTTTCAAAAAATATAAATTACATTAAAAATAAATGGTATCTCTTACTTTTATATGCAAGAATTATGTTTGCGCGAATTTGTGAAATTCAGCTACAGTTTATTTACTGTTGTTTTCCACGAGATTCATTTATTACAATTATTTTCAATTCGGTAAGAATTTAGCAAAATTCCCTTAACAAGTTACATTATTTCTGTTAATTCTGTATGTAGAAGCATATTTTTCATATAAATTTACATATTGCATTTAAAATTCTCAAACTCTTTTTTCATTCAAACGTATGCGTTATATCCGTTCACTTTATCGCCTCTAATGGTTAGTCACCTGCTTCGCATAAAAGAATTATACACATACATTGTCATATAAATTAACTGTTCATAGAGATTATTAAAGGTTATTAATAATTATATTTAGTTAATTTATTAAAGCATCATTAAAACGAATGCATTATATAATAAGTATGTCATAATTATGTATTGGTTGTATAAATACTTTATTACATATTACAATATGTAGGCAAAAGATTAGAAAATAAACAAAAGTCAGATAGGATAAAACGAAATTTATTTTGCCGCCTGATCATAAGTCATATACTTTTAGCACTTTACATATAGTCATTTGTTTGCAATCTAATCCATTTGTTCATGGATAAAGAATATGCTTAAATATAATGCATATATCTTCAATCTTGGGTGAATTTTAAATGCTTTATGATTCTTAGTTTACATTAATTTACGTAAATAATTTCCACTATATATTCTCGAATATATCTATATTTTCACGAATGTATACCGTGATTTTTTGACATCGCCCAAAATTACGCACTAATGAATCGAATCTACAAATATTTAATTTTATTTGAAGAACACATTTTAAATAGTATCATCGCAATTAAAGTTTGAGGCAACATTTTTTGGATATATTAATGTCCAACTTTTTTCAGCTTATTAAAAAATTATTGAAATGTGTCTGTTCTTTTTCCATTTAAATTCAACCTTATTATCAGATTTTATTTAACGACATATTAAAATATATTCTTCAAAAAGATATTTCAAATATTTTCAGTGTCTATATCTTTAGCTGTGGTATTTATGGTATGAGAGAATAGTAATTATAAAAGCTTCTTAAAACAATAATAATGCATCACCTTTTTATTTGAATATGTGCACATAAATATAATAGAATATAATTAAATTCTGCAACCATCGTCAACTAAGGAAAAGTATTTTCTCAAGGTATTTTTGTACATTTAATTAGCAATATATTATTTGGCAACAAGTTTTATCATTTCGAATTAATATGTAATCATTAAAACTACGTATGAAACAGAATTCGAAACTTTAAAAACAGGGCTTCAGAAAGGAATGTCTGGAAAACTCTGTAATCCGGAAAAAATGAAATTTACAATTACATTTCGCGCAGCTCGAAAAGTTTTCTCATCTCCTGATTAATCACTTGCGGAGCCGTGAAAAGTCCTTGATACGGACGGTGATATTTTTGTTGAGCATCCCGAGGAGTGACGGCTCTTTGAAACGGATACGGCGAGGGCACGTGCCCTGAGCTCGTTACGCGTTATAAATACACGTAAGATCGATGCGACGTTCCGCCTACTGTTATCCTAATATTTCTTCGGTGGATTTTACTGCGAAGTTGCGTGGCTTACACGGCCATAGAGACGCGAGCCAAAGTTATGGCTCTCTCATTCGCAATATTTTTGCGAGGGATCAGGATAGACCGCCCCCGCAAAGAATCGAGCAGCGCTGAGAGGATGTTCCGAATCGCCCGCAACGCCGATGGCAGCGAATGTCGATAAAGTTCAAGTTGATGTGTCAAGAGTGGACAGGTCCATTCTGATTGGCTGCAGCGGCACTCGCCGAGGGTCGACATATAACAAGATAAATCTATATAACATCCAAAATATAATTTGTTAGTCGAGTAAATGTTTGATTACAAGGTTCATGTATACAGAAGTGTTGTATTATTTCATTGGTTAAATTTCAAACGCATTATCGCATGTTTATTTGTATTAAATATACATTATTCGTACGCGAGAAATCAGTGAGACGAATAACCGTTACTAAGTTGAATTAAGATTGCGTACACGTAGCTACCATTGAATACGTCAAACGTCACCTGTTTTGCATGAAAATTGGCCTGGCAGCTCAGTATTTTTCAAGTTCCTGCTTCGAATTCAAAGATTCAAAGTTCCTATTTCGGTTACTTTCAAAATTAACGATGCCTACAAGTTTAGATAGTTTGCATAGGAATTCAAATTTGAAATTTGATTTAGTTTCGACGAACATTTACATATTTTCAATTGCGAATTATCCTAAAGAAATCGTTTATTATGGAAAATATGTAGTTGGTAACAATTACGCCAATATATAATAGTATATAGTATAATTTAAATGTTAATTATTAAAATGAATAGTATAATTTAATATGTAATAATAAGTATAGGATAACATTTCAAATGATTGTGTGAAAACGACTTTGTCGAATCTTAAAAGTCACCTTTTGTTATTTGCATGTATAAAAGTTAATTTTACAAAAAATAAAAGTCATTGATTGATTTTATGCTGCAACAGAAAGTGTATTAATTTGTAATTCGACTTTTTGCTCTTTTCCCAACTCACAGACAACCTTTTCTCTCCCCTTTCCTACTCTGTCGTTGACTCTAGCCCTTTTTAGCGCGTACAATGCGATTACTGCTGCCCCCATTTGTGCGGATTCAGTGGTCATTTTTATTAAATTTCAGGTCTCCTATAGCAGCACTTTGATGGGGGATTTATGGGAAAATGACTGCCTGTTATATGCGAAAGCTCTCTTACGACTACTCGTTACTAATATTATATCAAAGTTTAAGGGACTTAAATCATTTGTGTGAATTTTATCTACGTCTATTTAGAAAATGGAACTTTGTACCATTACAATCGTTTTCTCTCATTTTCAAAATGTATCGTCATAGTGTTTCAATTTTTCCAAATTTATCGTTTTATAAACTTGAAAGGGTTCTATAAAGTATTCCATGTGAGTTTACTTCATGAAATGGATTTTGAATCAGGTCAATCTTAACAAGGATTTGTTAAAACATTCTTCAACGTTTAAGTATTATATGATTTTTTATTTTTATACTTATTAAAAGACGTATAACTTTAATCATATTTTTGAATTTCATAAACATTATCGATATTTATTTAACATCTAAAATAAATTGAATTTTTTATTTATGGTTATGTAACCTTATATTATATTACAAACTAAATTTTGTGGTGAAAATATCATGAAAATTCTACCTAGTTACCCAGCTGTCTGCGTTCAAAGTTTTTTTGTAGGCAATCTGTTCACAACGTGCTGCAAATATACTTTGGAAATAATATAAAAATCGAGCTAAAAATAAACAGATATTAGTAATCAGAAGAATGAAATTTTCCCCAGGCTGTCTCTAGGTATTCCCTTGTGTCCATAGATAATCCGGTAAGATACTCGCACTTTGGACTGTTTTATCTCGCGATATTTTTATTAGGGAAGATCCAGTTTATATATAAGAGCAGTAAAGTATATAGTATGTGAAATCTTATTAAACCGAAGCCGGTTTATAAATATATACAAAGTATTATTTGATTAATTTTTCTTTCAAAACACAGTAGTACACAAATAAAAAGAACTTCCCGAATAAACACGTGCAAAAAATAGTATTCGTTGTACATACAAATACATGTAAGCAATAAGGTAAAAGAGCGCGCTGCAATGATTAGCTCCGTGGGTGAAAGCACTTTAGCCCGAGCAGGGGCGACCCGCTTCATGAATCACGGCACGGTGCAATTAGCAGAAATATTTCAGCGCTCCTCGGGGCCGCCGTCCCAAGAACAAATACAGAAATGGCGATGGCCGCGTACCCGGCGAAAGACTTTCCACAAAAGCACAAGTCCCCACTGATACCGACTCGATGAAAAAAGTTAGTCGGGGAAAAGCAATCGGAAGCGCGAGATCAAGTAAACAAGGCGGAAGGTGCGCGAACTCGGGCGGGCCGTCAGTCGAATATTGCCGTTATCCCGGGGAGGGCAGCGACCCTCCCCCGGAAGAAAGCCGATCTCGCGCGGCTCGCGGGCGAAAATGAGAAAAAGCTCCCGGGGCGGGCGGCGATCATCCCCACGTGGCGGCGTCTGCGTGGGCGCGCGTGCGAGGGCGCCGCCGGCCAGACTCGCCCCCCCCCCCCCTCCGCGGCCCGAAATCAATAACACACCTCGAGCACGAGGCGCGGGACCGCGTGCACGCCGCTAAACGGAAGCGGGAGTCGTCCGCCGGCGGCCCGCGGACCTTTTTTCCCCCGGGATAACAGGGCGCCGATTCGCGCGGCCCTCGTTTAATCGATTGTCAACGGCCCATTGTGCTTGCGGCCGGGGACGCGTGACCGGCCTCGCGGCCCTGCCTCTTTGCTTCCCGCTCCGGCCCATTGCTCTATTTACCGGGGCTCCCGCTCCGTTTATGGCGGCGTCTTTTGGGCCGACCGCGCGGTGCCCTCGCGCCACTTTTAACGCCGCGCAGGAGCAGCAGGAACCCATGGGCCATGCATATTGCGTACAAATTTTCGATCTAATTGCCGATAAATTACCTGCGGAATTTCATTTTTAAGCCTTTGGCCTATGGAGCTGCATTTTCCACCTGCGATAAAAATTGCCGAGTGCGGAATTATCTTCGTTATACTCACTCTTCTTTAGCGAGGGATTTTGTCGGCTTTTCCCGGCGAGGCGTTAAACGATTGAACAAAATAATTTCAGAATTTCATCCAAATGTTGAATTGCTTTTCTCGTTTATATATTTAACGTTTCAGCTAAATCTTATTGTGATCTGAATAATAATTTCATGCATGGCTTACGTCTCTTTTTACAAATATTTCTAAAATGTATTACAATAATCCAACATTTTTTTAGTTATAAATGGTATATTTATTTAGTAAAAATTTGAAAATAACGCGTTTACATCCTGAAAACTTCTAAGATGTGTATCCTTATATATTCTCACACAAATCATAAGCGTTCTACAAAATTAAATCTCGGATATGCGCGAAAAAAATGATTCGTGAAAAAACGCTATGTACGATCTTATATATGATAATCTCATTTAAACGAAATCCATTTCTCGGTATCATATAAAAAAATTATCATTTCGTATCCATATTTATCGTTGTCGTTTATTTATGAAATTTATTATAATCAATGATTCTGCAGAAAACACTTTTCTACTTTTTTATGTAATATATTTCTATTGTAAAATTTTTGAATATATACGAGTATATATGATTTACACGGATATTTCAATAATACAGATTTGATATTTCGCCAATCATTTTAACCTAAATTTTATTTCGCTGCGGGAAACATTTAGATAATTGATGAATAAATGAAAGGAAACGAGCTCGTCAAGTGTTAATTAAAGAAATATTTTTTGTACCCGATAGTTCGTTCATGAATATCTTAAGCTCTATTAATGAAACTGCCTTGTTTATTTTCAGGCATGATATTACACGTTTCCGGATAGTCCCCCGCGCTCATCCCTCGAGGAGGCTTCTAGTGGAATTCAAGTAGAATTCAATCTTCAATTTCGCGAGATTGCTGCCCGGCCTCCCCCCACGCTCAGATCGAAGTCTCTCTCCAACCTTTCACCTCGGGACTCCGAGGTTTACTTGCTTCTAAATTACGCGGAACTTTCCCACGGTTTTTCACGGCAATACGAGGTAAAGTATAAGGGTCCTAAATGCAAAAGGCCCGAAGCATTACTCCGATTAAGTAATACCAACCCCTTGAAATGCTTTTAATAAATTAAAACTTTCTTTAATTTATCAAAAGAGCTTAAAAGGTTTTCTATTGCACTAGCCAATACCTATTCTTACAGTTTTTTTTTGTAACTTATCGCAGAAGATTATAAATTTAATGTGATTGCGGCATGGTGCGTCTAATAATTTAATCCTATGATATAGAGAAATTATCAATGTATACCGTCTTTCACTTGAAAAGAAACTTTATTTCTTTTTATGCATAATTCTTTTAATATATGCAAATTTCATTTTCAGGAAAAATAACTTTCTTTAATGCTTAATTTTGAAATTCACATTTGCAGTAAAATATTTAATACCTAAAATATTATATATTCTAAATATTGTATATACTCCTAAAAAGCTATTTTAATAATTATTGTATACTGTTAATGAATCTGTGAAGCTATACTAAGATAAATGTTATAAGAATTTTACTATGTGCTTCTTAATAAACTTGGATTATTCACCTTGCGATTATAAATGAGACTTGTAATCATCAACCTAAAATTATTTTATACGTGCATTAATTTTTAATTTTTCATTTACTGTATTTTAGTCAACAGATGTTTTAGGTAAAAAAGTCACAACTTTTACTGTAACGTATAGGAATTTCTTTTGATTTGACAGTCTATTAATATACTCAGAAGTATAGTAAACACTTTTAAAAAAAATTCCGTGTATTGCAGCAAATTAAATGCTTTACATTTCATTTCTTATTCGATTTACTACAGATTATCGTTGAGAATATCATATGGAAAATGAAAATATTGTTGATTGTTGAATCATAAAACAACGAAATAAGAAAATTATATAAGTAGGATGAACTGTATTGTCAATCAGAGTATTCATGTTAAAGGAACATTTGCAGTTTTAATCGAGTATTGAGTTTGAACTGCCGATTTGTCGATATCCGATTAATGAGTAATAAGCTGTCTTAAAATTGATATTCATGTACATATATTGTGTTTTTTAAAGCAATGTTTCGCGAGTTTGTATTAACATGCAAAACAAATACTAAAAAATAATCATAAACGTTTCATATTTTTATGACAATATAATCGTTAAATTAAAAGCTTGTTAAAAACACTGGTATCATACCATTAACTTTTAGTTAGTTAAGACATAATTACTTTCAATTCATAAAGAAGTAAGATAATATTTTTCTATACTATGAAAAAGCATTATTATATTGCAGATTTATCCGTATTGTTCATTTTATCCAAAACATCTATATATTATACAATATACGAGCATTATTACTTGCCTGAACAAAGTGTATATTTTTCAACCGACTTTTTAAGATTCATTTTCAGATATGAAAATGCCGTTGATTCACAATTTATTTTATCTTGCAAGAGTTATACGAGTTTATTTATAATCCAATTTCTATCGATGTTAAAGAAAAAAATTAATTTTATTGGTGCTTATACATAGCTCTACATAGTTTTCTACTAAAAAATTTTATGAATCATTGCTCGAGCAAGAAAACCCAGAAAAGTTGGCACTTTTCAAGTACTCTTCACAACTATTACTAATTTATATTCGTATTTATTCATCTTAACACTTCATTTTCTTCTCATATTTTAATTTATCTTGCACTTTTAATTAAATATTCATTTTGTTTCAAGATTGTACTGTGTATACCCATGTTTATGTATAAGCTGCACAATAAATTCAATCGAGTAAATGTTGCAATCTTAAAAACAAGTGTTAAAAATAAAAAAGTACTGCCGGTCCATGTACTTTTATAATTAAGCAGACGCGAGGGCTACAACACCTTAACCTCCTTCATTCTCCATTCTGATGTTCTTTTTGCCATTCTGTTGCAGGAGGTGCGGGAGAAGGGGAACCATAAAACGATCTTGCGGTGTAGCCCCGAAAGAGGAGCGGAGATGTCCGACCCTTGAGAAGTACATCAGCGGCCCCAATATCGATTGCCTGACGCGTTAATGCCGGCTTTTACGAAGGCGTTCAAGGAAACCACGAGGATCGCCATAGCAGTCGGGCAAAATGTGTAAATCATCGCGATACTCGCGATGGAGGCAGCGCTTCGCGGGAACGACACCCTCCTCACCGTGGTTGGAACAATAGAGAGAGTAACAAGGTATTGCGACTTGAAAGTTTCTCGCGTAAATGTGGTTCCCGCCTTTACCTCCGGTCCTGACACGCGCGCTTGTCGCTATAGTGCTCAAGTTCCGTTCCAGCGGTTATTAATAATTTCAGGAATATTGGGGAAAATTGAACGCGTAATGCACGATAAATTCGGGGTAATGTGCACCCGGTTCAAGCGATTCGTAACGCACGAGAGGGGAATTCCGAATAGTGAACTTGTCTAATTGTAATGCAAGGAGAGTTATCGTGCTAACTAGAAATTCTCAGTGCAACAGATATTTGTGCGTTTTAATTAGTGTAGATCTAGATGGTATAAATAAGTTTGAAAATATTTTAACGTCATTGTCATTGATATTATCGTTCACAATTTTAACTGTTTTAATTATGTCATAGATGCATTATTTAGATATTTTTGTTAAATAATTATGCAAAAAATCTATAAAAATTAAAAAAAAAACATAAAACTGAGAAAAGTGTCACATTATAGATTTTATGTATTCTACCGTACGTTTGACTTTATTAAAAGCACGTGTAAAAGATATTAGTAACTGGTTAACTATATACGAGTATACGTAATCTTCTATTATAAGGTATCTATAGTCAAAAAATATAACTTATGGTGAATAAATATCAACTATATACATAAATGGTGTTCTATCAATATTGAATTTCGCATGTTTGTTACGTGCATATACATATATATTGATAATAAAGGTTACGGCACCTTGATGGGACGTAGATATAGTATTGCTCTATCGATATAGTAGACAAGTAATTTACACTTAAGAGGTAGCCGATTACAGGTAATGACACTACACCGTACAATTCCTATCTCCTACAATTTATGAACCGGTACCCGCTATCCTCTTTGAAACAAGAGACGAGCTTGTATGATTGCATTAACTGAGTTTAGTCAGATAATTTTGTTCAGAAATGTGTAACACAATTGGAAGGAATTGACAATAATAGTGCTAAAGTTAACTTTTTTCTCATTTAATTTAAAAATAATATTTAAATAAGTTTTGCAACTATTAAGAAATTATTAATTAACAGTTTTTTATTGACCCTTAATTTTTTTCCATTACCCATGTTCTTTATTGTAGCCTATAAAAAAATATACATCGATTTTGATAAAATTTTTAAAAAAATACAAAAACTTTAAAATTTTCAATTTATGGCTGGATGTTGTAATTCTTGTTTTGTGACATCATTTTTATGTATTTTAATTTTATGATGTTTTCTGTATTATGACGTCCTATAATAATGAAAATAGCATCACTAAGTATATCTCACAAAAACAGTCTGCATTTATCCCTTATTTTGCAATGTATTAACGATACAGTACAATGGCAAATTTCATAACTGAGCAAATATCAACAGAACTATTATTAATTAAGTTTTGCGTTTTCACCTGTTGTAATTGTTTTAAAAAAAAATAAATATTTGAATAATACATCGTACATTGTCTATCGACTTTTTGAATTGGTTCTTGTTTAACATTTTCAAATACCGGTTTAGAATGGTCGAGTAGTTTCAAGTAGCTATTTCGCTGTGTATGAAAAAAGTAGTTTCGCATTGTTCGAGCTTGCAGTAAAGCACTCTAAGGACATTGAACAATACCGGAAATTGAAGGTTTCCCGAGCTCGGTTTTATTTTTTCTCTGTTTGCTAATTCGGAGCTTGTACTTCTTTCTCTATGTGAAAGTTGAATCTTCTAGTTTCTGCTTTATACGTCTTGTTATCACTATACAAATAAGAATATATCATTGTATTAGAGATGTACGATATAGATATCTTGGTATCCCGTGGCAGATATTTGTTTGAATTTTTAAACAGTTTATCGATAAAATCCATAAGGTGAATCTATTTTTTAATTTTTGGTCTTTTTTAATATAATAAAAATGTTATTGAATACTGCACATGTTAGAAAATAAATTAAATAATAAACGATTTATTATTCATATTTCTCTTTTTTTTATTTGTCTTATCTTTAAATATTTTTGTATGTCGAAATTTGCATTTATACCTATAGGAATGATACGTTTATTACATTAAAAGATTAATTTTATGAATCATGATTGCATTTGATTAATATTCAGTCATAAAAACTGATGAATTTTCTACCAAGGTCTAGTTAGATATATATAAGCTGCGTTTATTATACATTGGATCTTAATTATGACATTGGTTAGTAATTAACTTACTCAGCTGCCTTGAATACTTCGTTTGGTATAATTTTTCAAACCTGACACGCACCGTACAGATCTCAACTGAATCCCTAGTAAAATACAAAATTATTGCATGAATGCAATCTTCACTTTCTATCGGCTACGCACTCAGTACCGAGGTTTTCACATACACAAAATTGGCTGCTCCAAATGTATTATGATCAGTTTAGTAATTTTGATGCAATCATGCGTTAATCATACGTTTAATTTATCCTGCACATCTGTATTCTGCAATAAAATGACTGATAGGAGATTCGACGTATTTGAAAACGTCACTGGAACATGTACATGTCGCAGCGTTTATGATCGATAAAGTGGCTGACCGAGTCGTTACCTTCCCGCATCTCTGAATTCCGCAAATTGTAAATTTGCACACAAGCTGCGTGGGCACAGGGGGCAGGAGGCGGCGGAGCACAGGTGAGCGGCAATTGACCGGGCGTTTGTCTTTGCAGGGGAGTCCGAGCGGGCGCGGCGGCCCTGGCATGCTCCGGGCGGAGGCCCCGGGGAGGAGCGAGTGCCGGGGGCCGCTCTCTAGCCGGGCCTAGCTCGGCGGCGGGCCCATGCTCGTGGAGGAGTGCGGGGGCGGCGGGGGCGTGGGGCCCGCGACGGCCGCGTGGAACGGCGGCTGCGCGGGCGCCGGGACCCGGGGAGGCTGGACGACGCCGCTGAGCTGCCGCGGCGCCTCGGCCATGAGCTTCGGGGGCAGCGTGCCCTCGCTCCACCCCTCCGGCTCGATCCGCTCGCTGCGCTCCCAGCACTCGACGCAGGTACGTGTGTACGCCTTTCGCCCATTAAATATTTCTCCTTTAATCAGGCCGCGCGCGCGCGCCCTCAAAGCCCGGGAATTTATCGGGCGGCCGGTGCGCCCGCGCTCTAATCAGCCCGCCCCCCCCGCCCTCGTAATTTCGCCGGCCGGCCGTTATTGAAAACTGCGGCCCGCGGCCCTCGCGCGCGCGTCCCTAACGGCCCGGGCGCCGTTTCCCTCGCCGCGCGGGGATAAACAAAGCGCCGCCGGTCCTTGAGCTCGCGGCTTTTTCCGGAGCTCGTTTCCTCGGCAATCGAAGCGCCGGCGCACACTTTCCCGATTCCGCCGCGCATTTGTCCAGGCTTAGCGTCATTAGTAGCGCACACGGTGTTCCGTCCGGGGCGCTCGCGTGCTCGGAACGACCAAAGTTCTACCTCGGTTTTACATCCCCGAGGCCGCCGCGGCAGTACCCTCGCGCCGGGCTTATAAACGCGCCTCCGAAAAAGGCTCCGCGGCGCAAAGTAAGCGGGAAGAACCTTGAAACTGCGCTGGAAGAGGGGCCTCCGGTTTATTTGGCGATACGCGCGCGAGGAGGACTCCCGCCAGTGTCAATATTGGTCCTTCCCCGTCCCCGCGTGCGCTCCGTGGCCCGCGTACCGCTGAATATTCAGGCGCACGCCCACCCGCCGCGCCACGGCCCATTCTTTTTCCGCGATTCGCTCGCGGCCGAACTTTGCCCCGTTTTCCCGGGGCGCGGGAGCCCGACTGCGGCGGGCGATTCCGCTCCGTCGATGAAGGCACGCGAGCCCTTTGATTGCCGCTCGCCCGCGGCCCGGTCCAAATTTACCCGGCGGTTCGACAAATCGCGGGGGCGCGGCCCGAGTTTTTCCCGAGCGCCAGTAAACAAACCTCGTAAAGCCGGGCATTAAAGCTTTCGGGGCTTTTTCTTTCCTCCCTTCTAGCCGCTGAGCGAGACGCCGATGCGGTGCATGCGCTGCCACCCGCCGCCCGTGCAGACCAGCACCCCGAACAATTGCGCGCAGCAGCGCGTGCACCAGCTCCAGCAGCAGCACCAGCACCAGCAGCACGCGGCCCAGTTCTACACGCCGAGCCATTACATCGACGGACAGAACGGCACTTACGGCCCGACGCACCACCGGCACGCCTCCTCCTCCTACCACGGCGGTGAGTCACGTGCCCCTCAACAAACTCCCAGGCGCCCTCTATGCTTTGCCCACCGCGTGATTATCGCCCGGTCTAAAGGATTGCGTTGCCGAGCGGACAAATCGCTCAGACCTTCGCGGCTACACTCGATCCGGATTAAGTAAGCCGTATAACGCCATTTAACGGCGCCATGTCACGCTTTCCCGAGATATTTGCCTTCGGAGACACTCTACTTTTTTTTAAACAGATTGCTATAATAATATATTGGTAATAATTCTCTTACTAATTCCATTACTCTGTCACGTATATTACAATCTATACTTGCAATGACTTAAATATACCAAAACTTTGTTTAAATATTTTAAAGTTTAAAGTACTTATATTTTCAGATTAATAAAACCCGGATGAACAATTTTTATATCAAATATATCTTGCATAGAATTTTCCGAGACTAATAAGCCCTTGATGCAACAAAAACCCGTTACCTGCCTTTTGCTCGATTGAATAACTTGACATTAGGGGGGGATTTGGATTCAAATGTACAGCCCTGAAGTATTGACTACAGTAGGAAAAATATAGTTTACCGATGTTCTGCCGTCCAATCAATAAAACGTCTGCGCTCTAAAGTAACTTTATTACTTTTTACCAATGCAGCGTTTCCGTTTGAATGTACAGGTCGGATGCTTTACCTTTATTAGGTGAAGACGTTTGAACAAGTCTTGTGAGAACTTGCCATGAAAAATTGTGATAGAAGCGTAAAATTATACATCAAACTTTTACAACAAACGTTCCTTTGGATATAAAATAAAAATGTACAATTTAAATTCTATATACAATGTTTAAACTTATTTTTACAAAATACGGTCTAATAAAAAACGACTTTTTAAAAATCTCATTTTTTTAACAAGTTAATGTTGGTATTAATTACATTCTTAAATTGTAAAAGTCATTTATAATATTATATTTGAACCTTTGTTCAAAGTCATAATACGAGTGATATATAATAACCGTATACTTTTAATTAGAATACAAACACGTACATTTATTTATGTATTTTTTCTATTCAGTAATTATTATACAGTCATTGGTAACTAATAAAGTACTATAATATCACAAAATTAAATGATAGATTAACTTCTTATTATTGTTTCATAATGAACGTATAACAAATAAAATCATAATTTAATTTTATAACACATTTAATTTATAATACAAAAGAATGCGTGTAAAAACATTTTCAACGATGTTCCATTAAATTATTTAATATACGTACAATAATATTGGAGGTAGAACTGCCAATCAAATGCTGATCTGAGCGTTCTTGCAACACTGGTTTCACTATATACCGCGTATCTGTGCGTTAGTTCCATATGCATTCACCTTTACTGACTTTTGTCCAAAGCAAATACGAGGTGAACTTCATTATCGTGATCGCCGATGCATGAATCAGAGTTAACGCATTTAGTGTAATTAATCGGCAAACCGAAGGAAGCCGCAAAGGGTACAGTACAAACGTGGTCGATATTACAACGGTTTCCAGGCACGTCATGCACTCCCGAGGAGTAGGAAACGTACGGACAGCCTCGCGGATCCCTCGAAGCAGCGGTCGGCTTCGCGGTCATCCCGCAATCAACTCGTGGATAACCTGTTCCACGGTCGTCCAATCTCTAACGATCTTTGAGCGGGAGCACAGAGAAAGAAATCGTCCGGAGAATCCCGCCCAGAAATGGACGTTTACCCCGGGGGAGCAAGAAAAAGTGTTGGCTCCCTTTGATCGCAGCGCCCAGTTTAAATCACTTTAACGACTTCCTCACTGAATACGGGCGAATGGTCTGTTATGACTCTCTACGTGTACGGCATAACGATCCCCTTTCGCGATTGTCTGACCCTCGTAAATTACTATCGCCACTTAGAGTCTTTCATTGAGAAAATACGAGTGCACTGTAATGATTTTACAAAGGGTACCAGCCTTCTTGCAAAGAACACTTTTCCTACTAAAATCAAAGAATCCCCATACAGTCGCCACTCTTGTGCAAAAATTATAAGTTGCCATATTTATTTCTATTAATACTATTATATTTAAGGCATACATAGAAACTTAGTAAGTTTTATATAGTGTATTAAAAAGTTAAAGAATTTTTTTAATATCACTACTTAGTTTGTACTGCTTTAAAATTTCACGTGTGATTTTTTTTGCACTTGTACATGTTCAATGTACAAAGAAAAATGAAAAATTTTAAATAAATTTTTTAATTTATTAAAATTTTCCTGAACATGCAAATTTTTTAAATACGTAGAACCATATTGAATTATCGAAATCTTAATCCAATTAAAATATTCTCCAAGTTATAACCAATAATTTCTGCATGAACGAAAAAAGACGTATAAAACATAGTTTTAGAGAAGATAGAATTCACGGTTTTGCGAGAATATTGTACTCGCGCTACAAGCGTAGTATCAACCGTTCTTGTGACAGGTTTCGTATACAGTTTGAACGCGTTGTTATATATATTCAGAAAAAGAACTCAAGTCAGTAACAACTGACAGGACTTTAGTTAAGACACATTAATAATTTATTACGATATAAAAAGGTTGAGTCAAGATGGATGAATTTGTTGAAAATGAAATTAAAAATTAATGTCTAGATGATGTGCGTTACCTAACTATTAAGATGTATATTAATAACTTCAAATTTTCTCTGTACATTCATTACGTGTACATTTCTTATGTGCATAATAACGTCTATATCATATGAATGATAATCAATTTCAAATAAAGAACTTTTGTGGTAGAAATCAAATTTGTGTTTTCAATAAAATGCCAACATACACTCAATAAAAAATTAATTTTTGACCTTCTATTGCTAATTAAATAAAAATGTTATTAATCGTCATGTATTTTAAACCATAATGCTGATTTTCCATAATTTACTTTTCATTTATGGGCTAATTATATGAATTTAAGGTTCAATTTGATTATCTATTATGTGTTATATCTATTGTACATGTGCATGTACACGATAAATATTATAAAGTATTTAAATTTTATAATTTTTTATTAAACCATTACTTAATAATTATATATAAAAGAGAAAATTGGTCTACTTATTCAATGGAAATTAACTGCATCGTAGTAAAGAAACTAAGCACCATATAGTCCTCGTATACAAGCACCTGGTACGAGTTAAATGGAAAGGAGTAATAACGAGGCTGCAGACGAAAAAGGCACCACTCTGTTACTGTTTCAGTCTCTGGCGACTCGTATCAAAAATAATTATAAACCCTCGGTTACGCCTTTCTTACTTTTTTGCCTTTATATGTCTGGATCTCGACATTTTTCTTTTAAGGACAAGTGTCTCGCATGTATAAATACATTTGTCACCGTGCAGGTGTGGAATAAAGCGGCTCGGGGTGCATTAAAGCATCAACACTAAAGTGCTGTCGGGGCTGCTGTGGATTTGTGCGAAAAAAAGCCAAGCATTAATGCGCCTCGGGCTGCCAAAGCACGGGTACTGTGAGAATTCGTTTGCGCGTGCCAGGCTTCAAATGGTGCGAGTAGGAATGCGCGCTTGGCGAAGGTGACTGACAAACGTTGCGGACCTCATGCGATTAAATCGTATTCGGCAACAATTCATTGGTTGATAGAATATTGATTCTTTGATCTATCGATGAAAAATGAAATAGTCATTTGTATACTTTTTTATGTGTTCGTGTCTATTCATTTTATCCGTAATTTAAAAAAATAGTACCAAAAATTTACATTTAATAATTGACTAATACGTTATGAAATTATCGTAAAACAGGTGTTAAGTTGATCAGAATCTTAATAAAGTTGAAAATTCAATTATTCTTATAATAATTAGCATAAATAAAAGTTTACCCTATAAATGTTCTCACTTTAATCTTTAAAGATTTTAAATGTACACGTTTCATCTCACATTTCATATTATTTGTTTTGTTAAAGGAATAAATGAATTTATATTCATATTAGGAATAACATGATAAAACGTGTAAATTACAATATTAAATTTATGAATATTTGTACATAATAATGCCTTTTACGATATAGAATATGAAATATTAGATATTTCGTCAACTCTGACATATGAGTCAAGTCTCGAGTCAAGTTCACATAGGCAGCCTCGCCTTATTCACAATTTTACCTGCATTTGCGTATATTAAACTAAAACGCAACCTATTCATGTCATATAGGCCCATGTTATCACTGATAACCTTGTATCCCCCCAATATTCCAAAGCACATATTACATGCTGTTTTCTCTAATTTCGAACTAACCAACTACAATATTGAACACTGTTATGTATATGTACTCTGTAAGCGAATGATTTGAACTTTCATAAATATATAGGACAAGAACTATAGCTAATATATGCTGCACTTGTTTCATATTCCAATATTCACAAAATATTCAGTATAATTATGGGTAAAACTATAATACTTTTGACGAGACCGACTTCTAACGATTACGCAGATTTTTATGTCTTCTATAAATCGATGTATTGATTTTAGGTGATGAAATAAATGTTTACTTATATCCATCGTTATGAAAACCTTTTTGCGTTTAATAAGAAATACATACTAGATTTGATGATTGGATAAGATAAAAGTGATCTTGCACCTAAATGCAGCACCTCGGACACCATAATATTTCACTTCGCTGGAGTTGAAGTTTGATCTCGGGTCTTTTAGAGATGTTCGCAAAAAATTAAAAAGATTTGACAATTAGAAACAAATACAACGTAACGTTTATATAAATTATGGTAAAATAATAATTAACTGTTTACTAATCATGATAATAACAAAAATAATAATACTAATACGCTATTAGTGAATATTAGCTAACAAATTATTGATATTTTGTTTGTATAAATAGATATGTGTAGAGCAAGAGGAGTGAGAAAATGAAAATTATTGAGGTGTAAATTAATTTAACTCTAACATAATAAAATATTTTTAATACTAGCTGAAGTAAACACGTTAGTATATACTTGAAAAACAGTTCTTTCGGCGGTTCTACTCATGCTTCCCTCATTTTATTTATTGCTACACACCCCTTGGAATCCCTTGAGTACGTTTGGAGGGTTCGAAGTCGCGGCTGCAGTCGAACGCCGCCCCTCATTGTGCTGCATTTGTTTTGTCGAAGGCTCTCAACTGTTTTCAAAAATATAAATACAATAAAAAGTATTACAAAATATTAAATTCATAAAATGCACAGGCAAAATTTGCTAAATTCTCTGAAAACTGCCACACGGCTTAATAATCGTTATTAATACGTCATGGTTTCACAGCGCTAACAGCAATATCCGGCAATATCTGATTATGATCCGGCAATGTCCTTTTATTAGATATAAATATTACAAATATATATTATAAATTATATTATATTACGCATGTGAGTGGATTTTGTTTATATTTTGTTTATCATGACCATGAACTCTACACGACCTCCCCACCTGAAATAATTACTCAGGGTTTAAAATTTTTAATCCTGCCTATAAACTTACCAAAAAAAATATTTTCGTTAAAATTAGCTTCACATATAAAACTTGTATCAAGTAATGCCATAGAGTTACACCAAGATTTCACTGATCACACATCAAGATCTACACATAATAATCCACATTAAAATATTTAAAATATTTATATATAACCTTATATGTAATTATTATATTTAATAATTATTTAATAGAATAATATTTTCTTAATTTTTTAAATCTTTTAAATTTTAACCACCATTAGAAAAAATCGTCAAAATATATGATTCAAATATAAAACAATTTTATAAAAAATCATTTTTTGGATCAACTTCATCAATTCTCATTAATTCTGCTTTAGCAGAATTGAAGTTGCATTTTTGAGCTATATAGATGATTTCTTTTATTTATTATTTAATGAAGATTTTATAGGTACAAAGATGTATACGCATCGTATTAGTTAAATTATGCTTTAACGCATGGTGACAATTTTAGATAGTTTTTATTACAGTTATGAGTTAATTTTATTGACGTATAAGGCTCTCGGTAAGGTTCAATTTAAATAACACATTGAGCATAATAACTGGCCCCTTTTTGTACAAGAGTAAATATTGGGATAATTTGATAATAATTTCGTGTCTTCAGCTAACGCTGTGAAAAATTGCTCTTCCATTTACTTATATCTGTGTAGTATAGCTCACGTTTGCTAATCCACAGGTTGCTCGAGTTGTTTTTTGTACTTCGTTTTGCACTTTTCGCAATACACTCCTGCCTATAATCTACGGAGCTATTCGTCATGAATGAGATAGCAAACGATGTGACCAATAAAAACTTTAGCCCTCCACGAGTAGTCGAAAACATGTAAAAAAATGTGTAAATATTTTTCACATGTACAAGGCTAATAAGGAATTAGCGATGTTACCATATCGAATACTGAAAGGTAACTCAGAGAAGCTCGTGTTTGCGAGTTGCAAATTTTTCCTGGGGACATGACGTAGTGAGAGTAGTATTAATGGTGATAAAACGTACGGAGTGAGTTATATCACATGTACACCGAAATTCAACGAAAACTGCCTCGAATAAATATTTCAAAAATCCAAGTGTGTCTAATTTTGTATCTTATCGCATAGATTTTATGCTTTTGTACAAAAGTTTCATAAACAAAGAGAAATTTAAAAGTCAGACTGCAACTTTGTTTTAATGATAATAAGTGTGTTTTCAACATACTCATAGAATGAATTAGATATGACACCGACAGAAAAAAATATTAACTCGAAGTAATTCACTAATTCCGTATATTTATGTTACGAAACAACAACTTCACTTTAGTATAAATTATTTCATGTGACAGGCGATCGATAATTGTTGACATCGTTGTTATTGTTATAGTCTTCTCTTTGTAATATGCAGCAATTATTCGCGCTCTTTATTCTAATCACTATGTATAGTTGTAAAACAAGCACATATTTACATAACAGAGGACATAACCTACTTGTGAACGTCAATTTCGTCGCACATTTGTAGTAGTAGCCGAGGTAAAGCTTCTACAGAAGCTTCGGGGTTTTTATTGAGCGAGGAGCCAATTATTATTCCGTTAGAATAGTTTAATATTACTAATTTTGAATATTACTTATTTCTATGTTAGTCTATATATTTTTTCACTAAATTATCAATTACTGTATAATGATAATAGGTTCTATTTAGAAATGAACATGAAAACTTGTAACGGAGAGCTTATGACCGAGTGTACTCTGCACTTTCATGGGACATGTTTCAAGGCAAGCTTGACTTCCGCGAGGTCTCGCTTTCCGACACAGAGAGGAAATCGTTTTCCTCTCACCTCACAGCTAACGTCACATGAAACTTAGTAGACGCTAAACCGGTGAAATGTAATTAACCGCGGAAAGAAAACTATATACATATTGTCTAGTATATTATGCTATGCGTACGATAATTTGCGAAAATTGCATTTTCTTTATATTATATTTCATTTTATATCATTTGTATGCATAAAATATACATAATTTTAATACAAAAGATTAAATCAATAACGTTAGGCTGCAGAAAAATGGTCAACACTTAATGTTATTTTACTTTCTGCGGTTTCTCTCACTTTTCTCCATTTTTTACAACACTAATGAAAATACATAAAATGCATTCAATTTCACAGAAAAATATTCCTTAACAAGTTTTGTTCTCGGTTTTGCTTATAAACAGAAAATACTGTTATATATTTAGTGAAAATTGAGAAATTTTTAACTTATAGTATCATCGATCATGGTCAAGACTAAATGAATATTTCATAATATATAAACCATCATTTACCTGATAAATCTTGTAACTATCTTGCAGTGTTGTTCTGAAACTATTTATCGACTATTAAAAAGAATTCTTAGCTTTAAATACGCTACTGCTATCGTTTCTCGTATCGTCCTTATTTCAATAAATGAATGAAATTCTGATCAAAGTCGTATACACTATATCAATAAACTTTAATACCTGTATCAAAAATATTAACATTATATTATTATTTTATTTGTTGGACTAAACCTCTGCAGATTCAATCACTTATATATAAATCGAGTTATAAATTCAATTATGAAGAAATAATAACAACACTTGTTTAAAATCAAAATAATTTTCTGATGACATAAAACTTGAGTTTTTTCTTAAATTGTCAAAACAGCTTTCATTATTTCAAAAGAAGATTAATATTTTCTTGCTGGTTTTGAAAACGTAGAATTAGAATTTTGTAGATGCTAATTTTTTTGATTATTTTTTTCAGATGTACCATCCTAAATTTTAGTTTTAGAGAAATTCTTACTTCTAGTAAAGATTTCTTTAGGTTTCTTGAACTTTTTAAAATTTTGCAATTTTACTGTTCGTAAGCGATAGGTATTGAAAATGCTAATTTGTATGAATAGATCATCGAAATGCTTACATATAATAGTATAGACTTCTTAAGAATCATCGTGACAACAGTTAATTCATAGAAATATTATTATATATTTTTATTTAAATATATTTATATATGTATATTTATATTTTTATATATTTTTTTTATTATATTTTGAACTAAGAATCGAGAAGATACATAAGAAGAAGAATAATTTTTATAAATCTGTTGGGTTTTTAGTATTAAAATATTTATCTCATAAAATAAAACTAAATGTCGTTTAACAAATTATTATAACTTTATCTTTCTATAAATTTATTTGTAATTTTATATTTAATTTAAAATATGAAAAAAAACTAAATATTCATTGATTATTGGATATTTCTGTAATTTTAATTAGTATAATAATAATATAATAATAATATCTCGACGATCCCTTGCTTGTGCCTAGTCAAATCAATTTATAGTCATAAAATTTCCATGAAATTTATGATAGATGTTGAATTAATATTATATCACAGGTGGTCTTACAGTTGCTAATCGTTACAAAATAAATATCAAGACTTACTCTGTCGCTCACTCCAGATACTTAAAAGACTCTTTTCAATAATTTTTTGTGTTATTTAAGTCTCATTATCAGTGAATTCTTTTAAAAAATAGGATTTATTTTTTAAGTATTTATTCGATTTTAGTTTTGTTATGAAACTTTCAGCCAAATTGAATTATAAAAGTTATTGAATTAAAAAAAATTAGTATTGGATTTATTGTTAAATCTTTAAATAGTTTATATGGTATCATTCGGGTAATTAATATTTATTTGTGCATAATTTATTAAAAAAAG
The DNA here is from genome assembly GCA_018906755.1 of Sycophaga agraensis. Classification (NCBI taxonomy): domain Eukaryota; kingdom Metazoa; phylum Arthropoda; class Insecta; order Hymenoptera; family Pteromalidae; genus Sycophaga; species Sycophaga agraensis. Next base: position 307,666 of record JACCIE010000072.1, on the reverse strand, counting down.
TTTATTTATATATTTCTAAAAATTATTAAAGAAATAAATTTTTTTAACTATTATGGCGTAGGAATTTCGTAACATAATTTAATGTTTATAATTCGGATGTCAAGTGAATTGGTTTATTGTACACATAAAGATGTAAAAAGAGTATCTTAAAATTATGCTCTATACTATATTATATTTTCAAATTATATTTTTATAATTACTTAATTAAAATTATACTTCTATATATAAGCACTTATATAGTTTATAATATATTTTGTAAATTAAATAAATGATTTAATTTAAAAAATAACTATTATAAACTAATATATAATAATGATGCCAATATGATAAATTTCGTAGGTGTCATTCTGCAATGAATATGTACTGTATGAATATAGTTATTTTCACACTACTTATATTTATTGATAACACTTGTAAGTATCAATATTTAATGTTAAAAAAAATTTAATGTTATAATAATGTAAAATATTTTACCTACAATTACAGATTCCTTTTGCGTGCTAAATGTACAAAGAGAATTTGGTAATTATGCACCATTAATCCTAGATCTAACCGGTAAAGGATTCATTTATCCACAACTGCCTACTGTTAAAACAGTAATAATAAAAACAAATGAGCAGATTTTGGCAAACTGTCCGGGTAGTGAAATCACGATCAATCGAGTATCTATAAATGTACCGGAGATTATTCTTACTTGTATTAATGACTCCAAATTTAATACTCCTGTTGGTGTCCATGAATTTAGAAACATTCGATGTTCTGCTGATAAACAAATTACAATATCCACTAAACGAACAGGAGAGAGGTGTTCTAGTGGGCATTTGATAAAGATCGGTTTCGAATCTATAAAAATTCCATTTACTTCGACAATCGATGTTTGCTATAATCAAGATACGGCAGGAACTTTTTGGGCACACAATGTAATACCACGTATAATTTCTCATAGTGAAATCAAAAAAATTCGTTACATACCAATCAGTTCAGCTGAAATCTCTCCTGATGTTCCTTTAGATGATTCATACGGTAAAGAAGAACAACGAAAAATATTTCGTGAAATTATGAGTGGCAACGAGGCATTAGTAAATAAATACGTCGAAGTTGCAGGTTTGATACTTTTTTTGGTTAAATACGAGTTTTTATCGAATCTCTTACAATTAGTTAAAAAATAACGTACACGTTTTTATTATTGTATATTTAACATTAGATTAAATTCATTCATTTATTTGAGAATATGTGGAAAAATAATGCACTTGACATTAGATTTTGTGAAAAATAATTCATAAAAACGCATAATAGGTTGTTGCTAAAGTATTGCTATATTATTTTCTAAAGGTCCCACGCACTTGATTAGAAGCTTGTTGGTTTCTCGAGGAGAACAATTCTATCTATCCCAGCAGAATAGCTCCTACTTTTACATAAATGTTGTACCTGTATGGAGAGTTGTTAGCACCTCGAATTGGAAATTTGTTCAATCAGAAGTAAAAAAATTAGCAGACCTGACTGGTGATTTAGACGTTTATACTGGAGGACTTTACAATCTTCGTTTACCTTTTATTTCAACCGATTCTCGTGAAATTTTCTTAACTAAAAATAAAGTTACCGGTCAACCAGCGCAGTTTGTACCAAGACTTTTATTTAAATTAGTTTTTAATCGTGAACTAAAACGAGCTATTGTTTTTATAACAATTAATAATCCATTTCTATCCGCTGAAAATATTCCTGAGCATTATATTATTTGTAAACAATATGAGATATGTCGTACAGTGAATACAGAATTTAATAATGTAAAGCATGGGTATACATATTGTTGCTTATACAAAGAATTTATAAAAGATAAATACGTTCAAAAAATTGGACTACCAGTACTTCCACATGTTTTACCACTTATTTATTAAATATTTGTAATTTAAACTTAAAATTTTATTATGAATAAAAAATTTGTTAAAATATGCTAATTATCGTAACATTTTTCTAAATTATGCTATAATATATTAGATATACATATATCCACGGTTGTATATAAATAATAAATTTAAACTAATACCCAAAAGCGACTGTAAATAAATAAAAAGAAAAATAATTTTGTTGTATTTCAATGTTTTTAATCTTACCTAATATTTATTTTATTTTAGTAGAAATCGATGACACATTATTTATTCTCAATTAAAAAGCATACATCATTAACAAGCTAAAGTCTTAATTAATATTTAAAACCAGAATGTTTTAAGGATGTAGGTCATGAGGTACGTAATTATTTGCTGTAAATTAAATCATTATAAAAAATTCGTTTAATTGTAATCATTATGCAATTTAACTATATTTTGACAGAATTTCTGAAGAAGAGCAATACATAGTAATTTATAATTAAACGGCTAAATAATTTACTGTGTTATATAAAGGTTGCATCTACATAACATATGTATTGATTATTTTTTTAATAATTTATATTTATCTACGTAGAAGGCTGTTTTGACGGCTGTTTGAATCAATTTTATTAAATAACTATGCGGTTAATATTATGGACAAATAAATTACAAATGAATAAATAATTGATAAAGAGTACTAGTACTTGCAAAGGCTACGTGTTTTGCCAGTGTATACATATATATTTTAAATAAACATTAGAAAATTAATATGCTGTTGAATAGTCTTATTCCATTATACTATTTAGGTAAAATTGGACACAAATTACAAGGTTAAATAAAAGAATCAGTAAGATAAAATATCAAATTTTGTGTACGGTACTATCAACCTATAAGGGATATACATATACGTTTGTATAATATGTTTGCAATATAATTCTAAAGCGTTTTACAACATATAGCTAAAATTGAATAGTTTTTTTATTAAATAATTGCACCTTTTTATGATAATACCTTGATTATAATCACGAATTTTATACTTAGTTTTTGTTACAATGAATCTGAAATGAAAAATAATTAAATGGACTAATATATTGTTCTTTAATAATTAATAAATAGTCTCTCTTATACAAGATTATAGTAATGCATTTTTTAACAAACAGTTTATAAACACGATTTGCTCTTTAAAGTAAAGTAAGTATATCAAAAATAGCATTATATTATCCTAAGAGGATCACTATTATTATTTTATAGTAGTATTATGATTTTCGTGAAATAAGCAGTCATTTAAATTATAGCAGTTTATATTATTACCGAGGCTATAGTAACATTTAGTCGAGGTAAATACGAGGGTAAATACTTATACATATTATACTCTACCCGTAAATCGTATGTAACTCGTAGATTTTAGTAGCATAGTATAAAATATATATGTATACATACTTAAATGTTATTTTAATCTTTAGAATTCATTTGTTTTATTAAAACAAGAAATAGTACCACTGTAATTTCCAAATTATTAAAAATAATGTAAATATTATAACCACTAGGAGCGGATTATATAAGATTTTATAGATATATTTGATATTGTGATTTTTCTTTTTGAGTCTGCCCTACAAGTTGTTAGTAACGCTGAGCTTGAATTGCTTGAAATATTGGAGGCACTAATGACATAATATATCGTGCGTAAAAATTATTATATAGTATAAAAATACTATATGTTTTGCTTATCTACTTGCGCAGTCTTAAGGTTGCAACTATTATCTCGTCCTTATCTATTTTTAAAATTTAAAAGAAAATAATAAAAATAATTATTATCAGAGTGTATCTTAAACAAAACAATCTATTTGATAATAAATAAAATTCAATGCTATGAAAGATGTTTCATTCCATGTATTCCAAATTTGAATTTATCTTATTAATTTGCATAATCTGAAATTATGGACAATGCTTGTTCTGAGTAATTTTGAGTAACGAGTTGAGCAGCGTTTCTTTGAATTTGTGCATATGTATTTGATCTCGTGTATAGCTACACGTTATTTCCACAAACACTCGTATCTCTAATAAAACATAAGCATTCGATCAGAGATCCTACTATAATAAAACTATTCCTCAATATATGATATGTTAATATGACAATACTTTGATTGCACACAGATCCGCGCGCTCGCTGCAACGAGTTGGACGATAGTGCAATCGGCAATGGAAATTGGGTTCTCGGTGATCTGCGTAGCCTTCACCGCTGCGTTCCAGCTCTACGTCGAACAGGTAAATTATTCATCCCCTCTTTTATGCAGACATATGTGCACTCTCGCCTATTTTTGTTCGACCGCACAATCGGCGCGTCGGCCTGCTCTTTCCGCTCATTCTGTATGCATATGACCTGCTTGCAAGCTTCTCTCAAAATTTATACTCCCCTTTTGATGAATTAGATTTACTGAATCTCCTGAGTACCATATCTCTAGTTTACAATTGTATGAAAAGCTTAAAGACTTTTTTTATATAAGTGACAGAAGGATTTTAAAACTACTTACTTTGAATAAATTTAAGATTTCACAATGTTTACGTTATTCATTAAAAGTGTTTGTATAAATTACTTTCTATGATTAATAGACTGTATTCTATATTTTGTGCTTTCTATTTAATTAAATGATAGTTCACGGTGTTAAATTAATTAATCCACTACCCTTTGTTCACTTCTAATGAATTTTCTCCTATTCAGTTATTGATTGTTGGGTTTTGTTTATGATGTGTTATTTGGCATTATGATTGATATTCTTCACATGCGTCAATACAAATATTCCAATGCATATTGAATTTAGTATAGACTGCAAATCTTTGTTGCATACGCTGTATAAATAAATAGACTTTCTGAACTGATTGTATGTGTGTAAAGTTTAGATTTTGAATTTTAGCAGTACATTTGTAGGAAATAGTATAGTAAGAAGAATATGTAAATTTTGAGTTTATTCATGAAAAATGTGAATATTACTACAAAGATTTAAACTGTTAACATTATTTAATAACAATAATAAATAATCATTGCACATATTTTAATTGGGTATAAACAAGGCCAGTCGACCATTTCAATCAACAGGAATTAATTGGTATAAATTTATGGGTGTTTACATGCAATAATAATTCTACAGAATATACATACTTCAATATTATTATTATACGCACGTATAAAAATTGATAACTGAAAAGTAATTGTTTTAAACATTTATTTATTACTATCGTTCAGTATGAAATAGTAATTATTTTCTTCGTGCATTGAGGTAAGATATTGCAGATATGCCATTAAAAGGTATATTGAAAGTTAACAGTTGTTTAAGAGTAAATCCTTATATTTTACAATTAATAAATTCTATAATTAATAAAAAATTAAAAATCCTTTTCAATCGTTCTAATTTGTAAACTGACCGCGCTATTAGTAGTTTCTGCTTCCCGAAACAGAGTTGTGCAAGCTTCGCGGTGAAGGGGCAGAAAAAGACCGACATTCTCGTGCCATGGATTAGAAGTAGGCGGTGCGCCGTAGAGGCGTGGAAAAAAGTACGAGAGCGCAAACTCGATAAAACTTATAATTGGATTATATTAGACCTTGGAGTAGGCGGCTCTTGGCGAGAAAACTCGATTTTCAAATTGGAAAAAGGGACAAAAGCTAAGAGGGCGAAAGGACAGGAGATGGATATATTATGGAAGGCGCGGAAAAGGGCCGAAGACACAAGATTAGTAATGTGCCGGGGGTAATTAATGGAGGGACTGTAGCGCGGGCCGCGCAACAAGTAAATTACAGTATCACCGAGGCTGATGGGTACGTGTGGGCTTTCAGGCATAGATGTATCGGGCATACGAATGCACTTCTACCCCGAGGGCGGCTGGGGCTGGCTCGTCTGCGCGGCCGGCTTCCTCGCCCTCCTCCTCACCACGGGGATGCAGCTCGCCTTCGGCCAACTGCACATCTACGCAGTGAAGCACCTTGGGCAATCGCGCTTAATGGATATCGGTAAGTTTGTCATTGATAGATGCGCTCCATTTGTCCCGAGTCCGCCAACCTGCCCCCCCCCCTCCCGAGCGAGCCACTTTTTTTCCTCGCCGCGCAGATTCGGCGTTTTGCAGACGCATGCACTGGGTAAGCTGGATAAGCGGCAGATCCTCTTTTTCGTGTGCAGTAGCCGACCTTCTTGCCCGCGATTATAATATGTCAAAGGGCGCGTCGGGGAGGTCGCTTTCAGTATTTAAGGGCCCTTAAACTGTTTAAGGGCGTGTGCTTTGTATTACGCTCGTGTATTTTTCATGCGTAGAATAAGCCTTGAATAAGATTTTCATTAACCCTTTAATTATAATTTAAGAAAAATTAAAATTCATGAAAACGCGATTAAAATTCCTTTATAATTTCAAAAGTTATTTTTTTTTTCATTTTTGTACACCTTTGAAAGATTGTAACTGAAAGGTACTTTATAGTGCGCGTACGCATAAGTGCTTTTGGCACGCTTTTTACACTATAAAACTCGTCAATAAAGAAATTTGATAGGTATCTTAATGAAGAATTACTATAAGATAAGAACCACTTCCAAAGCCGGTTATTATGAGCTGTTCCAAGATGTCTGCGCATTTATTCGAGAACAGGAAATTACTAATAAACACGTGTAACAACTATGTAACCTTTTTAACAAAGTTAACAGCAATTACTCTTTCATAACGAGTATGGGCATTTATTACCTGTCGACTGCAGTAGAAACGCACTTTTACAGACACGCCGTGTGGACATGATTGTATAAATATAACGTCGACAAAATCATTACTTGTCATCCTTTACCAACATGTCTAAGTACAATTCAAGTTCCAAACTACAAAAACAGACTGAATAGGAATTCAGTTTGGTCTTTCTGTCGTGAAATGTTGAAGTCGGAAACGTTAAAAAGCTCTCGCAGATAAATGTGACTCTGTTCGCCTGGCGAACCGTGCACACACAAAGCGCTTGTTTCTATATGCAAAGAGAAACACTACTTCGAGGCTGCTGAGCACACAAGAGCAAACTAATTTCATAACGAGTGCACAAAGAGACGCCGGCATTGTTTTCCTCCCAGTAAGTAAAGCCGGCAAAATAAACGGCTCCGATCGCAGAATTACGCGCGAAGAATTAGGCCGCGTCAGATCCAAGAAAATGCCCGAGACTCCGGCGAAGCTTGCCCGCGGTCGGATTCTAGGGAGCGCCACCAGGACGTAACAATTGGATGCTGCTCCGGGCCGTGTCGGTCCAGCACACGCGCGATAGGAGGCCCGAGGTTCCCAGTTAACCGGGATCGGCTCGTAAATAAGCCGCGCATACATAGATCAGCCAACGTTATTGCCCGGTGGCGTCCCTTATGTAGTGTGAGTCCTTTTCAAAAAAGGAAGGGCCGCCCCCAGGTTGCGCCCTTTGATTTAGCGCCTCTCCCGATATCGGTCGCTCGCGCTTTAATTACTCGGGAGCAGGAAGACCTCGGGGAAGACGAGGCCGCGGGTCCAGCGCTGCGGTAAACAGCCGAGGCTAATCAAAGGGAGCAGGTGCGCCGATGCCCCGGCCCCCGAGGATGTGAGCGTTCGAGTCTCGAGGGACGCTTCCACATTATACCCCCTACTAACAAACCAGAGTAAACTGCCTCGACTTGCTATATCAAGATTCCACGGAGCGTGCAATACGCTTGAACCGGAAACTTAATGTAAACAATTAATGCTCCGCCTCTCTATCGGCTCCACTGATCGTTTCACTCTTGCATTGCCAAGTGTTATCTTTGATTCTCTGTGCAACTATTGTATTCGATATTTCCGTGCAGTCGAGCATTTAAAATATTTTATCATTATTTTATCATTTAATTAACTAATTTATTATGAAAGTAATGCATATTCAAAAATTGATGATTCGCCATGTTATTGGATGTAATGATCGTAAAGGCACATGAAATATCATCGCATTAAATGCGAATAATAACGAGAAATATAATTTCTCGTTTTAGCTTTGTACTACAAATTAATTTGACTCTTTCGATTTATTTTCTCTCGCTGAACCGATAGATCCTCAATGATTTTACATTGATTTGTCACTGATCCCTAAACGCGAGAAAGATGTAAAATCAGGATTAAATTGCCACTGTTAATTTACCGCGTAGTACCTTTGTCAGTTCACCCAGTTTTGTTATAATTGCGACTCTTGGGCTTATTTCCCAACAGGTATCCGCTCTCTTGTTCCCCTTTTGCCGCGGCAGATAACATTTTTTGACCTCGTCCATCTTATATTTTGACAGGCGCTCCTTTCTATTTAGCGAGCGCTCGATATTTTCGGTTCTTGCGACGCGTATCGGTATATTTTCTCATTGACGCGGGCGCGCGCGGGTCCCCTTTGCCCGCTTTCATACGCTTCCGCCTGAAAATGAGGCCGGTATTGTTTTGCTCGTGCGGCCGCGCGACGAGCAGCCAATTCGTCCCGGTATGATTCGTACAAAAGGCCAAATGTCGATGTTGCAGCGCTAACGTTATTTGGCTTCTCTTTATAACGCGGCCGGGTAAACGCAATTTCGCCGCGGAACCAACACACGCCGCGGGGCTGAAAAAAAAGGGAGGAAGTCAAGCCAGACTCGAAAGAGAATCCGGGACGGCCGCGGGGCTGAAAAGCGTCGGCCGGCGAAGCCCGAGGAAGCTGCAGGTGGAGGCGGCTCGCGCGCCCAGATTAGCTCGGCCTTTGAGGCCGCACCTGCGCTGACCCAAGGCTACATCCCGCGGCTGTATTCCTCGCGGCGGTAAAAATACGGGCGGGTTCAGGGTCAGCGGAGGCGCGGCGCGTGCGCCCGACGAGCGGAGGACTCGGGACTGCCCCTCGGCCCCCGCGCTTCGGTCGCCCGCGATGATCGGCTCCTTTGCCGTGGCCGCTTACGGCCCGGCTCGGAGGGCGGCCGCGTCTCGGGTCCGATTGCCGGCGGTCGGTTAATTGCCCTCGTCGTTAGCCGGGGATTTGTCGATAAACCGGCGCGCCGCCTTAGTTATTGCAGGGGCCGATTACGGCCTGTCGCCAGTCCCCAAGATTGTACGTATATCCGCGCTAATGGCCAGCCCCGGTCGGCCCATGCCCACCGATCGATTATGCACGCGCGAGGGATCGATATGCGTGCGTGCGTAGATTTCGATTACGCGCCTCGGTCGGAGGAAAAGGCGCACGCGTCCGTTACGGCGAATGGCCGGATATATAGGCGCGTGCGTTTGTACCCCCGGTCGCACTGATTGCGGCCCCTCGGATTCGTGCCGCCTGGCGGGAACGGCTCGAAGGGAGCCGCGCTTTCCGGGCCGAATGTACCCCCCGATGCCGGGCGGTCCATCCGTCATTCGGCGGCCGGCGCGATCAATCGAGCCCGCGGCCGCCTCGTAAAGAGAGCGCCCGCGGGCCCCGCCGCCCCCGCAACAAGTAGGGGCCCCGGGGGCGCTTTACGAGGATCACCCGGGGCTTGCGGCTAATTCCCGGCCGGCGAAGCTCGCGAGTCCCTGCGCCATTGTCCCCGCGGCCTCGATTATGCGGGGGAGCTCGAGGGGAGAGCTTGAGACGCCGACTGGCCTCTGGGCGCTACGAGCCCCGCTCGCCGCGTGCGCTTGCCGCTTCCCTTTTCGTGCCTCTCGCCCGACTCGCGTATGGCTTAGCTTTATTCCAACTTCGCGGATTAGATTTTTGTTGAACGCCTGCAGGCGATGGACCGAGCTGTCGGGGACGCCCGGCCCAATGAAATAATTCGTCGGGGAGGCCTGCATACACCTGCGAGAATTATTCCTATATGGGTGCAGTAAATTTCGTTCGATTTGTGCGCCGACGCTCGCGTTCGCAGCGATTATCGAGTGGAGGATTTATTAAGCTTAAGGGTAGCTTTAGTGCCATAAGACGTCCTCGTAAATCCGACCTCGTAAGTTACACTTAATAAATGTCGCTGTATACCTCGCACGTCGTACTTTCATTCTACTAGTTCGTCCGGTTACAATCGGTGTAAAGTCAACGATCCCCCACTTACTTCACTGCTCAATAATTGTTAATTGAACGAGCGGAAATTGGACCTGAACCTACGAGCAAATTAGCGCATAAAACCATTTTTATTCAAGGCATCTCCTATTGATTAAAGTACATTGATTAATATTGAAAAAATTGATTGACGAAGAAAAAAGATTGACAAAGAGTTGCAATTTTTCCATTGACGAGGAAGGGAAAAAGATTTTTCGCTCTTCAAAAATATCTTGTTAATCAACGAAATTCAAATAAAGGTTTTCTCACTTCTTTTTGAAGCCTTCGGACATTCGAACATTCATAATGCATGTTCGAAATTTAGAACGTTTTCTTTTTATATAAGAATGTGTGCCTACAATTTATTATTTAACATACGATTTCAATTTGGTTTTTTTGTTATATTCTTTTAATCGGGCTTCAATAATCAAATTGCACGAATCATATTTACTCATGAATTATGAAACAAAGTCACATAACACACTCTTTGCTAGTAAACAAACTGAGGTAGAAGCAAAAGTAAAAACATTCGAAAAATTCGACTGGAAGGTGTTTCTCTCTCTACAAGCTCGGTGTGCGACTGAGTTTGATGGAAAATTATTGCCCTGCATTATTTTTGAGACCAACGAGCAACTCGTTGCATCTATACTTAGAGCCTGTGGAACGACCATGAATAATGCAAAGAATGCTTCACGGATCGATTTCACTCTTTCCGCTCTCGCTCTATCTCTCGCGCAACCATCGTTTCGTTTGTTGGTTTTCACACCTAATTCACGAGTAATTATGAAATGCGAAAGTGGCCATTGGTCAGAAAACGAGGCTCTTCGAACTTTCAATGTGCTAAAACGATGGCCGCTTGCTTAAACAACTTTACCATAAAATTATTCTTCGACATTTTGTGTACTTTGTAAAGTAACTTTTGGCGTTCATCAAATTCAATTTTTATGAGATAACACTTCGTTAACTCATCAAAACTATGTTTTCGTATCTTCACTAATAATTACTGCCTCATTACTTTCATGAAACGGATACTGTAGGCATACATGTATACGTACGTATAGTTAAATTTTATATAAAATTTCGATTTTTAAACTTGTATTGGAAACTTGAAGACGCTTCATTCGTTATCTAAAATTCAAGACCGGATTTTATAATATGATAAAAATATCATTAAAACAAAACTAATAACTATTATAATCATTTTTAAACCAAAGTTTTATGCTGCATAAATATTTTTGGGCATTAGTATAAAAGCTTTGTAAAAACATAAAAAGAGCAAAACAAAAATAAATGGTTTCCATTTTTATCTGAATAACATTTATTTATTATACAAATATCGATTATCAAATTGAATTTGAATATTAAAACTTTGCAAATTTAGTAAAATTTTGAATTTTGCAAATGGCGAGACTAACGGAGCCAAAACTGAAGTAATGCGAAAGATTTTTGTTGTAAAATTCATGCTATATTTGTGATCGTGAGCACTTTCTTACGGAATTCTATACTATCATCAAGCTGGTTCTTAAATCGAGCAATAAACTTGGTTTATTATACTTTGGTCAAAGTTTTAAATATAATGGTATTCTAATAAAGCAGCTCGTATGAGTCAAGCTTGACCCCGGCTATCAAAATATGAATCTGACTCGTATATAAGTGGGTAGAAAGCCATATATTACCTAGAATAATATCTTCCTCTTAGTTCGTTCATTGACAAAACTGCTCCGAAATTTCCGCTCCGGAAAATAAAGCATGCAAGCGCACCGGGCGGCGCCCGCTCGTAATCTTCCACTACAGCATCCGATTTTACGCGTGGAATGAGTCTATCGAAAATAGGCCAATCGCAGCTGCACGTTATCGCCGCGCATGTACAAGCTAGCACGCGTTTACGAGCGGGCGCATAAGAGCAGCCGAAAAACCGTAAGGGCAAAACGGGGCTGCCTCGCACGCGGGGGGAGAAAAGTGGCACGAATTAAAGCGGACCGGAGCGTCGTAACCATGTGTGCGCGGTGTGTCCGCAGCGTGGATCGGCTCCCTGAGCACGGCAGTGTCGCACGCCTCGGCGCCGCTCGTCCTGGGGACCTGCCGGCGGGGCAGCACCCGGCTGACGGCAGTCATCGGGGGCCTCGTCCTGGCCCTCGCCGCCCTCTTCACGTCCTTCGCCGTGCAGACGCACCAGGTGCTCCTGAGGTAAGCGGCGCAATCGCGCGTCAGGTGACACTGCAGCCTCAAGATTAATCGCTGTTGCAGCTACGGCCTGGTGCTCGGCGTCGGAGCCGGACTGGTGCGGGAGACTGCCGGCCTCGTCCTCGGCCACTACTTCCGCAAGCGCCGCGAGTTCGTCGAGATGATCGTGCAGACGGGCACTGGCGTCGGCATCGCCCTCTTCAGCGTCTCTTACAAGGAGGCCGTCGGGTAAGACCAAAGCTTTTTATCTTTCCGTGATCTACGAGGTCCGAGGAGGCATTCTGGCTGAAGAATGCCAAAGTAAATCGTGGCCAAGCGGTATTGCCTTCTTTTTGTACTGCGCCATGTCCCTAGCTTAGAATCTGGAGAATACGGTCGACCGTTTTATTCTTAGAGATAATTTAAACTTTTTGCTTCTGTAAGACAATTTTGAAATGAACCAATACGTTGAGCCACGGTGTTTTTCAAACTCTTACAAAGGGAGACTATTCTGTCCTGTTCTCAGTCCTGTTTTAGCTCCGGCGGTGTATGTATCTGATTGTTGGACTCGTTGAAATTGTCTCAAAGTTCTATAACAGTAAACTGTTGGAACTAAAAGAAACATACTGAAAGTACGTCTTTTTTCGGACCATTTTATTTTCTGTTGTTTTCAATACGCTACGAAATACTTCGTAAAAAAACATGGCATAAAACTTTAGTGTTAAATATTCGCTTTAAAACGATATATCGTTTACAAAAAATTTTAGCTCAATTCCAAGATCCATGCAGCTGATCCGCTATACATTTAAATAAAATATTATAGCAATAATTCACTATGAATAAAAAAAGCTTTTCTCATGCATCAACATGAGCTTTAAAAACCTGTTATCAAGTTTTATAAATTTCTACAACTGTGAGCATTATTACTTTGTAAGAGCTTCTGTTATATGTATTCGAATTCAAAACTATTTATTCAAACTAATCTGTTTTTTATTTGTCTTTGCAAATGATTATATGCTTGCTAGTCTATTCGTTATAGCAATTTTCATCATAACATGATTCAATGAGATTTCTACTGAATAATGTGGTATTGTACTTTAATAGAACGTTGCAAGAGAAACGAACAGCTTGATGAATTATAATAATTGTAGGTTTCTTGTCTAAATTTTTTAATTTATACTCATAATAAATCTTCGTGATGTTTTCATAATAATTTAAAAAATGTTCATTTGTCGTGAAACTCTAGACCCGAGTCTAGACTAATAATTTTTAATGGATCATTTTTCTACGAGTTTTAAAACCATTAAGAGAACGATATCGGACTCAGCTGTTGTAAACGCTGTATAAAATGTCGTGTACGCGTCCAGAATAAGTTAAAATATCGCTGTAAATGTCTTGATTAATTACAAGAACAATATCTTTTCGTGTGTTACTTTATCTCTATATTCTTATGCATTACATTTAATATATAATTGTTATATAACTTTTAAAAGTAATATAAAATTGCATTAATAAAATGATTTGAAAAGGATTAATAAATGCAATCATAAGCTAAAAGCGTAAAATACTTTAATAATGTACTTATAATAAAATAATTTTATTATAAAATAATATTTAAATATTGTTATTAAGTTTTTTCAGAGATAATAATCAGGTTATTTTGGTATTTATAGTAAAAAATATTTATTTATAGTAAAATCAACTTTTAGTTTTAGTGACTTCTCATAACCTCCTCACTTTTTCATGTTTTCCTTTTATAAGACAACGAACTAACAGGTTTCTCAACAGGTAACTCTGTGAAAGGAAACGATTTTTATTTTAAAATTAAGATATGTACCAGAAGAGTATGCCTTTGCTTGAGACGATTTTACATAAAATATGAGATATATGTGTCGTCGACAAGGAGTAAAAAGAATGGAGAGGTGGAATATTGAAGGTGTAAAATAATTTATATTCACTTCAACACAGGAATAAATATCTTCTAATGCGCGTGGAAAAATGCTTCGGCGTGTAGTAAAAAACAGTTCCGAACTACGGTCTTTCCCGACCCCCTTTTATGCATCGAGCGCGAAACTCTCTTGCTCGCCCCCCTCGGGACCTCCTGTCGCCTTCGGAGGACCCGTAGTCGCGACTGCAGTTCTAGGAATAGCTCTTCCCCACCCCTGCGGTCTTTGTTTCATGGAAAGCACTAGACCGTTTACTAAATTCACCGAAATTCACATACGCGATAAAATAATATGTGTCAAATGCTAAACATATAAAATTCACCGATAGGATTTGCTGACCTTCCTGAAAACTGCTAAATAGTCGCCCGTACTCACCGACTCCGTAACCCAGGACCCTTGCAAGCAAGATCCCTGACATGCGGTTTCCCTTTAACACAACGGTCTGTACGAAACACGCTCGGCAACGTGGATATGGAAACTTTTCCGGGCGGTGCTCACACAATGTCGGCCGCGACTCAAATTTAACCTGAAATTCGCCTGCAAGTATTTTAATTAGAATAAATAAAATAATTAGGTGAATTGACTCTGTATAGAAAAAAACTTAATATAGTTTCATTACTCAGCACCAACCGCATATCTGCAATAAAAAGCTTAAAAATTCGCCGGGGTACCTTTTATTTTGAATTTGCATTTTCGGAGTAACCGCGATTCTCCTTTATTTGTATTTTGACTATCGTGTCCTTGAACTTGGTTGTTTGGTTCGCATTGTCCTGCGCCTACGTGACTTCGCAGGAAGCAAGTGCCAGGGGGTAAACAAATGCTCGGGTTTTAAATATAAAAATTTAAAATGTCTATTTACAAGTGCATATCTCTTTTATTTAAATTTATTAACCCGTAAAACACACACACGCACACGCACGCGCGCGATACAATTTTAAATTACATTTAATAGACTTTGTGCACGTTTTGCACATGTGTGTTAGCATAAACAGAGGAGTGAAGGTTATGCAAATACTCCGAGATACTTGTAAACACAAACTCAGATGCGAATAATAGCATCATTTGTAGCAGGCGGCATGAAGTATAAGAGGTGCATCAAAGGAAAACCGCCTGCTGTAAGAAGCAAGATAAAAATCGTAGCATGTCTGGATTTATTGCGTTCGGCAAAAGAATAAATAATATTTTATTTCCCCCTCTTTCATGAGGATTTCTAACTATAACCGTAAAAATGGAAAAAGCCCAAGGAATCTTGGAAACATCTTCAGCACATCAGAGCTTTACATTCACTCGGCATCGGCTCTCGAGGGGCTCGTACACCCCGAGCGAAAGGGATAAAAAGAACCGGGGAGAAAGTACAGCGATCTCTCAGGTGTAATACACACCAAGACACATCGGACGCGTGTATACGGGTGCGCGTACACAGGCGCGATGAGGTGCGCGCAGGGAAGACATTATATTCCATTTCGCTTAAAAGTAGAGAGATTCGAAAAAACGGGCGAGCGGAAAGGTGGCAAACAGCGAGGAAACACTCGTATGCATAAATAGGCGTCGCGGCGCCGTTGTCCTATACACACGGTGGCGTAAACTTTGATTCAGCCGCGGGGAATAACCCGGGCAAGGGTAAGCCCGCGCACGGGCTGCAAGAATAATGCGCGCGGCGTGCGTTAATGCGGGCGGCTGGCTTATCGTTTCATTAAAAATCAGGGGCTGGCGCAGAGACAGGCGCCGGTGCAGCTGGGCGCTTAATTAGCGAGATAGGGGCCGCGGCCGGTGGGCCAAGGCACTTTTTTCCCCGATTCGCAAATGCGCCCGGGATTGCCAAGTTCCCCGCAGATATACGTGGCCCGCCGGGGCTTGGCTCCGCCGATATTGCGGCCCGCGCGCCCAGTCGAACCCCCGCGCTTCTTACAGAGGAAGTATGAAAAATGTGCAGCCCGCCCGCGCCCTCCTGCCGCGGACAGTCGCTTTTATTTCGGCCGACCTTCGGCCCGCGCTTCGCCCGAGGAACTCGCCCGAATACTCCTAATTCAGCGGGTTTGGCGCACAGAGAAAAAGGGAAAAAAATAGGACCGGGGGATTTATGTCGCCTGCGGCGATACGGCCGCGTGTTCCGCGTGCGCTCAGTCTTGGTAATTTGCCTCCGCCCTAGGAAGAGCTGACGAGCCGGCATAAATTAAAAGTGGACGCCCGGCGCGTGCGAGCATTAACCCGCGCCTCCTTTTATTTCCCGGGAAGGGCGTTAAAGCAGAATAAATATTAGGGCGGGGGGGGTACGGCCGCGGGGCTTATATTTAGCGGTCACTAAACCTGCAGCTGAACTCTGAATTATACCTGCTCGTAATATTAATTACCGATAAAATATCGCATCGGCAATGGATTTCCAGGCGCCGCCGTTATTATTATCCTACTTTCAGCAGTTATGACGATAAATCTTGCGCCTGCAGCTCTTCTCGTTATATCGGAGGGGGATAAAACAATGGCCGAGTGCTCTCGAGTGTCGAAGAAAGTTTTTTACCCGCGGACGTCCCGCGCGTTTGCCCCGCGATAATAAATCGGCCCCGGGCCCGCGGGATTCAAAGCGGGGCTCGCGTGCACGCGAGAGCGCAAAATGATTTGTCCCGGCAAACGAGCCGGCCCGCGCCAGAATCTAGGCCGCGGCTGTTTGATTTGCCCGAGCTGAAAGCCCCCGACCGCCGCGCGAAGAGCCTCAAAGGAGGCCACGTAGGGCCCGATGCCCGCACACACATACACACGCACGCGCCCCTCCGCGCGATAATCCCTCGAAAAGCGCGCGGGGGTAATTAGCTGTCTCGCGCGTCCCGGGCCGCAGGGAGCAGCCGCCCTCGGGGCGATTGTTTGCCAAGTCGTCGGCGACGCGATTGAATTAGCCCCGCGGCGGCCAGGTGGACCGCGCCGGCCCGGGACGGAAAAATCGCGGCCACGGGCGCCCGGCCAACTTTGCCGCAAGCCCGCTTTTCACCGGGCTTTTTACACCCGGTTTAATTAACTGCGGCGCTCGCGGGCCGCCGCCAGCTTAATGCGCCCCGGAGCCCCGGGATTCTTGCGCAAGTATCCGCACTGCCGATACGCCGAGGGGCCCCCGCACGCGATTCCGAAACGGATCGCCGGCGCGCTCTGCCAAAGTTTATCGGCAACCCCCGAGCTAGACCGCCGGTTTAAATTCGCGGAAACTTGACAAACTGCTGCTGCTATTAATACGGCGACCCTCCTGCGATCCACTTTCATCGGCTACGCGAATATTTTCCTCTGCGGTAATTGCATCCCTTGACAGTCGTTGAGATCCCGCCCTAAAGATTGATCTTCAAGTTCAAGATCCTTTGAGGCATTGCAATATCTAGATTCATTCGCATTCAATGATATGTATATTTATAAATATATTCTCATTACTATATAGATCATTCCTTTCAATGCGATTCGTATTGAGTATCACTAGATACTCAACATTTTTATCCGTGAATGATACTGAAAACTGCCTCGACGGTCGAAAGAAGTCTATATCTTATCTACTACCGCACTGGGCCTGTCCAACCCGCGTTTCCACACCACCGTGCATATTGAGCTGCCTCCGCCCTGTCTCGCCCGCCCTCCTTTCACCCCGTTGTGCCTCTCAATCTTCTTCCGCTTCTTTCTGTTGCTAAGGGAGAATGCGCCTTGTGCGCGGCGTTCGTACCTGTTTAAAAATCCTTCGCAGGCCCCCTTCCCCACTTTTCTCCCGATCTCGTCTCTTTTCTCGGGAGACTTAAATTCATTGCATCCATCAATGTCCACGAAATTAGCAAAAGTGACCTCGGAACCGAGTCATCGGCCCCGTGTTCGTCTATATTCGAGTCGAAATTCATAATTGCAGGAGCCTGATCGCCATAACAAGTCTCCCTATATAGCTACGATCGTATGCGATCTCGCATCGAATTATTTGATACCCCAACGAATGCGTTTGCTAGCCTGACTGCATACCAACGTGCTAGGCCCCTCACCTGTTTTTATAAAATCAAATTTTCAAACGGTTCGACCTATTAGTCGAGCTATTAGCCACAAAGCACTTTAGCCTTTTAATTATACAATAAATAATAAATAAACGATAAATTCCTGCGGTGCAAACACATTTTCTATAGCGTGTCGGGATCGTATTCCAGTCGTCCAATTCCAACTGATTCATACAAGTACCATTAAATTTTCTTTCTGCGCACTAAACATGCTTTGCACATAAATATAGAACAAAGTTAAATAAAAAATGCGTTACATATAAAATATTTTAAATAATTTAAGGATCCAAGTTTTCTGCAGACACGATTATAAAGTAAAAGAATGCTTGGGTTCGAATCTGGGTCTTTCTATGGGATTCAATTTGTATAATTTATGAACTAACGTCACTACCGCTATACTTCCACCAAGCTCACCATTCTACATACATGCATACTACGTTAGCGATGATGCTTCCTTCTGCAAATGCGTTCTGAATCTGTGTACAGGCTGAAGCCGTTACTCGAGCCGTTAATAATATTCTCGGGAACGTAGACATGGGTTCGCATACAGGTGGCAGCGTTCTATATTATGCCTATTTAGCTTGGGGGATGATACGGTGACTATTACAACTTTTTTTAATTAAGCGTGACATTATATTTGATTTCAATGCTGAATCCTGCTCTGCGCTTACATCATGACTCCTTGAGGCTATTCGCTAGACCGTGTATAATCTTATAGTTGAAGGACATTTAAATTTAGCATTTCTATTTAAATATTAATACATGTAAGAAAGGAGAACCATAAATTACGTAAGCCCTACACCTATATATCAAAAAATATTATAGATATATAGATATACTTCAAATTCTGTTTATGAAACTTTGAAGGTTTGTCGTTCATTATCGTTGAATTCGTCAAAAAAAATTTTTTTGCAAAAAGTTCAGGTTAAAATCTTGAAAAGCTAAACCCTGATACAATAATTTTATGATCTTTAACAATTTGTTGCATGTGGTCATACTCCTTTCCCGAGACTATAATTATATTATTAATCAAAGTGATAATCATTCGATTAGTTACAAATAATATAAAATACTTTAAACTTTTACTATCATTTTGATTATTAAAATACTCTCTAATCGTAATATTATTCTAAAATCGGATAATTTTATAATTTGCAATCGAATAATGTTATAATAAAATAGAAAAAATATTGTATTTGTAGTTCAATTATAGGTATAAATTGAGCGGCGTACACCGGGTACATGCTTAATTATTGCAAGAACATAATTAATCACAGCTAACTTACTATGCAAAATGAATTACGAACTCCACAAAAGTTAGAGCAAACATAAACTCTATTCACCTATAGTGGATAAGTAACCTGCATAAAAAGTAGCAAGAAACTTTCCCGA
Source organism: Sycophaga agraensis (assembly GCA_018906755.1). Taxonomy (NCBI): domain Eukaryota; kingdom Metazoa; phylum Arthropoda; class Insecta; order Hymenoptera; family Pteromalidae; genus Sycophaga; species Sycophaga agraensis. Next base: position 288,282 of record JACCIE010000072.1, on the reverse strand, counting down.
CAAATTTTTAATTATCCTAATAATGTAGAAAAAACTAGAATATAATGGAATAATACAATTAAGTATTACTGAAAAGTAGTAGTTATAAAAATTTAGAGCAATCTATGATAATAATTATAAGATTTATTTTACATTTATAAGGTATTTTTAGCAAAGATTAAAAAAAAATATTGTTATATTTGAAATTCTGAATTATGAATGCTGCATTTATTATTTTCTAATACATATATTCAATTTAAAAACAATAGTTATTACGTAGTTCTCGGCACATACTCGTTTCCGCGAATGTAACGTGTAGTTAAAATTATGACGCATTCCATCATTGTTTCGCCAAATTTACATTTATTTTGTTACCGTTATGTATCCAATAAATATAATACGACTAGTTCAAAAACAATGCAAAAGATACTGTTACAGATAAGGGTTGTCGATGGACAATGCTCGAGAGACCTTTATATACCGGAGAGTACACTGAATGTATACACAACAATAGTAACGAATCACTTTTACACATATCCGATATCAAGAGCATTTTTAACCTCCTTCATGCTAACATCTGTAATTGCATACAGTACTGTTAAAACATGGATTGTGAAAATACACAAAATATCAATTACTTTAGATTAATATAAGTATTGAAATAATCTAAAAAATATATTCATAGAGTCGTAAATCGTATAAATAAAAAGAATACTTATGAGCACAATCCCTTGTTGTACGGGTTAATACTTTGTTTGTATGGGAAAATATATTATTAAAAATATCTATTCAAATTTTAGTAAGAGAAATGTTGGCTTTTGAGAACTGCACTAGGAATACTTTTTCCAAACTAACACGGTAAAAGATTTTATACTATTGAAAACTTATATTTTAGAACAACTTAAATTTGAAGTCGATAATAGAAAAAAGTAGTAAAGGAACAAAATGTTGGCAGTTCCAAATAGAATAAAATGCAGAAAGGAAGTAGGAAAAATGGTAAGACAGACGAAATGAAGAAAAAATATAAACGCATAAAGTCTAACTGGTGGAGAACACAGAGTCTGCGAGTGCAGAAAATGAGGGACGTTAAATAGCGGAGAAGGCCGTACAATAACAATAAGAGCCGCTCAGAGTGAAAACTCGGAATATGTCTGTGTGGATTCAAGGAAGCTGAAATGGAGGCTGGGCCTCCAGACGATAACCGGCGTCCTGTTCCTGGCGTTCTTCCTGGGTCTGATTTACCGGAGCGCCTCGCTCTACCATCCCCAGCGGCACGCGATTGTCCACCTGAAGAACCAGCAGAACAAGCTCAAGCCCAAGTCCAAGTCGGCGCTAAAGGCGGCACGTCAGCCCCTCATAGATCTCAGTCCCCTCGGTAGCCGACCCGTCAGGATGCTAATGCTGGCCGCCGGCACCGCCTCCTTCGGTCTCTATACACCGGCCTTCTACATCGTAAGTCCACTCTCTACGTTATACTCAATTATGCTTATTTTCTTCCCGCCTCCTGCTTCCGCCGTTTCTTTCCTGCGTATAGCCGAGCTTCTCACTCGCAAGTTGCCCCGTTTATCATAAATTTAACGTTCCCCGGGAGACCGAGTTACTCGAAATTTCCCTCGTGTTTTTTTGTTTTTAAACTCGCTTTGAAATTCGAGGGCACGAATCGTCTCTGCTGAACCGAAATAACCAACCCTTCGCTCTTTCACAGTCAAACTTTAATCGGGTTTTCCTTCCAACTTATTTTTCGTATTTTCCCTTTAAACGGCTTCCTATAGCTGCACGCAACAGTTTTTCTCTCACACGGTTCAGAATACGTACACGTTATTTTAAACAGTGTTCCAACTTCTTTGTCAATGCTGCAGGATTAAAAATCGTAATAATATTATAAATTTCAAATAATAAAAATAAACCGTTTCATTTATTTGTATCTGTTGTTATATAGAAGTTTCGTATTGCAATTGCATGCATCATAAGCAATTTTATTTTACTTTTATTTTAAATCAATACGTGAAATTGAACAACATTACACATGTAACGTATACAATTATACGTATAGTATTATACATATAGAATTGAAACAATACAATAGAAATTTAAAAACCATAGGTTTAAAATACCGAAATTAAACTAGTACATTAAAGTAGATCAAACTATTATTTAAAAACAAGACTAAAATCTTTTTAGATACCTGACAAATTGCTCGAAAAGTTATCTAATACTAGCTACATATAGTTACTTTTTCGATTTCACGAATTCCGATTCGTATTTTTCTGCCCTTTACTTTGTTTTCTCATAATACTATACATAAGTATCAAAGGATATAGGAAAAGTTGTGTTGTCCGTTTAAAAGCCTTATTTATCAACGGGATTACGATGCTTTCAAATATTGATATTAATTTTCGGTGAATTTTAAAGTAAATCAAAATGCACGAATATTTAATGTAAACGAAAATGAACGAATATTATATTTTCATTTACTGTGAAATTCATCGAAACCAATGAGAAAGTGTAGTCGTTAGTGAAATGCTTGTTGACTTTCTTTTTTAAATTTAATTTAATATATTAAGATTCTCTTATTTATCTTTGCACATACGGGATAATAAATTCAGCAATATGTATTTTAGTCATAAGGAAAATGCGTATTTTAATATTTAAATCTTTGTTTACGTATAAAATTAAAAATTTTCATTACTGTCAAAATGACAAAATAGCATTATTTTTATAACTGCAGGAAAATAAAGTAAAGATTGATCTTATGTTGAAAGACAGATTAGAGTAAAAGTGTGGAGCCAATGAAAAGTGTTGTGTTTCAGTTTAGAATGAATACCTGCACATTATTTTAACATAACTAAAGTTTAGCAGTTAATTGAAAAAGATGCATAATTCTTGAAACAAGTTTTAACGCAGCTTCAAAGTTAAAGGACGATCTTCTTTTCTGCTCAACTGAATTCCGTATACAGATTGAGAATTTAATAAACTTTTAAGTGTTCGTTTATGATTCATCCACTTGGTTTTATATTGCTCTTCGCGCAGTTGCGCGGTAGTTTGATGGCACTATGAATCAACCGCGAACGGATGCAAAACAATTTTTCGAAAAAACGAGGAAATAAGGCTCGCACCTAGGCTTTTCTCTGGAAGTAAAAAAGACTCGCTCGGATAGACTATCGGAGGAAGAGTAAAAGAGACAGTGTACTGCTGGCGAAGAAGTCGCGAGCTTAAAGAGCGGGCGGATAGCCCTAAACAGGCCTAACAGTTTGCTGCCCCCCACAGGCGCTGCAGGAGTACCAGGACGAGAAGGACCACAGTGCCTCGGTCCTGCTGCAGACGTGCCTGGGCCTCTCGGCCGCCCTGGGCTGCGCCGCGTGGGGTATGGTGACGGCGCGGCCCTCGGCCCAGTGCCTCGTCTCCCGGCAGTACCTCTGCCAAGGGGCTCTGGCCGGAGTCGGTGAGTAGCAGCCTATCCGCGCGCAATCTCGGCCACTCGGCAAAAAAGCCCCCGCCGCGCATAATGGACCCGGGCCTCAATCTTTAAACGATGGCCCGGGCGGCTTTCATCCGCCCCCGGGGCTCCGCATTACCACCCGGATTAAAGTGGGCCGAGCGCCGGAGCCGCGGGCTTTGACGCTGGCCCGGCGCTTTTTTTTCTCCCACGCACTGGCGAGTGCGGCCGAGCTTGCGCGCGGGGATTTTCCGAGGGGCCGCGGGCTAAATCGGACCCGCTGCCCGCCGGTTCTATCGTTAACCGTTTTTATGCACGCCCCGGTCGTTTCCGCGGAAAATCTCGCGCCCGAAGGCGGGCGCTTCATTACGAGGAGTTTATTAAACGCCCCCAAGGCCCGTCCATTAAAGTATACAAGTGTAGTGTCACTTATATACATCTGTTGGGGAACGCGGGATTAGTCCGACGCGGGGAGCGCTTTAAAGGACCTATTAACGGCCGAGTTCGGCGGTCGCACCGCGGTGAAATGACATATATATCTGCCCCTTTTATAGCCCCACGCGGATTTTATCGCCCGGCGCTCTCCCGACTCTCGCGAGTTTCTCCATTTGGCGTCGAATCGAGTGCGACTTCTGCCGGGCGATAAAGGCGGCTTTAATTGTCCGCGGGAATCACTGTATCCGGGGAGTTTTCAAGCTGCGAGCTCGGAAGCCGCCGAGCGCCCGCAGCCCTGCATTCAACGGCATAGATATAGAGGGCGCGGGCATCGAGCGCGTGCTTCCGCGCGATTAGAAAGATTAGACGCGTGTACGTCCAATAGTTTGATTGGCGGGCGCGGGTGAGAAGGGCGCGAACGGACACCTCGTCGTCGGGGGCTTAAGCCAACCGAGTGCATAGGCGATACACTGACTGCGCGTTAACGTGCCAACAGCGATAGCCCAGGTGGCGCTCGGCAGCGTCCAGGGCTACCACGGCCTGGTCCTCGCCTCGGGCCTCTACGGCGCCTCCCTCGGCGGCACCCTCTACTCCCTCAAGATGCTGGCCCTCGAGAGGCTCCGGGCCCGGCAGTTCGCCAAATCGTGGGCCCTCGTCCAGGCGGCCGAGGCCCTGCCCATCCTACTTGGAGTTCCTCTTACCGGTACGTATATGTATCCGCGCCCACGCCTTATCTTCGCTGTTGCGACTTGTGTGTTCTTTTAAAGTATGACGAATGCCCGCGGGGCAGTTTACCCGCTTGAATAAACTCCGCCTTCCACGGGGATTGATATAGTTGACTAAAACTTTCAAGATAAATTGCACTTGCATCTAAAACTGAAAGAAATGCGGTGAACCGCCCCTGGTTCACCATTCGGATTAGTAAGAACTTAGCGAACGCTGTATAAACTGTTTGACAACTGCTTCATGAGTCAATGCCGTTTACCAGAGTTTGTAAAAATTTGATACCGTTTTACGTTTGAACTAATCAAATATATATACAAACAATAATAAATAATAGATAAATATAATCGACCAATTGTGATTGGCGTGTTTTTACGTTTCAAACCGCAATGTCCACCATAAATTGTAACGGAAAAGAAATTAGTCGCGAAGATGTTTAATTTATGGACTAAAAAGGAGAAATAAAACTGGTTTTACCCAAGGGATGTGCAGCTTTAGTCGTTGAAAAGCCGGATAAATATGTATATAGGACAACATACAAATCCGCGATCGGAAAAATGGATAGTGGAAAGAAAGACTTATACTTTCCCATGTCATACATCTTTCTTATCCAGCTTTATTTTTGCTGTCGTGTAAGTGTGTCGCCGATCAACAATCTTTTACGTTGTCATCGGCAAAAAAGTTAAATAAAATGTTAGCTTTTGTAATTGCACAAATAATTCAAAAATATACCTTATCGTTGCGTTCAAGCGGTATAATTCGAATATAGTGGAAAATAATTAATATTTACAACCTAGGACTACTACCTGTTATTTATCTCTGCGTACGTAAATATTTAAGTCTCATGATTTAACACTTAATAATATAGAGAGAGAGAGAGCGGTGAAATACTATCAACCGAATCGGATAAATTATACGTATACATATATAAAGTGAACATCTAATAGATTATATAAAGCCAGAATTTATGTCCCACCTGTGGACAAGGGCATGGCTCTCGATCATGAAAAGGTTATTTGCCGGGCCGCGCAATAGCAACTAGCAGCGGGCCATAAAAGAGGAAAATGAACCGCGCAGGAAGTGGAGTGGAGGTGGGCGCAATGATCGGCTGACTGGGCTTGTCCCGCAGGTTACATGAACGGGATGAGCGAGAGCGGGCCGCGCGTCGGCTACTACGCGTGCACCCTCAGTTCCTTAAGCGGCGCGGCGCTGCTCTTCCTCGTCGGCTGGGGCCGGCGCAACCCCTGCTCGCCGGTCCTCCCCGGGGGCCCCGGGGGCTCGGTCGCCTCGGTGCCCTGCGCGTGCACCTCCGTCGCGGCGACGCCCGTCGGCCGGACCCTCACCCGGCTGCCCAAGTCCCAGTCGCTGCACATCCCCCTGAACCGGGCGGAGGCCCACCAGCAGCCGGCGGCCCAGTCGCACCACTACCCCAGCCTGCCCCGCCCGGGCCTCCACGGCGGCCACCTCGCCGGCTTCCAGCGCAGCAGCTTCTACGGGTACACGCCCCAGCGCTTCCACGACCAGCAGATCGGTAAGTGCCCTGGCCCCCGGGAGCTCCGGGGCCCCCTTGTGCGCGTACGAGTCTCTCTCGCCGGTTCGCCGAGCGCCCCGCGGGGATTCGGATCCGCGAGGGAGACTCTTTCGCCGGCGGATCTCTCTGCTGATAAATGAATAGAGCGTTCTCAGGCTTCGCGAGGGGAGGCGCTTCGGCTGCAATTGCGCGAGAAACATTTATGTGCCTTCCCGGTTCGCCAGTACCATTATCCATGTTAATACTTTATATGTATGAATTTATGAGGCGCTAAGGTGAATGTAAATGCACCGCGTGTATATTCGCGTATTGATCTACAGTGCGCGACTACACGCGGTGCAAAACACTTGTCGGCTCAAGTTTCGTGAATATAAATTATGCAAAAATACAACGGAACATTTTATGCTTTGTAATAAAGTCTGAAATAGAAACTTTAGTAGAGCTATGAAATTCTAATGAAAACTTTACACAAACTATGGAGTATTATGATCATTATCTAGGAAAATCTTTATTTATGCGCGAAAGTGAAACAACTTCTTTAAAACGTTTATTTGAAATGTATATATAATTCGTATTGCATGCTTCAATCGCGAATCAACTGTATAAATTATACGTAGATTACACGGCTTTAATGGACATCCGCTACGCTCGTTATTCAAAAGTAAAACTCTGCCTCTTCTACTTTCTTTGACAAATTAACTACGTACACAAATTTCTAATAATCGAACAATCAAAAGTAAAATGATTCGTGCTTTTGCTTTCAATTGTAGCGTCGCTGAACTGCGGCTACTTGCCGCCGCCGGGCCAACTGAGGCCGAGCAAGAGTGTACCGGAAGGCCTGGCCCACCAGCATCATCACCCCTTCCACCAAATGCATCACGCACAGCAGCAACAGCAGCAGCAGCAGCAGCAACTACAGCAACAGAAGCAACAACTACAACAGGAGTGGCAACGCACGAGGACACCGAGACGCTGCCGCGACGTAACGGTCATTGAACAAATCACTACGAGCGTATAAATCGTTGTTGACCAAATTCAAGCGTGACTTACGACTGTAATGGCCACGGATTTTATTACCGAGGGCCGAACAGAGATAGTTTAGAACCGCTCAACCTCCTTCAAACGATTTTTTCTGCTGTGTTTAGCATAGGTGGAAAATTATATCGTGAATGAGCGATTTATTGTATACTTTTTGAAAGGAATTTATTTTCTTAAACACTAAAAATCTTATTTAATATTATGCACATCGACTACGACTGTTACGATAGCTGTTCCAACTGTAAACTGCATCTTAAAAGAGAAAGCTCTAAAGTATTTGTACCTACAAAATCCTATTCGATCGAAAATCGTTCTTATATAGCGATGTCGTTAAGAAGATTTGAAAAGTCTCAACCCTACCTCTATACAAAATATGATTGTACAAGGGCACTCATTATCGGTACTTTTATGCCATGCATTTTTATTATTTTAACCCAAATTATAGATAAAATTGAAGAAACGACTAAATTCTTATTTATCTATTATTTATATAATTTCAACGTAAACTTTGAAGTTATTGCAATTTTTCTACTTCAGGCAAATATTAATTTCTATTAAAAACTATGTGAACATTTCATTGAGAAAAATGTAAATTTTCTCTAAAATGTAACAATAATAATGGTAATTAAAATTAACATATATAAGGAAATCAAAATGTATTAAAATATATATTAAATTCCTCATAACGTAAATGTTTAATACGAACATACTATGTAAAAGTACCGTAATGACGTAGTCACCAGGAACAGTTTCATTAACACTTTAGAACCATATCCTGATCGTATAACTTCGCTGTAATAATAGTTCTTATAGTGTAAAAATATCGCAAAAGTACTTGTAATGATGTTATTAAAAAGTGTAGGATATTTTTTAATACATACTAAATTAGTTGCACAAATTATTAAATGATTTATGCATAAATTTTATTTATGCATTACATATTACTTTTGTGTCTTTTTTAGCACGAGCGATTTGTACAGAAGATTTGATTGTTAATGGAAATCATTTTGCAAAATAAATTTTATTTATATACTATTTTACCATAACTTTTAATTTTTTTTATTTAATTTTAAATAAAAAAGGCTCAAATCACATCTCGATCAATTCTCAGTCATAGACTTTCGTAACTTAACATTACCAAAGAAAATATTATTGTTAATCATCTTTATACTTTTAACGCTTAAGGAGAATTTACACTAATTTCATACTTGTACTGTAAATATTTGAAACAAGAAATGTATTGTTATTAGGAGTTTTTTTTTCAATAATCACATCAAAAAGTACAGTTAAAAGACACCATTCAGAGATTTATAGGACGACTATTTTTCTATATATGAATTTTTTTTAATTTTAAATATGACTTGCGTTTTTATGATTTAAAACTTAAATGATTGTATTCTTATGCTCTTTGGCTTGATACTTTGTTTGACATAATTTATAAATTTTCATATTATTTAACGTTCTCTTGTGATAAATTAAAAAATAGAAAAGAAATAGAAGAACATTCTACATCAAAGTAAAAATTTGGAATTTTAAACAATACATTTCTTGCTGTGGGTATATGTATAGCACAAGAGCAAAATTCATATAACTTCTCCTTAAGATTAAAGCAAATAAAAGACACAATATAAATTTAGATTCAAAAATCTATGTGAAATAATACTTCATTAAATGCTGCGAGTCTTTAATTAATTATATAAACATATATACCTTTATTGTGCCAACCAATTTGAAGAATTTTATGTGCCGTTATTCGGCAATTACATGCCAATAGACTTCCACTGGCGACTGATGTAAAATAATACATTTTCCTAAGTAAAATAATTATCTTTTATGCTATATAATTTCCTAATTTATATTTATATAAGCATTTAAAAAATTTTTAACTATAGCTGTATGTGAAGTTTTACTAAAAATGTGGATGTACCTTTAACAAGATGATTCCAATAAATAAGTGCAGTTTAATTATAATACATCATTATCAAGAGTATTATTGAATTTTTGTTATAATCAAATTGTTATAGAATATTTAATTAAAAAGGATAATCGTTTAAAGATGTAGTGCCATATTTGGTTTATAACCTTTCAATTCATGCATTACTAATACTGACTGAAAACAAGGAAAAAATTCTAGAAAATACTTCAAGAGCTTAAATATTAATATTAATAGTTACATAGTGCATCATGTAAAATTTTAATATTTATAATTACGCTTTTGTATGTATAGGTATTTTAGTAGTTTTCTAATTTACCCACCTTTTCAGTGTATATTTATATGACATTATTCTGGTAGTTAATGATCGTTAACTTTTGAGATTTATATCCTAAATAAATGAATCCAATAAGAGTTTCTGTATGATAAATGGATACACTATTTTATCTAGTATGTTTATTTATAATGTTTAAAGATCAGTTTATTTATAAAAAATCTCTTATGTCCAGGAAAATGTAAAAAAATACAAATGTAATTCTCTGTCGGTAAATTGATGTAACAATTCAAAACATACAGCAAATTATTTGAACAAATGCAGTTGATTATCTTAAAAACTATATAAGCTGCCAAACTATTGGAGCTGGACTCCTGATATTATTCTGACTAATTATACAATTACAGATAATTCATCTGATTGTATATATCATATTTATTACGTTGGACTTTTTAATCTGATTCAAAAACGTAAATGCATTGAATTAAAATACTTTATGTGCATAACGTAAAAAAGACTTGCTATAATAGGTTTACATTTGCAATATATTTTATAAATTATAAATATAAATATATACACATGCAATGGTTATGTATACATAAATTTCTCTATGTTTTTCAAGATGATGTAATTGTTTGATTAGTTCTTATTTGTGGTTTTATAATACAGTGTTGATACATGTACCCGATTTAAAGAAAAGTTATCACTCTACTGATACATTAATGAAAACAATTTATATTATAATAAAATTATTCTTTAGTAGGACAAAAACTGACTTCGAAATTCTTTTAATCAATTGTAATGTATAACCATATTTTCAAAAGTAAAACTTTTATAATTTGTGTTACGCTAAGGAAAAATATGAATGCATATTAACTATTTGTAAGTAACAATTATAACGTAATAAATTGATATGTGTTAAACACATAGGTGCGTAAACCGAATAGTTCACAAAACAGTATTATTAATCTGATTAGTATAAAAAGTTGTTATATTATAGGAACTGAAGAAAATTGTACCTATTGTACGATAGAAATATATTTCATTCTTACTGATGATAAGTAGTTCCCTCGTATAGAATTAATAAGTGGATTTTTATATAAAGTTCATTGTAAGAAAAATATGCGTATATCTGCTAATTTTATTATATATGCGATACGTATACATAATAATATTAATTCTAATCTAAAGAGAAAATACATTGTTTTATAGTATAAATTAACAGAATTCTGAGCAAGAGTAAATCTAGTTAACTTTTCAGGCAATTTTAATTGACTATTTTAGTATCTAGTGGAGTAAACGAATGAATTTGAAATTCAATGTAATGTCTATGATGCATTATAATAGTTTATGGTTGAAAAATGAGATTAAAAGTTACTGTGCGGGCCCAATGATTGATTATCACAATCAGTAAGTTTAACGTATAATTTAAAAATAAAAATGATCTTATCGTTAAAGTTCAAAAATGTACCAACGCAAGGTCTATTGTAATAAATATTAATTAAATTATTGTAATATTTTATTCGATAATGTCACGTCACTTATAAAAGAAAATGCCATGATGCAATCTAATCCGTTATATTCATTCATCAATACAATACTGATTTAAAAGAAAAATATTTGATATTTTACTGAATTGAATCACGTTCTTATTTTTGATCAGTCAAAAATTTATTTATTAATTGATAATTATATTATATGATTAATTATTATGATATCCACGTTTTTATACAATCTTTAAAGAATATTTAATTTTTTTATTTGTTAATTCTGTAATCAGTAAATGTTACCTTTCCACCGACTACGTTAACTATACCCTCAAATTATAACTGGCAGTTTTAACGGTATAGGACAACGAAATAATAATGAAAAGTATTACATTCAAATATCACATTTAAAATTAAAAACATAACACCCCATAATATGATGATTACAACATAAAAACATGTTTTAGTATTGTAAAGAATTGAAATTGAGATTTATTAAAGTATTTACAAATCGTAAAATCATTAACATATAGAAAAGATTGAGGTTGAGCTTTTCTAGTGTATTAATGTGCCTTAAGATTTACAATTTAACTTAGGAAACCAAGTAAAATAGGTCCCTCAATTTATTTCTGTTCCAAGCTAAAGGACTGATTTCTCAGGTATCTAAGAAAGCGTCATTTTATTGAGACAATATGCACGTTTGATTTTATCTCTTTAATAATCTACTTGTCGAATATTAAAATTTTCAAAATTATTTCAAATTCTAAGAAATGATAAGAAATATTAATTGGTTAATATTAGATTATTTTTGCACACATAATATGATGAGTCCAAAGTAGCGATACTCTTTTGAAGACTGTCCCTTTTTAGTGATGAAAACTTGTAGACGATTGAATTACACATTGATTGAAAATGTGTAAAAAGTATGATTTTTAAATTAAACATAACTACAGTAAATTTAAAGAAGAATAAATAGCAGTAGATTAGTCACCAATTGATATAACATATCATTGTTTATAAGTCGGTGTAATATAGTCATAGTGATTATCTATTTGTCTCTTAAAAAATGCAAATAAATCATTAATTCTTAAAAATTTAAAGGCTTGCAAAGCTGTAGCTTAGGATTGAGAATTGTACGTCATTTCATGGTTTTTCAAAAATAAATTTGAATATAAAATGAGAAAATATCAAAATTTGAAGCAGTTCTATAATCTATCAGTAATATATAATTATACAGCTTTCGAAATAAATTTTTTGTACGTTTGTAATTTTATTTCTTTTTATCTAAGGTGAGTTAATATCTAATACATTATAAATATATAATGTTGTAAATATAAATAAAATATTTCATATTATACTACTTAATGAATGACGTTTAATAACTTATAAATGGGTACATCACATAGAATAAGATGGTTTGAAATTAAATTAATAAAAAGTAATTAAATTAAAAATCATAATTTTAAAATTACTAAATTATAGTTATTATAAAAAAAATTGACGAAGAATAATGCAGTCGGTGTAAGGATTGTAACATTTTTTTCAAAACGTAAGAAACTGATCAAAAATACTTTTTTTAATCAAATCAATTGCATCATTTTGATATAAGAATTTACGATAATATACGATATTTTAAAAGTAAAATATTCAAAACAACTTTATATGAAAAATTCTCGGAAAAATTAGTTTTAAAATAAAATAAAAGATGTCCTCCATTTTGCTAAAAAGTTTCAAATGTTTTATTATTATTCATTTATTATAATAGATCATGTACTATACTGAGTTAATATTGGACTATATACAAAAGACGATCGAATGACCAAATTGCGATACAGCGAATAAATTTGTTTGGGTAAGATTCTAAAATTCTGAATTTAGAAAAATTGACCAAGTTATAGTATTGAATTTTTTACTACAAACATTTTTCATTACGATAGACAAATTTATAAATATTAAAATCTGTATTTTCGCTTGATTATTATTTGATGTGCACGTGAAACCCACATATTCACTCATACGAGTATGTTGGCTTTATGGGCAAGTAAACATTTTCTTTTAACGAGGAAGAATCGGTAGGGAAAAAGAGGTTAGACTAGGACATCGTAGCTAATTTATAAAAATAAAAATAAACAATGTTCATTGCAATGTAAGCATCGAGTTTAAGAAGTTATCGACTGTTAATTTATGTACGAACATTTGAGCTCTTACATCCATGCACTGTGACAACATGTATTTATTATGTTTGTAAATATATTATTTAAAAAATGTTTTTGATCAACAAGTTTTGAGTTTTATTACTTAAAGTAGATGGAAATTTTTGGGAATTCGGAAAAATAAATCTGAGTCGGTGGAACACGGTGAAGAATTGCCTTTAATTGAAAAGGCTAAAATAAAATATATTTGCTTTAATAGATTGCGTATCTCGAGATTACGAATGCGGATGTCATTAAAAAGTTCTTGCGTGCATTGTGCTCTCGCATCAAATGACTAGGGTTCGGTACATCGACTTGACAAACGCCAGTGTCCCCCGGACGAGGACCGGCGGGGGCCTGCCTGACCGAGGGCGGGAAGGGCGGCGGGGCCGTTTAAAGTTGAAACCGCCGAGGGTCCGCGGGGCCTGGGCACGTGGGAGGGCCGGGCCGGGCGGTGGCGCCCCCTCGGGCCGCGGGGCCAAGCTCCCGCGGAGCGGTGGCGCTGGGCAGTGGCGGGCGCAGCTCGCGTTGCTCGGGCTTCGCTCCGGCGGCGGCTCGATTCTCGAAGCGCGTATCCGTGTCGGCAGAGGTGCGCCCGCGGCCACTGGCCAGACGAGCGGCGAGCCGCGGCGGTGCAGGCGAGCGAGTGCAGGCAGCTCCCAGCGGCGTGTGCGCAGCGAGTGGCTGGTGCTCCGGGAGTCGCGCGCAGCCGAGGGCCGCAGCCAGCCCCGGGCCTCGGGGATGCCCCAGAGCGGACGGCCGGCCCGCCCGAGGCAGTGAGCGGACGCCCGCGCCCCCAGGGCCCAGCATCCCAAGGTGCGTATCTGCCGTAGGCCCGCGGGGCCCCGGGCGCGGGGGGTTGCCCGGGCGACGGGCGGCTAACCTCCGCGGGCGGGGCCCGGGTAACGGGGCCGTGGGACGTGGCGTCCGGGCGGCGGGCGCCCGGGCCGCGCAGGTGGTGCCCCGCGGCGCTCGGCGCTGCGGCCTCGGGCCGTGAGAGAGCGCGCCGGAAGCAGGGCCGCGGGAAGGGAGCCGGGCTGGCGCGCGCCTCCGCAACCGGTCGCCCCGGTCCTGGCCCCTAACCCACGAGCGCCCGCGAGAGAGAGAAAGTCGGGGAGGGCGCCGTGGGAGCCGGCGCGATGCCAGCGGCGCGCCTCTCCCCCGCGGAGAGAGGCGGCCCCAGTCGCCCGAATTCCCCGGCGAGGACGTCACGGCCGGGCGCCCGCGCGGTACCGCTGCGCGCCGCCGAGCATATGGAGGCCCGCCGGTCCGACGTGCCCGCGCGCTATCACCAGGTTCAATGACTCGCGTGCCCAATCTCCGCGCGGGCGATCCGCCCGATTCGCGGCTTTGTTCCGATCGATCATCCCGCCCAGGCCGACGACTTATCTCCGGAGCCGAGGCCACTTGTGCGCCATGGAACTTTTACCCGAGGCGCTCGCCTTTCTTTTCTCACCTCCTCCTTACTCGCTCGCTCAGCTTATCTCTCAATTACCGCCGCCGCCGCCGATAACAATGGACTGATGAAACGACAAACAAATTTCACGTTTATTATCAACGACTAACGACACGTATTTAGAGGGAAAGAAGCGAGGATATAGAGCCGTTTACCTCGCCAGCCTCTCAAATTAATCGCTCGCCGCTTATTTATTTAGATATACATTGCTTGCCGAATTAGATAAGCAACGGGTTAAATGACAACGTGCCTACATAATCTTATCTGCACTTGGGAATGCTTAATTGTTTCAATTGTTAAGTTTATCAACGCGGAAACTATACTTGCCACTTACGAGTTACGACTATGTAAATATTACCATTTTCTACAAATAATTCACATTTCATTGCTTTTGCATTGTTACAACAAAATGAAAGTTTTCATAGCAATGTTACTTTGGCAACCAGACTTTGCACTCGCATCTATATATACACGCGTATTAATTGTTCTTGCAACTAACGGGTTGCATCATGTATCTCTCGTACAAGCCTGCACTCCTGACTTTTATTTTTCAAACACGTTCACAATTTTCTGTTTAGTACTGTCACGTATATGCAGTCTTTTTACCGTTTTTAAACTTATTTTTAACAACACCAACTCTAATTTTAAACACAAATATATATATATTACATTGCAATAAAAGTCTCATAATTCTGTGATTGTGAAATTTTGTTGAATCTTGAAATAAGATCGACTTCGCGAAGCAGCTAAATGTCTGAAATATCATACCTGGAGAGTTTACTTTAAACGGATTTGCCCAGCCTGGTCTATTTAGCGTCCACTCTTCTCTCGAGACATAAGACAATCACATTATTCAAAAATTTGCAAATGATAATTGCTAAAGCAAAGTGGGATGCTTAGAAAATGTTGGTCATCGTCCTCAATTTTTAACTTTACTTTAAAATCGGTTTTCGTAAAAACCGCACGTAGCAGAAATAATGTATAAATATTTGAGTTTCTTAACAGCAGGAAATTTTTTAGGAATCGATGAAATTTAATGCGTGCAATTTTTTATTGCATGAAAATATCGATAACCAACACTTACTAAAATAAAGACCTTTGCAAATTATCGAACCGTAACTGGAGCAGTATAAGCAAGTTATCTTCAGTCGCTTAACCGCAATTTGAAATTTTTGTGAAGAAATTAATGGAGTAGATAACAATACTTGTGTACATGCACAAGATGAAATATTACTTTATACGTTTTTTAATGCACCTGAGAATTTGCTTCTTTTGTGTAACATTTTTATAACGTATTCAAAATGACAGAGTAAAACAGGATCCTTTTAAAGTCTCCAATGTACAGCTAGCGCTTATTGTAACTTCCCATGTAACTGCAATTTCACAGTTACAGCCGTATTCTCAGACAACCCGCGCTCAACCAAAATGAGTCTGGAAAAATCAATAATTTTCCCAGGGCTAGCATTGGACTTCTCTATACGCGAGCTTATCGGAAATTCATTCTGCGCGCGCGATCGGGCAGAGGCTGCACCGATACTACATTCTGCTCGCGTCGTCTGCTCCAGATACACAGACTGGAAACAGCACTCTTCCGTCCCAAAGTTCGTTTCGCGCGCGGTCACGTTGTTTTCGAGGCTTCCTCACATCCGAAAAGTTCCTTCTACAGGACCTGCACGCACCACAGTTTGGTTAGGGT
The DNA here is from genome assembly GCA_018906755.1 of Sycophaga agraensis. Lineage (NCBI taxonomy): Eukaryota > Metazoa > Arthropoda > Insecta > Hymenoptera > Pteromalidae > Sycophaga > Sycophaga agraensis. The sequence continues at coordinate 272,102 of JACCIE010000072.1, read as the reverse complement.
TCATCGCTGAGAAGTGGGTTAGATCGCAGCCTCCGTACACGTGACGGTTCCGTGGACGTGGTTACACGTAGGCAATGCATGCGCCTCGTGGAATGCATCTGTCCCCAAAAGTAAGGTTATTCGAGAAGCCCACCCTCCCCTCCCTGTTTCGTTGCTCAATAGCTTCCCTCGGCTGCAGTTGCTATAACTCCTCGTGAACACAGCAGCTGTTATCTCACGAAACACTCTTTGACGCTTTCACTTGCAATCGCAGAAAAACCGCAAGAGACAAGCGTGAAAATTGAGCAAACTGGACGTTCCTTGTCGATTTCAACAAGATGCGCACATCTTTTTCCCGTTGGACTGAATCTCATAGAAAGCGGGTCCTCTTAGCTCCAAGCTGCATTATTGCCAGAATCGCGGTGACACTTTTTGCGTACAAAAAGAGAAAATTGTGATACCGCGTGACACTGTTGGTTTTATTTTTTATTTCAATTTAAATACCAATCCTCTTTAAATCCAGCTCTTTAGATCAGCACGACTATTAAAATAATCGTGTTAATATGTTACGGAAACGAAAGAAATCGCATCTGCAAATGTCTATAAATTAAGAAATAATTAATTCGTGTTTTTATATGATACTAATTTAAAATAAAAAAGGAAATTAATAAATTATTCCTGCAAAAAAGTTTCTAACCATGCGAGCTTAGTTCAGTATAATGGCTAATGTATACAAACATGATTTATGTTATTACGATTCATTAACCTATGAAAATTACTAGTCATGTGTTCTGCTTTTTTCTAACGATTAACATAAATTATCCGGAACACTATATCCATCAGTTTATTGACAACATAAGTGCAATTTGGGATGCAACTGTGTAAAAATAAAGTTATAAAATTATAACGACATACAATTAGGCAACATTAGTTGCACAGGGATAATCAAGGGAGTTAACAACAAGTTGTTTGTTTGTCGAATTGACGTTATAAATACCCGCTTTCAGCCATGTAATTCTTGCGAAAATGAAAAGAGAACTAAAAACAAGTTCTATGAATGAGACTCGAGTTTCTCGGTACAGTTTAAAGTGTCGTACTAAGCTGGTAAAAGTAATTTCTGGACAAGAATTAGAATCCCCCTCCCTCATTTCGTTCCCTCAATTATCCTCCTTTGGTAGAAGGAAATATTATACGACAGCTAACACGACTCGCGCTTTATTGCACGAAATGCAGTTCCGCTAAAAAGTGAATGCACCACCCCGGACATACAACTGACTTTTCAACGAGGCATAAAAGATCTGGACAGAGCCTTCTAAATGACTGACACTAGCGTAGTTACTATAATTTTATTCATTACGTTTGTTCATTCTCTAATAAAATTATAGAAGCTCGAGTTTATAAAGCACGTGGGCCGTATCTCCAATCTTGCGAAAAATTCACGATATTGATTTCCAAGCAATTATAACTTATACATTTAGGCAATTATGAAAGAGAGTTATAAAGTTACGTACTGCAATTAAGAAAGCCTATTCGGCATATTTAGCTTCAAAGTTTGCACCTGGCAGTATACAGACCAAATTAAATAGAAAGTATAATTAAGCAAAATGTGTCCAAAGATATAATATTGAAATGGCAATAATATTGATCTCCCAACGACTTCTCCGGTTACAATATAAATTTAGAAAATCTACCAATTGATCTACATGGAATTTCATTTAAAAAATGTAACTCCTGCGCACAAATATAAAAAGTGATCTTCATGAAACTCATACCGAACGGTATGAAAGCGCTCTAGCTAATTTAGAATTGAACATAATGAAATGAAAGAAGGAAAGTGTCGTTTGTTCCGTGAGAAAAGTCTCAAACTAAACAATACCTAATTATCACTAGTATTACACCTACCCATATTATATATATTCGCAGGCTCACAGTTTTTTATTCCAGTTTTATAACAGCTGAATGAAGCAAAAAAGTTGTTTTTATAGATGAAAATTTTAAAAGTTAATTAGTCTTAGAATGAAACATTTTTTATCGAAGATATTGTCATTTTTTATACTATCACTGTAATCATAGACTTGGACAAATATAATTTAAACACTTTCTACTGTTGTAAAAAACATTGCTTAGTAGTTTATTAAATTTTTCTATAACTGTTTTCAAAACTTTACTTTAATATTTAATTGAAAAACTAAAAATTATTGATACCGATTTTGACACTCGTTTATTGTTAAATTACCAGACATGTATAATTTCTTCATTCATGCGTATGTTACAATTAAGAAAATGCATTCAATGCAAATATTTTTGACCAAAGTGCATTACATTAAACTTACTCGAGTTAATAAACTCTTGTGCAAGTTTAAAGAACGCATTACCATATCATTTTACATTAATTTGATATGGATATACGCTGCTTTATTGCTGTAGAATATACTTTTAGTATTCTTAATTTAAACATAGTATAGTTCAGTGTAGTTCAAAAAGCATTGGCAATCATTCTATTAATTTTCAAGTAATCTTAGCTCAATATTTAGGGATTTATGTAAAAATAAACTATTTAGAATAATATTGAAAAGAACTGTAACTATTTTACTGTAACTGTATGGTTTCGTTGCACGATACTATTTAATATATAATATTAACAGAATATAATATTATATTCTCTATAATATTAACAGAAAGTATTTTTAAATCGAGGGAATAGAATACGGGAAAATTAATATTCAAACGATGCTTATATCGAGACTTAATGCACCAGCTAGGAAAAAACGTTAGTCAGACAGTCAAGGCTTTCTCTTTGATTTAGAATTTAAATCGATTGCATTACAAGAAAGAATGGAATTTTCCTGAATAAAAACTGGTTAGAAATATAAAGAATAATTATTATATAAATCTAGACGAGGAGTAGACGTGAAGTAATCGTGCAAAAAATGAAAATCTCGTATTTGGTTTACGATTTCTAAAAACAAATAGTATAATACCACATATACTACATATCGTATACATATCATAACGTTATAATCATTACTTGATATAATAGAATGAGATATAAATAATTCATTATTTTCTATAACCTACTAAATAACGTGAATCAATTTCAACACTAAATAAAACAAAAGTTTAGTTTAACATCGGAAAAATCGTATTGAGAAAGCTACATGTGTTTGCAATGGTGCTACATGAAAATGGAACCATTAGGAAATTTCGAAGAAGCTTAATTCAACTTAAATTTCAGGTAGACCACACGTGCATAAGTGTATTGTCTAATTTCCTGTTGTAGATGTAGGTACTTTGATTGTTCCTACGTTCGGTAGCACTCGTGTTAACGTAAGAACACAACAAACGAACAAGGCGGGAAGTAGCGAAGAAGTCCAGGCGCACTCACCGTCTAGTTTAATTCAATATGGAAATTGAAATTTGTCTAAGCAGTTTGGTAACAGGCACACTTACTAACCAATCCCAGCGCACACTTTGTGAAGAAGTGCTGAAGTACAATGTGCAGTTTCTCGTATTGCGAAGGCAAATCGCAGCCGTTTGCGCTCCTAATCGCTCGACCGAATAATGATGCTCGCTATCGTTGCCGACCACTTCACAGTAATGAACAATTGTATAAAGGCGCTGAGTTGAAGAAGATAGAAACTGTGAAACAACTGAAGCTACAAGAGAGCCTTATGCTCCTCGTATATGGAACAAGAATCAAAGCGTCTCGGTATCAAAAGAAGAAGCTGTTATCTTTAATAGCCTGAGCATTGACTTCCATCATAGTATATTTGTCGAATTATCATCGTCATATATTTACAATGTAAATGAATATATATATACTTAATCAATTGATAATATTCAACGATAATTCGACAAATGTATATACTATGATTTTAGTCTGCGTAGCTGCAGTAACTGCTGCGACTATTAAAGATAACAGCCTCTCCTTTTCCTACCAAGATGTACACAAGTTTGTTATAAATAATTTAAAAGTTACAAAATAATCATACATTTATTAAATACTGAGTGCAGAAACAATCACAATTAATATTTAAATCATCAAATAATGATTAGATTAGAAAAAACATTTTCATTGTTTGAGTCTGTGACCTTTGATAAACTACTCTATATCATCAATAGCATATCACTGTCATTAGAAACTAGAATAAAAATTAAAAGATGCATCAACTTTATTCTCTGATTGTTAATATATGTAGTATACAATATACGTATATACGCATCTTACAATTTCTTAAAACTTAAATTCTAAAGTAATTTGTTTTTATTCAATAATGTTATCTGTAAAGAGACTAGGTTGGTGTTAGTAATTTAGTATATGTATATACATATAATTGCTGATATACGATCTATGAGTAGTAAAGGAAAACTATTTGCTTTTACATTTTTTCTTTCTTGATACTTTAGTTACCTGCATAAAACCAATATTATAAGGCATTCTTTACTATTATTTCCGACATTATTTAAAATTAATGTTCATAAATCAAATAATTAAATCCATCAAAATAGCTGTCAGGACAGCAACATAATGACATATTACTCACAATCGAGCTCGCAATTGTTTAGGTTTTGTTTAGGTTAGATTATTTTGATCAGGTTTTAATACATTTAAAAACTTTTAAAATTATTTAGGATACAGAGAAAAATATAAGTAAGTTTGATTACTGAAATTTAAATGATTACTTAGATGAAGAACTTTTTATTTTATTTTATTGTTCTTCATTAATGATATAATATATCATCAAGTTACTACATGTCGTGCTTTTTGCGCCTGCATTAAATTGACATGAAATCTGATGTTTTAGTATTTATTTTTTTGGTGTTTTAAATATGTTAAATTTATATAATTACAATAATTAAATTGTTGTACGTTGTATCATGTATTCAAAAATGTTATTATAATTGCGTTTCAAAATATTTTTGTAAGATTTAAAATACATGTTGCACAAATGTTTATACTAACAAAACTAATATGATTGGGGTAGTTAAATATTTTGTAATTTTATAATTATTATAATTGAATAAACTGTCAATTAAATTATCGTAGATCAATTTACCAAAATATAATACGATAAATTTTATTTTATAAAATTGAGCTTTGTATATAAATCTCAGGATAATTGAACACTGAGAGGAAATTTTGAAAAATGTTTGCTATATTGCTCTATAAAAAGTAACATGCTGCTGTAGCAGTAATTCTACAATAGAATGAGCGTACAGTAATTTTTATAGTACAGTATATAACAATTTATAATACTATAAATTTAAATATAGAAAATGTTTATAATTTGTTTATTTTGAAATTAAGTCAAAATAAATTAAAATAAACTGCTTGTATTTTTTCACACATACAGTTGATTTTAACAGAATTTGGTGTAGATTATATGTAATTGCATATATTGCATATTCGTTGTCTGTTACGTATCGCAGTATTCGTGATAAATTAATTACATGAAATCATGATAAAAATTTTCGTATGCGCAATATATATCAATACTACTTAAAATTACAAAAATTAATATACTATATACTATGCAGTTTGTGTTCAGATCAAGGGTACAGTATATTAATTTTTGTTGCATTTCAATACGTACTCGTGAAACTCTTCCCTTAGTACAAATAATATTTAATATACAAAAAAATAAATCGGAAAAGAATGATGAATGAGCTTTTTAAAATTATAAGTATATAAGAAATAAATGTATATCATTTCAATTTCGTACACGGTAAATTTCTCCTACATAGTCTTATTCTATAATTAAACGTTATTTAAAATACTTAATATCCACCATAAAAAATTGTATGCTTTAAACGTATCGCCGGTTCCTCTGAAATAGTTTCATATTTTATCATGCATAATTAAATAATGGTACTCATAACAAGAACAGTTTTTAGTGTGATTGACATCAATTGCACTTTTATCTCTCACTGTGCTAATTTGCAAGAAGGATTGAACTTTTTGATATTCGAAATGAAAGAATTAAGATTTCTTGCTTATTCAAGCATTTATTAAAACACAGCGACGTTTATCAATTCGTTTCAGAATAACAACAATGGTGCACCCAAGAAAGAGAAAGTTTCCTATTATGCTTTCGATCACTACCTTTTTATAAGTCAAGTATATACATTTAATGAAAAAATGGTTACATTTTTCACCATATGTATAAGCTATACGATCACATAATCTGGGTGATGTATGTATTGATTTTAATATAATACAATATAATCCTGATAAAAATCTCAATTTGTTACGAATCTTTTTTTACTTTATACAGTATATTATCATGTTTTATGGTTACATAACCATGCATAAGAGCATTATGCAATTTCATTTAAATTATAAATTTAAAATTATCGAGAAAATTATATAGTGACAGTCAAAGGTCTATAGATCAAAGGACTACATTAAGATTTTAAGATCTTATGTAAATTATCGGAGGAATATAGAATTTCACATTAATTATATTTCAGTTCAGCGAGTTCAAGTTGGTTGAAAACATTTACTTGACTATACGGGTTATGTTTACATCAACACGTTTTTTTGTCTCATATAAGACTTATATAGTAAAAAAATTCAACTTATTATTAATATTTTTATTGCACAGCCACCATGTAAAACATATTTGAAACCGTATAAGAGTCACTGGCTTTGATCCTTCTTAATTCCTTGCCAAAGGAGTAAAATAAAAGAGGTGTATAGACTCCTATCTCTTTAAAAATTGCCATTATTAATTAGTTAAAGACCTCTGACGGTCTCCCGGGAAGTTCAATGCGAGATGAATCCTCGGATGAATCGTACAGTTTATTAATTGAAAATAATCACTCAATGTTAGTTCGTTGTCTATAAAAACGTGTATCACCGCAGGCATCTTAATTTACAACCTTCGATCAATCGAAATTAGCATTTTACTTTGCATATTCTATTAACAAAGTATTAAAAATAATTGTAATTTAATTTTTTTTATTCTATATATATGCATAAAAATATCGACCTTATATGTATTTATCTTTGATGCATATTTTATTATCATTTATTAATTTTTTTTCGAATAATAAATCACTTGATTTAATGGCGTATTATGCACAATTATATATAGAAAAATGTTAAGTTTGATAATAAGATATTTGACAAACTTTTAGAAAATCAATGAAAGGTTGCGTTAAAAAATAAAGCCTTATTTCACAAATTACTTTTTTATATTTCTAAATGCTACGTAGTTTACGGGAAATTCGATAAAGCCGTGCTAAAGCTCTCAGAGGAGCAAACATTGTTTAAAGCGTATAACGCTGTTTGCTCGTGATTTTGCAAAACATTAATTAACACTAAAATGCAACAAATAAAAGCATAGCTGAACGACGTTAGTTGAATGATAAATAAAATAAGTGATATACAAAGGTCAGGAGGAAAATCGTTGAATTGGCTTCGGCAAGATAAGCGTTAACGAGCGTAGGCAGCAGGGCATAAAAGTGCGCAGAAGCTACGCAGCAGTGGGAGTGTGCGTGAGCTCGTAAAACGGACCGCGGCGCGCGCGAAGGGCGACAGGGGATGGGAGCGCCGGTGAATGAAGTCGTCCGAGCGAGCGCGAAGTAGCGTTTACAGGGCGTGTGCTTGGCGGCTTGGCCGCTCGCGGCAGCGGAGCCGGAGGCGGCCGGAACGGGACAAGTCGGCCGCGCGCGCAAAAAGGGGTTGATCGAGTTAAGAGTAGGGCAGAAAGACGCGCGGGGCAAGGAGAGCCGGCGGCGGGGGGAAGACGAGCGTGAAAGCGGCGCGCGGCACTAGAAAGCAAAAAAGAATAAAGCCGCGTAAGCCGGAATGTCCGGCGGCGGCGGCGGCGGGCGCTCGGCGCGCACGCGACGCGCCGCGGGTGGGGCGAGCCGCGCGGCCCCGCGGCTCCGGCGCGCGCCCGCGGCCCCAGTGGACGCCACGGCAGCGCTCCGCTCGCACGCATCCGGCCGCGACATGCGCTCACCTTACCTGACCCGGCCCCGACTGCCCGCAGGTGTCCAAGCGGAGCCGCCGCTCGCCATGCGCTCCTAGCCGCGGCGGAGGAGCGGTAGCGGCTCCCCTCGATGCCGGCCCCCTGGACCACCAGCAGCAGCACCAGCAGCCTCATCGGCCCCAGCGCCGCCAAGATGTTCCGCTCCAAGATTAGGATTCACACGTGCCAGGTGATCCTGCTCACCTCGCTCGTCTGGTTCCTCGTCGACGTCATGGTCCTCATGCTCTACTCGGACTGCATCAACGGCAGCGGCTGGAACTGCCAGAGCGCCGACGCCGCGGCCCGCGAGAAGCACGAGCTCCAGCAGCAGCAGCAGCAGCACCAGCTCGCCTCGGAGCCCGAGGCCGAGGAGATCGAGGACCAGCAGCAGCAGGCCCTCTACCAGACGCGGGACCCGGACGTCCACACCTACCGCCCCGCGGACCTCAAGATCTGGAGGCCCGCCAAGATCGTCCGCGAGAACAAGGGCAGTCCCGGGGAGAACGGCAAGGCCGTCCACATCCCGGCGGAGCAGCAGGCGATGCAGAAGCAGCTCTTCAAGCTCAACCAGTTCAACCTCATGGCCAGCGACATGATATCGCTCAACCGCTCGCTCAAGGACGTCCGAATGAGCGGCTGCAAGACCAAAAAGTACCCCAAGCTCCTGCCCGACACGAGCATCGTCATCGTCTTCCACAACGAGGCTTGGAGCACCTTGCTCAGGACCGTCTGGTCCGTCATTAACCGCTCGCCTAGGGCTCTTCTCAAGGAGATCATCCTAGTCGATGACGCAAGCGAACGAGGTATCTTCCCGCTTCGAATTCACTCTATTACCTCTTTTATTCCAACTCTCTTCTTCCACTTCTCTGTAGCTGCAAAATCTTTCCTCTGAATTACAATGATAAATTAGTTTACGTTCGTGTTTGTAGTGCCAATTTTGCCTCTTAGATACTCAAGTTTCTGAGATAACGTTGCAATAAACTTAACTCGCTACATTCTATATCTATTTATCTTTTGTACAATCTATTATGTATCTTTTTCATTTTTTTTAACAATCTAAAGTAAATTTAGTTATTATTTTTTTTAATAAACGATACTGTGCCACGCAATCCTAGATTATTGTTATCTTAATATGTGTATACAAGTTTATACAACGTTTTAAATAATTGTTTTGAGGAAATATCTTTACCTCACTAGCTTCTGGAAAAGTTAAACACAATTATTATTAGTAATAAACTAAAACATAAATTTTGATACTCTAAAAATAGATATAAAGTGTAAGTTTGAATGCATGACATAAGTATACGATAATAGGCTATCGTTATGTATAGTACTGTTTTTAGCCGGTTTCTTTAAACTACTTAAACCAGGCGATTTATAAAAATAACCAACAAAATATTATTAAAAATGTATCTTGCCTACGAAATCCTTTATAAATATCAATAAATTAGCTTATTTTTCTCCAAATTTATCTGGTGAACTGACATTAAAAATACATTAATCTTTAACTTACACTTTAAATTTTAAAAACGACTATATTTTATTTTTATTTTTTACTTTACTGGACAACTCGACATACCACTGTAAATTATACATTGATTAAAACTGTCTGCTTGAAAGAATTTTATTAGTTTACTCAAAAGTTATTTCTATAATTAATATCTATTAATATGTATTAATATCTATTTTCAGATCACCTTAAGCAAGATCTTGAAGACTACGTTGAAACACTGCCTGTGCCTACTTATGTGTATAGAACAGAAAAACGCTCGGGACTTATTAGAGCTAGGTTACTTGGTGCAAAGCACGTAAAAGGTCAAGTGATTACCTTTTTAGACGCTCACTGTGAATGCACGGAAGGCTGGTTAGAACCTTTGCTAGCTAGGATAGCTTACGATAAGAAAATAGTAGTTTGTCCAATAATCGATGTTATTAGCGATGATTCGTTCGAATACATAACCGCTAGTGACATGACTTGGGGCGGCTTCAATTGGAAACTAAACTTTAGATGGTAATAAACTGTTAAATTTGTAATTATACAAGCATTAATCCCGTATTGCATTTACGTAAATTTTTTCTTACTATTTTAGGTACCGGGTAGCTCCAAGAGAAATCGATAGACGCAAAGGTGACAGAACGGCTCCGCTAAGAACTCCAACGATGGCAGGAGGTCTATTCTCAATTGATAAAGACTATTTTTATAAATTAGGAGCTTATGACGAAGGTATGGACATCTGGGGTGGAGAGAATCTTGAAATGAGTTTCCGGGTAAGCTACTTTTCTACTTAACTCTTGTGCTACAAAATACATCATGCTTAAACATGCTATTTCATTCATAATAAGTCGATTAACTTGAATTAACCGCATGTACATTTTTTACAGCTCTATATTATAAGTTTATTGTGTTAATTTGTTTATTGTTTCATTATTTTTTTCTTAAAATAATGCAGATAAATGCCGTATAACTTGTTTACTCTCACAATTAGTTATCAACATCTAATTAATTTTTTATAACGGTAATTTTGATGATTGTTCTATTTTATTAACGCTATGAATTATCAATAAGCATTTTAACACTTAATTCCAGCTAGACGATTAACAAGCGTAAGATTTAACGAGATCAAACCTTCATGTAAAAAATCGTATTTGGTGGATTGAACTCTCGACTAATCTGAAACTTAATTGAATGTACTAAAGATGTAAGTTCCTTATAGGTTTGGCAATGTGGTGGCATCTTAGAGATCAGTCCGTGCTCCCACGTGGGGCACGTATTCCGTGACAAAAGCCCATACACATTCCCAGGTGGTGTCAGCAAGATTGTCTTACACAATGCAGCTAGAGTCGCCGAAGTCTGGATGGATGAGTGGAGAGACTTTTACTATGCCATGAATCCAGGTTAGATAATGTTCCTCGAGTTTACTCATAACTAATTATCTGATATTTAAACTTGTAGATTTTATAGGCTTGAATTGCTAGAACCATATCATTCGGCTTACTAACTTGTAGCTTATTCTTGTGCAGTTTATTGTTACAAAGAGCATAATAAGATAATCCTTTACGTATTTTAATTGTTTCATTGATTCCTAAATATATATTTCGTTTACATGTTACAGACATTGTTTGTATCAAATTTCGTTATCGCCACATCTTACATCGTTTATCGTTCACTATTTTGTTCTGACAAAAATTTTATTGGCATGTGAATTTTAATATGTACAATTTAGACGAATTCTAATTTAAATATTGATTACCTATTTATTATCACAAATTAAAAACATTTATGCCTATTTTTGTCCATGTTCTGTAATTCTGATCAGTCAAATGTCTTAACCACTCATCCAACCAACTACTAACAATTGATAAAAAAGTTTATAACTAACTGCCGTTTTAGATTATATTTGGACAGCTGCTGTTGCATTGTTTATTACAATGAAGTGCTTTAGTTAATATAATAACAAATATTTTATAATAGCTTTTTAATGAACCAAATTAATTACTACCAGTATGCAGATTGCCGGCGTCATCCTGGATAATACATCTTTTTAATTTTGAGATAACTTGACCAATTAACATGCAATATTAACCGCGTTATATAATAGCTAACCCACTAACAGAATTGAGTTGGCTAGATATGGATGTGTGGTGGGACATTGGAAATCGCTACGTGTTCGCACGTTGGGCACGTGTTCCGTAAATCAACTCCATACACCTTTCCTGGTGGTACGAGCAAGATAGTCAACCACAACAATGCGCGCCTGGCCGAGGTTTGGCTGGACCAATGGAAATACTTCTATTACAACATTAATCCAGGTAGCACTAGCACTCGTGCAAGCGTGTGTGCGTGTATGTCTGCGATTTTCATTGACCTCCATTAGCGAGGGACTATTCACTTTTAGAAATCAGAAAACTATTTAATTATTATATTCGATGATAACGAAAGAAAAGCTACATACTTAGATTATATTAAATATGTAGTTTAAATAATGTTAAATTTGAGCCTGTAATGTAATAGATGTTATCTATATAACTTTTAAATACTGTCGATATATACTACCCAAACATAAAATCAAAAATTGTATCATTATTTAATTAAGATCTTATAATTAAATTACAATACATTTTAATATCAAACAAAGTAGAAAAACATACACTTACATAAATATTTTTATAATTAAAACATTGGATAAAAATCAATTAGTTTTTAATATATTAATAGGTAGATTGTGATTTCACAGTGAAGTATCCCTGCATTCTCGTAGACAATATTTTAGAAAGAACAATCTATAGTGCATTATTGTATAATGCGCATTAATTGATCTAACGCATGCACATTTTGTACTACTGTTCATTGTAACACTCAAAACTTGTTGGTCTTTCCTAGTTCCTTGGTTACGTCCTTTCAAATACGCTTATTCCTGCTTGGGGTTTTCTTTACTCATTACTTAAAGCATGTAAAATTATTCATGTTATATTGCAGCTTTTTAAGACTTGAAATGGACACATTCTATTCTTTATACATATATTATTTTCAGCATAACAGAACTTGCATTACTGGAACACATACTTTGGCAGCACATGTGACTTTCGTTCTTGAAATGTGTTGCACTGTATAGTTTTTATGTTCTATGATTGCACGCAGCAGCACGATATATTTGATACTATCTATACAAGAAAAGCGCCAAACTTCTAATTTACTGATTTGATTTAAATTTTAGGATAATTTTATTTCAATAAAATAAAAATTCGAATAATTAATTTAGAAATACAAATAAGTCTATAGTCGTGGATAATACGGAAAAATAATGAAACATGACATTTACTTAAAAATAATTCCAGAATATTATTCATGAATATACTTTAAATGTCTGAACGATCAAAGAATTACTTGTTAACTATTATCAACTATTTAAATGTATAGTTAAAGCTTTTTCGTGTATTTTCATATTACACTTTATTCAATTGATAAATATATTAATCTTTTGTAAAAACAATTTTTTCTGTAAATATATATTTTTTAAAATCTTATATGACAGTTTTTTGAACTGGAAGATTGTCTAGCATTAATTCATTTTTTAATTCTCGTGCACATTCTAAAATATTAATCAAATCCATTTTAAAAAAGTATGACAGTCATTATTAGACTCTATGATAAAGTTTAGAACTTGAAATAATTTGTTTAATTCATGTTTCAGGTGCCCGCAATGTTCCAGTCGGCGATGTTTCAGAGCGGCTAAAACTGAGAGAAGATCTGCAATGCAAGAGTTTCAGGTGGTACTTAGAAAATATATATCCAGAGTCTCCAATGCCACTGGATTATTGGTATCTTGGTGATATAAAAATGGGTGATCCTCATTATACAGAGACAATGCAGAGGTATTGCCTAGATACAATGGGCAGAAAAACTACTGAAAATGTAGGGATGAGCTATTGCCATGGTCTTGGCGGTAATCAAGTACGTATATTAATAAATATTTTTGTAATAAATTTCTAAAGTTAGATCTTTACATCAGTCATACATTAAAACATCGTATTTATATTTAGATATTTGCATATACAAAACGACAACAAATTATGTCCGATGATTTGTGTTTGGATTCCGCTAGTCCTCAAGGACCAGTAAAAATTGTTCGTTGCCACGGGATGGGAGGCAACCAAGCATGGACCTATGACGACGAGGTGACTTAAAAGAACTCATGGAAATAATAAATTAAAATAAATACAGTTAAATTATTTGTATTAACTTACATTGGACATTTTTAGACTGGGATGATAAAACACGTTAATACAAAATACTGCCTTACGAAACCTCAGCCTAGTGAGCCAACGCAACCTGTTCTAGCACCTTGTGATTCAAAACAAATTGGACAGAAATGGATAATGCAAAACAAATTCAAATGGCAAGCTAGCTAATAGCTAATGATTGATAAGGAAATTTCTTAAATTCTTGGTAATAATCAAGAAGTTGTACATCTGACGTTAAGTTTTTACTACGATAATGTCTGCCTCTTATAAGGAGTTGAAGCTGATATATACCAAGAACAAGATTCAACTCATCTCGACTTATAAAGATTTGTTTCTTAAATTTAATCTAATTTTATGAATAGGTTTAAGAAAATGTGCATTACAATGACACTATAACAATTATAACTATTGTAAATTAAGAAAGACAAGACGGGTAAGTAAATCGATTGACAGTTCAATATTCGTGTCAGATTTACGAAAGCGTGTGCACAACGATAAACTCTTGTATTGGGAAAGCATATCAGAATACTGTTATTAATAATATTAATTGTTAATTCATGTAGATAAGATAAGGTACAGTGAGATTACTGATGAAATCAGAAATATGAGCAACTACAGATATGCGAATGTATGTTGTATGTCAAGTTGTAGCATGGGAAGTGTGCAATCACGAGAATACTACTATTTACTAGGTCCGACTGTAAGTCGATGACCCAAGCCTCCATTTGTACACAGTGGTATATCTAAAAAATATAAATTGTGTAAATTGTACAGCTGATATTCCAGAGTCATTAGCGCTCTCTTTAAGTACGCGTGAGTTATTTATTAATATTTTCGACATGAACCAATTACTGAAAGGACGTATGTGGGACAATGCATCTTTTTCAACTGTTACTATAGTTCCTTGCTTTGCTTATGCGAAGTAATTAGTTATATTTGTACACACATATATACACTAGAGCCCAGAAGTTAACATAATCGACATACTGCTACACCTCGAGTTTGGTTGGAAATATACTTAGCTAAATCATTTGAGAAATTTACGAAATTACTATCGAATCGATTAGTTATAATTTGAGGTAAGAATTCAACACATTGACTAAAGGGACCGAGAGGATTTTTCACTATATTCTTATCTCTACTCTCATTAGCTTACTCTGAATAATATAAATTATCTAAATCTTTGATACTGTTAGAAATATACTCGATTGATACATTTGTTGATCTGTCTTTAACTTTAATAATTCTATCTTCAACTACTGTTTCAATTACTTGATTACAAGTATTTGATAGAGACCCGCTACGTCCCTACTACGTGCAACGACAACTTCAATTGTGATTTATCTTCTTCGATATTTTTTTGAAAATTTACTATCTTTTCGATTCTTGGTGATGTAAATTGATAATTGGTATTGAAGGATACATCCAGACTCTTCTTTTAATGGTCATTAGTAAATAACCATGTACAACTAATAATTTTTGCTTGTAAGACGTTACTTCTAAAGTTTATACAAATCTTACTTTGTAATTGATTTTTGTTGACTTAAAGGCTATAAAAACTGACTTATAAGAATTAGTTATATTTTCCAGCTTATTCAAGATTCCATGCTAATAACTGAAATTCATTTTAAAGTACTTTTAAATGGTTTTTTTTACTTTTAATCTAAAGTCATATTAGATTCTAATTCTATAACAGATTATATTCTACAATTTCTAAAGGTTCTAAAAGTTTAAAAAACAACTTATTTTCGATTCGCCTAATATTTTCTTCTGAGCTTTCATTGTTTACATTTTCAATTATACTTTTATAGCCATTATTATCCTTGCACAGCTTATTTAATTCAAGATAGACCATAAATGATAAATCAGACCATCTTTATTATCGATAGTATTAAATCTCTACCCTATCCGTTTCTCTTCAAATGAAATAATTTATTGTATGGATAAACAAAATTGCCTTTCTACATTCGATATTATCATCTACTGAATGTAATAGAAATTTTATAAATATAATAAAAAATATATTAAGCGAAAAACATTTTGAAAATTGTAAAAGTAGTTTTGGTTCACATTTTCCAAAGAATAAAAATTTACTATCGAAATATAATCTATTGAAAAGCGAACTATTTATAAAAGCTAAGTTGAGATCATTTTTAAACTAATACTGTTCAACCTATTTTTCAAGAATATATTTTTTTTCAAAAATGATTTAAAATTAAACTGATAATTTTATAAATATAATTAATGTATAAAGTTATTAAGACATAGTTTTAATGATTTAAAAATAATATCGCAAAGATAATGAAAATAAATGATGGTATATAAATATCTTTAATTTACTTTCATCTAACGACAAACAAAGATAGACAGTAAGTAAGGAAATAAAATTTTGTTATGCAAAATTAATTGTTATTCATGAATTAACAACTTCTTTTATTACAAATCAGTAAAACACTTCATGAAAATGTTGATTGCTGTTAATCATTTTTGTATTAATCGCTTAGTTATACAATTGTAATTAACCCTAAAACTCATTTTTATTATGGTGATGGTGCCCGTTAAATTATTCTTTTAATTTGAATATATTTAATTTTATATTTTAAGAATTTATAATTTGTTCTTGTACAAATCCTCAATTCATCCATTAAAGAAATGATTATAGAAACATGCTATTGTTGATATAATAAATTTAAAGACTATATTATATATGTATATTCTATAAAATCCCTGCGTAAATACTGAAGGATGCATTTGTCCCACTAAAGGTCTAACGTGCTTAAAGTAAATACACACACAAAATCGTGTTTTATACGATAAAAAAGCAATTGTCAATAAATATTTCTAGATGAGCATTTTATAATTTAGTTTTTAATCAAATTCCTTTATAGTTTGTTGTCAGAGATTTCTGCAGTATTGTTTATAAAGTCTATATTGTAATATTATAATTGTAATAACGTATATTATCAAAAAAGCAATTACTATCGTCAGACTGGTAAGAACCACGTATAATAATTAATGATTTTTAAAACATCCAATTTCCAAATATTGGTTTGAATTTTATTGGTGCTTACAGAATTATCGTTCATGATTAATTATAACTAATTATATCTATAAATAAACAAATATTTTATTTATAATTCGTGTTTTATTTCTATACTTGTTTTAATTGAAGAATTTTCAATTCATCAAAGTAGTAACTAATCAAAATGTTACAATATGAAAACTAAACAAACTGTTTCATAATATAAAAGAGTTACTGTAATTTTAAATATTATATACAGAAAAGGAAGGTAATATATTGAAAATTTAGAAATCATTGCATAAAAGTTTAAAAAACGTTGTAAACTATCTCAAGTTTATTGCTTCAGCCTAAAAAATAATTAAAAACTTAAGCCAACATAGATATTCATATATCTGTATTTCGTAATAATATGGTTTTTTTAAAAATGATGTATAAATAATATTTAATATATAATATTTTTTAATTACTATTTTTTTTAAATTATCAATTTTACAAATATAGATAATATTTAACTAAAAATTTCTCTGTAAAATTTAAATTCATCATATTTTGAATGTTAAAAATATGAAAGAAACTACTAATAAATGTTAAAACAATTGTTGACGAAATTTTTTGGCATGCTTTTTAATAAGGGCAAGTAATATATGATTAAAAAAATTTGCTAAAAATTTTAACCTTCGTTGTTCTGAACCTATATCAATTAAATAAAAGATAATCAAACAATCCGAAACTGAAACAACAGATTATCTTTGTCTTTTTGTACGAGGTAATAAATTATGATTAATTTTTTATATATATTTTTGTTAATTTTTGGAATTCTGTATTGTAGGTATGTTTAATTAGTTTAATGAAACAAAAAAGGCAGAGATCAATATTTAAAAAATTAATAAGTTTTAATATACAAACGTGTATCTGCTTCTTTTATATTCTTTAACATAATTTATTTGTCAATTACTAAAAAAGGCACGAATTTGATTGTATCAAATATAAATTTTAAATGATTCTTAAATAACGTGCAAAATAATTTAGTGTTATAAAATGTTATTGAAAAATTTGAGCAAAGTGATATTGAAATTTCCGACTTGCTATGTAGTGATTATAAAAGGTGATTATTAACGGGAAATAAGCCCAACTCCTTGGTATTAATGTAATTTTTAAATAATAAATTTATTTCTAAATCTGTTGCATTATCTGTTATTCTTAATCAATATTTCAAATACAATTATTTATCTATTTTTAATATTAAAAAATATTTTATCTTGACAACGCATACATTCTTGAATATAAGTTTTTCTGTACTATAGGTTTAATATTCGAAATTCATTATAACTACTTATAGAATAACCTAATAATAATGAGACTGATTGTCTTTGATTGATTATTTCATGAAATTATTTTACAATTTATAAAAATCCTAATGACAATTATATTACAAATACGTTGTAAAAATTTGCGTGTAAAAATATATTCCTCATAGTTGGTCCTTTTAAACTTGCTGCCGAATGCATCCCTTTTGTTATAATTATATATACGAATGCACTTATTTCCATGATTTATTCTAACTTCTAACCATGCATAAATACGAAGCTCGCCTATTATAATATAGACAAATATGTGTAAACTTAAATAGTGACAGTAACAATGATAATAATAATGACAACATGAAAATAGGAATGAGCTTCGTCATTATTATAACCATAATTATTCCATAATCATTTTTCGTAACAATGATAACTCAATATAACAGACTAAACTTATAACAACGTTGGATCGACTCGAGTTAATATAGATATACTAGTGTTTCACAGCGATATTATACGTGAATTACAAATGCCTGGAAAGAATGTTACTCGAGACAATTTTTAATCGTTTTGGTTTTTGATTTGTAACACCGACAGTATCGAAATCGGTTGTAGCATCTCGTGTCTTGTCCGGACACTATTTTCTTCTTTCTCTGTTTCTTTGGCAAAACTGTTCGTTGTCATTTTCGGAACCATCGTTAAAGTAGCATTAAATCGATCATCACATACTTAATAAGTGATTAAAAAAAAGAAATATTGGCATTCTCTGTATCAATGCTGCTTCAACAAAGGTAACGAGCAACGAAAACTTTTGCATGGGCATTAGAAAAATAACTCTTAGCTACAATGGATCGCATCGGCGTGGTATAAAACGATACTTTTCTTTAACCTAGGTAGTTACATATTTCGTATAAAAAAGTGCTTCCTCTTGGACAAGTGGACGCAATGTCGAGCCTAGAAGGAGGTTGCCTGCGTCAAATGCTCTCCGTACACTCGGAGTAGCGATAGTCTTTGCAAGTAGTCATGAGTAAGGGGATGAAGGCGAGCCTCCCCTCCCTGGGTGCCAATGCTCTCGCCGGATAAAAAAAATATCTAATATTATTGTTCGTAGGCTACATATTGACTTGACGATAAGAATCACTCGTAGCACACAGGGTGTCCTGAGGGGAGGGGGCAGGAGCCTTCCCGCCAGTCTACGGGTATCTCGGGTCGGTGAAATATCTCGCAGCCGACTGGTTGAGGTTGTGCTGGGAGCGAGTGCGCCGGTAGTCGTGCAGTCCCCTGGGCGGCTGGGGCGGCTGCTTCGGGGCTTGGTGCAGGAAGCCGAAGTTCCTCAGGTTCTTGGGCTGGTGGTCCTCTTCGCGGGCCCCTGGGTAGTCCGGGGGCGGGTTCGCGTGGAACTGCGAGAGGCTGTGGAGGAGGCCGACGGAGCGGCGCCAGTCCTCGTAGCGCGTGCGGCCCGCCTCGTCCCTCGGCTCGTCCTGGCGCTGCTTCCTCCTGCTCTGGGAGGAGCCGCTCTCGGTCGAGTTGCTGTCCTCGCTGGTGCCGAGGCCGATGTCGCGCTCCTCGAGGGCCGTCAGGCTCACCACGGGACTCGTGTCCTTGCCCTGGTGGTAGATGAGGGTCGGGTGCGGGATCACGTACGGCTGCGGCAGCTTCGAGATCACCTTCTTCCCGTCCTTGCCCTCGTCGTCCTTGTCGAAGCTGGTGCAGGAGCCGGGCCCGAAGAGCGAGAGGAGGACGGGCAGGAGGAAGAGGCCGTGCAGGGCCCCGATGAAGATGACGAGGAAGACCATCTTGAAGAAGACGAGGAAGATGTAGGTGCCCGCGAGGAGGAGGGCCACGAGCCCGAGGATGGTCGAGAGGGCGCCCTGGACGATGGGCAGGCCCAGGCTGTAGAGGCACTCCTTCACGCGATCCTCCGGCCGCCGCTTCTTCGAGCTCATGTACGCGTAGCAGATGTGGGCGGTGAAGTCGACGCTGAAGCCGATGCACATGATCAGGTTGATCATGGAGATGCTGTCGAGGCTCACGTCCCAGAGGGCCATGTATCCCGCGACGCCGCACTCGATCGAGACGATGCAGAAAGCCACCCAGAAGCAGCAGAGGATGTTCGGGATGAATATGAAGGATATGAGCATCATCGTGAGGGCGCCGAAGATCATGCACTGGATGGAGGTCGGGCGCACCAGCTCGAACTGGTCGAAGAAGACAAAGTACGGGTGGAAGACGGTCGCGTTGAGGGGCGAGTCCGCGCATATCTTGCGCAACTCCCTGACCATGTCCTTTTCCTGGTTGGTCCCGCTGATGTTGACCGCCTGAATGAGGAAGCGGCTGCCTATTATGTGCTCGCCCTTGTCGTCGAACTTGACGTCTAGAGAGAATGTGCTCGTGGGGAAGAGCCACACCTCCTTGAGCGTCTCGATGAAACTTGTCTCGTTGTTGATCGTCGCGTTAAGGTATTCTTGGTTGCGCTCCACATAGCTGACGAAGCTCCGCAGCCAACTCTCAGTGTAGATCGGCAGACTTATGTACTTGGAGGCCTCGAGACTACTCGTTAGGTTTTCCATCTGCTCCTGAATCACTGGGTCGCTGTAATCGTACTGCCCGCTCACGATCACCTGTAAGCATGCGGATCGTTAAGTTACGTACTTTCATCTCTCAGATAGTGATGCGCTAGTTTGTTTAATTTCCAACAGTCAATATCACATTTCCAGTGAGAGGAGTGGAGGTACTTCGTCAACAATATATAGCACTCCTCGGGAAAGAGCAGTTGGAGAGCCGCGTACGGATAGGCTTGCGTAACGGGTCAACGATCATCCACGGAGCGGCCGGAGGAAGCGAACCGATTTCCCGAAGCGCCTCCGACAATCCGGCCTTCTCGTGGGACACGCGATCGCCCTGGGCGACGGCATGCATCAGCCGTGAGGCTATACGTCGAGGAAAAGGCGAATTTCCTTTTGCAATGAGGGAGACTTCCGGCGCTCGATCAACAGCAGCGCCGGATAATTCAGGCGAGCGGTCGGGGCCCCGAGCGGAGTCCAATTGGGCCATTAGGCTCGTAACGCGCGGCCGAGACGAGCGGGGCTCGACCGGTCACGGTCGTCTTGACACGCATCGGCTTCCGTCGAGCCCTTTCGATCTCCACGCGGTGGCGGGCGGCGAGCGCGCGGGGAAAAAAAAAACCGGGCGGACGCCGCGGGGAATTAGGGACTCGTCGCGACTCGACCCCCCGGGCGATTGAAAGAACCCGTTCGCGCTTCCGCGGCGCAAATCCCAAACGGCCGGGGAGTGACGCAAGGCGGATCCGGCGGATCCGGCGGTACCGAGCTCAAAAACCATAAACACGGGAGAAAGTTGGCAGCACGTGCGCCTCGGCGGGATAGCCCCGGGATACCGGGCGCGCGTGACATAATCGCACGCGATTACGCGCGCATTAGCCGTGCGGGCCGGACAGTCGGGGGCCCGGGGCCCGCGGCGATCGGCCGCTCAATAATCCGCCGACCACTGACCCAAATCCCGTCCGCGGTGAGAAACTCTCGGCGGTAGAAATCTGAATGGCGGGAGCCGCGGGGAATCCGGCGAGCAGCCGGCTATTCTTGGCCGCGCCTTTTTCGCGCGTGCATTCCTCGCGGTCCGCCGATGAGCGCGACTGGCCATCAAAGGACTACGCGGCACGCGCTGTCCTCCTTAGGCCCGGCCGTCACGGGCGCAAGTTTAGGGGGGACCGGCAAGGAGATCGCCACTCACCTGTATCCTGTAGGGGAACTCGCGGAAGTAAAAGTCCTCCCGGTCGTAGAAGGTGATGGAGTAGGAATCGTCCTTGGAGAGGCGGCGGCGTTCCAGGCCCTCCTTGATCGTCGTCAGGCCGTAAAGAGCGCCGGCGAGGTAGAGGCCGAAGACGAAGATCACGAAGACCTTTACGAGAGGCCGATTCAAGGCCCAGGCTAGGTAGTCCCGGAACCAGGTCATGCAGCCGTGCTCTGGGTTGTCGATCGGGTTGTTTGGCGCCTCGGGGTCCACGCCGCCGGTGCACAGAATTCGGTAGAACCATGATCGGTTAGCTACACGAGTAAAACATATTGTTATAGTCTTTTCCCTGTTGGTCCGCGTGGGACTCTACACGCTCCACTAAACAGTATTGTATATTAATTTTGCATGTCATTTCAAGAATGCTTTTGCATTCAAATCAAATAAAAGATTGCGCGACTTAATTGACTTGTAGGTAATAAAGGCGTCACGAATACCGTCGCTTTTACAAAATCGGTAAGATGAAATCGATAAAAGCTGTTTGACAAATCATCACGTTCAATGTTAAATCAGTCATCAGATTTATTGCAGAGTTATTATTATCGCTTGGTTGATTTCAGTAAATCCACATACAAATGTTGCATTATACTTGTAAGCAAAATATCAGTAAAGGGGTGTGCGATAGGATTATTTTTAAATATCGATATTTCCTTTACGTGAATATAACCATCAATGGTATTCTAAACTTCAAATGTGTTGTTAAGTTTTCGGAATGATAACTAAATGACAACAACATGAGACAAACAGAGTAACTATCGAATTTTTTTCTTTTTATCGTGATTTTTTCCCTTACATATTATCCACAGTTAAATAGAATGTTGCTTTCTAAACTATGTGAATTAAGGCTAATTATAAGTACTAGCTTTACTTGAATGAAGCAATACGAAAATGCAAGTTAACGATATTGCTATTACGTATATTTAATATGGAATATTGAAAATAAATTAGTGAAACAATACTCGTAAAGATTAATTAATGGGCGTATTACGTTAAGTCATCGAGTTACATGCATTATACAATAATGTTCAAAGAAGAACGAAGCATAAGTATTAAAGTGTAACAGATTCGGCGTAATCGACCGGATTCTCCGGGGAACCGGTTGAAAAGCACTCGACTGCCCCGGGTGCACGCGCATAATAACCGGCCTCGAAGAGCGGGCCACTCGGGTAGTGCGGCATAAAAAATCCCCGTATCGCCAAGTGACACTAATCAACAACATTAGAATTTGGCACTTTCTCCGAGGCGGCTTGCATTGGATTACGCGACGGGGGCAGTTATTTATAAGGCAATTGCCGCAAAAAGGAGCTTCTTACTCAAGCAACAATAGCGTCCGCGCACATAATGGGAT
The DNA here is from genome assembly GCA_018906755.1 of Sycophaga agraensis. Lineage (NCBI taxonomy): Eukaryota > Metazoa > Arthropoda > Insecta > Hymenoptera > Pteromalidae > Sycophaga > Sycophaga agraensis. The sequence goes on along the minus strand of JACCIE010000072.1, from coordinate 248,921 downwards.
CTGGCCTATCGAGCGTAGAGACAGACAGGCAGACATACCCACAGACAACACACAGACACAGAGAGAGAGAGCGCTTTGCATAATCTCTTGACCCGAAAACATGCTCAGCATTTAATCGGCGGCGGGGGAGGACCGGGTTGCGGAAAGCCGATGGCGCCTCGACATGCGCTTTTTCTCACGTAATAGAGCTGCAGGGAAGGCTGGGCGACGTCGGCCCTACGCTCGGCGAATGCCAATCGGCGCGCTATTGCGCTGGCCTGCGAGCGATAACTCGATCGCGGGGGCGGGGCCGTGGGCCTCGTCTCCCCCGGAGCCCGCGGCATTGACCCGGGGAGGCGCGTGCGCCGGCCCTCAAGGCCCGCGGATCCGCGGAATGCCAACTGTCGAGGGACGGACGGGGAATCGGAATGCAGCGTAGGCGGCGGCGACGACGGAGGTGTTGCCGAATCGCGCCGCCCCCGATAAGAATGGGAGAAAGCAGCGGAGGGGCCGCTTGCATAAGGCCGTCGACGTGATCTAACGAATCGGCGACATAATGCCGCTCGCGTCTGGCAGAAGTGACGTAATGCCGGCCGGCCCCTGGCCAGTGCGTAACTCGGAGGAGCGAGAAAGCCGCCCGGGCCGCGTATGTACGTATCCGCAAGAGCGAGCGACTTCTTTGGGCCGCGCGGCCCCTTTATTCGCCCGGGTGGCTCCGCGCCGATTCTCCCGGGGGGCAACGGCTCCCTGTAATAAGTGCCATTAGTCCCCGGCCGCGCTCGCATTGTCATTTGTGCGTTCGACAGCGCCACGGATAACTACGCGCGGACGCCGTTTTGAAACGAACTCCAGTTTGCGTGATTGACGCTTTTTTTCTCCGCGTTATTCGGTCGCCTATGTTATTTTGCAATCGCTCAACTACTGATCATCGCGCGCTTTGAAACGAGGACACTTTATCTGCTGCATGTGCTACTGATTTTCTACATACTCGATTGTAAATTAGCTCCGCTTAAAATAATATTATGCGATTATTTATAACGTCGATCGGTACAGATGCCTAGAGTGCGCGCAAATAGCGTTTGCTTCGAAAGATCTTCTCAAATAAATCTGTCACACTGCATACGTGCATATTTTACCGCGACGATGAAAAAAATATCGACATCCATTATGTTTCCGATTGTACAATAGACCAATGATTTCTATGTGGAATCTTGCGCGATCGTTAAATACAAAAATTTTATTTTAGCTCTTATCGCGTTAGCTCCAATACACAGCAAGCTTTAAATCTATAATTGGAAATACTAAAAATTCCCTCTGGTAATAACTGAAACTCGTTACTTTTCAATCAGAATGTATCTAAACTGCGTCTTAATCGGTACGGGTGTATCTATCAGTAATAAATGCTTGTCCATATTTAAGACAACTTTACAATGTATCTTTCTTAATCGACAAAATGATTTAAAGCCACTTTTTATGAACCTTTTTAAGTGATTAAACGTATTTTAACTCAGTGGCGATGGATTATCCGTTTTAAAGTAGCTTGAGTAATTAAATCATCGAATAAAGTAGGGATTACAATTTCTCTTGGTCGTTAAAACGGCCTCTATTGTTTATTGACCCAATATCACTTTCGGATGAGAAAGTGCAATTAGACAGGTGCCCGTAGTAAAAAGGAGATTCCTCTTGCTTGACCTCCTTACGCGTTGTACACTCCTCTCTCTCTCTCTCTCTCTCTCTCTCTCTCTGTCTTTCACTGTCTCCCTTTTTTGTCAAAATCTACATGCAATAAAAAGAAGGCAGCATCATAAAAGATAATGGCCGATGGTCAATTATCGCTCGGCACAACAATGACTCAAATTGCGAGACGGATGAAAAGGTCGCGTCGCGGCGGCCCTATAAAGCCGAAGAGCCGCGGCCTAGAAAAAAGCCATTGGGCGCAAAAAGGAAAAGAAGAGGACGAGGGCGAACGGGCGGCATGGCCGTAACGAAGGAAGCCTCGGCGATTGCCGGGGCGCCTAACGAGGAGGCAGGATTAAAATGACATTTAGCCGCGTGTAACGAGGGTCCTTGGTCGCCGGGAGCCTCGGCGGCGTTTCCCTCGCGAAAGCCGCGCAATTACGGCCGCGTGCGCGCCGGCAGTTTCATGCGCGGGCGGCGGCGCATTGGGGAAACGCGAGGCGTCGCGCTTCGGGGGGCCGAGGGTGAAAGTCCTCGCGGCCCCCCCCTGACTGGCACTCACCTGACTTGGAGAGCGGCTGGACCGGGCAGCAGACGACGCTGTGGAGGTTCTTCTGCTCGCAGTAGCCGCTGATCGCCACGCAGCCCGTGAAGAAGCTCAGGTGGAAGAGGAAGGTGAAGACGACGGCGAAGCCTGCGGAGAAGACAGCGCCCCGGTTACTGCAAGTCCTCCCCCCCGCGGACAGAGTCCGACGGGGCCGAACTTTGTCCCCGGCCCTCGCGCGTCAATCGAGCCGGGCGCGGAAGGCGCATCGCTCGGCTGCGGCGTTGACGCTCGCTGCTCCGCGGCGGCAGATAAGGGGTGGAGATCCGCGCTCGCGGACGAGTTCGAGGGAAATCTCGTTAACTCACGAATTGCCTGACGTAATGGCGGAGAACAATCGTATCGGCCGCCTCAATTATGTCACGTGCGTTGGTGAGCGCGTGGGCGGCGGCGGCGCAATGCACGGATTCCGGCGAGGCGTGCGCGCCGGGCCTCGCGAGCCGCCTTGCGAAACTCCCGATTTCCTCGGAGGCGAGCTCGCCGATTTTGAGCGGCGCTCGATCGCGCGCGGCTTTTTTCCCCCCGCGCGCGCGCGGTTGCGCAACGCCGCTGAGGACGACGATCGCACTCGGGCCCCGGCGATTAAAGCCGCATTTCGAGCGGATGAAACTTTTTGCGCGGCGCGCTGCCCGGCGAAAAAGGAGGGAATAAAAAAAAAGGCAAAGAGACTCGGCGCGCGGCCGCTGGCGCAATCCCCGTTGATAAGCCGTGGCGAAACCCGAGGGTTTGACCGGCAACCGCGGCCCCCCATCCACCTACCCGAGTAGATGCAGAAGATCTGGACCGAGGGGAAGGGCGAGATGATGCCGATGAAGAAGGAGACCATGTCCGTGACGGAGGTGATGGTGATGGAGACGGCCGCCTCGCTGAGGGTGTTGGCCATCCGCAGGGGCACCGGGTCCATGATGTTGGTGCGCCGCCAGGCCGCCAGCATGACGAAGGTGTCGTCGATCCCGATACCTGGACAAACACGCACACGGAGCCGGGCCTGATGAAAGCGCAAGTGTTCCCGCGGCCGGCAGGTGACCGCGCGAGCCTCTCCGTTCCTTTCTCCGGCGCTCGTTTAACGTTTTTAAAGCGCGCCCGCGGCCCGCCCGAGCGCGGGCAGGTTTCCCCGGGCTCGTAAACGAGGCCCGATCGGCCGCATCCCGCCTCGCGCCTCCCGACCGCTCCAAGCTAATTCAATCCAATGGTTAATGAGGCGCGTTTTCCGCGGGGAAAAGTTGGCCGCCGAGCTGAAAAATCCATTTTCTCCTTTTTACGCCCTGCCGGCAGCTGCGCTCGCCGCCGGCTATGTGTGTCATTTCGATAAAAACCCACCCCGCTAAAAACACGTAAACAGTAATAATTATCTGGGGCAGGGATTTTCATTCGGACCTGCTGGGGCATTTGCACCGCGTTATATCCTTTTCCCGGAAAAACGCGCCCAATTAACTCGCCGCTCTTCCTATATCCAAAGTTGTTGCAAAGTTGCCTCGATTGACGATCTTGCGAATCTGCCTAATTTCTACCCTGCCGGTAATTGTTTCGATCCGCTTTTAAAGCCGTTCAATTTTTTTCTCCCGCCAAAGACGTTATGCGCTCTTTGTTCTGTAACGCCAATTAATAAAGCATTTTCTTTATTGAAAAAAGAACCGCAATTTGTATTTTGCTTGGTCGTTTAAAAACTAATTAAAGGCCTCCAACCAACTAAAGAGCGTACTTCATAAATGGTATTTAAGTAAAAAGCCGAGTAGCATTAGCTTGACTATCAAAACTTATGTAAAATATATAACAATGCATTTACGCATTATAATTACTGGATTCGTTTTATAATCGATTTAACGTTTCTTGACACGTTCGCCACAAGGAAATCACATTATGTGGTGATTATGTAACATTGCATAATACGCTCAACGTCCACGGTGAAAAAAGAAATATTTTTAAAGCGAAAAAAAAAGGATTTTCGAGTCGCGGCCCCGCATAAACTTGATCTGCCCCTTTTCCACCCGCAATTACGCGTTACATTTATATATGTACACGCGTATTATGTGAAAGAGCCAAAGGCTCGGGGCGGGACGAAAAGCGCGTATAGAAAGGTCCCCGAGAGCGCGACGACAATTACATATCAGGTGGCGCGGGCCGAGCTTAATGACGCGGTGTATACAAGTACCGATCAAGCCCAACCGTCCAACCGTCGTCCTTGCGCGGTCGCGCGGCACATAACCCGGGGTTAACGATCGCCACGGCGGCAAAAGGAGCCGGGCCGAATTCCCCGCCGAGCCGCGACCTCGGCCACTTCCAGTTTCACCTGCAGCGAGAGCCGCGCCCGCGCCGCCCATCATATGTATACGAGGGAGCGATCGGTACCGCAACGCGGGCCGCGTTTCTACGCGCACGTGCGACCCGTGTCACAAGAAAGAACCACGCCGCGCGGACCTTGAATCATCCCACGCTCGTGAATCACCCGCGAATTTCGTTTAAGAACGCGCGCGTATATATATATGCGTGCGCGCGTGAGTCACGCGCCGCCGTCCGGGTTGATGGGCGTTTTCCAGGGCGCTTTTCCCCGGGGCCCGCCGGGTGAAAGTCGCCGATCGGCCGCTGAATTACCGGAGAAATCGCGGATTACCCCGATATAATATCGAACATGGATTCGCTTCCCCCATTGTCGCCCGCATGCGCCGCCTCCGTTCCTTTTCACTCGTTTCAATTTATTTCTTTTTTCACTTTTTTTTTCATCGAACGCGCGTATCATATACGGCGTCCCACGGCGCGCGGACGCCTTGTTGTTGTCCCTCGCCGCGAGCGAGGCATCGGCCTTACGGCGCACATGACAATCGGCAGTTTTCAACGCCTCGCGCATAAGTCATACGCGTATGTCTCCGCTCGTGAATCACCGATGTTTAAATTGTTAATTAATCATTCGGAAGTCCGATCGCGAACAATGGCGCTCTTGGTTCTCTCAAACCCGCGGCGATGTCCCGCGGGAGCCCCCGGGCCTCGCGGATAAAGCAAATTTGCCCCAACTTCCACCCGACGCTTGACTTTGATCTTGGGCGGAGGAGCGCGGGAGTGAAAGGCGCGAGGCTCGCTTTTCCGACACGTGCGCTCTCCCGTTGCCGCGAGGGATTTTTGCACGTCGAGTCTCGTGCGGCAGCCTTGGTGCGAGTTTGCGCGACGATTTAGCGCACACCAAGCCCTTATTATCATTCCTCGGGCATCGCCTAGTCGACTCGAGCGCGAATACGTTTAACCCGCATTGTACATCGAGCCTCGGCTCTTTTCCTTCGAGCGAACGATGCATTCCGCCTTCTTATACGAGACAAATTCAGCGCATCCGTGTCGATTTGCGAGCAATTTGTATTACACGGGTGATTTCATTTTGTCAATGCTGCCGCGCTTTACTCTCTAAATAACATCTCTTAATTTTACTCTTCTCCGCATGAGAATATTTTAGTACACTTATTCAATTGCTATGGTAAAAAGTATAATTTGTTCAAGAGTAATTTTAAAAACGAAGACGACTTACTGAATATAATATTTTTTTACTCCTGAAATTCGTAAAGTAAAATTTTTTAGTATTTTCTACGGATTTTTAAGAATCTTCCTGCACTTATGCTAATTAACTTTGAATGCAGCCCAGTATTTTTAATACAAATTTATTTTATGAGTTGAATAACGTAATTTCTTAAAATAAGCGTTGACATCCTGGCTCTGTATGAAAATCTTCAAAGAACCACAAACTTTAAATGATTGTAATTCGCAAAAAATAAATTTGTTTTTAAAAATCAACATCAAATCTACTACTTTTAGATTTTTATCAAAAAATTAATGCTAGAGCTATAAAAATCCAAGTCTTCGGTTTTCGTTGTAATTAAACACAAATGCAAACAAATAATTGATTGCCTAGAGAATAAAAACAATTTAATAAGATTGTTCAATAAATCAAAACACCAACGTTTCACATTTTACAACCAGCGGAGATTCCTATGATGATAAAAATCAAAGGCATTTTGAATGTTACTATAAATTGCATTTTGCATACGTTTAATGAAAAAAATTGTTTTCCTATGCAGAAGATTTGCGTGACAATATTAAGCGAACAGTTTTGTGACGCATTCGGCACAAATTACCAAGTTTTTAATTGTTCAAAATGTTTAAATACGGTATAATAGTTTTAGTAACTCATGCATAAATTATAATTTGGTTCCGATTCATTTTGCCATTGTATTCCAATGTGTTCCAAAATTTTCCATTGCAATTGAAATGCAATATACACTTTTGCAAATTCAATGTTGAAAATATTTTGCTCCTTATTTTGACGAATAAATAATTTTTTATGGTAATATTTATAATATGTATTCAATATTGCTTGTGAACATAAAACGCTATAGTAACGATCATTAAAAAATAACTAGTATCTTTTGTAAAATGTACTTGTTTATATTTGCATGCGCAACTCATAATCTCTCTTTTCTTTATTCGAAAATAAGGAAAATTATAAGCAAGATTGCTCATCAACATCATAAACCTTCGAAACGTTGTTTTTAATTCAATGCGAATAAGTTTTGTCACGGCGATTAAAAATTATTATATGGGTAATTTTATAAAAACTTTTCTTTGACATGTATTCCAACTTTATCTTGAAGTAAGCCACTTTGCAACTTTTAGAATTAGATCTATTATTTTCTATGATTACGTGTATAAATGTAAAATCGAACAACTTCAAATCTTGTCATCCTTCACGTTTGTGCGAAACATGGAAGGAATGATTAAAGCTTTCTAAGCGAAATATCTGTACAGGGTTTAAACGCAAGAGAGCTACTTTTAAAAAACACGCAGCGCTTAAAACTGGGGCAAGAGGTGGAACTTACCGATCATCAGGAAAGGCGCAGCAAGGTTTATACCAATGAAGTCGATACCGAGGTAGCAGCAGAGGCCGAACGCCGAAACGGTGGCCATACCAGCAGAGACGTTTCCGAGGAGTCCAAGCCAAGGTTTGCTTCGCACCCAGTCGGTCATCATGCAGGTGACCACCGAAAAGATAGCCATTACCGTGAACGTGCTTGTAAAGTACGGGATCACAGTCTGCGTGTTGGCCTCGAACTCAAGTTCGAGGGTTCGCGAGGCGAAGCGAGCCGTACTTATGTGCTTGAAGAGGCCGCTATCCTCGGCCTCGCCAACCGCGGCGAGAAAAGCCTCCTCCCATGCCGCACCTCTGCAACCCCAATGGTTATCGTGTAATTTATGATAATACAGTAGCTGGAATCTTTAATCTTTGTGCCCGAGTCTCATCAGTCTATAAATCTTACAAAGAAATTATAATAAATGCACCTCGACAACATTATGTATAGGCAGACTGCAAAAATTGTTTCCTTGCAGGTGCACCTAAATAGGAACAGCTTCAGCATACTAATAACTCAAATTAGTTCTATATACATATACTCGTATACTGTACCTGCAGAGTCTTTAATATGATTGTTGCCGAGATTGTTAGAAATAACAACAAAGATAATTTATCCGCTGGTTCTTTAAAACTATTTCCATCAGACTTCCGCAACAATTTACAAAGAATGTGACGAATTTGACAAAGAAAATTAAACAGCCAAACCATAAAATATCCTTTAAAAGTATTAGAGCAAATTCATTAAATCATTATTGATTGTGTAATCCCCTGCATCTTAAATTTTTCTGTATTAAAATAGAGCACTAATGCGTTTTACAAATAATAATTTGATTTTAAGTAGCTTCTAGTATTCATATACTAAAATAGTTCACATTTCACTTCGTTCCCATTACATTTGCACAAAAAGTCAAAACATGACTGCTGCTACGAGTCTGGTAGTAATAACAGATGAGTTCACTTGTTCTTGTGTGAAACAAGGCCTTGCTCAGAAAATGCATACCTTTTCAAAGATGCCAAATGCGAGAGTTGAAGCAAGAATATTAGTAACTGCGTATAAGCAATAATGCGGAATGATAAAAGAAGTTCCCTAAGTAAAAAGAGGGCTCTCAAAAGACACACTGAAAGGATCCATGACGACCGTTTGCAAAATTTCTTCGTTAAAGCCTCGTCAATCGTAAACGTCAACGTTTATGTTAATTTATCAATCAGAAATGAAATATTACGTCTTCGTTATAATTAATTTACAATAACTAACTAAAAAAATTTAAATTCTTTTTTTTAATTTTAAGAAGATCCTCTTAGAAAATCTAATCGTTCCATACAAATACTTTTCTAGATATTAACATATAATTAGAGATATGTCATCATAAATTTTATAAAAGAAAAATTACAAATATAAATTCTAGTTAAAAATGAAAAAACTTATGTTTTGGTATATTTTAGGTTAACACATTTTATTTACTTTTTATTTTTAATTAATTCCAACAGTTTTACCATAAAACTTGCAATACATACTAACGATGATGATATATAAAATCCTCAACTTTCTTAGCAAAATATTAAATAATAATACACGTAAATTATTTATCAATAAATACACAAATACAGAATATGCAAAAAATAATTTTAAATAAGTATAAGAAATAGTTTATTAATTTTTCATCATTTAAAGTAAAAAATAAGTAATTGCTTAGTACCGTAACGTTGTTGACATTAATTTGCAATTTCCTTGTTATAATTACATTTTACAATTTATTCTTACAAGTCAGAGTAAAAAGAAGGTTAAATTACCTATTCTTTTTTTCTATTTATAGTTGATTGTCAATAAATTTGCAAATGTGATGGATAGTAAAAATTATCCAATTAAAAATACGTACATTTTAATTTATATTTTACTTTTTATATTACTCGTATTGTGTCATTGATTAAATTCGTTAATGGATTAATGTGATTTATCAAAATAATTTATATTCAATTAAAAATATTATTCTACATGATAAATTTTAACAAAGAAAGTATACTCGTAAGATTTTTGAGTTCTATAAAATAATTATTACATATTTTACCAAAGTGTGAAACGATCGTGATAGAGCATCTAATTTTTTGCTCAGAAATATGCATAAAACGTGAATTATTCGATAACTGTGAACAAAGAAACTAAAAATATCAGTAGATAAAAAGACTACATGTAAACATTTGATTATTGAGTAACACTCAAATTGAAGTTTAAATACGTAGAAAAATATCGATATCAATCATTTTCACGTCATTCAATAATTTTAAATATAGTTTTAATAATATTTTCATAATTAATACATTTTTTCTCTTTTTTGTCTGCTTTTATAGGAAATTTATTGATGCAGTATTCTAATAAAATAACGCATGCATAGCCTACGTAAATTGATAAAAAAAATTTTTATTTACGATATATTTTTCTTGCAGTGATACGAATGTGTAAGTATATCCGTTTTTATTTTGGACACAAATGTTAAAGTTCGAAGATATTGTATCTATAAATAAGCAAATACTAATATTTGTCTTCTTCTGTGTCCTTCACTATTAAAAATTATCACATCATAAACGGATGCACAGTATAAGAATAACAATTTATAGCGATCGGAATTAAAATATGCTTGAGGAGGACACATAAAGCTAAGTAATAGGCGAATAATCAAAATGTCACTCACATGGCGTTTTGACGCGGATTATCAACGGTGATAAAGTAGCCAAGCTGCAAGGAAGGCACCGACTGAATGATGAGGTCTTCGCTGACAATACTTCCGCCGAAATACACCGGAAAGAGATGTGCATCCCAAGTAACTGGATTGAACATCACCGGAAATGTCAAATTCAGCGTCCCCTTCTCCACGTCCCTGAAAATGGACAAACGAATTGGTATACCTTTTGTCGTGTATATATACACGTACCCTCTTGAAAATAACCAATGCATATATGTAGACGCAGGAATAAAGTTTTTCGCCGTAGTCTGCGCGCACTTGTGACTATCGCTCGTTTTTTCTCCTTTCACTTTTACCATTGCGCAAAGAAGGTGACTTTTTTTTCCATCAATTGCCATGTAAAAGTTCAGATAGTTTATTCAACACTTTGCACTTTATTCAAGTTATGTTTCTAAATGTTGTTTACGAGGAAATTACAAGCCTCAAAGCGTTGAATTTACGAGTTAACCAAAATTGAGGTGCGAGTTTACGATTTTTTTAAATAAAAATATATAGTTTAGTAAAATTTTTCCTTTAGCTAAAAACCCAAAATTGACGCATATTCGACGATTACTTATACCAAACAAATGAATATTTATTTAAAGTTTTAAAAATCGGTTGGAATTTTATTCGAGTTTATCTTGTAACCTAGGTACTTAAGGCCCGCTCAATAAAACATTTCATAATAATAGTTGAGAAATCTTGTTAAATACAAGATCAGGAAAATTGCGGTAGTACTGGCATGTTTTGCGATACACGGAAAAGCTACAGTCTAACTTGTATTGGCATTTTCTCACGACACGCGCCCGCGGCGACATAGATAAAGTCCGCGAAATGATCGCGCGTACAAGGGTGTTCGTTGAACCCGCGCCGTATAAGAGCCGAACGCGCACGCCTCTCATTAATATTTAACGAAGGGAAGAAAACGAGCACTCGTCGTTCCGCGCCACGTAATGACCTGTAAGCTGCAGGCGAATCGCTTAAACGGCCCTCATTAAGAACGGGTGCACTCAAGAAAGGAATAATCAAGTGCCCACTAACCCGATAATATGATCGAGATTGAGGATGTCGTTGTTGAAGCATTGGTCCAGCCAGCGCGCGCAAATCTGCGAGTAGGTGAAAGTTTCTCCCTCGTAAGTGGCGGTGGCGTTTTTAATCACCTCATCGAGAACCCTCAACTCCTTCCACACCTCGCTCCGCAACATGTTTTTGTCCCCGTCTTTGGGGATTACGATCACGTGCCCGAAGCGCCCTGAAAATATGAATAATATCGCCCATGACGTGCTTCCGCATAGATTATACCGATGGCCATATTTATAGGTGCGTTTCTCTTATTTTCTTTATGAATATTACTGCTCTCAAATTGCTTTAAATATTCAAAAAAATTACTTTTAATTATTTTACAGTTTATTTCTGAATGGCCAATCGGTGGAATAACTAATGGATTCTTAAATAGTTACTAGGTAAAAATATTATCAGGGTGGGAATCATTTTATAATCTTCATCGCCAATAATCTGCTGTAAAAACTTCAACTAACCGTTAGTTTCAAGGAAAAAATGAAAGGTTAAAGTTTATGTTAATTTTTTGTGGGTATAGAATAGTAAATAATAGTTAAACTGCAATATGTGTTGTATGATACATTTTCAATTATTTAACTGGAGAGATCATCATAAAGTAACTTTTTGCCATGTCTAATGAGTGACCACCTTAGTATAAAAAAACTAAAAAAATACAAGTTCATTTTGCTACAAATGCAGGTTTACAAGATCGTTTTTCTACAGTACACGTATTGATAATTGTCATATTAACAAACAAACGTATATTTACCTGGCCTGGTGATTCGCCCGACATTGAAATGATGACTATAGTTCACTTTGAAGTATTGCTCTGCAATCGCTCTTTCAGTTTTTCCTGGACCGTTGATCGGGGAAAAAAGATACTCCGGATCGATCTCATAGTGAATTTTTTGATAACCCGTAAAGCAAATACAGGCCAAAAGAATGGGGATTATAACGAAGTATCCTGGATGACGACCGACCACCAAACCAATCTTGTGGAAAGCTTTGTTAAGGAAATCGTCCACACAGGTTATCGACAACATCATCTGCAAAAAAAGAAGATAGAAAACCATTATATATTTACATATTTGATCTTATTATTGATTAATGTCGAAAATCATAAGTTATTATGTACTTTTTACGTAAGTATACTATACGTAACGAATATTTACGTTAAACCGTTACTCTCTTGCTACTCTATATTATCGCTTTCATAACAATTTTGGTATAGATATTAGCAAATTTTAGAATTTACAAAATATTAATAAAAGACATCAATAAATCTAAATATATCTGCTTGAGTACAGATAAATTGCGAAATTAATTGATGTTTTTGACGACTCATGATATCACGTCTAGATTTCTATTTTCGCTTAAAATCAAATCTGAGATCAATAGTTTAGTCAACAGTTAATCCATGAGAAATGTACTACAAAATCGAGTCACTACTATAGTTTCTACATGTAAATTAATAATATTGTATTTTTATACATATAAAATGTAAAATTAAGTGGAGAACGTGGTGCTAATTTGTATTATAATATAAGATAATTTTAAAGATATTTTTATTTTGTTAATAATAGATAGTGTTAAAATATCTTTTATTGACACACAAATATAAAAACAAATAAGGCATAAATCGCTCATTACCTCTGACCTTGTTTCGTAATATAACAGTTGCAAAATTAACAAACGCAATTGAAAAATTTCATCTTGACACATGGAAAAAAGAAAATTCTTAATTTAAAATTCAATAGCGATACTATGCATGCAACTTTTTTACGTAACAGACGTATAAGAAAGTGTATAGAGCGCATGGATGTGCATTAATTCGCATGACTAACTTTGTTTTTACCACAGCAGATTATGATTGTTTCAATAGCTGCATGCGAATGCACTATTAATTTCTTAAAAGTTTTTGACAATATTCATTTCTATAAATGGCTCTATGCTATATAGATGGACTATAATACCTAACGTGGTTAAACAGCAAAATAGGTTTTTTGTTAGGAATTTTGATTAATAGGTTAAAAATGAAGCAGTTTAACATATGAACAGTATGAAGAATTCCCAACACTTCGTACTATGAAGCGTTCTAAATACTTTTGTATGTCAGGGACTGCATATTAGTTTTTACACATCGATGAGTTGTGAAGTTTTATAAAAACTCATAGGCATAACATAAACTGTATTATAATGTGATTTTAATTTTATGTCTGTCAAAGTAAAGTACATGTACATGAGAAAAATCGTAAGCATCGCATTAATTACGTATAAAGTTTTAAGTAGTATACTACAAAAAGTAAATGTTTAGCAAAAGTTAAGAAAATGTAAGTTTTTATAATTTCTTCCTTGAAGTATTAAATAAATATAGCATTATAGAAACATCAAGAATTATAGTTGCATAAAAAAATTTGAATTGAACGAAATTTGCTAATCGTTTCAAACAAGTAAATAAATTACAATATATATCTTTTGTTACCATTATTTATATTGAATCTTAGTACTTAATCATAAATTTAAAGCAAAACCATTTTATATGCGGATATTGATAATTGTCTGGTTCTCAATTAATATAGTTGAAATGTATGCCTACAAAACTAAACATATTTAGTTATTTCTGTATACTTCAGTTATTAAAATGACAATACACAGTAGGTTCATAAAATAAACTCTGAACAATGCTATTTTTCTCACAGAATTTTTATTTTTCGTTCACACGACGAGCAAAAATTTAGCGGAACTAATAAGGTTGACCCGTACTAATGTGAGCGTGTCACTAAAAATTTCAAACACATATTTTACACTATATTGAAAACAAAGCAGAATAGAAGTTATATTATCATGTACAAAAATCATTTCCAGTATGCTCAATATTATGCATATATAATTAAAAATGAAAAAAAACACAAAGTTTAAATATTGATACATCTTAGAAGAAGTGACGTTATTAAATTTGGCTACATAATACAAAATATTTTTCAGGAATTGACCACTTTCGAGAAAAAGTTATAAGTTTACTAACAATCTACAAAAAATAGACGATAATACGACGGTAGTGCATAGATACATAACAATTTATTTAATCGTTAGCTTAATCCGAAGTACTTGTTAAATTCTTTTTGCTGAATAAAGGAATATGTATATACTTTACTTTCATTTAATATAAGTATCTCTACAAAAAATGTTTAATATATGGTGTATGCATGTGCATAAATTTTAAAGGAATTAAAAGTGAAAAACTTTGAATGTCAAAAGTGACCATAATAAGAATTATAATTGCAGCAAATTCAAAACTACATTTCCGTCCTGTTCATGAACCATGGACAAAACGAGAATTTCAAGGAAGTATGATTTATTACATGATTTCTTTATCAGTTGGTATTATCTGTTATATCGAACACAAAGAAAAAAAACCATTAGCTCGAGAATCAATCGCTGCATGTACATACTATGAACCTTATACAGTTGTTTGATGATATATTATTAACTATGTGTTTTAAAAATTGTTGACGTTATTTTTTTTAATAATTCAAGGTAAAGGTCGATTAAAGTTTTATAAAAAGATATCACAGACTTTTTGAGATACTTCAACGTGGATTGTACAAAACAATTATTAATATTTGAGTGGATTTTTATGAAATAAAGCAAACGATATGAGGAATATTTATATATTTATAGTATTAGTGAATATGCGCGTAAATATTAAATATTAAAAACATAAAACAAAAATAATATATTACGAGCTACAATTGGGGTTACAATGTACACATTAACCTACCCTTGACAAATATCATACGAAATATTATCGTATGAAAGCGATGTTGTTAAAGAAGACTAGAATGCGATTAGAGAATATGATTAAAAATTGATCAATGTAAGTGAAAGATTATTATAAATTTTAGCCTCGAGTATCTATAATGAGTGACTTTGCTGACACGATGTAAATACATGTTCGATTAAGGATGCAACGTTGCGTCCTCAAAGAGAAGTTGCAGCAACGCTTATTGCTGCATTATCGGTCTATTAGAATTTTTTTCGCGAATCGGCTTGTGCAAGTGCGCATCGACGAGGTATTTTTGATCTCGGCGGTCGAGATTCATCGAGGGCCAAGCGGCAGGCAGGCGCGCGCACGCACGCACCGCGATGAAAATAAAAGTCGGAAGATTGTTAATATTGGTTGTATAACCCAATGGAATTTATAGCGCGAAGGAAAATCTCCGGATATAAAGCGCTCGCACGGGGGCTTCCTTGAATAATGCATAGGGTACATTATAGCCGGTAATTTCTAATTAAGAGTTGCCGCGCGCAATTCGTTAGCGGCGGCTAAGTGACTCGCGCGAGCGCGCCGTCCCGTAGCGCGTAAACGCGCGCAATTTCTGTTTTCATAAACGGAAACAAAGAGCCGCGCACGGGTGAAAAGTGCGAAAGCCGGCTCGATGTATTTATGAGCGGGCAAGGAAAGCGCGCCGCGGACTCGTAAGCCCGCGCGAGCGCTAATAACAACCGTGGGGCGGCATTAAGCGCGCGGCCGGCCCACACGCCGGACCCCGGGGCCAATATGCCTACATCTATCGGCCGCTGCGTAAAAAAAAGGGAAAAAGAACGGCTCGGCACACGGAAGCTGGCGCCCCGCGCCCGAAAAATCCTCGCGCCGGCTCGATATCCCGCGGCGCGCGCGGGGCTTCCGATCCCCGACCGACCTGTTCCCCCGCGGCACAGGTGGAGACGTCGCGCGCCTTGCGAAACACCCGGGATAACGAACTCCGTAGAGCCCGCGCGCGAAAAAAAACTCCTTTTCAAATGCAAATGACTCGGCGGCCTCTCGGGGACGGGCGCGCGACGTGCGTGTACGCGTCCTAGGAGCGATCGGCGGCGGAGGCGCGGAGCCGTATATCGGGGGGGGCGATGCGCCGTGTATCTCGAGTGCGCCCGTGCGCCTGCGCGCCGATCCCGAAAACCGGGGAAAAGCTCGCATCTCTCCCGGCGCTTCCGAGAAGACGGATAATGAGAGGACGCGCGGGGTCTTTCCGCGTGCACACAACGGGGGCCGCAGAATTGGAAACCGGCTTTCTCGAGCGCCGAGGCGCATTAATAAATCTTTCCGCCCCGGGTGAATGTACACATACGTGCACATACGTGTGAATATATGTATATATATATATTTATGCAGGTATATAGAGAGAGGTAAAAGAGCGGGCGAGATTCGTGCAGTTATTTCATTGGATTGTATAAGCGCGCAAGCGTTGCCGGCGATATTTCGGTTTCACTTTCTTGGGGCTCGGGGCGGGCGGCGGCTAGGCCGGGCTGGGCCGCGAGCGGGCGACGCAGGCCCTTTCTCTCCGGCGGCCGGCGTCTATGGCGCGCTTTCGAGGATGCGTCCGCCGCGCGGGAAGGCCGGCCATTATTCCCGGGCGCCCGGCTTTTCTACCTGGACGGGGGGAGCCTTTGTTCCCCGCGGCCGGCCGGGGGGATGCTGCGCGGCTTACCGCGGCTGGGGCGATAGCATCTGGACCGATAGGGGAGCGCCCGAGGCCGGGAGCCTACTTGGGCCCCCGGCCCTAAGCGCCGGCCCCGTTTTTTCCCCCGCGCGGACAAAGCGCGCCCGGCGGAGGTGCGGATCCGCGGGCCCGAGTCCTAATTGCAAGCGGCCCGCCGGCGGCGTGCGCCCGAGGCTGCGCGTGGGGGGGAAAAAAGGGCCGGGCCGCAGGAGAAAGAGCGCTTTTCCGTCCCGGCGCCGGGAGTCATAGGCGATGCGGCCGCGCACCCGAGCCGCGAGAACCCGAGCGAGCCATTACGCAGCCGGCGGCTTCCTGCTCGGCGCGCGCGATACGGGCCGATAGGGAGAGCGCCGGCGGCCGCGAGGCACGCGCCGAATACCGAAGGCGGCAAGACCGCTGGGGACGGGCTTCCCCCGGGAGGCGGCCGCCCGCGATAGGGGCCCGGGGCTCGCGAGAGCGCGGGATGTCCGGCCGGCCGGCGAGGCGAGCGGCTGAATGTACAAGGCGTTGCGCGGCCCGGGAAAGCGCGAGTGGCCCGGTGGCCCGGTGGCCCGCTGCGCGTGCACCTGTCAACTTGTCGCTCTCTTTCAAGTCGCCCGTGTCTTTCGGGTGCACGCGTGTGTACATCGGATAGTTTACGCGTAAGAATTACTCTCGGGAGATTTACGTAATTTATAGTCACGCCACTTGTGGCTGAATTTCAATTTCACTTTTCAATATATACTTGGACAAGCTTGTTTAATAATAGTACACGGATCCGGCTATTATTTTACGGACAATGTATATTTTCATTTATTATGCATTCCTTATACTGAAGAGTTGAATCATTGTTTTGGAAACTTTGTACAGACGTATAATTAGTGTTTATATATACGCCCAACTGCTATTCATTTATTTGGAAAATATCTCGCGTTGGTTTAATAACTTTGCGAATAACATTCTAAAATAAGATTTTACTAAATGCTTCAAATGAATCGTTCCCGATTAACAAAGAAGCACGATCGTTGAGCCAGCGGGCACACGTTTTCTCCAATGTATACATACCTTTTTTTTCTATCTTTTACGTGCATTACTAATTTATTTAATGAAGTAAGCGCTTGGTAACGTCACTCATTTTAATGAACTCTACACGTACTTTGACGTTGACAATTTTATTTCGCCAGCGGCTTTGTAATCGTTTGTTGCGGTTCACCCTTAATTAATATCGGGCTACTTTATTGTTATGCAGATAAAATTTGGTCACTCGTTGCTCTCACCGCTCAAGTATTGTTTCACAATTTACAGCAGTACTTGGTTCCTTGCATATTGGGATAGAAAAATCAATCTACTATTTCCTTGAAATAGGAAATTGACCAATGTTTACGATCAACGTGTTAAATCAATAATATTCATCCGTACGCGATAAAAATCGTTTCAAAACGTGACAGTATACTAAAACATAAGATAACTAATCTGCGCGTCTTTTTACGTCTAAAATTTTTAGTTAATTAGAAATTAAAATTTTTTATTTTACGAACATCCGTTTTAATCAAAGTTTCAATTTCTACCAGGGCCCATCGAGTCCCTTCAAATGTTAAAAAATATTTAATCTCTTATTAATCAATTCTTGTGCAGTACATTACGTTAAAATACATTTAAAAATCTTATTTGTTGTTTACCATAAATTGTTCAACCGCGTAGTTAATGAACTACCGTGTATGGTGTATTGGTAACGTTTGGCATAAATAACAGCTCGAGATTCGCCTATCTAATGCTTATCCAACCTTTCTATCGGTACACCATGAATTATATGGTATTATATTCGCATCTGACTTAATCCATACTTTAATGATTGTACTGTCCAGGACAGAAGCAGGTTAATTGGCGGGAAAGATTGGAGAATGCATCTATTTGCATATTAATTAAAACTATGGTACAAGTTGGAGTAATTGTGCAGTAGAACTGAAAGTTCCGATAGTATTAAAACCGTGTAAGTTGAATTATTCTAAAGAGTCCAATTTGTTTTTGCGCAAAGATAAGAAGCTAAAGGAATGAAAATAAAAGCGTGGAAGTATTATTTGAGTCGATCGAGACGGCGTCAATGGCATTCTAACATGAATAATTCATCGATAATAACCTAGAATTGAAGAGGTAGGGCGAAGGACGAAATTAGAACGAATGGGGGAATTCGGCTAAGCGCAATAAGATTATTCGGCTGTGCACACAGAGTCTCGGAACGGCAGTAAAGATTCACCCGACTGGAGCGCAAATTATCCTAGCAGTTGGCCGTCTTTTATCTCCGCGCAGGAATTTCGAGAGCAAGTTCGATGAAGTAATTGTCGAGGGGGCGGGGTGGGGGCGGGCAAGGTACACGGGCGCGGAACCGTTTTCAAGGCCCCCGCGCGCGCCCGGTTCTTTTCCTACGAATTATCAAACTTGTACGTTGACCTCCTTTTACTTTCGGCCGATGTTACAAATTAGCACCTTCGCCAAACGATTGAGCAACGCGCGGCAAAGGAGTGCAGCAAGAAGCTGCGCGCCCGCCTCGAAAATTGCAGGCCTCGCTCGAGGGCGACGAGGGCGTCGTGTGCGCTTGCGCGTTACGCGGCCGATCGTTGCTCCGCGCGCGAAATCGCCCCCAAGGCCCGAGGATCTCTCCGGGCGTTTGTTTACAGTGCAGGCGGCCGAGCGCGCGGTGCCCCGTGTCCCCCGGCGTCCGGCCGCCTTTGCAAAACGCCCGCCGATAGATATGGACGCACACGCAGCGCGGCGCTTGCGCAAGATCCCACCGGCCGGGCGGATCTCTAAATACTTTTATAAGCGGGGGCCTTTCGATCGCGGAGCCGCAATACGCCTTACCTTCGCTGCACCCGCGCGCGTATATTCTCCCCGCTGCGGATTATTTTTACGGGCGGCTTTCGTCACAGGGCCGCGGAGCTCGATGCAGATCGAGCATGGCAATCACCGAATGACACTGGTGTTGCAGCTCGGGCCAGGGCGCCGGGCAGCCGCGAGGAGGGAAGCCTGGAGGCTTGCGCCATCCCGGCGAGGCCGTTGCAATACGGGGGTCGCGTTGGCCCGGGCCGACGTACCTCTGCACCGGGGCAAGTGCGCGTTGCGCGGTGGCGAGCCGCGGGGACGGCGGGCGCTCCTATCTCCCGCGGAGGGAAACGCGGCGGCCGGAAGCTGGGCCGTCAATCGGGCCGTGCGCGTATCGCGCGCCGGGAGAGAGGCCGTCGCGCACGTATCTCGCAGTTGCGCGGGAGATCGTCCGGGGCTTTACATAACGCGCAAAAGCCACGGGCTGACGACCTTTGCGCGCTCGCGCGCGCGAAAAGACAATTTTCTAATCTAGCAGGAAAGCTTCACTTGCGCGCATCTGCCGGCGGCGGCGGCGGCTGCGCTTCCCGCTCCTCTGATCGCCCGTACACAAAAGTCCCCCGACAAAGCTCGCGAGCGAGCGCGCGGCTCGTGCGCATCCCCGCGTTTTGGGGGGCCCCGCGGGCCGGCTCTTTGTCCGCCGCGGCGGCCGGCTGCGCGTGCACCGCCGCCCGATAAATCCGCTCTGCGCCGCAGCCCTGGTTATCGCCTGCGCACTTTGTCCTTATCGCCCGACCTGCCACTCCAATCGGCGGATTTCTCGTAGGAAACTTTTCGATCGATCGCCAGTGTAATTGCCTCGAGCTTCCAATCAGCCACGGGCGCACACGAGGCTAATGCAACCAGACGGAAATTGAGCTAAATTGCCCCGGTGTAAACTCGGCTGCGATATTACTGCACTGCTTAGGGCCACGGCAATCCGCGAAAGAGAAAAAAAAACCCCTCGTTTTACGGTCGAAAAGGCTTGCGCCGTTAGGCCCGGCGTGTGGAAAGCCGCTCGAGCCGAGCCGAGCGGCCTTTACGCTTCCGCGGGAAGGAAGGACCTGTTGAAAAAGGCCCCTTCGAACGAGCGTGTCCACGTGGACGGCAACTCTCGCGGACCCGCGCTTTGTTCCCGCCAGGCGCCCCTTCGTTCGCCATCAAACGCCACGTGACGTTGCGCGAGGTGCATTTAGTGTCGTTGCAGCGGCGGGCGCCGCGCCGACGGGGATGTAATGAGGTCCGCGCCGCAGATGTCGTTTCCCACTTCCAATGACCATTGCGAATTCCGCTTTAGGAGAACTACTCGCCGGCTCGGCTGTCTTTCGCCGCTCGCTGCGGAGCTATTGTCTCCGCGCGGCCGGCGCATCTATTATTTCATCAACCGGTCTACTTTCTCGCTCGCTGATCGAACTTCTCGGTTTGCTGCGTGTATCAAGGTTATTATACAGAAACAATTTATTGAGTAACCCATACAAATTGGGTATAATAACAACGATGAGGTCCGAATGTCATGAAACCGGTCCTTCAACCGATTACCCGTATGTAGGACTACACTTGTACGCGGCTCCTGCCTTTATGCCGACAATTTTTATTTACTTTTAAGTGAAAGTGCAGTGAAAGATTTTTCCAGGATATACGTAAATACATCAAACGTACTATACAAACAATTCATGAATTAATAGACAAGGAGGAGGTCGTTGCTCCGTTGCCACGCTTAATTATACTTTTTTTTTAATCATATCCGTTGTTAAGTAGGAAGTTTATGTTCTCTTTTTCAACAATGTTTTTTCCCAGGCCTTAATCAATTTAAGGTAAAGTTCGTCTCCATTATATAACGCAGCCTTCCTTAAAAAGTACTTATACCGATATAAATGCTTCGTATATCTTTGGTTAATTGAACTATCTGCAATCCCTAACTCGTGTTTATATTACTCTCATCGAGATGTTCCGAGACGATGCATGTATAATATATTCGTTTAATATTTTTTATCCTGTATATTATTGGATAATTGTAATGTAACGCTAATGAATTCGTCCAATTAACCTGATTTTAAACGTGGAGGAAAAGGATTTTCAAATGTTGCAATGTCACAGTGACGTTGCATAATAGAATTAACGGAAACCGAAAACATATTTATAAGGATTTTCTAAGCGCGCGTTCGGGTTAGAGATTGTTAATTTTTTCAATCGGTCCGCCGGCTTCCAATCCGTTTTTCAGCTAAAGCCCCGGTAATTGTTAATGAAAATTGTCTGGTAAGTTGGCAGGTAAAAAGTATGGAAAAAGTTTCGCCCACTTAAAGCTTGAATTAACTACCTGGTATTAAAAAAAATTTCCAATACCAATGGCCCGAGTATTGATTTAGCATTTGACCTTGAGGCAAGTTTCTTTTTTTTTTTCCTTTTCGCATAGACTCGCGCGGCACACGAAAAATCGTCATTGCCTGAAAAAGGCAATGGAAAAGAGGCGCGCGGTCCCGACTATATGGGCGTAACCGGTCGGCCCGCGAGCCAGCGATTTGGAGAGAAGCACAATTGCGCAACGAGCCACGGCCGAGGCGCATGATACGCCCCTGTCCGCTGCACAGCCCCGAGAGAAGATCCGCGGCTTCCGCTTGTGCAATTATACCGTTTAGCGCTATCGTTAATATACCGCGCTTTCATATCGGCCGCGCATGTAATGTGCACCGCGTGCCGCCCCAGGAAGGACAATGAAAGTCCCGGCCGGTGCTTCCGAGAGGTACATTGCCGCCCACTCGGACGGGCGCCCGATTCTCACCTGCCCGCGAAGCACCTGAGCTACAACCGAGGCGCCCGCCGAAAGGTGCCAAAGGACTAATGCTTGCATTAGCGGCCGGCAATTGCGCCGAGCTCGTGCATCCCGCCGGGATTGACAATATCCGCGGGCAATCTCGAGCGACTCCCGTCGCGTGACCCCAAAAAAAAAAGGGAAATAACCGCAATTTGGCTCCGTTCTCAATGCCGGGCGACAACGGAGATTGAGGCGCGGGAGGCCGCTCGCCACTCGTCAACAGGATTGCTAAATCGCGAGTGCAGCAAGAAGCCGCGCGGCTTCCGATCGGGGGGGCTTTTCCTTCCGGTCGATCGGCAGACGGCGCGATTTTTCACGAGTCGAGCACGTTTGGATTTGTCCAAGGGCGACGATTCGATCTGGGCCTTAGGTCCCCCACGTGCGCAATCGGCGAGGATCGGTAGCCGGACCGACGCTTGTTTTTTTTTTTTTATTTGCGCACGGCTCCGCTTGAAATTGCGATTTCGTTATTAATGTACCATCGGCTCGCCTGGCGCGCGCTTAGAGAAAAGAAGTAACGATTACACTAACGCTAGTCATTAGCCTAACAGTTAAGATGATCGTAAAGCCGAGTTTATTTTGCGTAATTACAGAGTTCGCGGCATTTATTGGAAAATTTAATTTTTATTATATTTTTTGCGAAACAATATTGCACATAATAGCAATAAGCGAGGCAATAAGAGAATTGAGGAACGCGCGGATCCGCCGTGCCTATAATCAGCGTCGATCCCATAAGTACGTGAGCAGCTTCCCGATTGAGATAGCTTCGGGACATCACACTCGTGCGGAAGCGCGCGCTTCTACATATATATACGTATGTATGTATGTATGTATGTACATATATATATATATACGTGTGGCACACCAAGGTCGCTGAATTTCAATATTATCGAAAGCGAGCGTATACACATCCGGGGACAAGTGGCAGTAGAGAGTATTGAATCATGAGTAATTAAGTGCGACAGGAAGGGCGACGGCGTTTTTACATAATCGGCCCGGGGTCGCCGCGAGTCCCAGCGATCCCAGTTTCCAAACTTGCGGCCGTTATGAAAGAGAAAGTGTAGACCGGCGCGTAAGTTGAGGCGCTCGAGGAAGCGCGCAGGTATCGATGCATTAATAGAATAGGAATATATCCCTGCTGAGCGCGGAGTCGGGGCCGCGCATTAAATCACGCTGTCATAAGTGGACGGCAAAACTAGCCGAAACTGGAAAAAAGGCGTATTTGCTCGTGTCATTAGCTCCCTCCTTCCAAACTTTCTCCCGGTCCCCAACTAATTTCCTCGTTATCTCTCCCATAGAGTTCCTCTTATACGACTCTTAATCTGCCTGTAGCCTTGATCGTTTTGTCGGCCCGGTCCACCAGCCAAGTGTTATTTATACACTTGTCGTTGTTCTTGGAAGCGCCCCCCCGGCATATACATATGTAAGCAGTATTGTTTATACGGGATCGCTCAATTGCCCGGGCAGCTGCGCCACGTCTAGTCCTTTGCATTCTACGGGTCCACTCGAACCACGCGCCGCCTCTTTGACACGTAGATCGCGAGTCTGTTTGAAAGGCTAAACGATCGATCGAACAGGCTCGTACAGCCGCAGCGAGTTGTTAATCACGCCGCATTACGCGCGCGTTCCCCACGCGAGCGGCCCGCCCGCCAGAAAGGAGAATCGGGTTTTTCTTTTTTTTTTCTCTGCGTGCGCTAATGGACCGTTTCTCGTCGCGGCCGAAGTTGTTAAAAAAAAACCGACAATCCCAGCCCGGAAAACTGCCCCGGAAGCTCGGAAAACCTTGGCGCATCCCGCGGGCATCGGGCAACGGCACCGCGGGCGGCATAGTCGACGGCGCAACTTGCCCGAGCTCGCCGGGGCGCTTTATTGGCGACTTGGCTCCCCCTCGCGCGGGCCTCGCAGGCGGGCCCCGATCGTTGACTGACCCGCCGGCTTTCCCGGGGCCTTTCCACGGCTCGGCGGCGGAAGCCGCCCTTAGGCCGATCGCCCACTTCGATCAACTGGGGCCAATTGACCGAGGCTGGCCGGGGGGGGGGGACTCTCCGCTCCTCCCCGGCGCTGGGCGAACGGGGCCGCCAATCTCCGGGCTTTGTCGCACGGAGTCTTTTCATCGGATACCTCTATCTCGGCTGCGTTAACGGCCGAGCGGGCAATTATAAGCGCCGTATCTGCAACGATGCCCGCGATTGGACACGAGATTGTTGTACGAGCTTTGTCTCTTTTATCCGGCTCCCCGTACGCGGCCGTTCGCCGCGACTCGCATTTTCCGAATAATTTTCGACTTATCGCTCCGTGCGTTGGGCACTCTGCACAATTTGTTCTCACGTGCTTGTGCAACGCCGCGCAAACTTCGATCTAAAGCGCCAGACGTTTCTTTTTTTTCATACACCTTTCAAACTAAATATTTTCATGCAGATCTTATTTAAGTGATAATTATCGCAAGAGCTTTATAATAAGTATGCAACTTTGCTCGTAATCTCGGAAAAATATTAAGTATATTAAATAACCGAGCATATAACCATTGAAACTTACAAAACCAGGCTTATAAAATGTGCTGGTATTTTTCTTTTTCACGAAGAACGATTACATTTGTAATTATTTTAATGTTTTAGATCGGTATAATTGTGTAAGTTTATACATGGCATTGTTCGCAGGATAACACACTAAAATGGTAACAATAACAAATCCAAGAGTTATAAAGAAAAAAAGAAAGAAAATTATGCTACAAAGGAATTATCAACAAATATGCGATTAATATTTTCTTTAGCGAGTCATATTTAAATTCGGAATAGATTTTAAAAAAGAGAATATCGAGTGCGCGAGTAGGTGCAACTAGAAGAAAGCAATGCATTGGGATTGTACGAATGCAGCGAAGCAGGCTCGATTATTCCGAGAATAATAAACGTCCGTAAGGTAAAATATACCGGAGAAGAAACTTCAACTGGGATCGTGCGACATGTGCGCATTACGCGTTTGTTTGATAAATTTTTTTTATTGAAAAAAGATAAGTGTACGTTAAAAAATGTCTGAAATACCGAGTCAAATGCCGTACACGAGAATATAAAGGTTGAATAATAAGGCAAAGTAAAAGGCGAGAGGAGTCGCAGAAGCGGCGACAAAATTTGTTTAAACAATCTCCACGCAGGTTTATAAGCGGTTAAGTAATTACAATTGAAAAAGGTATATACGAGGCGCGCATAGACGGGCCGAGCGGCGGCGAGCGCGCTAATATGGATCAATAGGATAGCTCGTTATCCAATTGAACTCGTTGTATTACAAACATTTTGAATGGGGAGGATTGAGAGGGAGGAGTATTTAGCGGTCCTCGCAGTACCTCGGTGGGCGGGCCGCCCTGGGCTGCGCTGGTCCAAGCGGAGGGCTCGCCGCGGGCGTCACACTGGGGCACTGGCACAACACCGCTCTTCGGAGGGGGGCGCGCGCGCGCGAATCCGATCACCTGGCCGTCGTCGTCCTGGGGCTCGTCGCGGGCATCCTTCCCCGGGGCCGGGAGCGAGCTGAGGCGGTCTGCGGCGGAGGAGGGACTGAGGCCGCCGCCGGCGCCGCGCCGCGGCGACACGCGCTTTTCCCCCCCAACCGACCGGCCGGCGCTCGCCGCCGCCGCCGCCGCCGCCGCCGCTCCCGCGCGCCGCCCGAGGGGATGCGCCGCGACCCTGCCGACCCGCGCGGCTGATCGCCCACCGGCCCGGGGGCGTCCGCGGGGCAGCCTGCGACACCCCCCACCCCCGCCCAGGAGCCGCCGCCGCGCGGATTTCCATGATAAATATAGAAAACCTTCTTACTTTCAGCTTTCTCGCTCGAATATAAATACCGCGCTATCGTAACAATGCCGGCCGGCAGTGGGAGGTAAACAAGCGTACAACTATATAAGCGACTACGATAAAGAAAGTATAATGTGATGAACGAAATATACATAAAAAAAAGTGGCAACAAAAACTTTCTACGTCTACGTAATTAGTTCTGAGTAGCCTCGAAAGAAAGTTGTGTACATTTCCGTACAATATCCAAAGGTTTGGCACTTTTACAAAATGAGAAATTTCACAATTTCACAATTGGAAAAAGACCTCCGGCTCGTTCCTACATATGCGGCATGTCCAGCCGGTCGCGTTTCTCGCTTGATCGCCAGATTACTCTAGCCAGCCGCACACGCAAATTTTATAAGCGCTTCGTTTCTCAAAGGAAAAAGGAATTTCTATTTCAGTCCTTGCAAAAGCCGACACAGCGATCTTTTTTTCCTCGACGAGCGTCATCTTTTCTACTGATAATTGCGCCGAACCCGACGGTCAAGCTCCCGATCCGTCGCTGTGAGCGAGGCCAGCCCGTGCATTGCCGTACCTTACGGATCGATATAATTTAAAAGCAATTCCAAAGGATCCCCCGCTGAACATAACGACGCGGACATTATACAGGAGATTCTTTCCAACTTTCCTCCACTAATCCATTCTTAATTACTATTAGGATTGTTGCGCAAGAGGGGAGTCGTTGACACCAGGCGGCGCGCAGCTTCCTAACGCGCATCTTCAGCGGCGTGGCGCAATAAAGCGGCTCTTAATCAACTCAAAACAAACTGTCTATTCATCGGGGAAAAACACACAGACGGAGTTAAATTTAATAGATCACTCAAGCCGTTTTGAAAAATGGGCAGTAAAGCCCGAGCTCGGATACAATTGCCGTTCCCCCCGGCCCGACTTTTTCATTTTCGCAACGACGGCGTCGCGCGGCGGGGATTTTTTTTTTTTTTTTTCACCGGCCCGACTCCTCGGACCAGCCACGCACCCATAAAACGCGCCCGCGCTTTTACCCACCCAATCGGCCGATACGGGCGGGCGCGCGGGGAGCAAATAGAGGAGGCGCGCGCGGGCCCACGGCGAAAACATCGTTAAAATTCCGCGTTATATTCCGTGTATTTTTATATATATATCTATTACTCGGAGCCGGATCCCCGACTTCCCGCGTCTAAATTTGGCCGGGCGGCTTACACAATTGCCGGGAGAGGAGGTTCGGAACCGGTTCACGCGTGCCTACGTGCCTATAATAACCATTTTCCTTTCCGCGACCGCGCGAGAGCGCGTTGCAAAATGACGGTGCACCCGTTTTTCCCCCGAGCGCCGCGCGGTGATTAATGCCAGCGCCGCGCTTTCATCGTCCGAGCGGCCCGGCGTTCCCCGCCTCGGGTTCGCCCTGGCTCGCCACCTGCACCCGCCGCCCAGGGGCCGTTGACGCCCGGGAGTCATTAGCACGTCGCCGGGGCGATTCGCGGGCCGCCGCCGAGTCAAAGGGGACGCTTGTTCGGCCCAACTTCGTTCCTTCTTTCGATTCCCCCGGCCTGGGCGGATGGACCGCGCGCAGACCTTTTCGCAGATTCTGCATCCGTGTGCCCGGGCGGTTAGCGCGAGGGGGAAAAAAGCGCGGATGCGCCGGCATTCTTGGATGGCGAACCGGGCTGACGTCGCGCCGCTCGGGGGAACGGCCGAGTCACCTTCGCCGGCCGATTATTGTCTGGCCGGCCGTCGCCCGCGCCGGTTCCCCGCGGACCTTCCCTGCTCCTCGCGGCGGCTCCGGGGATTCGCGCCCGCCGCCAAGGATATTATCGCGCGCAGCATCCGGGGGCCCGATATGCGGCCGCTGCTCGCGCTTTCGCGCGACTCGCCTGCGCCCGCCCGTCCGGTTGTGGGACGAGCGCGTTCATGCATGAGCGCCGGGGCAGAATCCCGGCGCAGGTGCGCAACGGCCGCCGGTAAATGGGTTAAGGAGCCTGCGCGCCTAGCTACACCCGGTCCAGCCCCGTTACATCCTCTCGAGCCCGGCGCCCAAAATCGAGCAGCAAGTCGAACGGCACCTGCACGCGCGGACCTTGGCCGTTGCGCCGAGCATCTCGTGCCAGATCTCCATGGCTACACCTGCTATTTCATCATTCCGCGGGGGCTTTTTTTCCCCAGCGCCGCGGGCAACCTGCCTTTTAATATAATTATTATCAGTCAGCGATTGAACTCGAACCGGTGTAGGCTAATCGAAACGCGCCTTGCGACATCGCGGCACGCAACTTTTTTTCAACCTTTCGGTTACATTATAACGAGTGAAAAACGAATCATAAAATTTACGAGCATAAATATCTATTTTTCGTCGATAGGTCGATACTCGAGCAAACAACGGGATACCGAATCAAACGACCAATAGTTGCAATCTCATTCTCTTCGGCTCTTACGGTGGGAAGATTCTTTTCTTCTTTGTACCGAAAAAGATATTTGCAAATGCAAACAATGAATATAGCACCTCGAAATGAAAGCCTGTAGATTCAGGCCTTTAGATACTGCCGTATGAATTGTAGCGAGGAAAATCACGAGTTTTGAATATTATAAATAAAATTGAAAAAAATGTTAAACAGCTTAGCGCGCGCGTGTAATAACAATAATCTAAGCGTTGAAAAGTGCTGACTAAATTCAAGGGGTGATTTGATCTACTTAATTACAACTTTCACAATTCCTCGAGACTGCAAGGCAAATGTTTGTACAGAGAGTGCCTAATAAAAAATAAACCTCGTTGCGGTATCGTAATAAATCTGTAAGTCTTACTTCTAATGGCGGATGTGATACATGTAATCTGAAGTATTAACAAAAAGGTCCTTGTTCGATGCAGATATCGCAACTTGAACAGAGTTCCGCGACAAGTTCTGCCTATGAACGTTCACTTATCTATGGTACCGTAGCTTACAACCACGGCGCCAAGTCACCATCGACTCGCCGTGATTCCAAGGCAATAGTAATGACGAAGATTAATAGGTAAGCAGGTCGCATTGCTCCACTGGCGACATTGACCTACCCCAAGAGGGACAGCACGCCGGTCCATCCTCCAACGGATCCAACCAGAATGCAAGGATATTCTATGTCGTTACCAATCGCATTGTTAATTGAACCTTATACTTGCCAAGAATGAGTGAATGCTTTTTTTATTACATGAATCAAAGCGACTGTGTTTGTATTTCATTTTTCATCTTTTTCTTAGTACACTTTATTTAGCCTTCTTTAAAGGTCTTCCATTTTGATGGTTATTTTTTGCCATACATTCATCGATGTACTATTTCGAAATAGACATTCCTTTTCCTTGAAAATTTTCAAGAATTCGCAATAAGTGAAATCTTGAAGAAAAAAACCCACATGGAAACTCGAGTGACATTTAGCCGCATGCACGCGGTATTTCCAGCTATTAGCAAATGAACAGTATCCCATTAAAGTTACATTATATGCGCTAGCCGTGTTAAAATTAAAGCAATACACTACAGTAATAAACCTTGCGAATCACATTGAGTAATGTAGGTGAAACGTTTTTGAAAAACTTAATGAATTAAAGAAACAATGTATGGATATTTGTTGTTCAAATAAAAAAATATGCAAAATCTTTGTTACAGGAATACCGGGTCCTTTTCCATCTTAATATATAATCCCTTCCCCCAGCGGCTGTACTTTAAAAACCTGAAAAATCTACGACCAGCCAATGGTCGTTACAGGAAAACAAAAGCCACGGTTGAGAAAGATTGGCACTTTCAGGATCGCAGGCTCATAGGGCAGAACGAACAGGTGTGCGGTTTTCTTCCCTGCGGGAAGTTCGGAAGAAGAATCGCGGCGCCTCTCTCAATTTTTACCTGTGCGCCCCCAAATCCTCAGATGGGAGCCGCGTGAGAAATGCATGAATGAGCTCAAAGCTCCGAAGCGTGTAATTCCTCCGCCCATTCGGTGAGATGCGATAACGAAGGGAGCGGCGAGAATTTCATTTTCTACAAGACTATGAAAAACGACGCCAGCTCGGTTAAAAACGAACACTTCAGCATCGAATCTTCGGTATGGATTTTCATAAATAGATACATTTTAGGAGAATATCTATTACAGTAATGAAATGAAAAAATTAAATAATAACATATGTATTTTGCACTACATCGTGTTTAGCTTTACGACAGTGTCATTTTTGTTTTTACTACAGAAAATAAATTCACATTTCTACAATATATTTCATTTTTAAATATATATCTATGCAGACCACAGGTAAGTTAAGTGATTATATTATGCGTGCATTTGCAGACTTTCTAATTAAGAATTTCAACGATTCCTATACATATTAATTTTGGTAAAGTTTTATCACGAAATGTAATTTATCTATATTCAATTAATGGAATCTCTGAAAAATAAAAAATAATCGTTATTTTTTCTGCAAAAATAAACTAATTTTATGTTAATAATTATGCAAATTTACTAGAATTGTATTCTTGTATATATATTATTTAGATTTAATAGCAATATAATTATCAATTTAAATAATATCCTGAATATTCGAATTTATTAGACAATATCTTACTTATAATGAAGATGCAAAATATTACTGACTTGATATTACACCTCGTAATTATTCAATTCATTAAAAATGAAACTTCTAATTTTTATACGTTGAAAATATTACATATATATGTAAGTAAGAAATATTTATAGTTTTATATCTTACTTATGTGCGGCATGATGTTTAATCATGCACAAATCTAAATTTTTTATTAACCAATTATGCAATAAGTATAATTTAATTACTATAATATATAATCTATTAAAAATATACATATATGGGCATATAAATAAATAATTTTAAACATTATATCATGTTGAGTTATATTACTGTAAAGAAACGAATATCTAAATTTTATAAAATAAATATCGGTGCAGGTCTAAACTCTGTTTTGAACCAAATAATTTCTAGAATAAGAATAAAATCTTTACCCGGCATAAAAAAATAATTGACAAATCCTTACGGTCGTATTACCAAGTGTCTGTGAAAACCATAGACGTCATTAAAAAGACACTCAGTGTATAGTTAATATAATTTATTGGTATTATAAGTGATGCCGATTCGAGATAACTAATGTCAAGCTTTGACTTTCTCCTATACGCAGTCATAGACTTAAAAGCATTGGCATACCTAACTGCATGCGTGCAACGAGGATGATTTCTAATTCGTAAAAACTTTGCTACGCTTCGCTCTACAATAACAAATGAAACAAACCAATGTAAGAACTATGCCTTAAATCCTTTTTGCGCAAGGCACAATTCTATGTACTTGATAGATGATTGCAATGGGTTTGGAATTGTGTCATAACTATACAAATAAGTATTTTTGTATTTGTATTTTACACATCTTATTTTTACATATTCTTATCTTTATATTTTTCTATTTATATTTATCTGATAATTTGTCGTTTATTCTAAATTAATAAATATAAAAACTGTAACTATAGAGATTCGTAATTTTAAATGTATATTCTTAAAATTAGATACAAAATTAGTTTAAAAAATAAAATTTTTGTTGAATATACGTTCTTTCGTAATCATTATTTTTATACTTTATGTTTAAATGATAATAGAAAATATTATTGAAGTTTGTTAATTTTATAATATTAATAATTAAGGCATTATTAAATACAACAAATTTATTAGACTCTTAATAGTTACGTTCAATGTTTATGTTTGCATACCAATTTATTAATTTACATTCATTTTTAGTAATTGAAGCATACTTACATCCGGGTGGAAGTATTTATACAGCAGCACGCGGCTTTCAGCATATATATAATCATTAAAATTTTCCTATTCATCAATCAATTCAGAGTATGCTATAAGAATAACGAAAAACGATTTACTGTGCCCTCGTACATCAAATTATTTGATTTTATCATTTCACAATTTAATAATTAGTATTTTAAATGGGTCATAAGAATAATCAAGAATGAACTCGCATTACTTACAAAAAATGGCTATAGTAAAATGACATGCTTGAGATTTACAAATATTAAGGTAACGTAACAAGCGATTTCCACTTTCTCGCGATCAATACGATTCGAAGGAAATCGACTTCGGCCATGAAATAATCTTCAAAGTTCCATGCGGAAAAATCCTTTGATGTCCAGCGACCTAGATCATGTTGAAGGCTTGATGATCGTTTCTTGTCAACTGTAGTTCTTGTCTTTTCTGGGGCTGTTTTTTTGATAAAACAAATTAAAATTGCGCTACTTAGTTTGATCGAAAAATTGTACTAATTAAATAGGTATTAAAGTGTTAGTTAATGTCATATATGTATATATACGTAAAAATAAGCTAGATATTTCTATAATTAAAAATTCTGTTATCAAAAGATAAATCTAAATAAACCTTATAGTTTATATACGTAACTTAAAATAGTGATACACAAGTCATGGTTGTAAGTAAACTTTTCCTGGATTTACTTATTGAACTATTGTTTCTGTCGTAAAAACGACACTTTAAATAATGAAAACAGAAAAAAATGTTACATAAAGTGAGTCAGAGTTGATGCTAATTTAGTGATCAGTTCCATTTTTATGGACACGTACTTACTTTTCGAAAGAAGGGCGTACTTAATAAGTAACTCAAAACATATCGTATACATAAGTATTATTATGACCTCCACTTATATAAATATTTACAAAGCAATATTATTTATCATTTTTTATAAGTAAAGAAGATTTGAAAAATATTGATACAAAAAAACTTCGTTTTAGAAGCAAATTTTTGTTAACATTAAAGCGTTATATTAGAACAGTCTAATAGATGTATTTAAAAATATGAGGTATTCATCAGATTATTATAAATGGAATAATTTTACTCATATTCATTTTCAACTCGATGGGTATTATCTGTTACATAACATTTATGTATTTCACTTTTTATTATAATATATGCATCATAATAAAAGTAATAATAATAAATACATCAGAATTCAATTGATAAATATATTAAACAATTGGCCACTTGTATCTTTTGAATCACACCAATTAAAAAATTATTCTACATATTTTCAAAATCAGAGGCGTAATACTATTAAGCAAACCTTCAGGAAATAGATTCAAGCCGAATTATAAAGTTGTAGTTTTCGAAATGCTAATTTGGGAAAGTACCCAATCATACGAAAAAGCAGTTCTACCCATAGTTAAATCATCGTTATAAGCTTGTATAGGGATCTTATGCAGAACGCCATAAGCGCGACGGTTGTATATATACATAAACGAGTAAAGAGGCAGAGCAATAGAAAAAACGTAAAATAAGCTAGGAGAATAATCCATTCAGAATTCGTGATACAAAAGGTAAAGTCTGAACTATTCAGGAGGCTTACATAATGAAGAAACCCGACAATTATTTCTAATGGGTCAGGCATCTCTATTCGGTTTTAATGGTAGAGGCGAAAAAATCTCTACCGCGTACATCAAATTCCGTAATAAAGGCGGAACTGCGGGCAAAATCCGGCACGCAAACTGGTGCTGGGGTTTTAAAGAGTATATAATGTACCCCCTCCGATTCGGCCTCGTAAGCCCCATTCGAGTTCAAGTTAAAGGCCGGCCACTGATCCAGATCGCTTTACTGCTCCGTCCGGCAATTCTAAACGAGCTGCCCATTCGAAAAGTGCATCGCAGGTACAGCGAGCCGTGCGAGTCAAGGCCACTTGCGACTGCGCTCCTTTGCGCTTGATTGATCGCACGCGGAAGGGCGCGGCCTCTCGCCCGCTCGCCGGACAGAACTACTTGGCCCTCTGGCTTCCTTTCCGAGCGATACTTGAAAAGCCATTATACCTGGGACACGTGTCGCATCGCTTATGCTTTCACTGCTGATGCACCGTGAAAGTAAAGTGGCTCCATGGTGAAACGATTCCGAACCGTTTCCACCTATTTTTGATGGATTTAGGAGCATTGTCGAGCTAATTGGCCTACGTTTTGAAATTAGAGTAATGCTTGTCTGACATTACTCATTGATATGTTATCGCGGTCGTATACTCACTTGAAATAGCAGCAGTAATGTCGTACTGCAGAAGGCAGACTCGTGCTTATCATGATGTATTCAATAATATTTTATACCAAATTTAAAATTATGAATACCGTCATCTCGAATTGATTAAAATTTTTGCGTTTTGATAGAAACTGAATTTACGCTTATTCTACAGTTTATTTATAAAAGGGTTTTGTATGTACATGTATATTCAAAAAAGATGCAATAGATTTTTATCTTTATTGGAGTTGCGCGAGCGGTTACGTGAAGCTTAAATTAGGTATCAAATTTTATATGCTTTCATGAAAAGCTCCATTTTACTTAAACATTTACACGAATAAGTGTGTTGTGAAATAATTCTTATGTAAACTAATTTTTAATGTAAGCAATTTAACAAGATTAACTTGCTTAATAACAATTTATAATTGTCCATTTCAGTAAAGTCTTTTATGATTTTAATTTTGTAAAATAAATTTGCATGTATATTGTATGCCATCCAAGCCACTAATATGAATTTATTAAAAAATGGGTCTAACTTTGTTAAACTTTTGTTTTATGATATATTTTCATTCGTAAATCTAATATGGAAAACACATTTTAACACATTTAAACACATTTTAAGTAATAAAAAAATATATCTCATCCTAGATTTTATACCTATTTTTCTTATACAATACAAGCTCAACTATTATAAAAATTGTTCAAGATTATTATGTACATAAAGTTATGGACTATTTTATTGCTTTAGGCATGGTAAACATATTTTTTACGTGCATATTTAGAGCAATAGATCCGATGCTTTGTCTTACATTGACCCGTAATTTTTTTAATTTACGTATAATACTAAATGTATCAATTATATAATATGCACAATTTAGAGCTTCCCACTTAAATATGTAATCAATCAGTAGCAGATTTATAAATTCTAAGCAGCAAAAAGTTGTTCTAAAAAAATTAATTTTAGTAAACAGAAAAAGAAACTGATAAGTTTTTTATTTTAGTAAATTTTATTATTAAAGTTTTGTATTTCTTAAATTATTCTATACCTGAACTATAGTTGACTTCTTTATCATCAATAATAATACTGATATAATAACAATGTATCTAATTTCGCAGTACAAATTTTTGACGTTATACTCTAATATTCGAAATATATTTTTAGACCAATTAGCATTGGATTTTATAATTTTTGATTAAGTGACACCAAACATATGTTGTGGAAAATTGTAATGTTTTGTGATATATTGAATGAAGCGAAAAAATTCTTTCCAAACCGTAACTTTTACAGTGAGACTATTTCTAATTATTATATAAGACTATATTTTCTACTTATGACCTATATAGATCCGAATAAAAAATCCAAGATATACATAACACTCAACAAATGTATTCAAGATTTATGACAAAATCATAAAACAGAGTTTGAAAACATTTTTATTTATTATATATATATATTTAATATATACATTATTTTTGATTGAAATTATTTAAGTTACAATAATTATATAAAGTATCCACAATTAAATGTTAAATACGATGATACAATAATATATTTCGATTTAAAAAAATAATAGTTTTTACATAATTTACACTGATTACAATATTATTGATTATGAAATTATGCATTTCACAATAATCAAATTAACATGGTATACAAGCAAATGAGTGTAAAAAGATCATCCAGTACCATAAAATAACATTACAGAATACTTAATTATTTAAGTAACATTCAACACAATATGATGATACACGATAACGACCTAATAATAAATCTTCCGTTCAATAATTAATTAACTAACTTTAACCTCATCAAAATCAAGAAATTAATTTGATAAACAATTGATATTAAAGAAAGCAATACTACAATCTGGTAAATTTCTTTTATTGAAAGACAAAATATAATACAATATTCTTCGCGAACAATAAATTTTCTAGAAAAATGTAGTGCCGAATATTAAAAAATGAATGACGATTAAGTGTTGTACTTAAAATTATTCGGAAAATCAGTCTTTTCAGAACATTAAATAGAAAAAGAAATATGAAAAATGTGATCTAAAATCTTCATCAATAAACTATGAATGAATTTGACTAGTGCTAGGATCAGTAACTATAATTTACTATTCAAAGGTGAAGGTAAAGAAATTATTTAGTGCTTCAATAACTTTAATTATTCAGTAGTATTTAAAATTATCTGAAGAAAACTGATTTTCCAATGTGCCATAAAATGTAGTTGGAAACCCCTTGTAAAATACATTCGAATAAATTGCTGTAAATGATATTTTTAAATTATGTATATTGATATTTTTTCAGTTTATCAACATACATTCCAGTTTTATTTTTACTCATTTTTAATGTCTTGTAAATTTTTTCAATTAAAATAATTAGAGAGAAGTTTTTTTGTAAACTCAAATAATTGGTTTTTAATTATTTGGTGCCAATATTTTTTCATTGTAGAAAAAGTTGTAACTGTTGTTCTTTACGTTATTCACTTCTTTCATTTTTAAGAAACTAGAATAAATACATCTGTAAATATATATTCGTATATAAGTAGGTCTGTATATATTATATATATATTTGTATGTATAGAACTATGTATGGGTAGGATAGACGAAGACCTCTAGTTTCTGGATTTAATTAAACTTCAACTGCTGAACTCACTCTTTACGTTTCTTATTTTTCTGCTGCTCCTAATAAATATAACAAACATTAATTATTGTAAAGCTGAAATAATTACATTTGTGTATAATTAACCTTAAACTTACTTTCTGCATAAGGATGACAAGTAAATGCCGGAATACATCGATAAAGTCAAGGAAAAGATCAAGAGAATGAGCAATGTAATCTTTGCTGCCCATTCTGCATTTTTCGACAATGGCTTGTGTATTGTACATGACAAATCCACACATTACAAAAAGACCAACATAAAGATGAGCTTGGTAAATAAGCTGCGATTTAAGGAAAATGTTGGCAAATGAAAATAGAACCATCATGTTAAGCATACTGATCAAACTGCCACCAAGATATAACCACCTGCCCTGTTCAGAGAGCAAAGATGAAATGCTGAATGAAACAAAGATAACAGTGGTTCCTGAAAATAGAAATAATCGTTGTAAATATTTTATGAAATATTAAAAATAGCGAATATGAAATAGTCCATTATGTGAACATAAAATATATTTTTAAATTTTAAAGTCCATTTCGATAATTGTACATCAGCTTGAATAACTGTTTATTCAAAATTATTTAAATTTTTCAAAATATTTTTTTTTATATATCATATGCTCTACATTATTAAAATATTGATGCAGAAGCACATTTTTTATACTTCAAAAATACACTCTTGCTGTTATTTTTTTATTTAATTCAAGTCATTAAAAATGATGCCAATCTATTTATTTAGTCCTTATAACATAAAATTTTAGATGCCTTTCACATACTTCAAACTTTATTATAATTTATCTAAATGTTTATCTTGAAGTTGTTTCTACAAGTTTTTTATGAAAATAAAAAATCAAAATAATAATAACTTTAAGAATTAAAAATTTAAAACATTAAAAAAGTAATTAAGTTTTACTTCCACATTAAAATAAAAAATATAATCAATTGCCATAATCAAGATATTTAAAAAAATTTCATTATATTTTAAACTGCATTCTGTTTTTTAACCTCATCATAGTATACTTTTAACATTTTTTTTTAATAATTTCTATACATGAGTAAATTTTTTATTGCTCGTTGAAAAATATTTCTTAAAAGCTTCAAATAATTTTAATTTCTACTATTTCTTAACAATTTAGCAACTTTAAATTTAACATAATCAATCGTGTAATTAC
The DNA here is from genome assembly GCA_018906755.1 of Sycophaga agraensis. Classification (NCBI taxonomy): domain Eukaryota; kingdom Metazoa; phylum Arthropoda; class Insecta; order Hymenoptera; family Pteromalidae; genus Sycophaga; species Sycophaga agraensis. The sequence goes on along the minus strand of JACCIE010000072.1, from coordinate 211,185 downwards.
ATATTGATAGTATTATTGTTTTATTATTACTTCAAATTCATTTGCTTTACTTTTAATGAATGAATCTATTAAATCATGTAATTACATTTATTATCAGTGTACTGTGTGATCAAAGTAATTGTTTTTCATTTAATTTTCATTAATTAAATTTTTATAAGACTTGAATTGATAATATTAATAATTGTTTTAAAAAAATTTTAGTTCTAAATAATAAATTAAAATAGTAAGTCAAAAATAATGAGAAAATTCTATTCTTGGATACTACGTAAATTAATAAAGATATAAAATATCGATACTTTGAAACTTACCAACTAGTGCAGTAACAATAATGCTTGGATCAACACTAATAACCATTTCAAGAAGTGGACCCAATCCAAGACCAGTTAGAAAAGCAAATCCTAAGAGGTATCCTAACCGGAGAGATCGATTCTTTCCATTCTCTGGTGTCCAAATTAAAGCAAAAAGAAGACCAAGAGCTCCAAAACTTGATAAAAAGCCTGCTTGTAGGAAGTACGTGTACATATGAACATAGGCTCCAATCGCTGCTGTTATTGTGGACAGTGAAAGACATGCGTACACATTTTTTAAATGTTGACGAACTGGAGCTTCCCTGAAATAATAAAATAGAAAAATGTAAAACTTATTGCAAGTAAAAAATATACTTTACAAAGATAAAAAAACGAAATAAAATGCTTAAAAAATGCATAAACTACGCATTTGTAATTAAGAACTCAAGCTGAAAAATAGATAACAAGCTTTCCAGATAAGATTCTAAGTGTTCCAAAAATACGTGTCAATTCCAGTAAAGAAAATATGTTCCGTAAAAGAACGTTTCGGTAAAATTATATCAGATACAGAAAGTTAGGCATGATTTTTTAAATCTCAGAAATATCTCATACATCTTAAATATGTTAAAATCCAAATAACATTTTCTGTGACTTAATGGAAAGGCTACTAAAAAATACACGGAAAGTCAGAACGGAATTCGCGAAAGTTGCTCATTCATCGTTCGAGAAGGATCGTAAATCGTTTTTGTGTATGTAAATATTTGACGCAGTAGCCTCATCAAAAAAAGCCACAACTTATACGTGGCTTCCTACGAAGAAGTGCAAAACTAAATACTTACAATTTATTGCTGAAGGAATTAATGAAGGAGTGGATTGTCGGAGCCATGTTCTCGACTTCGTTTCGGTGATGATTATTGAGATTATTGCAGATCTTCGTGTACTAGGAAATGTTGATCAGCACCTCGAGAAGTTCTCGGCTTTAGCAGACTACTGATGCAGAAGCCAAAAGAATCAAACTTTCTCAGATTTTAACTCGAGCAATCAGTAGAGATATTGCTTCACTTCGATCTCGAATGATCACGTATTATGCTCTGCGGAACTGTGCCTTTGTGGAAGCCAGTCAGTTTCAGTACCTCGCTGTTTCTATCTCCGTTGCGCTGTGTTCCCGAGGACACGTCAGTGATATTTCTGGGTGTGTACGTGCGCTCGGACTTACGGCAAGGCGTGCGATTGGTTGGCTGGCCGTGAGACGAGCGTCAGTGCTTCCGTCGCGAGCGTTCGTTCAGTCAAATAAGCTTCCACTGTGGAATAAAAAGAGAGGAGACGAAAATGAAGAGCCGTGGGGTTTGAAGGCACGAGTGTGACGAGGAAAGAACTAGAGGTGCTTCGCCGTTTATGCCATTCGTCCAGTTTGTAGAATGTCTGGTCTGGAAAGCGGCTTACCTCCCTGGTATTATCGCGAATCTCGCCAGACCAGCGGTTTCTACTTTCGCGTTCATTTGATGTAGCTTGACTGTCAAAGATGTTGCAAATAATTTGGTTTTCATTTTTTTCAATGTGCACGCGAATTCATATATGTTACGAGATATAAGAATATACTGTAGATCAAGTTTTAAATAAGAGTAACAAGCACAGAATGTAAAATATAGGAAATGACAAGACAACTTTTTATGTAAAATAAGTTTCCTATACCTATAATTCTAATCGTAATTGTATATATATACATATTGCACTTAGTTTTTCTTTAGTTAAGTATAACTCTGAAAATAATCTCGTAATCAATTTATAACTGTAATTGACTTCAGTGTCTCTTTAAATTGCGAATTCATTCGAGTATATTCTTTTATTTAATTTAAATAAGCATGTACTAGTTTAAACATATTTTATTCAAGATAAATAGTAAATAAAGAAGTAGATACAATTTATTGTATTAGTATTATTTTACAAATAAAAAAAGTGTATGTAACGCTTATATAATATACGAGATATTTGATACATCTACAAAAATGCCTTATTTACACGTATTATTGTTACCGGTACATACATGAGCTAGCTTTATGTGCGTAAGTGGCGGGCGAGTTTACGGCGGGAAACTCAGCTCAGCACGCATTAATAAAGACCGTGAGACTTCCACAGCGCCGGTATGATGTTAAGGAACCATCCGAATATAAGTTGCGCGTAATTCAGTTGTCTTATTTTTATACAGAATGAAGTATATATATATGTCTAAAGAGAAATGCCAGGTTGTTGTAATGAAAGTCGGATGGTATTGATGTGGAACTTGTCATTTATTCCACTAAACGGGCACACGTACCCATACCCTCTCACCTACACCCCTACATAACTTTATACACAAATGCCGTATTTTCTATGTAACGCTCCTAGTACCAAACCTACGTAATGAATGTAGCAAAAACTATAAATAGCATGCAATATTACATTATTGCACGACACACAAAACTGTATATTGAATGAAAGTATTTCCTACTAATAATATGAAAGCTCGTATGAAAGCTTTATTTTACTGCCACGAATTTCTTTTCTATGCAAAATATATAAAACAAACTTTCTTTAGAAATTCTGTACTTTCAATTTAAAAAAAAATGATTTGACAGTGTTTTTATTAATATAAATATTATCTAAAACTGAATAAAAGTAATAAAAAATTATTTCTTAAATATATGAAAATTGCAATCATGCTAATGCTAAGAGAGTAGATTTTAGTAATGACATTTTGAAATACTAATTTTATCAACTTCTTTTATTTAGATTATATATTCCAATTTCAATAAACAAAATGATTTATTAAAAATATTTATAACAGTACTTTCAAAAACATTTAAAACAACGAGAATATTGTTATAATGTAATTTTGATTATGAGATTAATTCGATGATGTCGAGTTAAAAATAGTTCATACACTTTGTAATTTATATTTTGAACTAATAAACAGAATTTAGCAGTTATGCTGTATTTAACTAAACGTTTTTTATAAGCAAAGACTATTTTTAAGACTATCTGATAATTTATAATTGATTCTAGAACGAAATACGACATACTGTCATACAATGTACAAGAATGCTCTGCTCTGCTTTACTTTACTGTTATAATTTATACTTATGCTGTTATAATGATATCCGAAGAAATAAGTATAGTTTTTTAAGTACTTTTAAATTATTACATAATATCACAGAAAATAACGGAATTACCATTTTCATAAGCTTTATAAACAGTCAATAGATTGAGTTTTTCCTACACAAACTATTTTTTCTAAATGTCTTCAATGAGTAATTGAATGGCTGTTGTTTTCTCTAATAACGCATAGTTTCCAATCTATACTCTAATTGAAACAACTACAGTATATTATAATAGTAGTATCACATACTACTCATATCAATTACAGATAAAATTATTAGATTATCCGTTTTGTAATTATAATCAACTGAAATATAGATATCGGTTCAATTAAAATATAATATAAAGTAAATTATAAATACTTCGTTCAAGGTCATCACGTAATTGCTTCGCATAAGTCCTATAAATTTATCTTGTTTTCATTTAAAAATGACTTTAATTGTAGTATTTAATTCCGTCTAAATATCTAATTTGAAGGTCTAAAATTATGCTAATTAATCGTTAAATTAAAAATCCATAATTTGTTTTACTCTTAAATCACCTTGAAAGTAGAAACAAAAATCAAGTTTGAAATCCCTGCAATTAGTTTAAATTTTAAAAAATTCTCTTTCTATAAAATCAATTTAATATCACACATGCCATCAAAAACATTTATCTGGCTCGAAATGCTACATTAATACCTAGGCGGTAGATTTACTTTATGACATCGAATTCAACAATGAACTTTTCCGGTCTACACCCTTGACCTGTTCGTAGAATATCAAAGCTTAAAGCTTCAAATACTAGTAATTTATCCCATAATTACCGAAATGTCGATATTTTATATTTCTATGCATCTCTAAGTCTATCTAAAGTTAATATATTGATAAATTTACAGGAAATTTTTTAAATTATTTCAAATGCTTCGTTGTGTAATAGCTAATTATATGCTTTGACTTCGTTAACCTCCACGTGTATTTATCGAAATATAAAATAAATTCGAGGTTATACACAAATACAAGTTTGGTCGATTGAACATTTTTAATATTGTAAATTTTTCTTTTGATTCACTTTAGTATTACATATTGGTTAATAATGGTTAATTTTCTGCAATACAATTATCAAATCAAATTCAAAAAACATATTTATATTTGTACAAATTTATTCGCGCATGCGCTTAATGTATAAATGCGTTCTGCGCATGATGCGTATTATAATAACTTGACGCTTGCTTTGGCTACTACAATTGTAGCTATACACGGCTACATAGGGTATTCGTGGGATTCGGTATCGGGGTTTGGTTTGGACTGTTTGGAGTTTGGAGTTTGGGCATACAAATAACCTCGAAATTTTGATCCTTGTAGTTTAGAACTGTTTTTTTCTTTTTAAAGAAATATATTTTTTTAAATTTAAATTTTGTTTTTTTAATATACTAAAAAAAATGATTAAAGAGAATATTATAAATTTTGTATAAAAAGTAGTATCAAGGTTGTTTGAAGGTGTGTTATAATCGAAAATGATACTGTGTAGACAAAATAAATGACATACGACAATGAGCTGTTATTTTCGAACAAAAATGATATTTGGTAATTGTTATTAGTACTTTAATTTAAAATTGTTATATAATATGTTAACAAAATGTTTTTAATTTTTTTAGAAAGACATCAAATGTTTTAAGTTATTTAGTCATTCATATTGAAAATTTTTACTATCTCAAAAATGAAAGAAGTATTAAGTACACAAACCTCTTCAAGTTATAACAATCATTTTGTTAATAACAATGGAGAGGCAAATTCTAATAATGTTTCTAATGGTACAAATTCAACAAGAAAATATGCAATTTTAAGTACGGACTGGGTGTCTGCAATAGGTGAAGAATTAGGTATGCATCCATTACCAGACACACTTCTTCGAAAACTTGCTGAAGATGCATCCTATAGATTACGTGAAGTATTACATGTAAGTAACAAATTTTATTAAATCATTTAAATATTTAATATTATAATATTATTAGTTTACAAACAAAAGTGATTGACTACTATTATATCAAAGTTAATATGAAAATATACAGATGTTAATCATTAATGTAAAAATATTCTATTTAGAAATGTGTCACAAGGCTCAGGCATAGTAAAAGAAGACGTTTAACATCAACAGATGTCAATGCTGTTGTGACAAATCTTTGTGATGTAGATCCTTTGATTGGAGCACCAGAACAATTACCAGAATATATTTCAGAAGCAAACCTTTTTATACCTCATGAGCGCTTTATTGATTTAGCTCAAAAAGTAAATGAGCCTCCAAGTTTTGCACAAGTTACCTATCCATTCCTTCAAGGTAAAATATTATTTATTGACAGCCATTTTATATTGTTTAATTTGCAAACAAATTACTAACAAATATAGAATGGCAAATGTATGTAATGATATTGTTTTTAAATTTACAGAAATTGAAATTGTGGATTCAAAGTTATTAGAAGCTAGAAATAGTTATGCCAAAAGAGCTTTAAAAATGTTATTTAATGGTTCGCAAAAAACATTTCAGGTAATAATTAATATTAATGTATCTGATATAGATATATATATATATATATGTATCTATATTTACATTATGTAATATATACATATATGTACATGTATGTATATTGATGTTGAATTTATATAAAAGGATCAAATTGTATTGATTATAAATAAACTTTCAGGTTCTTTTGAATGATTGTGCTACGAATGCATGTTTGGGAGGAGAAGGCGTAGTAGATAAATTAATGTCGATTGCTAGATCTATGGTAATATCCAATAATGCACAATATACAAGGGTGTCTACAAGAACATGTCAACTCATCATAGCTCTTACCAATAATAGCAAAGCAGTTTACCCTTATCATCTTAATTCAGTAAAAAATTATCTAATATAATTTTCAATTTAATTAGGAAAAGTATTTTATTTTTATAAACATTTTGTTTCTTATACAGGTTGATAAGTTAACTGAGTTACTTCTAGAATTACTGCTTGGCCAAGGTTTTATAAACCCAAATTTAGAAACATTGTTTAAAGACTGTGCTTTAAAGTTAATGCTAAGATGGCCATCAGTGGCTAATAGGTTTATTCCAATGCTTAAAAGTGTTTTGATACGACGAGACGAACAAAGCTTTGAATTAAAGAAGAAAGCAATAGCTCTGGAGCTACTTGCTGGAGTTCAACCTCTTATTTTTCTAGAAGAAAATGATGATTCTCCACTTTCCTTAGTTAACGTTCTAAAATATGCGATTCCAGGTTCCAACATATGGCATAAAATAGCAGTAAGATATCAACAATGCATTGATAATAATTAAATTTTTATAACGAATTTATTTAAAAAGTTAATACTCATTTTCAGTCTATCATTTGTGCATTTGTTAAATCCGGTAATCAACCATTAAACTATTCTGTGATAATCGAACACTTTGGAGATTCGATACTTGCTTACTTAATTAACAGTGAAGTAAAAGCCGAAAATAATGAAAAAGTAAATCTTCCAATAATTGTAAGAAGTAAAATAAAGTATGCATCTATACGACCATCTATTAACGGAAAACTTGGTGATAGGCAAAGTGTCTTCCCAGATTCTACCTTGCGAGGTTCAAGGCGAGAGATTCGGTAAGAAACAACTAATTATTTGCGTATTTTTAATGAGGCTATTTGATTAACGTGAAATTTTTATAGATTTGCTTTTGCTGGTAGCCGCTCTGTCCCACCAAATAACCTTCGTCGAGTTAGTCTACGAGCAAATTATCAAATTTTAAGAAACGAATCACGAGCTCCATATGCACTAGTTGCGTCACGACGACTCTTAATTTTTAAACATAAAAAAAAGCGTCTTTCAGGTGCTTACAATCTGTCAAAGATAGTTCTTTGAATAATAAATATAGTTTTCCAAAAAAATATATTCTATTTAATAAAAACTCAATAAAAACTACATTTGAAGTTTTTTTTTGACCAATGTAAAAATTTATTTATAATGTTTTATTGTTCATATAAATAAAAACGATTTCAAATAAAAATGAAGAAAAGACGCATTTAACGAAAATCGTAAAAATGCATTTTTGGAATCGTTAAGGGCAGTATTCGCCCATCTGCTTCAGGAATGCTTGAGAGTCTGCAATAGTTTTCTCTAGTCGTTCTTTAGTTGCTGAAGTTTGTCTTTGTGATAATTTTTTACGTGCAGTTTCAATTGTTGCTCGGTAACCAGGAATGTTTCTGAATATTTTAATATGTCTATCACCAGCAACTAAAATGTATTCTCCAAGTGAGTCGAACATGAGGCACTTTATTGACCCTAAAAATAAATCATTTAAATAAATCATTTAATTGTCAAAATCGTTAAATATAAAAAGACATTGAATACGTGAAATATTTTTACCATTAAAAATGTCTGATATGGTTGTATCGAGTTTTCCATTAACTGTTGAATAAAATGATATAGATGATCCATGAGAAATCACAATAATTTCAGCATTTGGAGAAAGTGCTATTGAAACAGGTACTGATCCGTTCCATTGTCCAGCAGAAATTAAACGAGGATCTTCGCCTTTTTCATATTCAACTGAAAATAAGAAATACACTTACTGCAATAAGGCGAACAATTTAGTAAAATACTCTTATATTAAAAAGATTACCTTTCGTATCATAAAAGCGATATGTTCCATCTTTCGATACTGTAGCCATACGACTGGTATCGGAATTAAATGCAAAATCATAAACTCCGGATGTATGTCCGGCGAGATTGAATCCTTTAGCTACTTGTTTGAATTCTCCTGATTTTGTAAAAGCTACTTCCCAAACCTTTACATCTGGCGTGAATCCTAAAACGAAACCGTTAATTATTCGAAATCAGATTAAAAAAGCTACATATACGATTATAAACATCTTAAAAAATGATCTGTTATAAGAGATCAAAATTTATAACAGACTTTATTGAATGCATAATTTATTTTTAAATGCATCTATAATCGTTTAAAGAAATTGACCATTAGAAATTACCAGAGCAAGCAACAAAGCGACCACAGGGAGATACGCGAGCACGATGCGTTGACATAAGAACAGTATCTACGATACTATAAATTTGTCCTTTGAGATCCCAAATTACAAGATCATTAACTTTGCTGCACGTGATAATAAACCTTCCGTTGCATGCGATATCCATCCCAATCGCATCTTCCTCATGGTGTTTCGAAAATTCGAGTGCCTTAGTGGCTGAGGTGAGGGTTCCATCTGATCTTTTGGATACTTTATACACCTCAATAATGTTAGCTATAGCTTTATGGATAATAAAGGCTTTTCCGTCTGGTGACCAGCGCACCAATGTTGCGTGATCGTACTCGATATTGACGCGGAGTGATTTACGATCTTTTGATGAAAGATGTTTTGTACACCAAAGAAGCACTGTCCGATCTAAGAACAGAATATAAAAAATGTATTAATTACAAATCGTTTATGTAATCGATGCTTATGAATTACATTCATTACACGTGAATTTGATTTTTAGGGATGCTTAAACGTCAAAATTATTAGAAATTAAATGAAATTTCAGGTAAAAATAAACATTATCAAATTATTTTGGATCAAATATAAATTTTGTTATTTATTTTAAATAAGAAAAAATTGATAGTCTACTAATATAAGATTGTCAAGTTAAATCTATTAACAAAATCATACAATAATTTTAGTCAGATTGATGTAAGGATAATTAAATAACACAGAATATAATCATTTATTAAAAAGTTGTTTTATTTCTTCTTTAATCTTATTTATAACACACTAATTTCGAAAAGAATAAAATTAAATATCTATAACATCATTCGATCACCTAACGTGGTTCCTTGGTGGAGGCATGAGTTCTGCATCATCTACTGAAAACCTGTGTTTACAAAGAAAATCCAAAAGTTTTTCTTTAGTTACAGGATTAGTTATAGAAGCACATACACTTTTAGCGGTACTATAAGAATTTGGAAAAGATTTATCTGTTCGTTCTCTCATAAAAACCCACTGATTGTTTTCATATTTACACTCTATAATTTTATTATTTAATTCTTTAATTTGCTTTGTAAATTTTATTTTATCAAACGGTACTTCAAGTCCGCCAACATACAATTCACCGACAGACCGTCGTAAAATTCCTTCTCCAGACTCCACAACAATTTTCAATTTAAAATCTACAGAATTCATAGTTTCTGGTTTCCATTTTAAAACGTCCGGACACTGCCCACCTTTATAAGGTTCTTTAGCAGGTTGAAAAATTAAACCGTCCGGTTCGTGACTAAGCTGCTTCGCAAATTTTTCACTAAGAAGACTACCAGTTTGTGTTACATCCCAAAACTCTTTTAACCTTACAGAAAATGGTTCCTTTTCTCTAATGATTCGGCCTTCTTTCATAGCTCTATGCCGACCAGCAACAATTTCTTTTTCGATTATTGAGTAACGATCAGGATAAAAAGATAATTTACTCACATCCTTGCCATCGTACATAATCACATCATAAGCAAGGTACCGTGGTACCTCTTTACCTTGAACTTTATCAATTACCATTTCCTGTAAAAAAAAATAAAAATTTTTAGTTGTTTAGGATATTATTAAAATGAATCATGCTTTGGTTTTCCAGTTCTTACCCCATCTAAAAGAGTATCCTTTAATTTCCTATTTCCACCTTTTACATGAGGAAAAGTCAGTCTTTCTACTTGAAAAATGCTATTATCTCGATCAACGAAATAAATTTGCCCATCTGCTTGAATTAGCATCATGTATCTAGTACCATCAGCCTTCCATGAAACTCTGTAAGGTTTTTCATGGAGTAAACGAATATTTTCAACATCCATAGATACAGGTTGTGCTCCAGGAAAACCAGTACTTTTCCAAGAACAAATGTCTTGCACACGCCGTTGAATTCCTGATGCTTTTTGAATATCTAAAATTGCTTGAACTCCAGGTACACCTACCATAAATACTGGATTTTTATTAAAGTATTCCCTTCTGCGTTTCTTTAATGGTGGTTCTTGTGTGTCTGGTTCTGCACTTGTTCCTTCATCATAATCATCAACATTTGAATCATCATACTCTAGACACCATGCAGGATATGGAGGAGGAACAGGTGCATCTTCAATATCATCGTATCTATTGTATAATTCCTGAATATAATCATCTTTATAAATTCCTGGAGGTCTGCATTCAGCAAATTGAGCTAAAGAGGCATCAAGACTACATTCGTCTGTTTCAACAAGATAACTGACAATCAGAAATCCAGTCCTGTTAAAGCCATGAGTACAATGCACACCAATGATTTCTAGTGGATTATGTGCAATAAAATTCTTACAAACTTGAACAAATGTCTTTGTTTGTTCGGGTGAAGGAGTTTCACCATGACCTCTGCATTGTAGTTTTAAATAGCGTACTCCATTCTTTTCTATTTCACGTTTATCATAAAATCGAAAAGTATTTGTTAAATCTATCCATAAGCCAAGTTTTATTCGTTGACTTTTAACAGAATCAAGTAACATTTCTACTGAGAATCTACATTCCTCTGGTACTTGATTATCATACTCAGATGAAAGTGGAGTCTTGAAAGCAAGGAATTTATTATGTACAAGTTGCACAGATTTCCGAGGACAATTCAACCAACGAGGTGGAACTGGCCCTTTGCCTCGGTCCTTCCAATCATTCATTTTAATTTAATTTTATTCAAAATTAATAATAACAATCCATTGAATCCGTCCTTGTTAATAAAACTGCAAAAAGTTAATTTTACTTTAAAATGAATTAATGTAATTTAAATAAAATTTAGTTAATTAACTTATTCCAATGCATCGATCGTTAATGGCAAAAAAAATTGACATACAAGTAAAAAAAATTTAAAAAGCTAAAAAATAATGGCTTTAGCTACACAATATACAACTCTAATAGCTTGAAAAAAAATATATATATATATATATATATATATGTATATATATGTATATATATATATATAATGTGTGGTTAATTATTAAAATCTTTTTAACATTTAGATTAAGACATTGACAAAGTAGCTACAATAACCATATTTCTCTTTATGAGATAAAAGTATTTTTATATACAAATAAATTAAAAATGTTACAAATATAGCAAAATTAACCTTACCTATCCGAGCAACTTGAAAAGGTCAACCAGCGACCCAAGTTTCGTTTCAGCAGGTTTTAAATTAATTTATTTTCACTAATTACACTAATACAGTGGTAACCCTTGTCTTTACTTAAGTAGAATTTAGCTGAAAAGTCAGCTTAACGAGTATTAAAAACACAGCTGCTGATAAAAACTATTCTTCATCGTCCGCTGGTGTCGTCCGCCATTGCTCGATTTCACTCGAGTCGATGGCACGCGCACACATGACACAAGATGCGGAGAACGCTCTTAGTTACATGCGGAAACACATGCACACTATATACCTCTCCAACCTATCGTGTAAACAATGATCTTTATATGCGTATATGCACGTATCAATACTTGCAAAGGTGCAACATGAGTAGAAAAGGGCTAGGCCAAGGTCTAGTTCAGAGTACTATATATATATATATATATATATATATATATACACTATATATATACACTTTACCATATCTGTTAAAGTGATTTAAAAATTACAGTATTTTAATTTAAGAGTTTTAAAATATAATTAAAAATTTTTATAAAAAATATGAAAAATAATTATTTAAAAAAAATATAAGTTATTGATTATATTTTGTAATAATAAATAACCTCTAATATTGCATTTATTTGTTTATTCTATTATTACACTTTCTGTTTGTTCATTAATATATGAATTCATGTATGTGTATCCTACTGCGTTAAACAAATTTGCACAGAATATTGTTTGCTAAAATAGAAATAATCTTGTTTATATGTTCACACTATTGAATAGTGTGTACACTATTCGAAAGTATGTTATATATAAAAAATGTTTGTTGGCACGCTCTATTTGTTTTCCGCAACAATTTATTCTTATAATAATATGATAATTACAGTTGGAAGAAATTTTTGTGCGTTAATAAACGACAATTTTTTACTACTCATCTTAGCTTCATAATATAAAAAAATATATATTAGTTAACTCTGTTAAGAAGAATAATTGGTTTGAATGGGTATTGCGCCCAGAATCTGATCCTGTAATCTATCCTGCATTAAATGTATTGAAAAACAAAATCCAGATTTTGTGATTGCAAATAGATGCCTGAAGCAAACATAATTATAAACAAAAATGTACTAATTATATATATACATACATATATATATATATATATATATATATAGCAAAGTTTTAATTTGCGTTAAAACAAAAGATGAGAAAAAATTAAAAAATTAAAATGTAATTTTAACTGTAAGTAATTTTTATGTAGAATTTAAATAGGCATAATTTTTATCTACATAAGCCATACTAATTTACTTATATCTCCGAATTAATTCAATATCTCTTATTACTTTAAACTTTATTATTAAACTTTTATTTTTGAATGAAACTATTGTATATAATTTACCATATTGAGATATTCATTCATACATATTATAGTATACACATATATTACATAGCTTATATTCTTTTATATATTAAAAATATTTCACAATAATTAGTTGTTAATAAATCATTTTCGTCGATAGAAAGAGTTTTAGTAAAATTTTAAATAACAATATGAATATCAATTACAGATGTAGACATCTATTATCTTTAATAAAATATAATATACACTAAGATAAGTTCATCTGAAATAATTTCATACAATTTAACTTATTTTTATGTGTCTCTGATGCAGTTCAATATTTATTTAGAAAATAAATAATTTTGTAAGATTTAATAAAATTTAAATAATAAAATAACAAACAAATTCTGGTTAGTTTTTTTACTACTAAAAATTCTTTGTTACGAATTGCATTAGAATTTCAAATTGATTCATTGTTATCTATATAGAGAGTACACTGTAAAAAATTTCTTGAATTTTCAATCACTTTCAGTTATTATCGATACACGAAAATTCAGTTTTAGATAACTGAATACAAAATTCATAAAGATGTTGCTTAATGTTCATTTATGTAATACATTAAAAATATTATTCATGTATCACTTGAAGCCGGTGGGGAGGCTTATCCGCGGATCCCATTGGGTACCTGTGAGTTTGGGCGACCTGACAGTATAAATGATGAAGGACGAATAATGGTTTCCCTATAAACAGGATATCCCTTGAATGCCGGATTCTCTATAAACGAGTATATCCCCTGAATGATTGAATGAATGAGATTGCTGGAGCCACCTCGCGGGCTCTCCGACCTTTACTGTGATAGGTTGGCTCTTGGAGATCGGCAAAAAGTTGGCCTCCTCAAGCCTGGGATCCTTTGAGCAGGGGCATAACAAACCGCTCAAGAAATCCAAGGTTGAGCAGATTCCAAAGGGATACTTCGCTAACGTGGCATCGAACTTGCCGAGGGTGACACTGACGTGTGGCCTTAGTGAGTCAACGCCCGTGATATTGTCTCTCAGATAAAGAGAGAGATAATAGCGGAGATCTTTAAAATTGAAGATGGAGACTTTGTACCCTGCTTCAGAGATTTCTGTCCCAGAAAGGGGACAGTTGTCGTTGTCTACGAAGACAAGGACTCTGAAGCCTGGCTGCCCTGGGTTCCCTCGGGGATTGAATCTGTACCGGATTTCTTTAAACTGACCCGGAGGCAGAATAATGGCATAGATACGTCCAAGTGGGCGGTTTTGAGCAATGCAGCCGATGACTGCTTAGTTTTTGGCCTAGACGAATCATTCGCGGCCATGCTAAGGAGCAAAAACTTCAAGCAGATAGTTGGGGTAGACACAGTCATTTTTAAAGTGCTAGGGAAAACCTTGACTGGAAGGACTTAAGTGGCGGCTCAAACAGAAGCACAGTAAAGGAAGTAGATCTTCAATGACTACTTCCATGATAAGCTTTTCTCAAATAAACTTGCGTTATTCCAAAAACGACTCAGCAGTCATAGCTAGGAGCATGGTTAAGGTGCATACACTCATAGCACTAATACGAAAACCTTGTATTAATGGATTTCTGTTGCAGGAGCTGTGTTCCAGAGACTGTACAACCGTTAAGATCGAATTTGCAGACAAGGACCACCGTATGTGAACCCTACTGGTTTCATCGATCTACTTGCCTCATGATGAAGAAATCCGTACCTTAAGTTTCAATAAGGTAGTCGAATACAGCAGGCGCAATAACCTGAAATTAATTATAGAGTGCGACGCCAATGCTCATTATTACGCATGGGGAAGCATAGATATTAACGCCAGAGGTGAAGCCCTGCTACAATTCATTACTGGAAGTCAATTGGACATTATCAACCAGGGAAATGAGCCAACCTTTGTCACAGTAAGCAGAAGGGAGGTCTTAGATCTTACCCTAGCTTCAATTGGAATCAAAGAAGTTGCACATGGAGAGTAGAAAATGAACCATCCATGTCAGACCACAGGACAATCACCTTCGGAATAACGTGCGTAAAACCGAAACTGGGCCCAAAGAGAAAACCCAAGGACACAAACTGGGAGGATTAAAAGTGAACTACAACTAAGTGCAGTTCACATTAAAGGTGTATATGGTACTGAGTTCAAGCTAGAATGAACCTTGCAACAAGTCCAAACCATTATCGTCAGAGCATATGAAAATAACTGTCCATTAAAACCTGCAAGAGCACCTGGAAGTACCCCCTGGTAAAATGGAAACCTGGAAGCACTTCGGAAAAGATCTTTTAATAGGGCTAAAAAGAGGAAAGATCCTGAAGGCTCGAAAGAGAATAAAAGCACTCTAAATGGCTTTAAAAGGCAGGTAATCAAATCAAAGAAGGCAAGTTGGCAGAGTTACGGGTATTGAAACTCTAGCAGACATGGCTAGGTTAGCCAGATTTTTGATCAAGGAAAACAATAATAAGTTACAAAACCTGAAGGACGCGCAGGAAAATTCTGTAAAAACAGAAGAGGACACTATAGAACTTCTTCTAAGGGTCAACTTCCCAGATTTTGTAAAGCCGGGATTTTCAGTGATAGGGAGACTTTTTGTGAATGGAAGGGCAAACTTGTAAAAGGAAAAGTCAGCGAAAGATGTCCACAGGGAGGGGTGCTCCCATCTCTCTTATGGACGCTAGTAGCAGATTCGCTATTACGTATGCTAAGCAGAGAAGGAATGTTTGCGGTGGGATATGCGGATGACTTTGCTATACTCATTAAAGGACGAATCGAGGAAATCCTACCGGATCTCGTGCAAGAGTCCTTGTGAAGGTAAAGGAATGGTATAGAACGAAACCTCTGTACCATTCTAAAACAGAGATAGTCGTCTTCACAAGGAAATACAAACGTAAAATTCGTTTACTGAGTTTAGCACCCGGATGATAATAATAATTATAATAATAATAAGTAGTTAATATATTTTATTTCATATTATACACTTTCTATTGCGAAATTAGTTTGTTTTCATTGTATATATTGCAAGCTGAAAATTAGAGGTTATGTTGAGGTTGTAATTGTAAAACAATTGATAAATTTAACATAAACTTAATTTTTAAAGGGTTTTTCTTTAAATCAATCCAGCAATAGAAAGCAAGAGAAAATCGAAGAGGAAAAAATTCAAACCGTATAATTCAAATAAATTATTTTTTACATAAATTAGAATTAATGTTTTCATTTCTATCATCCAAACAAATATTTTGAATTACAAAATTATTTGAAATTTCATACAAATATATGAAATTTCAAGTATACTGACATGAATTTTCAGTATCGTTCATAAAAAAACTTCCAGTACAATTATTGAGAATTCAATAATAAATTTGTTATAAATTTATACTTGTATTTTATAGATGTGCGCATAATCTAGAAACTTAAATCATAACAGAAATTAAATGCTTGCCTTGTCTTTACTTAAGTAGAATTTAGCTGAAAAGTCGCTCGATTGCGGTACATGCGGAAACACATGCACACTATATACCTCTCCAACCTATCGTGTAAACAATGATCTTTATATGCGTATATGCACGTATCAATACTTGCAAAGGTGCAACATGAGTAGAAAAGGGCTAGGCCAAGGTCTAATTCAGAGCACCGTACAACCTGTTTTTTAATTACTTGTCTCCAGCTACACCACGGGATAGCTGAGGCAATTCTAAACATTTTTCTTTTCGGTCGCGAAACCCCCGCGAAAATACAGGTGTTAAAAACGGTGAAAATCCAGCCCCGCGGCCAAAAAGCGCGGCCTATTCGCTGCAGCGCAGCCAATGAGAGTAGCGGAAATAGTCAATAGCAAAGAGTAGGACGGAGCTGTCGGAGTCGCAAGGCAAGCAGCGGGCCTGGACTCACCCTCCAGGCTTAAATACGTGCCCATTCGTCAACTGCCAAAATTGCGACCGGAAAGAAAAATCTTTAGAATTGCCTCAGCTATCCCGTTATATAACTGGAGACAAGCAATTAAAAGACAGGTTGTATGTTTATATATACTATAATAATACTTTACTACATTTATAAAGAAGTGATTTAAAAATTACAGTATTTTTTAAGAGTTTTAAAATATAATTAAAAATTTTTATAAAAAATATGAAAAATAATTATTTAAAAAAAATATAAGTTATTGATTATATTTTGTAATAATAAATAACCTCTAATATTGCATTTATTTGTTTATTCTATTATTACACTTTCTGTTTGTTCATTAATATATGCATTCATGTATGTGTATCCTACTGCGTTAAACAAATTTGCACAAAATATTGTTTGCTAAAATAGAAATAATCTTGTTTATATGTTCACACTATTGAGTAGTGTGTACACTATTCGAAAGTATGTTATATATAAAAAATGTTTGTTGGCACGCTCTATTTGTTTTCAGCAACAATTTATTCTTATAATAATATGATAATTACAGTTGCAAGAAATTTTTGTGCGTTAATAAACGACAATTTTTTACCACTCATCTTAGCTTCATAATATAAATAAATATATATTAGTTAACTCTGTTAAGAAGAATAATAGTTGTTATTAAATAATTTTCATGGAAAAAAAGAGTTTCGGTAAAATTTTAAATAACAGTATGAATATCAATTACAGATGTAGACATCTATTATCTTTTATAAAGTATAAAATACACTAAGATAAGTTCATCTGGACTCATTTCATACAATTTATCTTATTTTTATGTGTCTCTGATGCAGTTAAATATTCATTTATAAAATAAATAATTTTGTAAGGTTTAATAAAATTTAAATAATAAAATAAATTCAAATAATAAAACGAATTCTGGTTAGTTTTTTTACTACTAAAAATTCTTTGTTATGAATTGCATTAGAATTTCATATTGATTCATTCTCATCTTTATAGATAGTATATTTATACTTGTATTTTATAGATGGACGCATAATCTACAAACTCCAATCATAACAGAAATTCAACGAAAGAAGTATTTTGTATAATTATGTAAAATTAATCTATTATTATTTGTATATTTATAAGTATGTACATGGCTCTTGCGTACTTCTTAAAATTCAATAAATTGTTCCAATGGTATGCGGGTAAAATCTAACGACTCAATATAAAATCTTGCGGATTTTGCACGAGTAATGTCTATGCAAGATATAAGTATAAAGCAGATGAATTGCAACCCATTTAGTGATATAATATTGTATTGATCGAAAAAATTTCGAAAGACAAAAAATGAAGCGATTATATCGATCGAGTAGGCCTTGCATTACGCACATGTTTGCGTATAAAAGAATCATGTCTATACTTCGCGAGCGTCTTTATAATATGCACGAGGAATAAGCGAACATTTTATATAATCATGCGGAATTGTACAAGATGTTATGTAGTCGAAACCCTGAAATACATGCAGACATATCTGTACAATAACCGTATTCGAGCTATTGACTGCAATGAAACCCATCAAATTAACAATTGTCATGTACGTACATGCACGTACTTTGAGGATTCAATAAATTATGATAAGTGTTAACGCGTTAATTATTCATTGTTTTTTAAACGCTTTAGTTAAGAACCAAAATGCTTACTGATAATTCCTATTGCAATTCCTACATTGAAATAATATCTTATTCATAGAAATAGATTTATTGAATTTATAAATCTCTGCAATGCAATTGTATAAAGTGAATTTTTCAGTAATTTATTTTCAATCCTTTTGAATGCTCTATGTCCATCAATTTTATAAGCTAAAGTTAAATTTATCAATATTAATTGAAAAATAACTGTTTTTTAATTAATACAAATTATTTTTTCTACATGTCTTCGCGTGCAAAATGATTTGCGACACGAGTTTGAAGTCATCACACATATAAATGTAGATTTTAAGCTTCAACTTTATGCATTCTAAGTGATACTAGTCATGTAAGCTTTCGCAGTTCAAGCTGAACGTTTTTAAATTCTTTATCTCTATAATATTGTATATCAATTGGTACTGATATAACTATACATTCTATTTAAAAAGATTCTAAATGAACCCAAAGCACATCGTTCATATTGATATCCAGTTGAAATATAATTATATATATAGAATTATAGTAGATCTATTTTTCATAAGAAGATCGCGAATTTTACTAACTAATAATTTAATCATTTCGGTTATATTTCTCAGAAATTTGACAACAAAATATAATAAAATATTGAATAAAATATATCACTAATTTTGCTTTTATTCATAATATTCCTAACATTAAAATGATCTTATTCTGAAATCTTGAAGTTCTTTTTAATTAAAACAAAAATGTAATTAATAATAAAATAAATATAAATAAAATTACTAAACATAAAATATAAAATATATACTACAGCTTTTTATCGCATATTATAGCGCGTAGAAAGCCTTATTCTTTCAAGAAAAATATTCATTTAAACTTCGTTACAAACCATAACCCTTAACATTGGACTATACTAAAGCATAATGTATTCATAAAATATGGTAGTTGATTTTGCCTAAAAGATATAATATACTGTAATAAATATTAAGTATAAAATAAAATTAATATTTATAATACATAGTCGAATCTTCTCTGGACTAAAAGCATTAAACTATTAATTCATTAAATAATAAAATTCAAATTACTTAAATAATTAAACGAATTACAAAAAATATGGGGCATAAATTATAATATATAACTTTTGTATCATATGCTGTAATATAAAAGAATTTTTCACGAAAATGTAGGTTAAACTTTCCGATATCGATATTTCTCAGTAAACTAAAACTAGAACGATGCTATAATACGAGCAGATCAACCAAAATATGTTATCATCTATAGAGGTATCTACTGTAGATCTATTACGTATTATTATATTATTATATACAAGACATATTTTTCAATCTCGGATATTATTCACGTTTTAAGCATAGAATATATAGCTATTTTACAATAGAATTAAATTATGCGTTTTCATTTTTTCGAAGAGATTGCTCATCTGGTTTTTCTTTTATCGTTATTAATTAATGAGGTCATTATAATTAAAATAAATACCAAGTACGATTAATAAAACGGTATCATATATATACAACTGAGATAATTTTTAATTCTTTAAATTTATTATATAGTTATTTTTTGTTGAATTCATGATTTTTAAAGTATGTACGATATGTGTGAAATTACAAACTACTCGTAAAATTTGAACTGGACGTATACACTGTGTTCGATGGCCTTCCGTAATGCTGGAGGACGCTTTTGACAGTGCCGATTTAAATACAAACGGACATTGCGCCCGACCGTGAACTCAACTTGTCGAGTATACGCATGCTGTGATCGTTTATACTTGAACGTATCTCCTTTTAGCTAATTATGACGCTTTCGTACAACTTGAGATATAATTAATGCTTTACTCACGCTACTTTCTCTCTAGCGCGTTAACACAAGGCGACGATTTTCCCCTAAAGTTGCGCGAAAATAAACCTTGCATGCTTTTTTCGTTGCGACTGTCCTTTTTGGCAAAAATCTCATTACAATTGTTATGCTTTGCAAATACTCGTTACCATCAGTGGTATATTTAACGTACTTTCGTGTAAGTTCGGTTTTAAAGCAGCAAGGCTAATTTTGTTCGTAAATTTTTAATAGAAATATATTTAATTGAAATATAGTTATTGGAGTCATTTAAAATCGCGTTGGAGTTCGTTTTAAAATTCATTTGAAAATCGAAGCGATTGCTATCGAAGGTAGAGGCGAGGATGAGAGCAGCACGCTAATGGAATGGGAGAGGAGGCTAAGCGGCGAGGACAAAGAGCAAGAGCCTCGGTAACAACCTCGGTAAGAACATCGCTCCCTAATCGGCTTCCTACTCATCATTGAACGGGGGATTCCAATGCCTTCGAACCACATCGTACCATCGGTTTGGTGTTCGTACTGATCATCGTCTATTCACGACTCGACACCAATTTTTTTTGAACAGTTGTAACGTAGACGGAAATATAATGATGTATATACTCGTGTACACGAATGTAAATTGATTTATTATACACTTGGCATTGACAATCGTTTTTTTATTACGTTTTTTGTTTATCGTTATTTTCCATTAGAGCAACCAATTGTCTTTAATTAGCCATGATATTTATTTAAATTATTTATTAAATATATAACGGTAACTGTATGTATCTTTATATGTGCAAACCCCCCCCCCCTCATACACACACATCAATAATTGCTTCAGCTTTTACATTTATTTTGATTAATTAAATTGCAAAGTAGATCATTTAAATTTAGATCAAAGCGTCACAAATATTTGTTTATTAATTACAAACTTTTTCTGATAAAAAGCATTAAAATGTTTTCCATTTTTTATTTCTCAAATCGTTAATTTCGTTTGAGGATAAACTACAATAACAACAGAGGGATCATTGAATTCTTATAGTTTTTTTTTAACTAGTGATGCAAGAATTTTTGGATTTGCATCAAGTTCTCAAGTCAAAATAATACAAACAAAGCGACGTTGTGTCTCACTGGATATTCGGAAACCCAAACTAACAACAATATCAAAGATAAATCCAAAGCAGCTAGAAATATTAAATAAGCTATACATGTACTGTTTTATAATAAATAGTAAGTGCATTCGTAGAGCATTTACCATACTTTTGAAGGTAATCATATTGATCATAAATAGAGACTAAAATTAATAATATTGACATGTAAATAGATCTTTGCGCATATAAAATTACTATTTAATTAAGAGTAAAAACTCAGAAACTAATCTAAATTTAATCTCAATTTATACTAATTTTATACTACGTTTATTTTTATTTATATTAATACTAAATTTATAATTGATATACATAATATATGTTAAATAATTTAATCATCACGAACGATTGCACATTATTTAATATTGTATAATGTAATGAGCAATGAAAAATGCGATAAAAGAGACAGAAGTGTCGATTCAAACATTATAATACAGATCTTTATAATGAACTTGAATAATCAATTTATCCACAAGACAGTATTCTTTTGTCTGCATATATTATAAATTTTATTGTGCCAAGGATAGTTTGGGTTATAAACAATAAGAATTGAAAACGTGCTGTATCTTTAGTCTCTACCTTACATTAAACAAGGTGATTACAAGTACCCAAGACGTACTTTATGCAAGAACCGGAGCAATCGCCCTCTTTTTTACATAAAATATACTAAAGTCACGAATGATGCGTTTACTTCAATAAGGACACGTACGGATAAGATGCCATAAGAAAATATATAGTATCGCGCATAAGATTGCGAAAAATTTTATTTTAGCATAAATCGCACATACAGAGCGAGAGAGGACATTTATGTAAAGTTCAAAATATGTTAAAAGATAAATAACATGTTTAACTACTTATGAAGTGATTTTAACTTTTATAAATAAATCTTTTATTCATAATCTTAAATTACACGAGAACAACACATTGCAATTTGTTATAATTTTTAACTAATCATCCGGTTTTAAATTACTTTTTTTGCATAATTTTTTAATGTTTATGATTAATTATATAATTCCGATTTATGCAGAGGTAATAAAATTACTTTAAATATATTTAAAAATAAACACCAGGATGAGAATTTAATTTAAAAAATTTTATAGAAAAAAAAACTTTAATTATAAATTATAATTATCGAAATATTGTTTACGCAATGCCTGCGCAAAATCACCACCATTTATAACAGGGACATTATTTATATACATAACTTTTTAAATTCTTTATTAAAGTTTATTCAAAGGTTTATATCGATTTATGGCGCCAAACCGACGAAAATACGCAATGACATTTTTTGTTTATCAAAATAGACAATTCCACGGTGAATTTCACCCTCTGTTTGAACGCTCCGGCTCCTTTATCTTGCACATTTAAACATACAGGTGAAAGTCGACAGGCACTCATCGCAAACATATTCATGTGTACGCGCAGACCCTCACGAAGTTCGAGCTTCGAGCCGACCTCGGAGTGCGGACCACAGCGGGCATGAATATATACTGCGAAAGACAAGGCGCGAAGGGGCGGGAGAAGAGCATCGAGGCGACACTTAGCGCTCGTCCCGTGAAGAAAGTTGCCCTGCCATTTTCTCCGGCCGTTCACTCGCGCACCGAGCGTCGTCACGTCCTGATTAAGGAGCAAATCTGCAGCCGCAGCTGCATCCTGCATCCTCCTTTTCTGGGTGCGATCATTCTGCTTGCAAGTTTCACCCTCTATACTCTAAAAGTTTATAAAGCTGTCGGTTTTTAAAATCGGTTCTGCCGAAAAGATATTGTCGATTAGACTTTTCGAGCTTTGATTCAGTATTTGAGACAAATATATAGTTTTTTTTCTTCTTTTTCTTTCTTTAATTGTCTTATATATAGTATCCTTGAAATAACTATGTGGAATTTCGATTTCACCATTAATTTTTTTAACCTAAAATGAAATCTTATTAGATTAAAATCTTGAATAGATACACATCCTGATATGTAATCTGCTGTGCAGCTGCTATACTAATTACATAAACTACAAACAAATGGTCGCTCCTAATTCGATAATATTTAAATCCGTTACTTTCGAAAAGAATGTGAAAGTTGAAAGTACAAGTTTTAATTTGAGCGACACATTAGACGTCGAAAACTTAATCATTTCGAAAGTTATGAATCATATCAAAGAGTAAATGAATAGCCTTAGTTTATTTCCTATACGAGCTTCCCATAAAAACTACAATTAACTTACATTTAATGATTATTACATGCTTTCTCACGAATATTAGTTTGAAAGTAGATTGATATTTAAATATTAAAATATAGACACTGTTAATAATTATAGGATTATATGAAATGTATGATTTTATTCTATATTAATTCATATATATTCAAACTTTCAATGACTGTAATATAAGTAGATGTTCATATTATTTCTATTTGAAGATTCCCTGATACTATAAGTTAGTTGATTCATTCAGAATCAGTTTGGAACACACATTTTATATTCATAATTTCTTTATACGATTGCAAACTTATAGAAAACTACTACATAATTAAAACTATATATAATTTGTACCATTATTCAAATTGTAAACAATTTTCTTCGGATCATTTATGCGCTGGTATATATAAAATATTATAAAAACACTACGTAGCAATTTTGGTTTCTTTCCTTACATTACACGCGCATTACGAAATATATATACTTATTTCATTATTCAATTAAAAAACAAACATTATGTTTAACTGTCTTCTTCTTACGTAAGAATTCGTAGATGTATTTAATTATATTTTCATTAATGTTTACGGTATACGGAAAAAATTATTAGTATATCGGAAACTTAATTAGATGATAATATTAAGTCCATTATCATCTAATTAATTAACTTTATTTTTATTTTTAATGATCTGATATTAATACAAATATCGTAATTCTATTAAAGAGTATGATTATTTAATTGTAATAGATTTATTGTAACAATTTATGGAAAAAATGAACATTTCAATGTGTGAATGTTAATAATGCTACAATCACTTTTAATTATTTTCTATTATTTTCTTTGGCAAGAAAAATGGTTAAGCAAAAGCTGAAAGACTAATTGTATTTTACTTGTCATTTATTAACAATTTGTAAATATGCAGTTTATTCTCATTAATAATCATAAATACGGTTTTTAAAATTACTCAAGATCCTTAAAATTTGCATATAATAATATAAGTATTATAATATGTATGGATCAAAAGGAATTTATTGTATTCAAAATATTATTGTATGTATATTATCGTGGTTACGTATTTGCACGAAAAATAAAATTTGTTATATTACAATTAATTTTATTGATTATTTTGGATTATTTGAAATCTAATGGTATCAAATACTCTTAAGGTGGATGGCTTCGCAGATTATTTGTCGATGATATAAATGACAATAATATATTATCTAGTTCAAGGTGAATTGAATTTTTTTTTACTTTGCTCATCTAGTCTAATAATTTTTTTCAACAGTTTATAATTATTTGTAGTTACTTATAAATAGTATATTTATATGCCAAATAGGTTAAAAACTAAGATATTAATCCTAGACTTAGCTCGAGACTTTGTGTACTTCGAAATATAAAAGAAAAATTATCTTGCATAACTATTAAGAAATGCAAAAGATGATTACTAATAATTCCATTAAGGATTTATGTTAAAGAAATCACTTATGATAAATGTCAATAATATAGTAGTCGATATTAATAAAACATTTTTATACCGTTTTATATGAAACGCTTTTATACATAGAATATAAAAATCAACTTATATGGACGAGCTAATTGAATGAGTAATTTTTGCACAAGTTATTACAAAATATTTTCTTACAATATATATAAGACATATTAATTGCGACCTTTGTTCGTTATTGATACCTCTTATATACACTGTAGCCGTTAAAAACCAAGTGATTATTGAAGAGTAAACATATTTGAAAGGTCAGAGAAGTTTAGAATGTTCCTCGGAAATACGCACGTCGATTTTTTGCTAGCTGATTAATTTTGATGATTAGGCAATGCTGTTCAAGAATGCGGATCGTCAAAATCAATATTATCAGTGGAATTCAGTGGGATGATGAATAATTGAATAGCTATGTTACACACAATAGTATACATTTGAAAGAACAATGAAATAATTGTTCGATAAACGAATCGGAAGTCTGAGAGTTTGTGCGCGGAGCAGCAACTTTACAAAGGCTCAGCGGGCAGCAATCGTCTAGGCGCGCGCGCGTACCAAGTCGCAGCAGTTGGAGAGATGCACCGCGAGATGCAGCGATATACCGGTAGCGGGACATAAAGAGTAGCAGGTGCGGAAGCGGTGAGAGTGCGGAATGAAAATCGGCTCGGGCAGCGAGGGAAAGATGGAGGTTCGGGGAATCCGCGGCAATCGGAAGCGTCGCGGCGCGGAGAGATTAACGAGCGCGACGACTCGCGGCGGCCGGGGGATTCGGCGAGGAGTCGGCCCTCGGCCCCCCGGCGGTTGTTCAACCGGAGGCTCTCGGGCGCCGGTCGGCATATCGATCGGAGAGGCCCGCGAGCGCCGCGGCAAAAAGCGCTTTCGACCGTTTCCCCGGTGATCCGCGGTTCAGCGACCTCGGGCTCCCCTTGGGCTCCCCGCGCCAGTCGATAGACCGTCGAATGCACGAGCGGCTCGCGGCCTCGGCCGCCCGGCCCTGACCCGCGGCGGGCTCCTTTTCGGCCGCGCGCCGCCTTGGCCCGCCGAGCGAGATTATTTTTACGCGCCGACCCCCTTGGAGCGGCCCGGCGGCCCCTTCGCCGAAGCGCCCGGCCGCCGGCTTCCGCGGAGAGCCCGGGGGGGTCGCCGCCCAAGGTCGCCCCCGACCTGGCTAATCCCCGCCCGGGGTCCGGGCCGCGCCCGCCGTACGGCGAACCGACCGCGGTGGAAAGTTTGCGCCGGGCGACCACCTGCGCCGGCCTGCGGTCCGGTGCGCGCCGTAGGCCAAGGCACGTGCACCTCGTAAAAGACCCGTACGGCGCATTGCTGTCTAATCCCCCCCGAGTTATTACACGCGCTCCTCTCCTAATTAATTTCCGATCGCAACAGTGTCCGAGTCGTTTGTTTTGCAAAACTCCCTGGCCGATTCGTACTTTTTCCCCTTCGCTCGGCGAATTCCAACTGCTCAGCTCTCCCTAATTGTAGTTTCGAATAATCACTGTACGCCGCATTCGTGCGCCTCGCTCTCTAATGAATACAGCCTTATTGATTCTAAACATCTGCGGCTCTAGCGTACCCCTGATTACTAAAAATTATCTAGCTCAAAGGAAAACGTAAGCCTATCCGAATCTCGATACGAATGCAAATAGATTCACAAAGCAATCATATCCTATTGCGGACTACAACATTTTTTGGCCTTGTCAAATACTATAGCCAACGTCATATTATATACGGTACAGGCATTTTTAGAGATCTCAAGTCGGTAAATCGGTACAACAATTTCAATAATTTAGACGTTACATTGTGTAATGAGTGACTAGAAAAGTCACTTCTGAATACGACGAAATATGCTCGGTTGGTATTTCCTCGAGGACTGCAAGCAATAATTCAAGTTTCATGTGTTGTACATAAAAAACAATTGTTAAATAAACATCCTAAATCTGCTAATTTGATTTAGATAAAAAAGTTAATATGAAACAATGGACTCGAGGTCGTAGATTATAGAAATATGCTTCAATTTATATTGTAAGATTGTTTTGGCCTTCTTAATGAATAATACAAAGTAAATAATTAAAATACATGCAATACTGTGTATCCTAGGCTTCGCGGTTTCCGTACTGATAAGAACATTAAACTTCAAACTGTTACATAGACATAAAACTTCATTTATACTATTTAAAAATTATTAATTATACAAATATCTCAAACTTCCACTAGACAGATATAGATAGATATTTGCAGAGGCTTGCATTGAAATCGGAATGACGACAATATTATATAATCGTATATCAAAATTGTTTTATTAATAATACTGCAAAGACATATTATGATGTAAGTTCTTACGATTACAATATTTCTGAAATATTCTCTAAAGATTAATAATATTTTATTCTAATATATATATTTTTTACCTTAAAATCATTTTTATTCTTGTATGAAAAATGTAAAATTTATTAATATTTAAAAGTCTTTTAAATAAAACGAACAATTTAATTATTTATTCTCAAGTTAATTAAACTCCAATTTCTTCATCTTGTGAATCCTCTAAAGAAATTAATTGTTTGTAAGAATTAATTTTATTTTACATAAAAAACACTCATTTTAATTGACAAATCTTTTAGATTTTTCTATTAGCTGTCTACACTCTACATTTATATTTTCAAAGATCAAGTTCTAGATTATGTTTCAAACAAGTTAACTTGTATTTGAACAGCAATGTATGACAGTTATTTCTGTAATTAAGATTATTTTCGCTTTTGCGATAATTCTACATATATAATACGATTTTTAAATGAGTTAGTAAGAAGTAAAAGGAATTATGTAGATACTGATATTGCAACTTTTTTATTTTTCTACGCAAATTCTCTATTTAATCAAGTTATTCGAGTAGAGGTTTTTTCGAATCCGATAAACTAGCATAGGAATTAGAGCAAGTTTAAATATTATTTAAATAGTATATAGTCTATTAGAATTCAAAATAAAATTTTTATAATACTTCCTGATCGGTCACACAATATAATAAGTACCCGTGCGAGGAATGTATGAATATTTAATAAAATATTTAAAAATTGATTTTCTATTTGCGAAATGAATGTAACGTTTAGATGTATTATATTGGTATATTTCAAACTATGTGGTTAAAAAGACCAATCCAACGGTAAACCGAACTAGATGATAGACTCCCGTTAACGAGATCTCATTTTATCAAATATATGCTTTATGATTGAAAAACTTATTTTTAGTCGTGTACACTTTATAATCCGAATAGCTTAATTACCATATAAATTATTTTTTATAACTGGTTTGATTACCAATTTTTAATACGATATCTTATACTATAGTTACATTAAAGAATTGCGTTACAGTTTTATCAACATAATGGTAAAAAGCGCTCTGTCTGGAATTAATGCCACTCTTACAGTCTGTGTTTGCCATTTTTAAATTGTGAATTTTAAATCTAAATCTGCCTTAGAACAGATAAAATAATAAGAGATTCCAAACCGGTAAATATGAATACGAACTAAACGGTTTAGTGTTTGAAAATCAAAAATTTGAATTTAGCAAATAATAAGAACGTTGAAACAGGTTTTTTTAAACGCTTTGCAAATCAATGACCCGCAGAACGTCTAATCTTATTATTAGTTCACTATTTAAACAGATAACTTATCTTTACATAGAGTTGAATAAACGTATAAATTTATAGAAAAAATTATAAAATTAAATCAAATATAGGACAACCGCTGTACTTTGGTGTCTTTCACCGAACTACGCAGAAGCAGAAGATGAATGTTATTTTGTTAAAACTCTACGCACATTCTGAATCATGCCAAAAGTTCTACTCTATATAAATATTACTTGCATATATCTCATGTTATTGTAACAATGTATTATTTTATTGTCTAAAAATTTAGTCTACGGATAGATTTATATTAAAATTGATTCTCTAGTTTTATTCGCAATAAAAAGGTGCGTCAATAGCCACGAGGCATTTTAATATATGTACATATTTAATAATAAAATATATTAGATAGAAAATTATTTATGTATGCCAATTGCTATCAATTAGATTCAGCAAATGCTGTATTATATATGGATTGAGCTTCATAAAAAATGTATACATTTTGTAATATTGGAATTATTGGTAAAATTGATGCGTAGTTACGCTGCTTCGAGCGCAAACGCAAGTTGGTGCCCTTATAAGTTTGTATCGGCACCAGTTGATAATACCGTCGAGTGGGATGCTAGGGGAAGGAGGAGGAATCATTGCAAATGAGTGTGAGGCCAACAAGAGTATATTCATTGTAGAAAATGTATTGCTTTATTCTATTCGTCGATATAATCGTCGTCGCACGTCGAGAATCTACAGCGTTAAAAAAATAAAATTAAGTGTCATATCGCTTATGGCCAGCGGGGGCCTACAGGTATTGCAGTATAAATTTGAGGGAGGAGTGGCAGGTGCGGCGCCGGCCGGCTCCCGGGACGGGAGAGCAAGGGCCGCCGGGTCCCCGCGAGCTTTGGGCTTCCGTACGAAAATAAAGCGGCCGCGCTCTCTCCCTCTCTCGGGCGTCCTCCGACGGCGAAAATAGAAAAGAGAGCGTGGGGCAAGCTCGCGGGGACCGGCTCGGCCGGCGCATCCCAAGCGGCCGGCCCCCGTTAGAAAAGGCCCGAGCTCGCGGGTTGCGCGAGCGGCCCCCGGTACGTCCCGTCGCGCTTGCCAAACCCCCTAACGAGGCCGCTCGACCCGTTCGCGAGCCGCTGTCGCAAGCCACTCCATCCAAAATGCACGCTCTTTGCATAATTGAAGGCACGTCGTTGCGCAAGGCCGGCGCCGGCTTCCGGATCCGGTGCACCCGAATGCTCCGGGGGGGCCGCCCGGAGAAAGCGCCGCGCGGCCCGCCCGGGCTCTCCGCGCCTCCGGGAGATGCGCCATTTCCCTCCTGTCGCAACGGCCCGCGCTTGCGAAATCACTTTCACGCCGGCCGCTCTAGCGCGGCCCGCCCGAAATTCCTGCGCGGCCGCCGGCGCCAAGGAGATGGCGCGTCTCCCCGAGGCGCCCCGGCTCCGCCCTCGGCGCTCCGATTTCCCTGTATGTCGGCGATCGCCCTCGCCCCGGTGTCCCAGAGCCCCATAGCCTTCGCCTGGCAGTGGTGCATTGCTCGCGAACCGTGCCTTGTGCCGCGCGCCTCTCGCATACCGAGAAAGCCATTTGGACGATGCGCCCAGGCGCGATGGAACTCGTCGAGCTCGCTCCGCTAGCCAGAGGATTACTAGGCCACAGCGACGTATCGCTGGAGAAATCCGAAATTATAACGATAGGGGCTTTTACGGCGAGGAAGCGAGCCTCGGTATCTTGCCATCCGCTCTCAGAGCACCGTTCCGAGCATTCGACAGCCCGAGCCCCAAACAAAACACCATTCTAGACCGTTGGCCGTTTGAAATGCTCCGAAGCCTTCGGCCGGTGGTCGCTTCTCCCGCCGATCGAATGGAAACGAGGAGAATCAAAAAAGTTGAGTGCTGTCAGTCGCGGGATTCGACGCGTTGCTCGTTTTTCGTGAAAGTTTCGCGAAAGCGCGAGCCGCACTCGTGACGATTTCGCGCCGACTCTGGAGCTGTTCTCCCGAGCCTTTTCCGAATCTCTAAACGAGCTCGGGGTATATTGCTCAAGGACACTTTGTTTATCTCCAAACAAAAATACGCATCTGCGTTAATTTTGAATACACTTCGATTGATAGTGTAACATTGAATTTCTATTCGATGAAATATATATACAAGTTGGAACGGTACCAAGTAAGAATTTAAATAAAGAGGCGAAAATACGAGCAAAAGACGGAACCTAGTTTGATTATGAGGAATTTCAAGGATTCAGTGCGGAAACAGGTAGCATCTTTTGGAAACCATTTACATCGAATAAACATGTAAATGTTATTCATCTTATTTGGTAATTTAAAGTAAAGGAAAGCAAGTGAAACCAGAGAGTGCGACCTGGCATGAATCTGGTTACCGAATCTCTGGAGACTGTTGTGGTCCTATTCTGACCTGAGAAATACATCACCGCGCTTGGAGGGGTTACGCGCCAGGCGCAAGAAATCGGTTGCAGTGTCGCGTCAATCTTCCATGGGGCCAACTGGATTACGAGGCGGGTGGTCATCATTGCAGCGGTGCGTTGTGTCGGAAGCGCCGTGGTCTGGTGATAATACTACCACAAGACACACAACTTCAGGAGGTTAAAGAGCTTGTCGCTTCACTGAGATCAAACACCTATGCAACGATTTCAAGGGAGTTCTAGCGTATTTCACGAAGAGCAGCCCTCGAAGAAAGATGGACCGAACATCACCGCCACGACTGCGGATGGCACCATGTACACCCACTCTTGGAATTCATGGGAAGCGGAGGGATGTTGTGTAGGTAGGAAAGGCGCATTCATCTATGTATGAGTCTTTAAGTTTTTATGAGTTTTATGATTTCCTTCCCCAGGCACATAAACCACAGGAGACCCCTCTAAACGAGCTCAGAGTATATCGCTCAAGGACAGTTTGTTTAACTCGAAACAAAAATACATATTTGTATTAATTTTGAATACACTTCAATTGATAGTGTAACATCCAAATAAGAATGAATACTTGGAAAAAGAATCCGATGAGTAACAAAAATATTGGTGAAATTAAAATATCAGACTTTTAAAAAACTTTCTAAATATAGAGCGACTTTTCTTCAATCATTGGTGCAATTTTCTGAGACTGCTTAACTCTTTCTAACCTTTATAGATGTTATCTGTTATCATATCACGTTTTCGATATTATCATTCTTGTCGTTACTCTGTATCACGGGAGTACAACGCGGGTAAACCGTAGTAGAGATTTGGGGACTGCATCATTAAAGAAGCCAGTATAAAGAGTACACTCATCGATATCTATTTGATGCAACCTTTGGTATAGTTTCTTATCAATTTGCTTAATTGGAATAAACCACTTCGTTATATAATGTTGAAATACAATTGACACTACGAAAAACAAAGGATTTTATTCTGAAATTCTCAAGATAGATTAGACAAAATCATTACCTTAAACAATGTGAGGTATTCTAGGCCAATTCGACAGTCATCTTTTCAGATTACAAAAAGAATCGGGAAAGCCAAATTAAATAAAGAGACGAAAATACGCGCAAAAGACTGGTTTGATTACAAGGAATTTCAAGGATTCGGTGCGAAAACGGGTAGCATCTTGAAGCTACATGATGAAATATCAATGGTTACTCTGGGAAAAGCATATTTAAACTGTAACTGTCTTCTATTCTACTCAGTACTATTAATGCAGAGTTGATAAATAAACAGACGGATTTGTTAAAAAGTATAGTGACTAATTGTTCCCATAGGCTCTAAAAATAAAATTTTGAAATCCAATTGCTTTGTTTTTTACTCTAAAATTCTATCACCTCATATTCCTAACGTAACAAAAAAATTAATGTTCATAGTTTGCAGTATGATATCACAGTTTACAATGAGTTCCATCACAATTGTTTGAATATGTAAAAACAATTTGAAGCTTAACTAGCTTTTTCAAACTCAGCTCGAATGTTCGTTAAGACAAAAAGTATGTTATCGATATAGGGCCAAACATACTGATTTTAATGATATCAGTAATCTCGTACTGAAAAAATAATAACCAAAGTAAATATTCTATAGTATAGCCATACCGAAAATGGTATTCTGCCAAAGTGCACTTAATTATTGCTCGAAATTAATGATCTCTAAAGGGATTGACTTTGCAAAGTCTCCTAAAAGTTTTGGAGGCGAGACATCATCATCGACACACGTCAAGATACCTGTGTTCTGTCGGGGAAGTGCGAGGAATTTATAATAGAGTGTTTGTTCTTGATAGAAGTTTACTGAATTTGTTGATGGTTCATTTGATACGGCAGATGGCATTTACGATAGGTTATCTTGATTATTTAACGAGTAAGACAGTTGCACGAGAGAAGGCATCGGTTCAGCAATGAGGCTTGTCGCACCGAGGGACTTAGCATACAATATATACACGTATATAGTTAATCAACTATACGATGACGCTCGATAATCGTAACAATACCTACTTTTAGTTCGCCTTGTCACAGCTCTATATCTCATACGTTTTTTTAACTTGTGAACGTAATCCACGTCGAATACAATGCGTGAGAGTCGGTGCGCTTGTTACCTCGTCGCTTATCAAATAACAATAAATTAAATACAAGAAACTTAGGAGTAAAAAGTATATGTACAAGGCGGGGGCGGAACGATCCCGCGGCCCGCGGCTTTGCGAGCGCCGAGTTTCTCCATCGATCCCGCGCAGCGCGAAGCGCGCGAAGGAAAAGGCCGATCGGGGGCGGGGAAAAAAAAGCGACGAGTGGCGAGCGGCGCGCGCGTGCTGATCGCCACGGGAGAAACTCGGGCGCCGCTCGTCGCGGCCGCGCACGCAGACCGTTCCGCGGCCGCGTCTCACCAATCTCACTCAGGTTCTCTCGCACGTGTGCGCAAAATCGTATACGACCGTGTCGGAGCGGCGCTCGCGGCCGCGGAGCCTCGAGCGTGTCGCGAGGCTATCGCGCGCCGGCTCTCCCGAGGCGTATACGTCATTGCTCCGATGATTATGTGACGATGCCACTATGTACAAATGGGGGAGATGACGGGGAAATGACGGGGGCTCGCCAGGCGCCGCCCGACCGCGGGAGCAGCCGCGCACAAAAGGTGGCAGAAAAAAGTTACGGAAAAGGCGGCTCTTCTCGTCGCGGGCTCGGGCGGCCGGCCCGCCTAATTGATCCGGCGCACGTGACTCTCCATTCGATTGGGTTGGGGGGAGGGGGCCGGGCCCTCGGACGCGATGCCGATTGCCGCGACATCGGCAGGCTGTGCCCGCGGGGAGGGGGAAACTAGTCGTCGGTCCGACAAGGGAACGCGACAGCGTCCGGTAACTTTGCTAAATCGAAAAGAGTAAGTAATTTTGGGCCGCGAGAGAGGTCCGAGTCGAGGTGCGCAACGGTCAGTTAGGCGGGCGCGCGCAGCCCCGAGGCAGGCCCGCGTGGCCCTGTTCGGCGAATGAATTATGCGATTTCGTGTGCGCAGGCGTGTAAACGTATCACAGATTTCACTTGGAACTGAACCACTGGCGGAAGTACAAGGCGTCCTCGCGAACTCGGCGCACACTGTGGGCGGGTCACTCGCGAGTCGCGGGCAGTAGACAGCGTCCGCAGTGGACGCGGGGCCGGCGTCCAGAAGGCACGGCGGGGCCGCGGGCGCCGCGGCGGCAGCTCTAGAAGAAGTCGTGCTGCAGCCTCTTGAGCATGAGATCGAGGGCGACGCGCGCGTCCTCGGCCGAGTCGTGCTCCTTCACCTGGATCTCCTTCCTGAGGACCGTCCGCGCCAGGGTCTTGAGGCTGCTGCGGAAGGGGTAGCCGAGGAAGTGGGGGAAGGCGACGCAGGTGTCGACGACCGTCGGGTGCAGGAGCCGCAGGGCCCGCAGGTCGTTCTCGAGGCCGTGCCCGATGAGGATGGTCTCGGCCGAGACGAAGCTCGTGATGTCCTTCTGGACGTCCCGCAGGCTCTTGGTGGCGCGCGCCAGGTCCTTGGGCCTGAGGCCGCTGAACCGCGTGTTGTAGTCGACGATCTCGGCGTCCGGGCGCACGAGGGCCTCGTAGACGACGCGGCCGTCGAGGGCGACGACGGAGACCTTGCCGAGCTCGAGGCCGCGCTTGGTGAAGCACATCTCGCAGTCGAGGGCGTAGGCCCCGTAGTTGGCGTCGCGGGGCGCGTGCCGCGCCGGCCTCGTCCGCGCGAAGTCGTGGAAGGGCCCGTTGTACCCGGGGACGAGGCCCGTCCACACGTGGGCCCGGGCGACGGTGCAGCCCCGGGCGGCCTCGCGGCCCCGGCAGCACTCCCAGTGCTCGCCGCCCGGGGAGCCGTCGAGGCTGCTGCGCAGCTTGCCCCAGTGGTAGGCGCACTTCTCTTCGCGCAGGTACTCCCCGTCGAGGCGGCTGACGAGGAAGGCCCGCGAGCAGCGGGCGCACCGGCGCTCGAGGGCGCGGCCCGGGCTCCCGGAGGCCCCGGGGCTGCCGGCGCCCTCGCCCCCGCGCTCGCTGCCCTTGTCGCTGTCCGAGGCGCTCTCCTGCTCGAGGTCCGAGCTCTCGAGGGAGCTGGCGGCGCTCGCGTGGCCGCTGTCTCCCTCGGAGGCCCAGCCGCCGGGGACGAACTCGCGGGCGTTGGCGTCGAGCCGGTGGTGCTGGCGCTGCTGCTGCTGCTCGTCCTCGGGGGAGGCGGGCTCCGGGGAGCGCAGGGCCTCCTGGGCCGGGGCTCCCCCCAGGCGCTGGTGGGCCCGCAGCGCCAGGGGGTGCAGCTGGTGGCTGAGGATGACCGCGTAGCCCGGGAGGTGGCTCAGCTCGACCGGGTAGCCCAGGTGGGCCAGCTGGTCGCCGGTGAGGCTGTAGCGGCGCAGGAGGGCCGCGAGGGCCGCGTCCGTGAGGTGGTCCAGCTGGCTGGGCTTGGTGCAGAGGGCCGGGCGGTCCTTGCGCTCGCGGCGCTCCTTGGCCGAGGAGGCTCCGGGCGCCGGGTCCTTGGGCTCCTTGGGCTCCTTGGCGGGCTTGGGCTTGGGCTTGGGGGCCGCGGGCGCGGGCGCCGGCTGCTTGGCCCCGGGCCCGGGCCCGGGCGGCTGCTGCTGCTGCTGCTTGGCCGCCTTGGCCGGGGCCCCGGGCGCCGCGGCCTTGGCTCCGGGGGGCGGCGGCGGCCCGTTGTGGTCGTCCTCGTGGTTCTCGTCGCGCTCGCGGCAGCTCCCGGCGCTGCTCGCGCGGCGCCCGCGTCCGGTTCTTGCGCTGGCGCCGGCTCAGGATGGCGCGCTGGTGCTCGTCCTTCGCGGAGGAGCCGGAGCCCGTCGACGAAGTGGACTTGGTCGAGGAGGACGGCGAGGGCGGGGCCGCGGCCTTGGGCTTCCCCGGGGCCGCGCGCTTGCCCCTCGCCGTGGCGGCCAGCCCCGCCGGCGTCGTAGCCGCGGAGGGGCTCGCCCCGCTGCAGTCCAGCTCCCCTTTCGTCGGCACCAGGCCGCAATCTTTAGTGCACACAGAAACAGAGAGACATGCGTTATATATCGTTCTTGTCTATGGGCGACCTCCTCAAGGGTCGCAATCTACTCTCTTAAACTCTACTCAACACCTCCTCCAATCTTGCATGAGTTTTTTTCTTTTTTTTTTTTTTGTTTGGGTTATTGATTCGTTATTAACTTATAAGCTACGTGATGCATTAGTGAGGGGTGCGCTACAATTGTGACTATATACTGTATATATGAGCGATCAGTGGGTTGCGTGATCTTATAAGAGGGAGGTTAGGTAGGCTCGCTTGCTCGCTTGCTCGCTTGCTCCCCAGGCGCACTTTCTCTTGGTCCAGGAGTTTTGGCGGGAGTGGCGGGCCGGGGCGCGGCCAGAAGCGCGGAGTCGGGCGGGGGCGATCGAGCGGGATCGCCGGCTCGTCGAGGAGGCCAAGGCTGACGTGGCAGAGCCTCGTTTCCTTAACGGCCGCGGGGCGCACACGGCGCGAGCGGCGATTACATCGGCTCTTAAGTAACAGAGGATTGTGTGCGGCGCTTTTCCGCCGTCGAGCCATGGCTCGCTCGCCGTTTGCTAATGCTCCTGCCGGTGCAACTGCACGGCGGCGGCGGCGGCTCGTGGACGAGGGGGGGCCTCCCCCTCCCCGGGCCGCCCGGCCCTCTCCGCGCAGGAGAGCGCGCGAGGCGGACGCGGCCGCGATGACGCGCTCCGGTCGTAACGGGACCCTCGGAATATGGGTTAGCCGGGAGGGAAAACCCCTTTCGCGCGGCTCGGCCGCGAGGCCCGTTGAGTCAGAGCGCGCGCGCGCGCGTGAAATCGGCGGCGCTCGGGGGAGGAGAGCCGGCGCGAAGGAGGACGGCTCGGGCGATCTCCGGGTCGGAGGGGGGAGGGCGGGAGCGCGCCGATCGAGAGATTCGCTTTCGGTGCGCGCCGGCTCTTCTTACGACACCGCTGGAAGTCGGCCGAGCGGCGTCGCGCGCGCTCCCGAGGCTCGGCGGCTCCTAACGGCCCGCGGCCTCTCCCTGCCCGCAATTAGGCCGGGCCGCGTAACGCCCGGCCGGCGGCGAAGCCCCTCGCGGGCGCTAATCGCCGCCCGTTACCGATAAGCGATCCGCGCGAGGCCTTCCACCTGGCGGCCGGCCGAGCGGAACTCGCGCCGGCCGCGGCGATCGGGCTCATTGTCAGGGTGAATCGGCCCGAGACGCCTAACGAGGCCGGGCCGCCGCGTCTCTTTCTCCCGAGGCCCGAGGCGAAACTGCGCCGCTGATAACGGAGCCCGCGCCCCGTTATCCACTCCGCCCGCGGCCGCTCGCCTCCTTTTCCCGCTCGGGGGAATTAGCATCGCGGAAAAGCGCCCGCGCGCCAAATCCCCGAGATAAGGCCCCCCTCTGTGTGACTTTCCAATCGGAGCCGCTCCGCGCGCCGTCCGATGGGCTTTTGCGATATCTGGCCTCCCGTGCACGTGGACTCGCGGCGGGCCGTTTCTTTCCCGGCGGCAGCGGCTTTATGCCCCTTGCTCAAAGTCGCCGGTCCTCCTTTGCGCTAATTGGTTATTGTAATTTTTGTCATTAGCGACGCGCCGCGAGCTAGCCGACACCCAGCCTCGACGCCCGACCGACACGTGCCAAATAAATACGTTCGCGTAAATCGCTCCGCCGGCAAATGGAAATATTTTCCCTAAAACGTTTGTATGAATTTGCGAAACCAACTGTCAAACCGTTACGTAATGCTGAATCCACAAGATTTCAGTTTTTTCCCCTACATTTCAAAATATAACGTGTCTTCATTTCTGAATATAATTATTATCATGAGTCGCATAATCGTTAGATCAACGCGGCTTACAGTTTTTCTTGCTTTCGATGTCACTTTACGATTATTCGCATTTTTGATACTTTTTATCTGAAAAAAAAAGCCACAGCACAGTTTCCTCGACTATAATGTAGTATCAATCTTTCTTCCTTGTTGTAATGACAATGAAAAAACGTTCTGCAAATTGACTTGGCAAAATTGCACTGCTTGTCTCATTTCGCAGCGGCGGAATCCGAAAATTAGTTGGCAATTTATGAGAAACTTTGTTCAATCGGTCCGCGTGTTACGCGTTTCGCCTTTTCTGTATGTCGATTGTACTTTTTACGCGCTCTAAATTTAAGCAAAAATAACAGGTTTTCTTACACCCGACTTACTAAACTGCGGCTCGGCGGCGCCCAAATAAAAAACGATATCATTAAAATCTCAACTGCGGCGATAAAGCGTTTTCACCCTGTACAAGACAATTTGGCGTGAGACGACACTTTTTAGCGATTCTTCTTGCTAATTAAGCTGAAACACCGAAGAAGCATTTAAAAGCTAATTTACAAAAGCAATGACCCAATCGTTTCGGATTTTATTTCTTTTCTCTTGGACGACTCCGCAAAGAGGCATTCGAGAGGCTGTTTTTTTGTACCACCCCTCGCGTAATTCTTCATCGGCATTCGAGGCGAAATTCGTTGTTAGAATCCCGGCCGTCCAATAACGACTTCTCCCGTGCAACGATTGGCGTTCTTTAGCCAAGGCATTCTTCGACACGTCGAGCGGGAGAAAGAAGGCCGCGCCATTCGAAACAATCCCATTCGTCCAAGTGGAGTACAAAGTGCCCGAGTATCGATGGGAGATGACCGAGGCGGAGAGAAATGTCGCCCGGCAATCATGCACAGCGGCTGTCAACGGCCATGCGACGGTCCCGACGGAGACTCGCGGACGGCATTCCATAATCGGCCGACGGACGGCGGGGCAGGGCAGTGCAACGCGCCAACTGGCGGGCCGCGCGATAACAACGAGGCCTCGGCGCGAGAAGAGCCGATCGGGCCATTCGGGATCGGCGGAGGCGCGGGCCCCCGCGGAATAGCGATGCCCGGCCTCCGGGACTCGAAAACAAGAAAAAACCGAGGGGGCCTCGAGCTGTCGCGCGCTATCAGAGCCGAACGGCGGCCTTATTGACCCTCACCCCGCCCCCCCCCCTGCCGGCGCGGCACGCGCCGCCGCCTCGGCGCTTTTTCCCGCCCGAGGACGCCGCCTCGGGCCGATCCTCCTCCTCCTCCTCCTCCCTTTGTCTCGCCGGCCAGCGCCGCGGATTTCCCCTGGCCAAGTGGTATTGTGGCGAAGCCGCGCAAAAAGACCAGGGGCTTGTTACTTTCCCTCGTCGCGCCGGCGCTCATTGCCAGAGGGGACGGGGACCCCGAGGCGAGCCGAGCCGCCATGCCTGGCTGCCGCGGCTCGAGCCCCTCAGCGGACAAACCCTCTGCGTCGCCTGTCCATCGTGTCAAAAATCGGTGCAGCGCGCCTCTCCTGCGCCTCTCCGACGTGAACGATCGTCATCCGCGGCTGGCGGGCGCGCTGCACATCCTCCGGGGGACACAACGGGGTTCGTTCGGCTCGCCCGTCCCTGTGCACCTCGGCGCCCGAGGAGGCGGGCCATTTGAACAACAGACGCAGGTCTGCCATCCGCCTTGCGGCGCGGCGGCCTCGCCGCTCCGGGGCCCGCGAGCGATCAGCGGGGAGAGAAGATTTCTTTGAAGGATCGCCCGTGCGGGCGCATTCGTTGGAAAGGCGAGCGAGCGCGTTCGAGAGGTCGATGTCGTATTTTCGAGTGCGTTGTTGCGAGTGCAGCGCCGGCCGAGCGCCGGCGGGTTTCACTCGGGCCATCCGTGCCTCGAGCCGTGCATTGTTCAAAAATCCTCTTGCGCCAGTTGCGCGCTTTTCGCTTTTTTGTTTGCATAAACAGGCAGCGCGCGAGGTCACCGAGTCAAGCATGCAAAAGCCAATTTCGGTCGTGCAACTCTGCGCGCGGCGCCACGGATGCATGTGTGGCGGGGAGGAGGGAAGGGGGCAAAAGAGAGTCGCATCGATGACACGGTCGACGCGCGTACGCGGGGATCGGGCAGAGCGAGGGGAGGGGGAATAAAGCGCCGGGGCCTGAGAGCACAAGCAAGACGAAGAAGCAGCGGAGGGGAAGCGGGCCCGGGGTGCAAGCGTTGGAAGCGGGTGGACAGGCCTGATCAATGCAGCGGGGCTTACCTTCGGCGCAGCTGGCGAGGAAGTTGCCGTTGGCGGAGAAGTCCATGTCGAGGACGGGCGCCGTGTGGCCCTTGAGCGCCCCGACCATCCAGGAGTGGCTGAACTCCTGCTGGGCCTCACGGCGCTTCTTGTTCTTGGCTAGGCGCTTGCTCCCGCCGCCTGCGGCCGCTGAGCTCACCTCGCTCTGCTTCTTTCCCTCCGTATCTGTAACATCTGAGTCAAAAACAATCGGTTACATCTCCTGCTCGAGCTCGCGCTTCTTTTCGCGCCCGGTCCGCCTCTCGCGACGTATTTATACGCATACACGTGTTCCCTATTAGCGCTCGATTAGCGCTCGCCCGCTTTTCTGCTTCCGATCCCGAATTCCCCTCGCCGATTATCAACGATCGTTCTTGTTTAGTCTACATTTTCCAATCCCCTTCCAAAGACCTTGCGGCTGATCGTTGAACCCAAAACAATGCTCGAACGATTACCGCCATTTTTTCCCTTTTGACATCGCCATTCTTATAGATACACATGCTGTCGTCATTACGAATAAGTCTATCGGTCGCGTTATGAATTTATGATAAAGGCACACACGAATATAGGGAAACTTAGATATTCTAGAGATGCTCGATCGGAGCATTAGCTAACGTGTATTTGTTCACCCAATTGACTAGTGCGTACTAATTTAGAGCGTGCAGTTAGAAAGTCGCTCGGTCGTTCGCGACAGAGTAGCTTTTGCTCAAAGAGAGTCGCCTCGTCGATGTCGATGTGCAACAAGATACGTGAGCCACAGTTCAAGTACCCCCGAGCGAGAAAGAGAGAGAGAGAGAGAGAGAGAAATGGGGGAGGGGAGTATAATGGAGCATGTAGAATTTAAAAACAATGGCACCCGGTGTCCTAGACTGGAATAATTTTCTATTCTCGTCAGATCGGTGGAGAAAAAGAAAAGACAAGTCGGGCGGGCGGATCGAGTGTTAGAAGGAGAAACAAGTTACGTAAAAGTGACATAACTCGTCTAGTCGTCTGCCCTCCAACGCGAGCTCCAACGGCCAACGAGCCGCCTGCCGCGTCTCGCGGTTGCTCCTCGCGCTCGGAACAAGTCCGTCCGCGGCGGTCGACGGGCAACGACGGGACGACGGGGACGAGGTGCCTCCGGAGGCCGCTATCGCGCTGCGCCCAAGTGAGCCAGGGCTAATTACCTAATGGAGCTTTTTCTCTCGGAGGCGCGCGCGGCGCTCGGCGCTCGCTCGGCCGACGCAATCGCTCCACCAAGCGGCGCGCGCCCGCTGACGTCACGCACGAAAAGACGACCCGCCGCGGACATCGGGCTATAAATAATGAGGCCCGCGCGCGCCTAGGTCGCGCTTAATACGGATCGCGCGCGCCTCCGCGCGGCCGGCCGACTCCGGAAATGCGCTCGGTCCACGTGGCCCCGGGACGATAAGGGGCGCCGAGGCCGCTGGGCGCCGGAAGTCCTGGAGCGCGCGGCGCCTCGAGGCCGAAGAACAATAACGCCGCCGCGGCTCCAAAAGACGCTCGGGCTTGCCCGCGACTCCCGGGGCCGGGGGCCGCGACCTTGGCCAAGCCAGGACGCCCCGCGCGCCGCCTTCGTGTTTTGTAAACACGGGGCCGGGCGCTCCGAGGCCCGACCTCGGCTCCTCGCGCCCAAGGGCTCACCGACTAACCTGGCTTCTTCTTCTTCTTCTGCAGGCCGATGCGCATCGTGCAGCCGAGGCCGGGCGCTCGCGCGCGCGCACTGGGCCCAACCTTCCCGAGGGACGAGAGCTGCGGCGGTGCGCGTCACGAGTCCGTGCGCTCCGAGGCTCCTGGGCAAAGTGCCGAGTCCTCGGGCCCCCGACTCGCCCCCGACTCGGCCCCTCCCCCCGGCGCGCCCGGCTCGTTAAAGGCCCCGACGTCCCTTGTGCATCGACGCTCCGGCCGAGACCCGCCTGCCCCAGCCCCCGCACCGCGATAACGATAAACACGTGACTCATCGTACGAGATACTTTGTTGCGTTGCACTCGACCGGCCCGCTGCTCGCCCCGCCGCCTTCCCTCGTCCTATATCGTTTCTCTCCAAGTATTACGTTACGGCGCTCCGAGTATAAACAACCGGAAAAACAACTCGCTCAACTTACACTTTAATTCTTACATTCTACAATTATGTACAATTATTTCATTCGCGCACTCGTTTAATACCTCCTTTAATGATCCGCCAACACTGCGGCTACGTCTACTGCGATGCTGTACGGCTTTGCACAGGAAACTACACAGTGATTCAAAAAGGTTCGAGACGCCCAATGTATCTTAATGAGCTTAAACTGGGCTACGACGACTAAAGCCGACGACTAAAACGGCTCCTGCCATCACGCTTTCCTCGGCACTCTAATGCCAGACGGAAATTTCCTTGTACGCAAGCGTTTGTGTACATGTCACGGAGATTCCTTCCTTGATCAATATGCCTATGCGCGTAAGAGGAAGTCTCGAGGGAAGTCTGCCTAAAGGAACCTTGGGGAACTGTAGGAAGAAGAAAAACCCTTTACGCCATTCATTTGTAATCTCTTGGAAATGATTTCAAGCTTGTTTTTCAAACGGATTCCCCTTGCTTTTCCATTTAAAATCACTTTCACTTTTAAGTTTTCCTTTTTATGAAGCATTAGCTAACTCGCACACTGTCTATGAAAGAAAGCTAAGCATTAAGAAACAGATCCGCTGTAAATTTCAAGATCGTTATAATTGTTCCGAGAATTATTCTATGCCAGTCAACAATACGTAGACGCAGTACTGTTGCTTTTGATATTCGTTATTCTTCCGTAATATTATTATCATATTTTGTTTATCCCGAAAAGAAATAAAAAACAACCGCCCTCGCAACCGCCGCCTCCGTTCCGGTGTATTTGTATTTATATCATAAAAAATACACCGCTATCAAAATATAAATCAAATTAAATCGCAATTCATAATGTTTAACCGAGCGTTTAACTATATTCATTAGGCAAATATCACGGCCTAATTATAATAATAATACTAATTAAAAACTTCATTGTTATTTCTAATGACGATATGAATTTATTTTTACACCTTCTAACGGCGTGTACAAT
The DNA here is from genome assembly GCA_018906755.1 of Sycophaga agraensis. Lineage (NCBI taxonomy): Eukaryota > Metazoa > Arthropoda > Insecta > Hymenoptera > Pteromalidae > Sycophaga > Sycophaga agraensis. The sequence goes on along the minus strand of JACCIE010000072.1, from coordinate 167,897 downwards.
ACAATTGAGAGATAAGCAACAGGCAAACTATCGAATTAAAAATGTCAATTTTACTTTGGCGCATGAAAAAGCGGTAAATTATTGTTTATTTATTAATAACAGATAATCTAGCAGCAGTATGAAAAGCTCAAGGGTGGCTGATCAGTCTGACTTGCTCAGTGATTGGAATATCGTAATGATTTTTATTAAATTGAATCTCGGGGAGAAGAAAAGCGAGAAAGAGAGGGAGGAGAAAAGATCGTGCCTATCTCTTTCTCTCTGTGCACATCGGTGGGTACAAGCAGACGTCCGAGGAGCAGAAGAGGAAAAAGTGAGGGGGGAAAAAGTGCGTTGTACAGGTTGAAACGCGCAACACGTCGCATGCCCGCGTTCGTTCCCGCGTGAACCGGTTAGGTGATACCCGCGCCCCTTGATCTCACAGCTGTGCTCTCGACGCATCTCGGGAAAAACTTGCACGCCAAGATAGATGTCGCGACTCTTGGAGGCTCAGATTTACTTAACCTTTAAACGAAAATCTAAAGCAAACTCAAATAAATCAATTCGGGGAACTCCTCCACAAATGCGGAAAATCCAAGCGACTACTCGAGCTACTACTTTGTTTACACGAGTTTTCTCCCTAACGTTACCAACAGCGAGCCGCAAAACGTTCTGCGTGAACTATTGCACGGCATTAGAACCCATGCCTCGACACATGCGTTGCAATCATATCCATACTACACTCCTAATGCTAGGCTGGAATTACCAAACGATCCCAAAGAGTTACAAACAAAGTATGCAAATATGAATTTTCGGCGCGACGCACTTCATAATCCTATGACTAATTCGCTCGATGACTAACGCCCGCGCAGTTTACATCTCGGCGCGAGCGACTTTTCGTCGGCTCACGCACGTGGCTCAATGTTGCACGCGGGGAGATAAGCTCGTGCAAGTACACTACACGTTTGATGACTCGTTACTAGTGGCTTGTATAGACCTGCTCCGTACGGAAACCCGGTAACGATAAGTTGTGACCACTATAGCGTCATTAATGTCTTCTCAATCGCGGTGAATAACATTATTTTGTAAATATTTTTGATGGCGCTCGCGCGCTCCAGTTTATAAGAGAGAAACGCATTTCGTCATTTTACGCGCGCAAATCACTCAATTGCCCCACCGTCAACACGTACTTCGGCGTTCATTTTTTTTATTATTTTGTAGGGTAATCCTATTTGCCCAGCTTTTTATTCAAACTTAAATTGATATGTCATTCCATAAATATTATGCCAAAACGCATAAAAATTCTATTTAACTGCGATGAGTAATTTAGTGTGAATAATTAATTAAACAAGTCTTTAGTACAATTGGTTCACGATATACAAAGAAATGTTAGAGTTTCAACACCTGCTTTCTTTTATCAAATAAAAAAAGAATCCTTATTTAAATCTCTGACAATTTAGAGGTGAGCCTCATTTTCGTGATGATCTTTTTTATCGTTATAATTTTATATCAAAAGTGAGATACTGCCATCGCAAGCGATTCGCTTATACTCCATTATCGTGGCCCTCGCAAGATTTATGCTGTTATCTCGGGTTTTAGTTTGTTTCACCTCTAGCACGGGCACTAATTGGCAAATCACTTCTGATGGTGACAAATCGTGCACATCTTATTACGCACTTTAAATTAAAACGTAGAGCTGGTTTCTATTTTATTAAGAAATTATGCTTAAACTTTCTTTAAAATATATGTATGAGTTTTACCTCATGTTCAGCTGTATTTAACAATAATAAATGTATTTTTAGATAAATGGTTTTTTATGCAAATTTATAGTGAGAGTGTACATTTAGATAAAAAAAATTATTATTAGCGAACATTCGATTTACGGAAGTATATATTATAAGCAATAATAAGTTTTAGGCGATCCTAAATGAATTCCGCACAAAGATTTACATATGTTTGTTTCATATTAATGCGATTCAAGTTTTCAGTAGTTAAAAAAGTAGATGTGATTGTAAAGTTTATTTTTCTATACCTAAAGAAAAATTTACAGAATTTAAATAATATACTACCAGTTTTTAAGGTGATTTTTTAGGACTATCTAAGCACAACTTAAAGTACTTGAAGAAGATAAAAATTTTATTTTGACAAAATATTTATAGTAATACTGGTTGCAATTCTAATTGATTCAACTATTTAATTAAATATTATTATGTTTTTAACGTTGAATAATTGACAGTCTTGAAAGAATACTTATTTGATAATTATTATAAATCTAATAAAGTGACTGGTGGGCGTCTCCTTACGTTACATACAATGAAAATTATAACTCGAGTGTGATGTATAATTATTTTCTGTTTTAGTTGATTACAGTCTATAATTTATGCTTTTTCATGAAACTTTCGTTTTGTGTAGACAACACTACAAGAGAAAACTACTTGTTATAGTGAAAATAATCGAGGATTTTACATTTTGTGGGTTGTTCATTGCAAGATTCTTTGGTGTGCAGCATTAAAAAATTGATTTTATATAAATTTATAAAAGTTATCAGGTTTCTGCTTCGTGTACGAGTACGCTATAAGTCTGGTTTGTGCTTATAGGTTCGCAAACGCGTTGGTACGGCAAACGTAGATCTTCGGTAGGAATTTTATGTTCAATAGAAAGCGATAAACGATTAATAGTGTATTTACAAATAAAGCTTGATTAGAGAAAAAATATTACATTGAGAGTGGTGTGATGCAAGAAAGTTGGTACTATTTTTGAATGATAGATGATAAAAATACAATTATTTCATAATGTAGATAATACATGTGGCTTAGAAGTACAAAGCTACTACTTGACAATGGATAACCAGGTTTCCATTGTTCTTGTTGTTTACCTTAAACCAAGGCTACCGAAACCACAATGAAAAGCAATATTTGGAAACGATTAGCATTTAATTTTGAAAAACATTTGGCTTAAAAAGAAGGCCCGCTCGGCGGCGAGGGCACGAGGGGAACAAAGCGGAAGAGATCGCGGGCGGCCGAGGCCCGACAAAGGGAAGCGGGCAAAAGGCTTGGAGAGCGGAGGGTCGGCGAGGGGCGCGGAAAATCGAAAGGCGCAGGGTGGAGCCGGGCGCGAGGGGGCGGCAGGCCTGGCGGGTGCATCGGGCGGCGGACGCCAGGGCGCGCCACGCGCGCCGCCGCATTTAGCTCGAGCGGGCGAGGAGACCACGTGTAGCTCATATTGCACGGACACGTGTCCCCTTTCGCGCGCGGGCCGCCCCCGTCCCTCCCCCCCCCGGCCCCCCGGCAAGACTTGCTTTCTCCCGAGGCCCCGGCCCTCGGGCCGCGGGCGCGTCACGGGCAGGTACTCCGAGGGCCGGGCGCGCGCGGGCGGAGGCGTCCCTGCCGGGTTTTCAAGAGCGCCTGCGCGCGCACATGGGCGTTTATTTATCGGCGCGCTCGAGCCGCCGGAGAAAGCGAAAAGGGAGAGCAGCCGGCAACGGCGGTGGCGGCGGAAGTGCAGCTGCCCGCGCAGCCGCCGCCACCGCCGCCGCCGCGGCTGCAGCCGGCTTCCGAGAGCCGCTCACTGTCACGGGCCGCAATGCGGCGCGCGGGCAAGAGGATCCGCCTCGGGTGAGCCGGGGCCACCCGGACGCCCCGCCCGCGCTCCGATTTCTTTTGGCGCGGAGCGGACTATTTTTTCCGATCGCTCCGGCTAGGTGTATCGGGCGTTATTCTTGGCAAGGACGGCGCTTTTTTCCTCCTCGCGCTTGATAATGCTCGATTGGACGTATCAAGACGTAACTTTGCCGCGGCCTTGGACCGCTGGTAAAGAAACTAGGCAAACAGACAGTGGCCGCCTTTGTCCGACGGCGCGGGGAACTTTTGGAGGCTCCGGGCAAGCCGAGAGGCCGCGTGCACGGGCGACGGACGGCTACCTGGGCGCTGCGAGGCCGCCCGAGACCCCGAGCCTCGGGATTAGTCGCCCCGACCCACAGGCTCGGATTGGCGCGCGCGCGCACGGCTTGACACGAGGTGGAGAGATCGAGAACAAGATCGGGCGGGCGTCCTCGGCGGAAGAAGCCAAGGAGCCAGCTCGGAAGCCAGCTCGGGAGCCAGGTGTGCCGAGCGCCGGGGCCCATTGTGCGGCCCCTCCAATTTGCGGAAGAAAGCGGTGGAAGGAAACAATAGAGGAGCGAGGAGTGGCCGGGAAGTGCGCGGCGAGGCGGTGCTCCGCCAAGCCACGAGGGAGAGACACGCGTTTTGAAAGCGCCGGCGGCCGACTGGAGCGGCCCGCGGCACGTTTGACAGGGCCTCGCGGAATTACAGCGATACGTACGCAGGCCGGCGGCGGTGGCCGCGTTCGAGGCGGTCACGAGGCGGACACCAGGCGGCTTTCGACAAAAGGAAGAACGGAAGGAAGGAAGGAAGGAGAGCAGCTTGGGCAGAGAAAGGCGGCCTAGGAGCCGGCGCTCGGTCCAATTAGCCGGCGGCGGCGGCGGCGGCGGCGGGGCGGCGTATCGATCGGGCTGCGGGCACTCACTTGTCGGGGGCGGCTGGGCCTCGGGGCCGCGGCGGGCGCCGCCGGCCAGGAAGACGCCCAGGGCGGCGAGCAGGGCCCCCAGGAGCAGGGCGCCGGCGACGAGGAGCAGCTGGCTCTGGTCCATGGCGCCGCGGGTTCACTGCACGGAGCACTACACGGGACGCGCGCGCGCGGGCGGCGGCGGCGGCGGCAGCTCACTGGAGGAGCGGGCCGGGAGGCCGAGGTCGAGCGTCGAGCCCGAGGTGGGCGAGCGAGTGGCGGAGCCGAGGCGAGTGCCCGGCTGCTCTGGCCGGAGGCGGGCGCACTGGTGGCACTGGTGGCGTGCCGGGCGCTCGGCCGTCGGCGGGCCGCCTCGGCCGGGGCCCCGATTGGCGGGCGGCTGCCGCGGCGCTCCCCTGCCCCAAGATGGCGGCCCCTGGCGGCGCCTTCGAACGCGGAACGGCTGCGGCTGCGGCGGCGGCGGCGGCGGCCTCCGGCATCCTCCGGACTCTCCTCGGCGCGCTGTCGGCGCGTGCAACTGCGCCTCGCTCGCGTCCCGACGTCGCTCTGGCCCAGTGCCGAGTGCGCCGGCTGCAGCTCGCGCGCGCTCGCTGGGGGACGCTCTAATACTAGAGCGCGCGCGGCGCCGGCGGCCCGCGGCGGCCCCACTCCGCCGAGGCCGCGCGACTCGCGCCGCCAGCGCCGCGGATGCGCCGCGCCGGCCCCCACCCCCCGAGCACCTGCCGTCCCGCGAGCCTCGCGCGGAGCTTCCCCGGCTTACGTAAGCCGCTCTTTTCGCGGCCCGCCGCGCTCTCTCCGAGCTTTTCCCAAGCTCTCCCGCGAGGCCGGGCCCGGGGGCGCCTATTCAAATGCGCGCGCCGGTCGGCCCTTGTGCAACCGCGGGCCTCGCCGTTCCGCAAACGCCCCACCGAGTAAACAAACCGCCGGCGCCTCGGCCCGGGCTTGCGAAACCGCGCCCTCCTCCAGGAGCGCGGCCCCGGCGCTGCTCCGCCCGGCCGACTTATTGGCGGAAGCCGAGCGAGCGGCCTCGTCATTCACGCGCCGGGGGAATAATTAGCCGGCGAGCGAGGTCGAGTGCGCGAATGCCCTCCCCGTGGGCCTCCGCTCCCCCGCGAAGGTGGCGAGGCGCCACGCGGGGCCCTCGCCGGGAGCGTGCCAAGGCGAGGCTGCGCGCGAGCTTCCGCGTGATCGGAAGCTGCGCCGCCGCCCGGCCCCGGGTCGGCGCGTGCCAGCGCACCGAGACCCGCCCGCGCCGGGGACAAGACTCTCGAAGGCGCCTTTTGGCTCGGATGCCGCGGCTCTGGATAATCGGCCGCACGCATAGCCTCCGCGCCGCGGAGTCCATTAGCAATTGTAATCGGCCGCAGCGCTATACAACCGCTCATTAGGAGCGATTCGTAATTGAGGAGCACACGTGCGGATGCACAAGGTGCACGCGCGCCGCTCTCCTCGTGTACGTACGTACGTATACGCGTCTGCTAAACGATTCGGCTCGTCTTTCGGAAAACGAGCCCCGTTACATACGTGCATTGTATCGCGCGGAATGCGTTAACTTTTCACTGGCAATTAAATATTATTGCGCTCATTAGCGTTTTGATTGTTACGCGAGTTAATTGCGCAATCGAGCTGCACTTCTCGACAGTTTTATGGGCAGCCTTCGCAAACCTTTTTTTGTGCATAATATATGTTTGCCTAGCAATGAGCGCGTAGAGAGAAACTCTATTTTTGTCGATGCCACCCGCAGATTGGATTATTTTTCCCAAAATAATCTACATGTACTCAAATAACGAGACCGCGATCCAGTCTCCGCGAGATATTTTTTGTTTATTTTATACCTTTAGGTTCGCAAGAATTTTGCCCTTCGCAAATTGTATCATTGTGATTTTTTGTACGCAGGTTTTTTTCTTTCTCGCGAGAATAAACGCGAATATGAGTTTGAAAATAAGAATAAACTATTCCAGAAAATATCATATTGTTGCAATTCTAAAGAAGGTGTCTCTGTTCGATTTTCTCCCTCGTTTTAACTTAGCTTGAATAATGAAAAACTTTAATGTCCAGCGTCCTAAGCGTGTTTTAAGACTTTCATTAACAAGTTACTTCTTAAAAATCCTTATATTCGTGTCAAGTATCAAGATAAATCATTCTTTTATTGCCGTTCCAATCTAAACAATCGCACATAAAAACAAATTATTAAGACGGAAGTTGATGTTACATTTTATTGTATAAAATGTTTATACAAGCTTTTTTTCCTCGCAAAACGTCTGAGAACTAATCGTATTGCGATATAGGGAATTACTCTTCTTTATTCTATGTATCGCGAATAATCAGCAATAAAATCCTCGTTTGTATGTTAAACGCTATCGTTTAATGACGAGAGCTGTCGCTACTAGATTAAAAGATACAATGAAATTTTACAAGTCTTTGTTCCCTTTTCATTTTCCTATATTGCGACATTTGCATCCCTTGCGATCAAAATTGCGGAGAAACAACAAGCCGAGCATTCATCACAGTCCTCGAGAGAAACACCTTACGTCACGCGCAACTGCAGAGATTATATATTGTAGAATCTTAAAGATTACACTCCCTCTCAAGTCGTTGAAAGTTTACAAAACCATCTCGCAACGTTATAAAATAATATTTTTCAGCCGCGACGTGTCTATCTTTCTACTCGCTACCGAGTAATTTGTTATTGCAACGTTATATTTGCAATTTTCGTACAACCAATACATAATGCAACTTGTTGCACGTTCGTACATAATCCACCTCGGGCGAGGCTGATAATAGAGATTTTGACCGGTTACATGCATAACAAAGTGTTTACTTTGAGCGAGATAAAGCAAGCGCGCTCCAGTGGGCGAAAAGGAGCGGGGCCAATCGTCCATTTTCACTGGTCCTGTTATGCGAACCTCACGTCCAACAGAATCCGTAACGCATGTTGCCCGGTATCTCGAGGAACCGCCCGTGCGCATCGCCGTCAAACAACGCGCCGCGCGCAAGATTAGCGAGAAGAAGCGACAGCGCGGGAAGCCCGGCGACAATAAACAAAACTATCTGAGCGTCCACCTTGGGCACAGAAAACTCGGCGATAAAACAGGCCGGCATCGTTTGTGCGTGGAGGGAAGAGCACGCACGCGCGTACGTGTAGACGCACTCCTTCCGAGAAGCGCCGGTCGCGGGAATCGCCCCGCGGAAACGTGCCTTTTCCCTACTACGTGCACCACCTCCGGGTGGGCCTGCATTACCGACCGAGCGCTTCGCCGAATCTCCCGCGTTTCTCCGGGAAGCGAGTCTACGGCGGCACGCGCACGCGGTGCCTTTCAGCGGGCCCCCGCCCATCGAGCCCCCGAGGTCACGGCCACGTGAAAAGCCAGATACACCGAGACGAACTTTCCGGGACGGGTGCACGAGCCGCTACCGGTTTTCCAATCGGCCCGCTTCTTCGAAATTAATCGGCGAGCCGGCGATTATTCATCGCTTTGCGCCGAGGCGAAATGCGCGCCGCTGCACGAGTGTGCGAGATTCAAAGTGGGCATCACCGCGTACAACATCGTCGTTCACGTATTGTACTGTACGGTTGCATCGGAGGTTGCATCAGCAGGCGACGGGTTTGCACGCGCGTTGCATATCGATCGAGCAAAAAGTGAGAGATGCATGGGCTTTAATGAGATTCTTCGGAAAAAATTGACCAAGTCTCGCTCGTAATAAGAAACGCTTTGAACCGGAAAGATAATGTCGATGCATGCGCGCACGTATAAGTGAGCGCCGCGAGGGGAGCAAAAAAGATTTAAAGAATCATCGCGCACGGACCTCGGCATGGATCAAGTGATTGCGTATCGCGTCATCGATTTTTATCCGCGTCTCCTTCTCAAAGCTGATGTCTACAGAGCATTCTTTTGATCTAATCAGTGGAATATTCATATTCTTTTCATTTCAGAATCGCATTATGTCACTGCGAACGTGGCTGACAATTTCGCCGCCGGTTATATGTGAACACGAGCCTGGATAACATTTAACAACAATATATTTGTATTGGTATAATAAATAACGAGAGCTAATTACACACTCACTATGTATCTATTTGGAACAAGCTAAAACATAGTTTTTTCGATGATTAATTAACGTACTGTTTCTAAACGTTTTGCTGTTGTATTTCAATACACGTAGATTGTTACACTCGTGTTGACTGTTACAAAGTCTTGTTATTACGTGTTTTATTAAATTTACGAATATTATTCTGATAGAAGATATTTACAATCTATAATGTTCATAATTACACGTGTATGTAAAATAAATGTATCAACTAAAAATAAATTAAGAACAAATATCTCGATAAATATTGATTTTTTGTTTAAAACATTCGTTTTCAATTTTACCTAATTTCAGATCAAGTTTTTATTAAAATTTCATCAACAGCTTTGAATAATTTACATATTTAAACATAAATTTCAGAAAAAGTGTGGCAAAGACATGTTATAACGTTGTACCCGAGTAATCTCTCAAGCGCAGGTAGCACTAGAATACGAAGCTCGCAATGTTACAGCAAAAACCTATTTCTCAGTGGGATGTGTAAAATTTGCCTTTATATAGATAAACGGCTAAATAGACATAGGCCGTTAAGCTTAAAATACGTACTTTAACAGTAAAATGTGAATTGTGACGATTAACGATAAAATTATGATTTGATTCGAATGATGTAATGTGCGCCAAGATAAAACTACCATAAATTATTCTTCGTAATTTATTTTTTTAATTATGAAATTGTCTACATTATTGGTATATATTCTCGAGTAGCAGCACGAGTTATAAATAATGTATTTTATGATCTATTCAAATATAATTGTGATTATTTTAAAGATAAGAAATTGAAAATAATATCAAATGATACCATTGGAAAAATGGAGATTTACTGCTCGATAAAGCCGAAATACATCCTGCTGATCATAAAATCGCGCCGTAAATCCCGAAAAAGAAGGCGCACTTTGTTACGACATTGTGCGCTCGGGCCACGAGAAAGATATGCAGTTCCGAAACGATTTCTTGTAAGCGAATACGTATAAATAATCTAAACATTAACTTGTTTATTAATAACTTTGAAGGGAGAAACGTGGATATTTGGAGGATGATTAATTCGAACGCGCAAAACGTTCTTGATACGGGGCCTGGTAGTTGTTCGACATCGTCGTGGCCGCGCTCGTACGTATACGGAGCTCGCGGATGACGTTGAGCAACGTCCCGTATCAAACTCACACTTATGAATCTGCAGTATGACGTTGCAAAACGGATACTTTTGCATCACGCATTTCAATGGTGCAAGTATTCTAGGCCAGGCGGAAAGAAGTAACGTTTTCTCGAAACTAATTGACGATTTAATCCAGATAAATACCGCGCGCGTGTGCCAACCGCGGGAAAGAATTAATAGATCGAAGAAAGACTCGCGGGCGAAAGCGCGCGACACTCGGCACGGCGAGCCGGCGAGCCGGCGATCCAAGGCTCGCGCGCTAAAACCGACCGGGCGCCGGCAAAAATGCGCGATTGTTTACTCGGCCTCGCTCGCCCTCCTATCTCGGCCATCTCCAAGACTCCCCGTGCGGAGGGGCCCGGCGCCCTGTGACCCGCGCCGGGAGCACAATAACAGGCTGTCGGTCCCGCGGAGGCGCGCCGTTAGCCTCGGGCGCCGGGGGCCCCGTTAGTTTCCAGCCGGCCGAGAGCCGCTACCGCGCGCGCCTCCTCGGCCCCGATTCCCGAGCGCTGACACACTGCGCGGCTATCCCCGCGGGATTGACGGGAGAGGCCTAACGGGAAGCCGGGCGGGCCGCAAGCCGCCCGTTGCCCGCGCCCGGGAGACCGCAACCCGTTGGCCGGCGCGCCGCCCAAACCGTATGGACCTTGCGCGACGCGCCCCCGGGCGCCATTTTTCGCATTCCTCCCGGCCCACCTGCGCTGCACGCGCGTTATGTATATACGGGGAGATAGGCGTGCGCGTCGCCGGTAGAGCTATCGTCAAAGCTCCCCGGATCGTCCTCGCGGGCGTAATGCTCGGCACAGCGCTGCGGCTCGTGAGATCAAGCGTCAACACTCGTTATCCTCCCGCACTATCTGCTTATAATAAAAGTGCGTTGACTTTATGGTCCATGGGGGTACGGTCCACGTGCAAGCGCTCCCGGCGCGGCAGGTGCAGCGCCTCTCGTATCCGCACGCGATCGGACGCGATCGCGCACTCGACGCTTTAAATTTCTTTTATTTATGCCGGGAGAAATCGCGTCTCTCTACATTAAATTCTCTTACTAAATTTAGATAAGGTGGCCCGCGCATATTTTGGTTACATAAAGCTCGCTTAACCCTCCGCCGAGAAACAAGTATTATATACTCTTCCCTCATGAATATGCATTATTTTCCAGTGAGTGCATATATTTACAGCAGGAAATCACCTATTATGTCTGTATTTACCTAGCAAGAAATGTACTTTCTTACCGTATTTTCTTAAGAAATAAAGTTTAGGCTATCTTTGTCTTTGGACGCTGTATTGTTTTCGGGCGCAGTTCAAGGCGCAGTTAACGATTTATTTAAAGCTTTCGTACATTACACTGTTTGTTCGGCATTATGTTGTTATACTTCCTAACAAAGGGATGCTTATCGGAACGCATTTGTTATACTTAATTGTTTATAGGTCTCATCAACCTCGACATTATCGTTCATAAAGGAAGTAGGAATGAAGGTTAAAGAGTGGTAATTAAACTACAAAGCATTGTAGATAAACGGTCTAAGGCTTACATTCACCCGTACAAATAATTCACGTGCAAAATTTCCCTCGACGTTTCCGCATTTGATATTGTAGCAACGACATTTTCCGAGCCCGGAACACACAGATTGTGCTCAGTTGCCCCGCGGCTTAATAGATAAATAAAAACGTCGCGTTACCGCGAGACAGTAAAGGAAGCGGCGTCCGATCATGGCCGCGCGACTCGCTGCGCAATTGAGAAGTAAATCTTTTGTTCGCCGAGCGACCGGTTATCGCGCCGCGATTATTGGACGACTCTTTGCCGTTATATAGACAATGTGCAATCCTGCGCGCGCGCGAGCACCTCTAACGACCGCGATAACGCGACAGTCGCAGCCCCACCACACACACACACACACACACACACACACGCGCGCGCGCTATACGTATATGTATACAGTGGACCCTACACCCTGACGCTACACTTGCAGTAGACAAACAAAAAGGCGGACAGCAACAAAAGACAATTGGCGATAAGAGTCGAGTGCATTCAACACGCGGCGCATAAGGGATCGTCGCGTCGTCGAGCGCGCTCCGCTATGTACGCGAAGAATATAACTCGAGCCTCATATTCTAAGATCGGGGATATAGAAAGGGTTCGCTCGGAATGCCGGTTTCCTGGAAATGCCTGCTCATTGATTTAGTCCCGAGTTTCGTCGGAGATCCGAAGGTCTCTACCCGACTGGCCGACCTTGGGAGGTTGATGACACGGTCCTATTTAAAAAAACTAAATGATTTTTTGCACGCACGATACGCGCTCCGGACTTGGGCGACGAGTTTAAGACTTTGTCGTTAAAATTGAATGCCAAGAATAATATCGAGTATAAAGTTATCGGCAGTCCTTTAAAAATTTACGTACATTTGGTTCGAGTGACATTTCAACATGAAACACTGCTGTTTGATGAAACAGCCGTTGAACTTGTCTTTAGCAACTTATCATTAGGTCATCGCTCTCAGCTTCAATTCAGCTGATATAAATAACTAAAGCTTTTTCGTTAACCAAATATAATGGTATTTGAAAATGTTTCTGTATATTATCATAATAAATGTATTGTTTTAAAACTGTTATTTGTACTCTAGTTATACAGATACGTTTAGAAAATTTAATCAATTTGTATAAGAAAATGTACTTGGTACATAAAAATAAGGTTTTTGCGGTGTCTGGTCACAAAAAGTTCTTATAACTCTAATATAAAATCATAATTATTCATCACCATTATAATTAAAAGTGATATATAGGCATGCGCATACGCTCTTACGTAATATATTCTCTATTATAGCATTCATAAAAATTTTCCAAAAAATTCGAATAGAATCAATTTTCTATACTCTCGTAGTATACTAAAAGTTTCATAGTTCATTTCAAACCAATTATTAATTAATGACCAAAAATGATTCAAAGTTGATAGATCCGAGGATAGAACGATGTGTCAAACGTTGTTTACAACGCCTATTTGACTTAGTATCGAGCTCAGTATACTTGCTCTAATTTCATTTATTGTCCTTAAAAAAATTAATTATTTATTTTAAATAACGTGTACGGTTAGTGTTTGCGTGAATGGGAATAACCAAACTAATACGTTTTCCCTAAATAAAAGTGACGAACATGTCATTTATTAAATTCAGAAGGTTGTTTACATTTATTTTTGAATTTATAATGTTATGTATCCGAATTGACCAGCGCTGATATCATTGTGCTATAATGACACATAAAATTTAAAAAATGGTTATTATTTCAAGGTTTTATTTACATCGACTTTACCGATGGAGATAGCTAAATGTTTGGCATTTCGTTCTTGTTCAAGTTCGTTCAAGTTCAAGTTCGTTCTTGTCTTGAATCGAAGTATATATAAGACTTTCATTTTCAAAGAATTTTGATTGAAATTTTTCTTTGGTATACACTGTCGCCTGCAAAATCAGCAAAAGCAAAAGAAACGAATGTGCATACGTTACATATTCAGCAAGCGTCATTAGGGGGCGCTGCCAACCTGTATGGAATCGTATTTACGTGCGATGTATTGTTGGTCAATAAACTTTACAAGAAACAAAAGCAGAATCAAAAGCAAAAGAACTTAGTTATGCGTTTTCACTACAATGAATCAAGATTCATCAATGCATTCTTTTATTTAATATATTTCAAGTTTATTTTATATTCACAGTACAGTATACTAGTATACATTCATTGTATATACCCGCGAGTATACGCGCATATATTTATAAGCTTACAATGTCATAATATATTAAAATATACGAGCATGAGTATGAACATTGACTACGAGTGGCGACTAGCGTAATCAAAGTTTAACCTAAAGTTCTTTTATTATCTACAATCGTTTGAATTTCAAACATATATTTGAATTGCTTTAAGCAGCATGTCTAATAATTCAATAGCAGCATAATTAAATAGAATATTAAATTAGATATATATTAAATTGTACGAGTTGTATCATTATTGTGTTCAATTTGGGAGATTACCTTACTTTTTATCAGAACTTTTATCATGTTTTTTACGATTAATATATTTTAAATTGTAATTGTATATTAATTCATGTCTATGAATAGCTTTGTTGTAAATATAATTGTTACAAAATGCTTAAAGTGACTTTATTTATAATAAGTCTAGTATAAACATATTTATTTAAAAGTTTAAATGTTCATTAAATGCAGCAAGATGAAACTTGTAGTGACTATATATGCATAGACAGAAGAAGAATTTATTTATGAAACTAGACTTTTTTAAGTAGAATAAAATTTTAACAAGCTCATAAAGTATTAATAAGTGATATTAATTTTGAAGGTTTTCATTTTGAATAAAATTATATCAATTGAAATAATTATTTAAATTTTTAAAATAAACATATAATTATAATGCGCGTTAATTCATATATAAACGCAATTCATGTGAACAAAATTAAGCTAATAAGAGTGCACGCCAAACAGTCTGCATTTTAATTTGAGTATAAAGAACGAAATTACCAAACATGAGAAAAATGCACAGCTGATTAATCCATTCAGTTGGGCAAAAAGCTATGAACATTGCTATAACTTGTATCAGGTGATACATTTTAAGTAATAATAATCAGTTTTTAAATAAGTATTATAGCATTTTTATTTTTGTATTTTAAAAAAATTAATTTTTAGAGTATAATAATACAGTTTTTGTACAATTTAACGTATCATGCTTGTAAAATCTAGAAAAATATTAATTTAATTAAAGTATACTTGCTGTTATTTTTCTTTTATGCAAATTTTTCTATGCGAATGATATAATAGGAAGTAAAATCTAATCATATTAAAAAAATATTTATACTTATAAAATAAATTCACTGCATTATGTTATTATTTATGTTTGAAATTCTAATATGTGGTACTAGCATATTAAACTATAATATGAATGTAACAAAGGTTACGTATACATCGTAGAAAATTATAAGTTTATGTAATTTTTTAAAATTTGTATTATCTCATGCTTTCTGATAGAATAAGTAACTCAAGGACTTATTAAGTTTCAATTGATTTGTCACAGAATTTTTTACTTGTTTGATAAAATGTCATTTTTGTGTCCATTATCATTTAGTTAATCATTATATACAGCAATGTCCTTACCGAGGATCTAACCTTACTATTCGGTTAATGCCTAATATAATTATATTAAATCTAAATAATACGTTGTTAGAGATAATGAGTCATTGATTGAAATTTCATTCAAACAAATTTAAATTTTTTTCTACTAAAAAAAACAATGTCATAAGTGACATAATTTATAGGATCGTTTTGATGCTTAGGCGTAAATAAAAAAAACTTTTTAAAATTGAACTAAATTAAAAATGTTGGTAAATATATTTAAAAACTTTTTGGGAATTAGCAGATGCAATTTACTTACAAATAATGAACCGTAAATGAAAACATACATCTTGAAAACTAACAAAATTTTATGTTATGGCTTATGAAATGAATGTATCAAAATGCAAAACTATAATAAAATATGAACCAACTTGTAATAGCAGTTACGAAAAATGATAATGTGTTTCAAGCAATTGTTCAATTAATTTAAAAAATCATACATAATTAAATAAATTTATTTGAAGCTAATAAGAAATTTACGTCAAGAAGAAAATATCTTGTTTGCATGTTTTCCAGCGTGCTTTACGCTTTAATCAAAATTTAATAATAAATTTTAATTAAAACAATAAAACTTATAAATTTTTATTTAACAATTACATCAATTGCAGCATACCTAGATAAAAATATTAGTTAATTAAGAAATTCGATTAAAATGCACATAATGCAGATGAACCATAAATATGAAAATTTTTAGTATTTTTTACATCCTAATTATCTATTAATTAATGAAATTTAATTATCTTTAATTCTTTTGTAGAACACTCAATTATTATTTACATGTGAGTCATACAAGATATTTACATAAACTTATCTTAATCTATGTAATCTAAGCTATATTCTAATTATAATGATGTAATCCACAAAGGGGATTTTAATCATATAATACAATTAATGGTAGAAATAAAAAAAGTTAAAGGTTTTATTATCAAGCGTTAAAATGTAAAACAGCAAATATTTACAAGTGAAAATTCACTTAATGTTGATAAATATAATATGTATTCTTTTTATACCAAATATAAAATAGAAAAACTTTAAATAAAAAAATTATCTGTCCGTTTCACAGGTAATTTGTCAAGACTTGAATAGATAATAAAAAAATTTCGGTCCCATTGTGAGTAATTTACACTTAATATGTAATATTATTTCATTAATATTCGATTTTTTGTCAGAAAAGTAAGTGGTTACTGCTTCATTAAACGCGACGAATAATTTAAATTAACGATTATGCGAATGTATATAACGACTAAATAGAAGAAGCTACATGAAACCGGACTCATAAGTAGAACTTATAACGTTTTGATAACATTTAGCCGTCATAAATTTCGTCCATAATTGAATTTTAGTTATACTAAAGAATATCAAACATTGAATTTTTAAATAATTAATACTTTTTCAATAGTATTAAATTTATTGATGATAATTAAATTTGCTTTCAAAGTCAATTTTGAAATTATAATCATTACCAAAAGAAAAACATGAAATGACAGTAATACGTTCTTTAATCTTTAGTTTAAGTAATGCTCAGAAGACAGATATAAGAACAAAGAGCATAATTTATTTACCTTGTTTCTTTTTTACTATGTACTATTTATGATTTATATGTAGATAAAATCATTTTTCGACACTATTCACTATTTTGAGGTTTCTATTAAATAAAGTGAATTCTAATTTAAAATTTTGTGCAGTTAGTTTGAATGAAATTAATTACCTATAATTTAGCATCATTGTTCATGCATCTATTCATAACACGCATTGAGCGGATAAAAGTATACTATAAAGTATATAACTATTTGAAAATACGCGGGAGCTTGCTGAAGGAAACTACAGCCATTATATATATATATACACACACACACATATAATGCTACTCACTATCTAAACATATTTTAAAATTATTTATATACTATTGGTATTTGGAAGTTATTTTTATTAATTATTATTTATTCTGTCAACTAGAAATTTTGACAGAATTTAAGACGTGCAAAGGCAATAATATTGTCGCTTTAACTGAGTGAATAAAAATATTTAAAGGTATTTATTTCTTACTAAAGCAGAAAAAATAAGTAAAAAGTTATCATTAACAGTGATTACGTTGATTTATTTTTAGATAATTTATAATATATTTGTAGTGATTAAGTCTAAAATGACTCGTATCATATTTTGAATTTTTGTTGATATTTGTTTTAAAAAACTTTATTCTCCATTATAATATATAGATTCTGTTATATTAATCAGAACACGTCGTCAATTAAGCAATGTCAATTGACCAGTGTGTTTAGTTTGTAAAAATCTGGTCAATAAATAATCAGATACTTATAAAACTTTTTTTACTGAGGTAGCTCCACATCAAGATTTTGAAGCGAGAGCGAGAAAAACGACTAAACGGATTTCCCACGCGACCGCATGAATTTATATAATAATACATCATGCCTCAAACCGCGCGTGAGACATCGAATTGTACGACATGACAACCATGGACCAGAAATAATAGCTTCGTAGCAAAGGCTCAGCGTATTAAACGCGAGCTCGGTTACCGGCCTGCGGATATATTCAGCGCTTTTCGGTTAATCGTAGCGGATCACGACACGACGTGCCCCTTGAGCCGGCCGATTTCTGGCCACTAGCCATCCCGAACTGCGCAATTCCATACCTCTATACACGGATTACCGGGAAGAATAATTTTGGTCCGGGTCGAGAAGGAACCGAGTGTTATTCACCTTTACACCTCACGCTCTCGATTCCCCGCCGTAGGCTATGTGGCATACTCTGAGCTCAGATAAGGATTAGCGTGCTGTATCGATCAGAGATTAATGTCCGCAGACCCGTTTAAAAAACGTTTGATTTACATGATATCTAAATCGATTGCTCAAACCATCGAGCCATTTATATCATGTACACTCTCTCGAAATAACTTTTTAGTGCATATAATACACTGTTACATAAAGTGAATAGTAGGTCATCGTGAATAGTGCATATTGATTTCAGAAATAAGATTAAAAGTTGTATTTCAAAAACCGAAAGGCATAATTGTCACCTCTCCTGTTCTTTCTACAGGATCTCGCACATATATAAAACAAGAAAATGAATGAATGCAAACATATATTATGTGAATTCTACCATAAAAGCTCAATATTGTTATTATTTTGATAATGTAATTCACAGTGCAAATGTTAGTATTTTTCAGTTGACTGACAAAAACACGGGGCCACTTGTTTTGAGCATTGAAGTCAGCCTTAATTAAATATAGCGTAGAAAAATTATATAAATTTATGTACTCTAATAGCTCACTAATTTATTTTATATTAAGTTGCATGTAGATGACCTCGACGCGCATAAAAACTAGCTATAATATTTATGTCTCGGTTTATATACCGTCCGAATCAAAGATGCATCGAAATTATGTTTAAAGAACCGTGCGAAAGATACAGTTGGACCCTGCCTCAATATTCCATGCGTTCACTGGCCGACCATGATCTAGTTAAAGTGCTAAAGCATTTTCGAAGTGCCGTTTCTTAAGGTTCAGCTCATTATTATATTACACACGCAGGCTTTCCGAGAGGCTTTTCGCATAATTTAAAACGTTACTATAATATTATAAGCGTCGGTACAGTATAAATAATAGTTTAATGCAACAACATCTTATCCTTACGAGCTATTGCAAAATAAAAGAAAGTACAAATCATTTGAATGTTTACATTACAAGCAAGTAAACACGCGTAGCGTTTAAAAGAAACTCTCATGCATCAAAGAAACACTTATTAATGCGCAGCATAATGCCGTTGCATCACAGGAAACGGTACATAATTAAATGTTTTGGTGGACGAAGTAAATAATCTCCTATTAAATATTTGTGTTTGATTCGGTGCACCGTACTTGCACGACACGTGCAACTCGTTTTTGAGATAAACGTCATGCATTACGAGTTAACGAAAAAATTACGACGGATTATCTAAAGCGGCAAAGAAAAGTTTGACTACGCATTGTTTACAACGAAACAGTCGAATCGTTCACGTGCCCGGATTTATTTACCAATGCAACTGCGCTCCGCTTTTAGAGCATTTCTCGGGCCCACGCGTATCGCCAGGAGAGCAGATAGCGCTGGATTTGCTGCCAGTTATCCGCGCGCACAACACCCACTGTTTATCTCCCGATAAGCTCGTCTCTGCTTTCATTGTGCATAATTACTGTGACCTCTTTTACGAGTACTCCCTTAAATTGCCTTTCATTTATCTCGAGCAGGAGTACCGAGACGAGTACACGTCTATCTCCGATCGTCGTTTGCATGTCTCCTGAAGCGCTTCTTTTATACGCATGAAGCGTCACGTCGATCGAGTTTTACTTAATTAAACGGTCATCGCGCTTATTAAGCGTTTTTCTACAACTGTCACTGTTACCTACTTACCTAAATATTTTTCTGCTTATTACGTTTAATAAATAAAAAAAAATATTGACCATACGATATTGTTGTTTTGAAGACAAGATGTATAATAAGAGGCAGGTTTTTTAGTGATTAGCCTAGAATATGGCCTTTATCCGATATAAACAAAGAAGCCTGCATTCAGTTTGAAAGATCAAACTAGTTCACCCAAGCGATCTATCGTTAGTGTTTTATATCCGATATATAGTTTTATTATTGTTGCCAAAATCTAGACAATTTAAACGTTCAGTGATTTAAATTGCTCCGAAGTGACCAACAGCTATCGCATATAAACCGAACGAGAAAGTATTATTTGTTGATTTCAAATGTTTACATTATTAAAAATAATTTTCATCTGTTTGAATTGGCGGTCATTGACATCGTTGTTGGAGCTCATGCATACGTTCGCTCCGCATATGCAGCATTAGCAGTAATACAGAATAAATCCTCGAATAAATCTTTTTTTCAATCGAACTGGAGAATTAAACCGCTATAATCGGTTCGGGCCCGCATTGCAAATAAATCCCCATAAATGTCTGGGGCTTTGAATGCAAGAACAATGAGCTGCCTCGGCCCGAGCCGTTGTAAAAGAAGAACCGAAACAGAGCGTTCTACTCGCATGCAGATAATAGTCTGTTTACATAATTTTTTTTATTTACAATTAAGGAAATGCAGAAGGAGAGTCCCCGTAAAGATCGGCCAAGCAGAAAACAAGAGAGACGGCATTCGCAAGTCCAAAGTCGATCGGTTCGCCAATAAGGAAAGTGCAGGAAGTACCTGGGGACGCCGCGGCCAGTGACAAAAGGCGAATAATCTATAAAAGTCAGCCTCGCCGCGGTTGGGCCCCCCGTCCTTGCCTTGGTGCAACGTCTACCGCGCGCGCATGTACCTCTCGCTGCCGAGAGAATCGACGCCCTCGGCGAGATAATTGACTGCGCTTATCACCTCGATAAAAACGAGCGCTCGTTCGGCGAGAGGGAGAAGAAAGAGAGGCGACGCGTCGTCGCGAGCCCCGAGAGAGCGAGACAATGCCTCGGCCTTCGATTTCTCATTGACGCTGGCGTTTTCTCTCCGCTCTCGCCCGTTTCCGGGCGACGAGAGCTCGTGGACGACCGGTCGACTGCCCCATGCCCAATGTGCATATATGCCGCGCGCTTGACTCATTCACGGCCGTGCGACGCGTGACTCGTGCACTTTTCAGCTGATGCCCGCGCTTCTTCTGCGCGCTCGGCTTACGTACACAACGCGCGCACGGACACAGGCAGGGAGGCGCGCGCGCGCGCGCGCTCGCGTATATGCCTTTATTCGTCACGTCTTGCACGGCGATAGCGCACCTTGGACTCGTCATTGTCTTTCGAGAACCAATTCGCGAGCTAATCTGCGAGCGCGCGGCTTAACTTTCAGCGCGGTGTCGAGTGCAAACGGCATGTAACGTCGCTGGCGTTGTCCGTCCTCTCGCTCCCGCGGGCGCCGCTTAGCACAAAGCCCGAGGCTCCGGGGCAACTTGTCTCCCGCAACTTGTCTCCTAACGATACGCGGGCGCGCGCCTCTCCTTCTCCCCGTGTCACGTCACTGGGCGACCGGGCCCGCGAGGCCGTCCAATTAGCCGAGGCAACGGCGAGGTGCGAGGGTCGGTACGCGGCGCGCAGCCACGGGCCACTTGGCTGCTAGCCCCGGTGCGGCGCTTCGTCCTTTCGGCCAGGTTCGGCCAAATAAACAAGAGGCGCGGCGAGCTTGCCGGGCGGTTTGGCGGTAAGATTCGAACGGGGCGGGCGCGCGGGCGGCGGCGGCGGCGGGGGCCCGGGGGCGCGCTCACCTCGTCCGCGAGGCCTGGGCGCTGCGCCTCCTGGAGGGCGTCCGCGTCGGCTGTGGCGCTGGCGGCGGCGGTCCGGCGGCGACGCTGGCTCGGGCGCGACTCTCGAGCGGCGTGCACACGCGGTGCAGGAGCGCCGGGCGCACGGGCAGACGCGGCGACGACGCGCGCGCCAGAGAGAGACGCCAGCTGTCCAATCGCGCGGCTCCTTTGTTCCGGTGCGGCCCGCGCGCGCCTCCGGCTCAGACTCGGCCGGCCCGTTAGCCCGCCGCGGGAGCGTCGCCGCCGCAGCCGCCGGCCGAAAGCCCGCCGGGAGGGAGAGTGACCGATAAAAATAGAAGGAGGGAGATACGGCGCGCGGCTGCAGCCCGCCGCCGCCGCCGCCCGGGCCATTTAAACAACAGCTGACCGGGCCCCCGGGCCCCGGGCCCCGCCCGCTTTGTCTCCGCCGGAGCCCCTTATTTTTACGCCAAGGGTCGTTGGTCCGCCGCCCCGTCGCGCCCGCCACCTACTGCGCGCTCTTGCTGACTAATTATTTGTAACGATACGCTTATCGCGCCCTCGCTGCAGCCATTAGTGCCGTTAGGATGCGCTGTGCCCCTGCCAAATCGCCCGGCGCGCTCCCGCCGCTTTCCACCGCACCTATCCCTCGCGTTAAACTCTTCTACGTCTGCAAGGAGGAGTCGGGGAAGGAGTAAGCGTTCGCACCATGCGCTCGTTTGTTTCCTGCACTTACATCAACCTCCATTTTAACTTTAATATTATACATCTCGACGTACGTACGATTTCTCCGACTCTCCTTCGACTCTCCTTCTTTTCATCTACATTATTTGGCATTGCGTACGTCACTTGTCAACCAAACGCCTTTTCCTAGTATGAAATCCAACAATAACAACTTGCAGATTGTTCGAATTCGGATTCCGGTGCAACATTCTACAATAAAATGTAATACTTTGCAATCCAAGACTATATAGGCCTTTTAATTTGTAACTTCAACCTAATGATTGATGTCGAATAAATTATACTTGTAATTATTATCTTCTACACAATAAACATGTTGCAAAATACTTGATTCCGTTTTTCATTCGAATCCATTGCAATATCCATTGACTCTGGACAGGTTTGTCTTCGGATTAATACCTATTATTTCATAATTGCCTGACTATACAGAGTTTATAAATAAATAAACGTGTTTTAATATTGCATCCATACTACATTCGATGTTCGAACTAGGCGAAATATTGACATTAACTTAATGGAGGAAATAAATACTACCTGTATGACTAGTATTTGCAGGATAGAATAACAAATGAAAAAAAAGTTCATTTCTAATTGATCATTATATGTACCAAAGTTCCCTCAGCTCTTGAAAATCTATGAATACCTTAAGTGTATATTATTTTTCAAAACATTATATTCAATAGATTTTGTAAAGCTTTTTTAAAAAATTATAAAGTCAGATATAATCGCGTACATTTAATCAACGAAAAAGAAAGTTTTAATATCTTTCACGGAACACGAAAAGAAAATAGATCAAAAGAAGAACTTTCATTTGATTTTTTCAGACTTAAAACATGGTTTATTGGAAAATAATATTAACTGTTTGGTGCACTTAAACATGATTCTTGTACTTTTCTACACCATATTATAGTATTATCTTTTGACATCATATCAACGTTCGTACATGTATCAGTTTAAAACGTGCTCAAATTGTCAATTTTAAGTTAAACTAATTTTATATAATTTCAAACTTAAAAAACTATATTAGTTATGTTAAAAATCATGCTCGCAATTATATGTAGAACACGATTATTCTAAATTTATTTCTATTTATATCAAAATCTGAAAATCATTAATGATATTATTATATTGATTTATTATCTACGGATAAAAAGAAATATTTGAAATTCTTGTTGAGATTTTTGACGAGAAATTATGCTCCAATATTGCGAAAAACAATTTTCTAGTAAACTCATTAGTTAAGAACGTTAATTTTTTCCATAAAGATGCTATAAACGCAAATAACTTTTAAATTCATTAAATTAATTAAACTTAACAATACAGTCGCAAAAAAATTTTATGATTTATTAAAATTTCAGGTAAAACTGTAACTTTTAATGAAATTAGTAAATTAAAATTTTTATTTAAAGTATAGTTATATTTATTTAGATCTTGATTTTGATCAAGCAAAGTAGCCTGAAGGATTAATGCAGCAGTTGTCTCGGCAGTTGTACTATGTTGGATACAGTAGTTAAGTAATGTGGCAAGCGAAGAAGCTGTACCGAGTACCGCAGACACTTTACCTCGAGGTTTACCTAATAATTGAGTAAAACTTCTGTAGCTCATCCAAGTAACCTCGGATGTTTCACCTAATATTTGAATAAAGCCTGAAACAGCGAGGTTATTCGAATTAATTAAATTTAGTAAATTGTTTGGTGATAAATACCTCTTATTTCATGAAAAATACTTCATTTTCATATAATGCACATGTACTAGGTGAAATATTTAATTATTTACAAAACTTACCCGCTGAGTATTCTCTTTGCCTAGACATGCATATGATTTTATTTATTAATAAGATCATTGCCAAGATATTGAATAACGTTAAATTTTTATGTGAATATATATATAGTTTTATAATTTGTATCTGCCCTATATTCAATATTTTACTGGACACTGGATTAAACCGTATATCATATCATCGAGTGAAGTCGTCGTGTACATTGCATTTCCCTCGTGTCTGTTAGCCTTTGAATTCAGCTATCAATGCACGTAATTCGTTTTTAAACAATTTACTTTTTGATAAAATTTATAGATATTTCTATTTTGATAAAAATAAGTGTTTCCTAAACAATTTGAATGACTAGGTTTATAATTATCGTTTTCAAATATCTTTCAACTTAAAACTTTATTATATAAATTGCTTTCTTTAACCTTTATCATTTTTGAATGCATCGTGCTTTAGAATCAATCTTAATAAAAAATACATTCCAAAGAAATCAATTTTCATGTACAATACTTAAACGTTGAACGTACATGTTTTAATGCATAAATATGTGTCATTTTTGAGATACTATTTATTAAAGTGAGTATATATATAGTTATATGCATTTGGATTTGAAATTATGTACAATGCTGAGATATTTAAAAATTGTTTACTTTCCATACACGTTTGACATGTTACATGGAAAAAATATTTATAAAGTTCAATGTTAATAATAATATTTGAACTTAAAATTATTGCAATTTCATGCGTTCAAAGCTTATGATATGTCGTATACTTTGTGCACCAATTTTGATTGGAAGCTCATAAGAAGAAAGCTCATATACTTTATTAGTAATTGTTTGAATTGATTACAATTCATAGAAGTTATAATATCGAAATTTTGCATACTGTTGAATTTGCCAGTTAGAAGTCGAGAACAAAAGCCAGATTGATATTCTGATTCTGAGTTCGAGATTACTGTCTATATTTTGAGACCTTTTTCTAAACTTCTTGGACAGCGCTGCAGTTAGTTCAGATAGTATTTTTTCTTTTTAAAGAAGAGCTGTAGGGTTTGTTTGTTTTTGGAGGAGTAATAATTCTTAATTCTAAATTACCTAGACGTATTAAGTCTCATCTTTTGAATAATAATAATAATAATAATAATAGTTATTTGTATATTGAAGTTTTCATGTAAAGTCATTTGTATACAAGCATTGCAGGTGGCAGTCGACGTAAGTCTGAAATTCATATAGCTTTTGCGTATAAATCACTGTTGTAAAATCTTGGTTTAAATTGTCATGTTTTAGATCCGTATATAAGTAATCAATAATCACACGATCATTTGGTGGTGCATCAGTATGCGGCAAAGTAGTGTCAGCTGAAGACGTTACATCTACGCTATTATGCTTCATAAAGTTTCATAGCTTAACTCTGTTTTACTGCAAAAAAAGAGATGGAAATAAAAATGATTAACGCTTTGATTCTTGACAATTATACAAAGGGTTACGTCCAAAGTGCGTTTTTAATATCCTTGAAGCGCAATATTCTTTTCAATTACTATACACATTTATGTTTGCGGAATATCTTGCACATTTAACATACAAACTGGGCTATTAAGCTTTTAAAAGAAAGTTAAAAAATGGACATAACGTGTCCATAAAATGTGTATAAGATTAAAAAAATATATATATATGTATATCATGTAACTACATAATTAAAATGCAATAAGTTTTGAATAGATAAAAGATGATAAAAACGTAGTTACACCTGGGAGATTTTGAAAGATAAATTTTTAGAAGCTGTTATTAACCGAGCAACAATAGTCATTTAATGCTATTGTGTAATAGCACGCAGGCGCGTGCATAATAGATAATAATACAATGAAAAGAGCGTTGATATTGTATATATGTATAATATACAGGTAGCATATATAGCGCATAAGTGCACAGGGAGTTAACTGTATTTTATCCTTTAAATTCTTATCTTTGTCTCGAACACACGAGAGCGAAGGACGGGAGGGACGGGAGAGCAGAGGCCGAGTGAAAAGATGGACGGCGCGATAAGGCAGTTGATCAACAATGATTCGCGGAGCGCAAAGCCCGGGTGTAGTGCCACCGTTAGCATTTATCCGAAAAGTAGTCCGTAGCAAGTGAGTTACTAGAGCGTAGAGCGCGAGCCGCGGGATTTTTGCATCCGCAGATTATCGATAAAAGACTCTTTGTTGTCTAAAGAGGCCGCATGAATTAAGCCGGGCTCCCCGGAGGGAAGAGCCCGTGTGCTCCGCGGCGCGCGCGGAGAAATGCTCGCGCGGGCGCTGCAGCGGCCGAGTAAAACGCAGAAAGAGCGAAGGTAGTTATTCTAAATATAAACCGCGCGCGAGAGAGGGACCGGGGCGCACACGTGGCGCGAGAGCGGAGGCTGCGGCGGCGCGTCGTGACGTCCTCGCGCGCCGACGATAACGACCCCGCGCACGGACAAAAGGTTCTTCACTCCTCGGGCCGCCCCCCCCCCCCTCCTCCTCCCGCCGGCCCCCCGCCCCGCGCTCGAGCCGACACGCATGTGTGTATGGCCGCGCGCCCGCACGAGGAGCTCTGCTAATTTTACGTGCCGAGGCCAAAGTCGCGCGGCGAGCCCCCGGTACGTACGCCGCGGCCTCCCGGCCGCTCCCGCTTTCCCGCCGGCGCCCGGGTCCTTCGCCCGCGGACCTTCCCCGAGTGCCCTCCCGGCGCCGCGGCTTTGTCCCCCGAGGTCTCTTCCCCGGCGGCTCTGCCCCTGCCGCGCCAACGGAAGCCGGCGCCCCGGCGTTTCCGCCCACCCGGAACTGCCCGCCCAAGGAGACTGGGGAAAGAGGCGAGAGGGACACCTCGATCAAAATGCACTTGCCCGAGCTAACGGATGCGTGCAGCTTCAAGTACGCCGGGCTAAAAATACCTTTTAATTCGAATAAATCTTACGCGCGTTGATGGGCTAAGATCTGGCATATTTATTCCATCGTATCTTACTAAATTCAGTATTGCACGTTCAATGGAATATGGAATGGGTATTGTTCTATAGATAGCATTCTATCTATTTGTTTGAAAACGTGAACAACTTTTATCGGTCTATCTCAGGAAATACGACTGCCTTTTCAAACGGAATATCCAAATTAGATATTAAAAGTGCTATATTTACAATAATAGCGAGTCACTTTAATTATTCGTTGGCAAAAGTTAGTTCAATAGTAATACGCACAAAGGCAGTAGTTAAATTCTCGAAAATTCCATTGATAATTTTGATGCTAGCTTGGCTACGAGCACCAAATTTATGTATATAGTTTTTTGTTTATTAAATATCATTTGCAGTTAGCAATATATTCGCCTGTATGACACCACAGACTTATTTTATAAAACCTATCATTTTGTCTCAGTCTTATTATATTTAAGTTAAAATATTACATTTTTTATTTATTACAAAAATTATTTATTTAAAATGACTTTAAAAAATATTTTCTACCTTGAAAACCGTGTCTTTATAGGGCCAATTATATGTTCAATTTGTACGCATATTAATTGTATTACTGTATTGAGCTTAACCTTATACCAGAGATATTTATAACCCCGATTCACCTTTATGAGTCTAGACTTGCAATCATCGAATGAGTCACAGTTAATTGATTCATCATATAAGCAGTCGCTGATAAAATTATAAGAACATATAAATTTCTTTTGTAATATAGACGATATGCTTTGTATGCCTTTCGTAACGAATTTTAAATTCAGTTATTTCGTAAGTTGAAGTTCAAAGAAATTCATATAACTATCAATCTTTTGACTTTATATTAATCTTGTTAATCGTTGTATGGATTTAATTTCATGAGAAAGCATTGTGGATGAAATTATTGCTGATGTATCGCACATTTGTGTACTTTACCTTTTGTATATAGTATTATTTATAAAAAATTATTCAATTAATTACAAGAAAACAAACTTATATATACCTTTAAAGTACAAAACGCTTATACAAATTGATAAATAGAGTATAAACCTAATGATTTTTCAATATTACAAAAATTTTAAATTGCCGATCTCGATTGTGTAGATCTGAAGCACCGCTCATTTAATTAAAAACAAAAGATTAAACAATTAACTGCTCTCGAAGTAACATGTATCATTTCGCCTCAAAATTTAAATACTAGCACTTTTGTAACCAAAATTGATGTAAATAATAAAATTCAAAGTTCAATACAAACGATTCAACAGTAAAATGTCGCAGAACAAAAATACTAAAGCTAAGCCGTCCAATACAGCAGGAAGAGGGAGAGCATCACGTCCAGCTCCGAGAGCTCGTTCTCGGAATCGAGCACCACCTCGACAACCTCCTCCACCACCTAGAAAAGGGTAAGCCTACCGGCACCTTTGAGAAGAATCTATAAATTATTTTAAACTTGGCGCCATTTCTCTTAGTCGTTCAAAGTACGATGTTCTACTCAACACATGATTTGGCTTTTAGATCAGTAACTTGACGCTTGCATGTTATCGTTATGTAATGAAATTAGACAAGACATCACTCGTGCGCACGTTCGTTATACGGTTAAAACGTTTCCAATCCAAAGAAAAACAGTGACGTGCAACACTTTTAAATCTCGAAAGCTCTCCGCGCGTTTCCGGAAATCGTAAGCTTGAAATACTGCTGACCGCAGTGATGCTTCGGGCAGCACAATTTCACAACGAATAAACTCCACGTGATACCTCGATTTTTTCCACATATTTAGCAACAATTTTGTCGCTTTTACATCAGTTGTCGCAAAGTGCATCGTGCATTTATAACCATTAGTATAGGCAACTTGATCGAGTCACGAAACATACTGAAGTGCGCCGAGTATCGCACAATATGATTATTATCGAGCGACTTCTAGAAAATACTTCGTATGTAATGCTCGTGTGTCGTCCAATCGCATTTGAGAACCTCGCCCCACTCTGTTAAAACCGAGGAGTTATATAATCTTTTTATATATCTATATATATTGTTGACTGACCGGAAGTAGAAACCTTGAATATTGAGCAAAGTGAAGCGAGTTGCCAGTGAATCCGAGTTCAGTCGTAAGTTGAAACTCAGTGAGTGAGTACGCTTTTTGCATTCCACGGTAACGTTAGTAAACTTTCCCTTGTCATTATTTTATTAAAATGGCACGTCGACGAGCCTCTGCACCTCCTCAAAGAACGTAAGTAATTGTTTTTATAATTTTAATACTCTTGAAAATGTGTTTCAAAAGTAAATGCAATTGTACCACACAAAGTACTAAAATCATTTTATATTGGTTACGTCACATTCATGTGGCTGCTTATCTTGCAACATGTATATGATGTTAATATATTTAAAGGGTGCATGTCCAATTTAATTAAATAATGAAATGAACTTTAGAATTATTTATGTTTGCAAAGGAAACTGTTTTTTTCATTTTAAAGGAAACTTGAATGATAATTAGTCGTGCAACTTTGTTATGTTCACTTATTGAATTTCAGCCAAATTAAAAGAATTTTTAACCATAGTATGTTGTCATTTTTTAATTAGTGATGCAATCAATACAAATTTCATTGTTCTAATCTGAAATATAATTTTTAGTGTTAGGGCTGCAGCACCTGCACGCCGCCCAGCAGTAGTAGCTCAACCACCAGCACCAAGGCCAGCACAAACACCCATGGTAGCGCAACCTCAACAACCTTCTCTAATGGGACAAATGGCTGCTACTGCTGGTGGAGTTGCCATTGGTTCAGCAGTAGGCCACACCATTGGTCATGCCGTTACTGGCATGTTTAGTGGAGGTGATTCTAGCCAAGTAGCTGCAGCTCCAGCTCCAGCTGCACCAGCAGCAGCTTCTCCAATGGCTAACGCTCAGCCAAATGGAGCATGTGCTTGGGAAGTTAAGCAATTCTTGGAATGTGCTCAAAATCAAACAGATATCTCATTGTGCCAGGGCTTTAATGAGGCTCTTCGTCAATGCAAAATAGCTAATAGTAAGTATTTAACAGAAATTCAGATTTAAATTAAATATGTTATTATACAACATTAAAAATTGTTCTTTTTTCAGATTTAGCTTTGTAATTCATCAAAACTAGTGATCTGTCTCAAGTACTTTGGAGGATAATAACAGTCAAAATTATTTGGTTTATAATTTTATATAAACAATAATTTATTTTTTATTTTACACTTTTCTTGAATTTATTATAGTCCTTTTACTGCATTGTTTGTAGAACAAGAAATGAAATAAAATTTATTGTCGTTGGTAGTACACAAAGTGTGTTTTATTTATGTCTGATGAATGTGATAAAGAATTGGTGGTATAAAGTAAATTATATTTAAAACATTTTTTAATATTTGGGATAATTTATTTTTATTTTATATAAATGGTTGCATGTCTTACAATTTTTCTGGAAGTACATTGACATTTCTAGAGTATTATTGCATAGAAAATAGAGCAAGGCAATATACGTTTGTAATTCTTTTTTGTGTCCAAATATTGAAGATCCATCTACTAACTTGATAATTATGTAACATTATTAATAATTTTATAAGGAAAATAATGAAGGCTGCACTCAAGATTAATGTGCACTGATTTTCTTTAAATTACACATCCCATTAATATTAAATTCTTTAATATATTAAATATGTATTTAAAATATTAAATTCTTTCATTTTGCTTATTTAGTTTTAGAAATTCTTTTCAAATGAATATGAATTTAAAATTTATCGAAAACAAATATTTATATACTCGTTAAATTTTTAAAGAATGATTAATGAATAAACATCAGTTTGTAATTTTCACAGTAAAATGATCCAATAGATAGTAACTTGCATTTAATTTTGGTTTGTAAATTGACTTTGAAAATTTGATACAACTACTTCATTTTTTAATTTAAAAATTAATTTATAATTAAGTTAGTATTGCATGTAAGAACTTCAACTGCTGACATAGAACTTATAATATTGTAGGGGTGATATTATAATTGTTCAACCACCTAGAGGAGGGCCTGGTATACTTGGTACATTTGCAGGGACTGCAGCTGGAGTTGCAGCGGTACAGTAATGAAAGATTTAAATAAATATTCCAAAATATAAATATTAAAATAAATAATATTATAGGGAACTGTTATTGGTGATAAAATAACGGGACGAAATGAACAATCAGCACCAGAACCTCCTGCTGCTGGAGGTGCCATGCCAAGTGGACCTTGTCAATATCAAGAATTAGACTTTCTTAACTGCTCTCAGAGTCAGTTGGATGTCCTAGCTTGTGAAGCTTTTAGAAAAGCCTGGTTAGAATGTAAACAAAAATATAGTATGTTATGATTTTCTTTTATCTTTTAACTTCAAATCAGGAAGGTTAATTGGATCAACATTATTAAATGGCAGTACGAAAATTTATTGTATGCCATCTAGATTTCGAGATGACTGATCTAGTTAAATGAATTTCAACAAATTTAAATACGCATTTTTTGTGCTTATTTTACAAAAGCTTAAGTAAACCATATTTTAGTTTTTAAGTTATACAGTGTCGTTTAAAATATATTTTTTATTAGTATATTATATTACGATGAAATCGAGTCAAAGTTAAAACATTTTTGATTGAAAAATCACGCAATAACAAACATGCATAGTGATATATGTTTTAAGTTTTTGTAAATATTTACACCATTTTTAATCTGCTTCTAAAAATCTAATTAATACTTCACGAATTGCCTTAAATTATTCTTTGTAAACAATTTATTATAATTAATTACTCAAATGAAATACACATTAAACTGATACTAATTAACGTTAAATTACAAATTTTTAACTGTTTACTATTTAATTTTGATTATTGTTAAGTAGAATATTATTTACAGTTTGATCTATTATCTGTCAAGGAGAATCACTTTTTTGATTCATGGTTTTAAATAAAACATTGAGAAATACTTTAAGTATTAAAAAATAAGCTCCATACTATTTTTAATGCATAACAGGTTTCGAGGTGCACGTACAGCAGATAAATTAAAACTACATATATAGGAAATGCATGATAAAGTAAAACTGATATTTGCAAATATATTACCAATGTTCACTTTTCTTAATATAACTAAGGTGTTAAAAATTGTCGGAGCTTGATTTTTTTAATAACACTAGCGACGAGTATTTAGCCGTGGTCGCCCCTCGACTGAACTTGTGCTCGGAGCTTTGACCCCAGGCAGGGGGCTACGAGAGGCGTGAAATTCGGCGCACTGCGGTAATTTGCGTGTGCTGGCCGCGGCGGCTAATCAAGGAGAGAGGGCAATTATATATTAGGTACGCGATCGGCCCTCGATCCTTGCTCGATCGCACGATTTCAATAGTTTGTCTCGAGAGTCTCCGAGACTGAGTGAGAGATACAGAGAGCGCGTCACGGGTATTTTCACACTTATAATTATATTGGGAGTTAAAGAGAGTTATCCCCCGGAGGTTTTGGGTGTGCCGTTATCCGAACTACTTTGCACCGGGTGTTATCGACGATAACGCGCGTCAAGTTATAGCTCGGCTATGCGCCCCAATCCCGATAAAAGAAAACGTGCCCTACTACGTTATGACAAAAGAATGCGAATACGTACCTCGAGAAGAGACGCGCCTGGCTCTATTACAATTTAGCGTCTAGCAAATGCGAATCGTCTAAGGAGTATTCAAAATTTTTACAAACATGTAGCTTAGTCGTGCGAAACGAGGAAGAGAACTTTTTCCCTATGCAGGAAGGCGATTTCCTTTTTCCATGCTACGCCTTTAATGCCGTATGTGGTGTCCTATACGTCTTTTCGTTCTCCAACTATCTATTAAAATTTGAATTTTGCGCGCCTCTGAATGTGTATTCCATCAAGTCAAATCCTGCCTTGATGGAAGACGTGATTAAAAGTAACAACGCGAGTGCTACAAAAGCAGGATTCATAATGGATCTAACTTCTGCTAGCTACTCGGATAGCATAAGAGATGAAATCGCTGCTCGCAGGTTGCCTTTCGCTATGCTTGACACACTATAGATTGAACATTTCCTCAATGTTTTATACAAATCTATGATCTGAACAAGTGATACTTTTCATATTGTTATCATATTATTACTATCTTTTAAATATCTTCTCATAATAAATTTAAAAATATTGAACATTAACTTAGAATAAATATAACTGGATATAGTAAAAATGAAAACAGCAAAAAATGATCTGTGTGAATCAGACGAAAAATGCTGTCACATATATATGTACATATTTTTATAATTCATTTTAAAAAATGTAAAGATCCACAAGTACTTCTTGATTTGAGAAAAAAGTGGCTACATAATAATGTAGATACATTTTAAAAAATATTAATTATTTGTAATTTATATTTTGACTTTATTGCAGATCTAAGATGAGTACAAAATAAACATCGAGAAGAGTTGTACTACCAAAAATTATACATTAGCTGAAAAATCTGTAATAAAGTCAATATCTTCTTATATTATGTAATTGTACTTCTATTTTTTTTACTTAGGTATTTTAAATTGGGTTTTTCACAAGCGACTAAATATATTCGAACGAATAACAGACTTCATTGAATTAACGCGTTTTTCGAAACGAACGTTTATTGAATTAGAACGTGTATCGTAATTTGTAAAGGGAATGGTAGACTATCTTTTATCGGTATTTAAAACTCGCATAACCATGAAGCCAGCGATCGTTGCTACTGCGATTCCAATTCCTGCTTTCCACCAAACAATCGAATCTCCTTGCATTAACCCAAATTGTTTCATATGGCTGAAAATACAATATAAAAGGTTATTAATTATATATAAGTAATAATTATGTTACTTTTGATTTTTAATAAAACGAAGAATATAGATATTTCCTTCAACATCTTATTAAAATACAAAAGATATAATAATATTAAAAAATATTTGCTATATGTTAATCATAAATAATATTTACGAAATATATTATAAAACCTATCATGCTCATGCACTGGCACTATTATGTTGTGTTAAAGAAGCGTTTTTTGAAATATTTTATTAACCAATGACAGTAAAAATGAATTCGGCAAATAAATAAAACAAATAATTAATAATGGGATGAAAGCAACAGAAAATTTCACGTCAAAACGGAGAAACATAACAAAACCTTGCGATAGAGTTCCACCACTGATTTGGTGATGGTTTGAGAAGCAACATGTGCACCATTCGCCTCAATGGGCTGAAAAAGACAGCAACCGCCGGTTTGTAAAATGTGTAACAAAAAGCTTTGTTGCCAATTTAACGCGCAAATAGCATATCTTCAAATGTACAAAGGTGTAAATGACATTTTGAACAGTGCTCACTGACTACAATGATGTCTTACAAAAACATTTACTTGTTTAACTTTGTATATTAGACGAACCTGTGTTTGTAAAACAATACCCACGCTGGTTGAAAGCGGCTAAACATGAAATTGCTTTTTATTAATATTAAACGAAAAATTGTGTAAGTGTACAGAAAAAATAGAACAGTATTTGTGATATATTTTGTAAATCTTTAAAAAGCAATTTTAATGTGTATTTTGAAACACTCATAATATTTAATTGTAGTGTTTATTTACTAAAAATATTTCTAAGTATTTATTTTTGTATTATACTAAAACAAAATAATTTTATTTGGTCAAAAATAAGTGTAGTATAATGTGACAAAGCAATTTTACATATTCAAAATGATTTTAAATTTTATTGTTTATATGAACATCTAAAATAATTTCATGAAAATTTACTTACGGAAAGGCTGCCATCGTTGCTAACTTTATAAAAATCTCACGACGTACAGTACGCGAAATGCTATAAGGCTGTGGTGACATAAGTTTATATTTGCTACAAAAACTCGGTGGTTGTAATAAATATTCTTGTTTTACTTCTGTTAAGTCACTTTTGTTAGCTACCATCAATACTGGAATTTTGCTGTCAGCAAAATATTTCTAAAAATGATTTTTAAGTTATTTTTTAATCATATTTTAATATTTTTTCGTATAAAAATATTACTTTAATTTAATATTTCAACTTTTTAAAAATTTTACAATATTATGATTTAAAAACTAGTTAGAATAGGTTAAATAAAAAAAAATAAAAATGATTATGCTATCTTACTATGTATATCCTGGCTATATATTCAAATGATTTTGGATTACTAGCATCATAAACAAGAGCAGCAGCATCACACTGAATTTGAGCTGGAGTTAGGGCATCTTGAACATTTAATATATTTATATCTCTCAAAATTATGGTTTTTTCTTGTCCATATACATGAACTGTATTTACAGTAACGTGTGAATTACTTGGTGCAACAGTTTTCTGAAAATGGAAATTGAAAATTCATTAAATGTTACAGTATTATATAATTGGTTACAGTGTTTTTCAATAACAAAAATAATCTATTCCTTAAATCTCATTCTTGTGTATTGAAAATTCTATAAAATCTTGTATTAAATCAGAAATGAAACGTTTCTAATTACATTTACCTCAAGCTTAGGATCTACAAATGTTCTGCATAAAGTTGTTTTTCCTGCACTTTTTGGTCCAATCACATGGCAACAATAAACGTTGCGACTTGATTGTTTTTTTGCTAAATCAAGCTTCTTTTCTCGTGTAACAATTATTGCAGTTGTTGGACTTTCGTTATTGTACAAATTATATCCTAGATATGCCAGATATTCTAATGTCTTTTTTACATTCATATAAGTCATAAGAGTCCATTGTGCCATATATCCTTGATAAGTTATCCATCCCTAGAACATCCCAATATATCATTCATTAACTATATTTATTTTTTAACAAACCTGTCATTTTAAATTGAATAGAATCAAACCAACTTACTTTATCATTAGTAGTAACAGTATATTTATATTCATTACCCCATGGAGGTGTAAGGCATTTTGAAAATAAAGAATCTAACTCTTCAGGAGACAAGGCACCATCCCTATCTCGATCATGTAACATGAAAAGTTGGGTCAGAAATTCCTGACCCTTATGAGACAATTCAGTGGTGCAACCAGAAGGAACTTTCAGACTGTAATAATCACAATGTATTTATTTAATATTTTTTGATTCTGCTTTAATGAACTGGCTAAAATTTTTGTAATCACTTACATAGGATTTATATAATCTTTGCTCATCTGAAGATCATTATCGTAACCAAATTTTCTAAGTACTGCCCATGTAGTTTCATTTCGTCCTCTTTGAATAAATAAACATTGTAAGAACATAAATCCTTTCATAGTTACACACCCATTATATACTCCATCTTCGATATTTTTAGAAAGAACAGCTTTTACATCTTCCAGCACTTGTGGTTGTAATGGAGTATTAAAACACCACTGTTGAAATGCATTAAGTTCTGTATCACTTAATAAACCATCATTATCAACATCACAGATCTTCAAATAGAAAAGCATGAAATTAATAACTTTTAGATTTATACTATATAATTACGTTTAATTATATTAGAAACAGTATAAATATTACTTACTTTAAATATCCTGCGTAATGCAACTTTGCACTCATCTGTTAACTGTAGCAAA
Source organism: Sycophaga agraensis (assembly GCA_018906755.1). Taxonomy (NCBI): domain Eukaryota; kingdom Metazoa; phylum Arthropoda; class Insecta; order Hymenoptera; family Pteromalidae; genus Sycophaga; species Sycophaga agraensis. The sequence continues at coordinate 131,732 of JACCIE010000072.1, read as the reverse complement.
AATATTGTACTATTTTTTAAGATTCTAAATTTTTTATATATATTATTATATAAATTATTTGTATCTTACCTCCTGAGTATCATAATTGTATAATGGAGTTGTTGGGTGTAAAACAGCTTTCTGTGCATAATAAAACATCTCCGAGATATTTTTTAAGGTTTTAGCAGAACACTGGAAAAAACATATAGAATAAGTACTTTCCCTTTATGCATATAAAAAATATACTGAAAATTAATACTATTTAAAAGAAATTTTAAATCTATATAATTAGGTATTTTAGTTATTATAATTATTGAGATTATTTCAATTCTGTTATAACAACAATTAATTCAAGTTAATAAATTTTTTATTGATTATCTTTCGATATTATATAGATTATTTTTAATGTTCTACATTATTTCATTTTCTGCAATTTAAAAATGTGAAGGGTTATAAAATATTCTTTTGTTAATTTGTAATTATTATTTATCTCATTTACTTATTTGTTTTAATAATAAAATGTTAAAGAGAATGCCTATAATATTAATTACCATTTAAAACCATAAAATCTGAATACACTAAATTCTTATGTAATTCAAGATGCTAAAAACTGGTTTTTCATAAATGTTATAAAAAAGTTTATGAACAAATAAAAATAACATTAATTTTGTATATCAAATGTATTACCTCAATGCAACTTTCTATTTCTGAAAATTCTTTCATTATTGGATACACATCTTCAATTGTTGAATAGTCAATAACATCAATCTTATTTCCTACAAGTACTACTGGACATCGATTGCTAGAGGCACTCTTTCTAATGAGAGGTAACCAGTAGGATTTTGCGTTATCCAAAGTTTCTCTATCTTGTACAGAGTAAACGACACAGATCACATGCGCTTTCAAGATTTCGTCACAAAGTTGATCTTCAGTTTGTTCCATTGCTAAAGAATATAGATTAATTTATAGTTAAAATTATATTATATAGAAAATGATGAAAGTAAGCTGTGCTAATTATCTGAACTTACCAGAGTAATCTACTATTCGTGTGGGTACTTGTTCTGGAGTGACATCAGCAGGTATGGTGATTTCCTCTGCTTTACTAGGAACATCTTCAGCATATTCATCGCTGACTAATGACAATATCAAGGAGGTCTTTCCCACACCTCTGTCCCCCACAAGAAGAATCCTGACATTTCTTCTAGGCGCGTTTTGGCTACGATGCACTGAATTGCCCGTCACAACCATATCTCCTCCTCGTGTCCTCGTCAGCTGACCTCGTGAAATGGATTTTCACTTACTTTGAGAGAGACAATCCATTTTATACTTTGGTAAAACTCCAATCTCCAAAGATAAATGTAGAGGAACTAGCGGAGCAACGAGTTCTGCGAAAGGAAGAAGTGAAAGAGAAGAGAAAACTCTCGTTGTGAATCTAGGTAACTTGACACTGCAAATGTTTTCCCGGCTTTGCCCACGTACACACCGTGCTCGCTCGTATCAAGGATGTATCGCACAACTTGGTTGACGTCCTCGTCGACTTTAGCATCCTGACCTAACCTCCATTTTCTTAATTTCGCTTAGAATTAGAAATTTTTACATAAACAAGCCTACAAAATAGTCGTTTATCACGACGTACTTTCTTCTCCGCTGCTAGCCACTGCTAGCGCAACTTGCGTCTCGCTGCTCGCACGCGCAGCCAAGGCGAATTTGACGAAGTGAGAATGTATGAATCGGTGAATCTCACCCGCAACGAAGCTCCCTCTTACGAAGCTTCGAGGGTGGGCTTTTCAAGGTTACAGCACATGGAGTACGAAGATAGAGAGAGAGAGAGAGAGAGAGGGGGATGACTACTCTGCATCGGTCTCAGTTACAAGCAGTGATTGGCTTGCACTGGCTCGCAGTCTCGCACTCAGCACTGGTACCCCTGCGCCCCCGGACGGCCTGTATTCTGACTCCGATGCTAGAATCATCACGGGACCAGAGCAGACCAGAGTAACCAATGCATGCAAGTGTGTACATGCGCGCATGTGCTATGCGCGCAAATGGACCTCTGGAGCGAAAATTTCAAAGAGCAAACGCTTGATGCTAACGTGACACCAGAAACCGAATTATACCTCAAATTCTATATTTGTAATTAAGGGACTAGACATATTGGCATCCTATTTTAATTATAATTTGAATTATAAACTTAAGTATCGTTTACATCTACTGATGAATAATAAACAATTCGAAACCACTTTCATTTTTCACAAACATTAACATTTAATGAGTACATCAACATTCAGGAGAATTTGACACTTTATAATACTTTTACTTGTACTGTTAAAAAAAGTTGTATTAAATTTAATGTAAATATAATCAAAGCTTCTTTGATAAACGTAACAAGAATAAAAATTATGCCATTGCATTAAAATTAACGTATTCCTTCAATTTAAGAGAAAAAAAAATTGTTATCGCTGTTGGCAGCTTAAGAATAATTTTTAATATGTTAGCTCACAGATTTTGTAATTATATTTAAACATTATAAGAAATTATTAATTAGAAATAAATGATTTAAAGAAATTTTTGTTGAAACTTTAAAGTGGGGATTTATAAACTGCAATTTTCCAGGTTGACATATCTCGACATTACGGCTGGACTACTGATCATTTTAAAAAATTTAGATCCATTTGTTTATATACTCTATTGAAGACACTAATGTATAATATATAAAATATATGTAACAACATTAAGAATTCTATATGAAGAAAGTGGGTCATAATATTTGCATGTATTAATAAACTTCATAGTTCAACTGAAATTTAATATACATGTCATTAAAGTTTATGTATTTTACATTTATTTTGATGAACGTGTAAGCTTGTTGAAAATTTGCTCAAATATTTCGCAAATGTAAATAATATGAGTAGATCAATAATACCATAAACGAAGATGTGAATGAGAGTTTTATAAAGTTATTATGTCCAATAAGAATCAAAAGTTTTTATCAATAATTAATGTAAAATGTATGTTTATATTTATGTGTAATTACACTACATACAGGCATCGAAAATTTAAAAATGAAATATATCTATTTCTTTTTATATTTCTGAACGTGTATTTATTCCCTACTTGTACCATAAATATTTGTAACAAAAAATGTATTGTTATATAAGAAATTTGAAAATTTTGACTTTGCTTGAATTAATTGTTAGTAAATTATGTTTAGTTGATAAATTGCTTTATATTAATTTCTAAATTTTATTATACTTTATTTAATTTATATTGATTTAGACATTGGTATCAAACAACTCTTCAGCTTGAAATTACATGGAAAATACTATCATTTATACTTCAAACTATAAATATCCATTAGTTGATTTATGCTATAGTCTATTCTAAACATAAAATATTTAAAATTAGCAAGTAAACAAACAATCCTACAAATCTTTGGTTAATCTCTACTTTTAATATATTTTTTAGGAAATATTTGGTATTTTTAATGCCAATATATATTTTATTACAGGTATTTAAAATATAAGACAACAATTAGTATAAATTTCGCTTAATAAAATAAATATTATATATTGAATATTGAAAACCTGTTTGGAGTAAATGTTATTAATTGATTTCAAAACAAGATTCTAAAACATCTTATTTTTATCATAAATTTTATAAAGGTGTGGATGTGGAAAGAACTCGAGAGATAATACATTTATCATCATCATATATTTGTCTTAATATTTTTCGTTGTTTTACAGTATCGCAATAAGATCTCCTAAAAGACCTTAATCAAAAAAATTACAAATGTATTTAAAAAAGTTCAAAATAATTTTTTAAAATGTCATTTGTTGTTTTTAATAATATACTGATGTACATTTTAAATTTATAAATAGTTTTTAATAAACTTTTTAACTTTTAAAATTCTTTTTTACTTTTCCATTAAATACATTAAAAGTTATGTTAAAATTTTTGTATAATATTCTTTTGTTAGTATACATTTTTAGTGTATAACACGAGGTATAACATTAAAAAGAGATAATTTTATTTATAAAATATATGTATGATGTATGTATGTAATTCGGTAATGATGAATATCTATATAGATACATACTAAATAGTTTGTACATACGTGCGCGAATTAAAAATTATATAAATAGTTAAATAAAAATTAGCATATTACTAAAGATTATTTGCAGAAATCATTAACAAATGTCTTTACAGTTATGAAATAAATATATTTTTACTTAATTAAACAGTCTTTGTGTTTCATTTTAATTCTGATAAATATTAAAAGTTTGAGATAAACCATTAAAGATTTTAGCAAGTGATGTCCATTTTCTGTAAAATGAATAGATGGTTAATGAATTCCCAAGATAAATCCTGAATCTAAGTATTTTTATAAATTTAAAAAAAATTTGTTATTATGAAAAATAAAACTTATAATACAAATAAATCTATTTTACCATAATGGAAATAATAATATATGTAGTATTAACCAATTAAACACAATATATTCGCTCAATCATAAACATAAAAATATAATAGAATATAATATATTCCAATATCTCTTTGAACGTTTGCTTCATTAAATGATTTATGTTAATTATATGAAGAAGAATAGAGAAAACTGCATTTAATTATAAAAATTCTCGAGATAATTTTTGGTTGAATAGTTTTAAGAAGTACTTTAATTTATTTACTAATAAATCACATAAAATAATAATTACAAAAAATTAAATTAGATCTGCCAATACGAATTCAATTAATTAGCTAAATCTACATTTAAACAATATCCTCTACTGATTATTTACTAGAAAACTTATGTTCACATGTTATATTTATATACAGAACTCACATAAAACAGTAATAAACATAATTTAATTTGTATATGTCGTTACTAATAAACTCTCCTTCTCTTTCTGAATTTTTTTAAATAATATATATCACAGATTTTATAAAATTGATATTTCTGGTTAAACACTATTCAGGGTGTACATTGAACATATGCAACTTGTCTAATCCAATATATTCAAGAGAGATACACCACAATGAATTACCGGCTACACAAAAAAAGAAATACGCGGATAAAATTGAGCAAACAATTTTATGATAACTCCACCGCGCACTTAATCACCTGCATGAAGTTTGGAAAGATTTATCAAAATTATCTTATTCTTGCGAAATGCACAGCATCTCATAAGCTTACATTTAATATTACCATTAGATAAATAATTTTTCACATAGAGTATCAATAATGCATAAAAAATTCATTAATATATAATGGATTAACTTTGATTAGCATTGAAGCATGTTTAGTGTTTAAAGTAGCGTATAAATTTGCAAACTTTATATATGTACATATGTGTACATGTAACATTTTATTTTTGTGAAACTATGGATAGTTTTAGCAATAACTATTTTTTATCTTTATTCTGTACCTTCATTTTGAAAATTGTACATATCAATTTATTTTTATCAAAAATATTAGTTCCACTAAAGAACAGCTGTTACATACGTGTGAATGCGCTAAAAATGCGCTAATGTCAATTGTTTTATACTAACATTTCATCCAGACACTTTCATATAATATTTAACTAAATTATATTAGAATATAAAACGATACTCATGCATCGCGTTACGAATATGATGGATAATTTTTAAAAAACTCAACTCTTCAATGCATACATATTGTAATGGATTCCTATATTTCACCTATTTTAATTTGTTTAAACACTTTACTATATATTATAGATGTAAAAATTATATTCTAATTTCTGAAAAAGCAATATTGGTACAATCGTACGATGAAAAGAACAATTATAACAATTACTGAATTTCTTCATTATACAACTTCTACGGATAAATCAGATTCTATGGTTTCCATATAGATGAGCCTAAATATAGAAACAATGTTTATATTACATATTAAACGTATATATTGTTTGGTAAAATAATTGTTCGCTCCTTTACATAACAATCAAATTTCCTCTATGCCATGAATTAAAAAATATATATTGGTTTTGACAACTTAAGTTGGATTTTAATGTTTGTTAATTACTGCTGATATATCATGTATCTAACTACAGCTTAAAACCGATACGGCTTTTATCATTAAGTCTTTCATATCATAACTTTTTATGAACATTCTGATCATTTTTATTTAATATTAAACTCTTGCTGTTCGTATTTATACTGTCTAATTTTTATTATTTTCGATTTACATTTAAATGATGTATAAATGAAAGATTAATTTTTGTTTTGTTTACAGGTTATAAACGATAAAACTATTATAGCAATTTATCTGTAAATGATATAGTATGAAAATTTTCGATTTCATTGAATCTTAGAATTTTTATATATAATAAAATTATAAAATGTCATATTTTTAAATAATGGCAAAAAATACAATATTTTGCTGAATATATGTAATTAATATACACATAATATAATACATAATTAAATTAAATTTCTGTATAAGTAGCCCTTCAAAAACTATTTGTGAATAAACTAAGAGTTATAATTATGAATTGTTAAAATAAGAATGTTTATTTTTGAATAGTTTTAATTACAATTATATGATAATATCTTAGGTTTTTAGAATTAAATGGGTTTTTATTTATCAAAATATCTGGTGTAAATAATACGACCAAATGTCAAAAAGTAGTAAATGGTGATTTAAATTTAAGTAAATGTATTATTTTATGTTGCATTATATAATAGAATATAGTAAATTTAAAAAGATTGGAAAGTATTTAAGGTACTCGATGTTTCAATTATACTTATAGTTATATTATTACTATTTGTTACTATTATGTATTTATATTTGATTGAAATAATAATTTACCAAAAACTATTGGATGACTGAATTACTTCTAAACAATTTCTATTACGAATAATTATCGTTACATAAGCTATACTTATGTGAGAAAAATCAATAGGTATTTAACATTTATCACATCGTAATCCTGAGCAAAAAAGAAAAAATAACCAATGGATGAAAGCTGTGCTCTGCGTCTTATAGGTCAAAAGATCGCTGAGCATTCAGCGATAATGATATGAATTTAGTATAAAAGGCCCGGCTACTGTTAGTTGACATGCATAACACTTGTATCACCATGCATTGGAGCATAGTGTTTTTGGCTACATTTGCCTTCGTGGCAGCTACCCCCACAACCCCTACACTTCATGCTGGTAAGTGCTTATACCTTTCCAGCATATATTTAAGATTGTTCATTCGCATTGTTAAATTTCTGTATAACGCGTGATTAATGAGAAAGGAAAAGCCTTTTACACATTTTTGTTAAGAATGCAATTGTTGTATTTTTCTTCAATTATATTATATTTATTTTATAACCTTTTGAAATTCTGATTCAATTGTTATTTTATGGCTTAACAACCCGACTTTCTAAAGATTTTGCAGATCTACGGTATTTTGATTATCTGAAAATATTTAAAATTTTTAATACGTTTTTTTTGTAATTTACATGTAGTTTTAATTCTGTAAAAATATTATGCAACTTTCACAAAAAAACTTATAAACATTATATTTATGTAAATCAATAAATGGCACGTAATTTACGTAAAATATTGTTATTGATTTGTATACTTTTATTATATTGGAAAAGCAATTACGATTTATAATTTGTTTGCGATTTCTAGCTGATCAAGAACTTCTTCAGAGACAACAAGATGTAATCTACTTGTTGGAAAATATTGTTGGTGAACTGCCTTATGCACCATACCACGAAATCGGCTTGAACTATGAATTCGAACCATTCTTACAAAATTACGAAAATCCGAACGTAGTCCGGTACTACGTTGGACTCGTAAAGAGTGGTCATGTACAGCCGATAGGCACGCCATACTCATCCTCGGTCAGCGAGCTCCGCAAAGAAGTGTCTCTCCTAACCCAAATCTTCTTGGGTGCTAAAGATTACCAAACTTTCTTGAACACTGCTGCATGGGCCCGTGTACATGTTAACGTAGACCAGTTCGTTACGGTAATTATTTGTTTTAAAATAGTTTTATAATCATTTTTATGATTCAAAAATTTTATTATTTTTTGTTGAAAAATGTTGTTGATTTTGTCATTCTCATACGTTTTGTGTATTGATTTTATGGATTTTGTAACTTGAGCTAACTAAGTTGTGTTTTCATGTTTAGGCTTTCTCCGTAGCTGTACTTCAGCGTCATGATATGCACGGTGTCATTCTTCCACCTGCCTACGAAGTGTACCCGCACTACTTCTTTGACTCCAGAATCATTCAGAAAGTGCACGACTACTTCAGTCAACACCATTTTGTTAGCCAAGGACAGGGTGAACAAGTTCATGATGTACACCACATCTATGTTAACTACTCATCTCACCTTCCTTACGGAGAAAACCATATTGCGTACTTTACTGAAGATATTGGTTTGAGTGCTTATTACCACTATGTTCATTTGGCAAGCTCTATGTTCTCATATGTAAGTTAATATGTTATATGATACAACATTTTCGAATATAATCAAATCCGTGGTGTTAATCAATAATTTTTAAATTTGTATTTCGGAATGTAGGGACACCATGATGTTCACTCATATGGACAATCTGGTATTCCACACAGTGGTGAAGAAGTACACAGCAGCCACATTGGACATGGTGCTCGCTTCTACTACATTCACCAGCAATTACTTGCCCGTTACAACCTTGAGCGTTTAGGACAAGGTCTTAGTCCTATAAAGCACCTTGACGACTATTACGAGCACATTGAGACACCTTTCCACTCTCACCTTAGCTACATTAACGGTGCCAACTTCCCTGGACGCGGAGAACACATTTACATCACGGCCAGACACCACAACTACGATCTCGTCCAACTTGTCCGCCAATTAGAAAGTAGAATCCGGGATGCTATCGACATTGGCCACGTCATCACTCCTCAAGGAGCTTTCCTTTCCTTATACCAACCACAGGGTCTCAACATCCTTGGAGAGTTGATTGAAGGAACTGGTCACAGTATTAATCCAAGATTCTACGGACATTACTACGCTGTAGCCAAACAATTGCTCGGTGATGTACCCGAATTCCACAACATCTGGGAGTACACTCCAGCACCACTTGAACATGCAGCAACTGCCGTTCGCGACCCAATCTTCTACCAACTCTTCTCTAAGATACTTGACTTCTTCTACACCTACCAAAAATCCCTTCCCGCATACCAGTACAACGATGTCTTCGTTCCCGGAGTAAGCATTGAGAAGGTCGAGGTTGGAGACCTCATCTCCTACTTCAGTGACTTTGAAGTAGACTTAAACAATGCTGTTGCCCAACCCGTTGGACATCATCATGAGTCTCAGCCATTCCCCCACGCTAAAGCTCATCTTAAGAGGCTCGACCATAAACAATACGAATACAGCATTCACGTTCAAGCTGAAAAACCAGTCCCAGGTGCAGTCGTCCGTGTATACGTAGGACCCAAATACAACTACGATGGCCAGCCAATCGATATCAACGAACATAGACATTACTTCTTCGAACTTGACCAATTCGTATACGACCGTAAGTATTGATTATTTTCTGATAAAAAATACTCTTTTATCAGAATCCAACTTATAGTAGATTGATTATTAAATATAATCTATTTTTAGTTATTGAGGGACATAACGTTATCGTGAGAAACTCGCACCAAGCAACTGGACAGAGCTATGACTTCCCATCAGTCCAACAAATCAAAGAGCGCATTGGAGCTGCCATTCGTTCTCAGAACCCACACTTCGTAATTGAAGTAAATTTTATACATTAATCATATTATATTTGCATCTACTGTTGACGGAATTTGAAACTAAAAAAATATTTGCTTAATACTTTTTCAGCCCCAGGAACTCTTCGGTTTCCCCGCTAGGTTGACTCTGCCCAAGGGATCTCATAGTGGATTCCCTCTGCAATTCTTCGTCATCATCAGCTCCGGAGTACACCACCACTCTGAGCATTACGGCCCAGTTGTTCATGAAGAATTCGCCAACTATGACCCAGACCATTACCAAGTTGTAGGAGTAGAAGAGTACGAACAACATGTCGACCATCCAGTCGAGAACGTACACGGACTCTACCAATCTGTTGATGTAGTTCCAGAATTCAGTGGCCACATTGCTACTCAAGGTACTTTTCATCTTGTTATCCATAAGGTTCTTTTACGATTTCATATCGATAATAAAAATACCTTTTTATAATGGATAGATTGGATAAAATTAATTAAATACATATTTTTTATTTTAGCGCATTACCACTGGGGATACTTATACAAGAAGTACCCAGGCAGCTACTACTACCCACACTGGCAGCAGACACACTACAACGTTCACGGTGCTGAACATGAGGGCGAACATCACAGTGGCTGGCATTCGGGCAGTCCGATTGTCGCAGGAAGGCATGGTGATGTGAGCCATGGATATGGACAAATATCTTCGGCTTACTCGCATCCAGTCCAACATGGCGAGGGTGTTAGCGGTGGTATTCACCACGGTGTCTACGGCCAAGGCGTGCACCACTCTGGTCATGGACAGGAGAGCCACTACCAGGGTAGTGGACACTACTCAGGAGTTGGTGGTGAATCCCATGGTGTATACCAATCTGGCACATACCAGGGTTGGCAGGGACATGAGCAATACCTCCACAACTACTACGCAAATCAACACATCGGTGCCATCATCGGTGGAGCCGTCTCCCTCGACGGCAGGCCGCTTGGCTTCCCCTTCGATAGGCCTCTTGCCGCAAGCGCATTCTATGCGCATAACATCCATGTTCATGACGTCGTAGTCTACCATCATGACGAATTCTTCCCAGAATACTAATTAGATAAAATTTCAATTCTAAGTTTAATACCTCCCACCCCTCCTAATTTTAATTGTACGAATTGTAATTGTGTTTCTCTTCGCTTTCTTCGCCATGATCGAAGCGCTTGAGAAACGAGTTACTTGACGAGTTGATTGCGTTTGTGATTATGTGTATATGTATATTACGCCATTGTTTTTCACGCCAACAATTCTGTGTTGGTGATGTAGAAGCAACATAATAAAAAAGTGTTTATTAGAGCGTACAAATTTGCTTTTTATTTTTATCCTGGTTACCGATAAGCGAGTGAAGGTTTATTACAATAAAATAATACTTTTTGATTTCTTAAAAAAATTAATTGATTTTTTTATTATTGTCATATTAAGAAAGAGTCAGATATGTATTTTTATTCAGTTTTATGAAAATCAACTGTGAATTTTTTATACATAGACTGATTATATTTATTGTGACATCATAAAAAGAATTGCCGAATTGAGTTGTTTCCAAATAATCAATTCATTTACTTTTTTACACCTAATAGTTATTATTCTCCGGTCATCATCTCCATGAATTCTGTAAAGTAAAAAGTAAAATATCGCAGATTAATCTGTGCAATTGTAGTAAAAAATACATCAAATATTTTATACATCCTATTAAACATAGGATTGTTAAAGATCGTATGATAATAATTATCTAAATTATTGTTATCGAAACTAGAAATATCAACTATAAATATATATTTAATAAATAATTGAGGTTTGATGCAGGCTAATATTATTGCGTAGGCATATTTTTTATAAAATTTTGGAAACTGCGTAGATGAAGTATGTGTAAGTATGGTATAAAATAAAATTTTAATATATATATGTGTGAATGTGTGCTCTATCATTCGTAATCGTTGTTCTCAAAAAATCTACAGTTAATTTTATTGAAGTATATATTTAATAAGAAGATAATTAATTTATAATAGAAGTTGAATAATCGAGGTATATTTATTATTTTTATACTTGATAATTTTTTACCTAAATAGATTCCTGGAGCAACATATTAAATATATTGTATTTAATAGAAATGAGAATCTAGAGCTTTATGTATAAATTTTTGGAAAAAAAAAACAAAGTAATCGTAATAAAGAATCCATTAATGATATATACTGTTACATTACGATTAATAAATTAAACTTAAAATTACATAATAAAAAATTATAATTTCTTAAAAAGGGCAAATATGAGAAATAATATTTTATGAACAAATTTAAGAAGAAACCTTTTTAGTTAAAGAATAATGTGACAGAGTAATGACATTAATCATATACACTATTTAAAAATATAAATTATATGCCTTTTTATAAAGAAAAGCCTTTAATTTATATCTTTGTTTTATCTTGGATATTTTATATTGATTTAAAAAGCAATTTGTATAAGCTAATTTATACAAATGTTAAGAATGTTAGCTATACAGTTTATAAAAACACAATTCCTAAATATATTTGAAAAAGCTGTCACTCCCGTTCTTCCATTCTATTTTGGTGTGTGACTAATGATATTTGAAACAAGTGTATGAGAACTGTGTAAGTTAGAGAAATCACTCGAATACCAACGGAAATGTTCTTCGTAAATTAGGACTAGGATATATTAAGCAAAAAGGGTTACAAATAATGTACAAGAAAGGTTACAAACATGCACTAGAAAACTAATAAGTTATAAAAATATTGAAAAGCCATTTCTTTTTAAATTCATTTTAACTATTATTTAACAAATGAAATCAAGTTATTTTTCAAAATAACATCTTTGTTTAAACTATATTTTTATATTTTTATAGTCAAATGTTATAAATTTTTTTAAAACACTGTGCAATAAGAAAAGATTTATTTTTTCTGTATTTGTTTTTTGAAGTTATTGTAGACGTTTACATTTAACTGAATATATCAGAAAATCAATTCTTGTACTAACCATCAAAATCAACAGTTCCGGAGCCATCAGTATCGATCTCAGCAATAATACCATCAAGATCAGTGTTGGTAAGTTTATCATCAAGGGCAGCAAGGATTTCTTTGAGGGTAGCGGTAGTGATGTAACCGTTTCCCTCACGATCATAAAGACGGAAAGCTTCCTTAAGCTCCTCTTGCATCGCCTCAGAGTCTTCCTCTTCCAGGAAACGACCCGCGATCCGGCAAAATCCATCAAAGTTAACCTTGCCTGTACTGTCAGGATCATTTTCTTCGATCATTGCATTCAGTTCCGAATCATCAAAAATCTGTCCCATGGTGTTCAAGATCGTTGAGATCTTCAGAGTATCGATAAATCCACTCTTGGTAGTGTCAAACATCTGGAACGCCTTGCGCATCACAGCCATCTTCTGTTCGTCTTCCTCCTGAACCGGTCATTGTTTTGTACAGTTGAACGATTTGTTCATCACGTGTAATACAGCAGCGTGTAGATTATGAATAAGATCATGATAATCAGTAGGATCATGATCTCAAGGGGTGCATCCACGTCCGCGACCAGCGCTCGATCGGTCTCACTCGCTAATTAAGTTTAGATTTGTCTCGTGATTCGGCCTATTCGACTTTCAACTTTATCGATGCGCTTAGTGCAATTTATTAGTGCGTGCAGAGGCCTGAGCGAGTTAAATAAACGTTTAGAAATCTGCTGCTTTGTACAAGTGAATTAGTGTTTCCACACATTGGACGTGAGTTATTGGTCGATTTAACAAACAATATGTCGCTTAAATAGTCTGAATTAAATATTGCTCTAATAAATTTTATTATGTATGTGTATATGTATATGCATATACATGTGTTAATATACGCATATATTACGTTATAAAGGAGGTATTCATTGATAGATTATGATTTAAATGAAATTTTTTTTTATAACTAATGAAAGAAGAAATATACTGTATAATAATCAATTATTTAATGTTATACTAGAGACTGAATGTTCTTAATACATTTATAAATATCAAGTTAAATTTGACAGCAAATTTGGTAATAGCAATAAATTAGAAAAAGCCATACAAGAGAATTTTGTTAAGCATTTTATTCTATCATATCGTTTGCAGAATTTTATAAAAAAAGTTTTATTCGCATAACAAAATTTTTTAAACTCTTTCATTTGTACACGTTGTGTAACATTACAGTATTATAATGAAAGCAAAAGCGTGGAGTATTATTCGATAATGAAGCATTGAAATTTATATGCAAAAAATTATGCGAAAGTGTAAGATAACTGCAGTCGAGCTTAATCGAGTTCTCACCATTTTGAGTGTTTGTTCGCGCGATGGTCAGTGAGCACCTGAGCGCCGAGTGGCTCGGTCCTCCCGTATAAAGATTCGGCCGCGCGGGGGCCAAAGCAGCTAGAAAACTCGCGCGGGTTATAGTCGGCTTATTCCACCACCAACACTGCCGCCGCTGCTGTTGTGACCGCGAAAAATGAAATATGTTATAAGTGCGGACTAGCCAGCTTCTCTTCTGCCCGCCGCCTGAACCACTGAGCGGCCCGCAATTGAATCGAGACGGGCGTCGTTTCGAGGCCACAGCACGACGTCCACGTGGACGGCGTCGCTCATCGTCCTCACAGAAGATTTCTTGCAGATGCTTTGTTGAATCGAGAGCAACGACATGCGGACATATGTACGACTGCTAAAATTTGCATGGGTATAATAAAGATATGATTGATCTAATAACGAGGCTAGGATATTATTGTTACTTCGCAGTTTCCTATTTCAATCTCATTATTATTAATTGGGATGTGAGAGAAAATTGCGATCATTAATAATAATTAAGTTAGTACCCTGAGTGTGAGTCAAAAGTTGGCTCGGCGTTTAATTAATATCTATGCGATTGCGTTTTCCAATTTTTTATTGCCTTATTAGAATTTTCAATGTGCCAAAATGAATCTTAGTTTCTAACATTTCCACCCTAATCGTGCAACAAGTGTTTCCGAAATACAGACTTTTATACTATTACATTATTTTTATAGATTGTAAAACATTCTCACAACCATATATAAGTCACATATTTCTTTTCTAAAACATATACTTACTTTTGTTGTTCTGAGTGTAATTATCTAATTACTCGCAGCATAAACACATTAAAACAAATAGATGACTTTATTGTCTTATGGTTGTTATTCGCTGTAAATCTAATAAAATGTCATTTTGCGTAAACACTTGAACATTTGAAACATTTTAAGTTGTATGCGTAATAAAATAAATAATACAGAAATCTAGTCTATAATTATAATGCCTGCATTGCAAAATGCCAAGCACATTAAAATGATCACGGTAGTAGTATATTATATTATTTAGTATACTAAGAGTCTGGCGCAGGGGATATATTAGAAAATGTTGAGCATGATGGCAAAGGATCTATAAATATTCCTTGGAATATAAATTTATAATGTTTACTCAATGTTTGTCAAAAAAATAATATCAATCTTTGTTTTCAAGATGAAATTTCGGTGTTAAAAAACTATGACTGAGGAAATCAATTTTATAAGTTTTACCCGAGGTTTCACCATTCTGAAATTATAAATTTATTGGATTTTTTAAATTTAATTTTATTATAAATTATTGTAATTTTAATTTCTGTAAATAATTTATATTGATTTAAGAATTAGAAAATAATGTATTTAAAGCTGTTTATGCAGGTAAAATGAATGAAATAATAGTAATATCAATCACCTCTTCTTGTATATTTACGACTGTAATAATATAATATACTCGAATTACAATGGAAAAATATACTTTTTATTACAATATAAAAGAATATTTATGTGAATTTAATAAATCTAAAATATAAATGCTGCATATAAGCGATTTCTATAGAGGCGTATTATACATACATTATTCGATGATCGACAGCTTTTAAAACAACTATAAGAATTTGACTTTAAAGTTAAAATTACAAAAAGGCGTGAGTTTCGGCGAACACTGCAAGCAATTACATTTTTTAGTATTGTCATATATCTATATGTATGAATACGGCAGACACAGTATGTATTTCAAGGTGCGTTTAAATATAATTTCCGTAACAAAAACTATTTGTGTCACTCATATGTATACGGACAAAAATAGTGTAATACACACCTCACCATCAAAACGCGTAAAAGGCACAAAAGGCTATAATAGATTTAAATTTTCAAATAGTTTACTTTCTTTTTAAATAAAATAGCAGCGCAGCATATTCTATAATTATATATTTGTAATTTAAAATATGTACACAGAGAAAAATCTTTCAGTAATTCTCACCATACCGTATGGTTAGCTAACCACAGGTTGGTCAATTGGATAACCTTTATCATACTTTACAATAAAAATCGCTACACGGTACAGTCATTTTTAGTATATTAATAACAATTTTTACTATAAAACACAATATCTTTTATTAAATCGACTAGGCTGTGGTCAGATTACTATACAGAATAGTAGAAATTACTGTACCATTTTTCAATGCAGATATTTTTCTAACAATAAAAGTAAATAAAATTATTAATATTTGGTAGAAATATTCCAGGACTATTATTGAATTTATACCGAAGCTTTTCAGAAATCAACTCGATCTTGCTTCAGAATTCGTTAATATGCTTTGATTATACTATATGTATATATGCAATACAGACTTTAAAGTACTACGTTTGTTACCTGACTTTACTAAGTTTATATTTACGATAAATATTCGGAACATTACATAGATATTTAATATGTGCAATTTAACATTACTTTATATACATCGAGTTTATACGCATTAAATAAGTCTGTCTATATTATTTAAATTTCATAACGGATGTTTACCGAATTCTTACCGAATTAGTGATTGCTTTTTATTTAAGCGATTCCGTAAACACCAGCAAAGATTAGGAAAACTAATTTAAGATCGTTAATTTTCTACCAGTAGAAGTACGCGAGACTGCCATAAAAGTAAAATTTGAATTTATAATGTAGATGTATATAGCATACGTATGCTTCGTCATTCGGGCCGTGGCATCCTTCGAAGTAGTCCAGCGATGCTTCCATATGTTAAAGCTGAACGCAGATTTTGGAACGGCGTTCAGTTCGCGCTTCGCGCGATTCCTAACTCGTGTGAACGCTTCCGCTGGGAAGATTGTTGTTTAATTTCAGGATCGTAACCATAAACCCATGGTTCATTACCAGTAATAACCTCTTTAAGAATATTTTCATCGTCACTGACACATTTCCGTTCACATGAAAGCGGTTCAATGACATCGACACGATTCAGAGTAATACAAGACGCAAGCTAAAGTCTATTCGAGAATCTGTGCTCGAGGATTGCTTTAAGATGTGGAAGCACTGCTGAGAATATAGTGCAGACTTAATCAAACTGAGCCTACTTCGAAGAATGCCACGGCTTGAATGGCAAAGAATAACATTAATGCGAGATATGAAGGTAGAGTACTTTTCGCTTATACCTCGTTATAAAAATTTAATTTCATAATTTCTCAAAATTGAACTCTACGAAAAAAATTGAATTAATTTTGTATTATAATAATTTCCTTTTTTACTTTTAAGGTATACAATATACCGCAAGTCTGCGCACTATGTATATTACGAGGTACATTAGCAGATTAACAAAAATGCCTAAAAGCCCCTCCTCGAGCTGGTCTATCTGCATGTGTGAATGTGAATGCAGCATCGGAGGACATGTACGTTGCAATACAGTCCCATAATTCCATGCGATTGTACTTATTTTGAGCGATAATCGTACGCAAAGAAAGACTGTTAGAGTCGAAAATAACAAATTGGTAATTGCTGGCGCGGACTCGGGCGCGAGGCTGCACCCGCCGACGACCCGCGCACCGCCCGAGGAGGGTGCGAGAGCCATTTCACGGGCGACTGGACCCGCGGATCTTCCGATCGGTCTCGCGGACGGGGCCAGTGCCGCGCCGATGCCAAATTTCCCGAGAATAAGCGGGACGTGCCAAGCGGGGGCAGACACGACTCGTTAAACAGGAACGCGCGCGGACGCTCCCTTTGCGCGCCTTCATTATAGTCGCTTTCGAGACAGCGAGGCTGCGCCTCTGCCCCCGCCCTCGCTTCTTTTGCAACGGCTTCCTTTACTCCCACGGGCCGCGCAACTCGTGTCTGCCGGACTCGTTTTTAAAAAGCTAGGGGTATACGACTCACTGCGGGGTCGGCTCCCGTCGCGACGCCCACGTCACACGCGCCCGGGGGGTGACGCCGACATCTTGCAAAATGCCCTGGCGAATATTCGTCACGCGACTATATTCGAATCCGCGGCTCCCGTCGCAGACGCGCCGAATATTTATGCTCAGTCGCGTTATTTAACAAGATTGATTGGTCTGCGCTACTAGTAGATTGACTGCTTGATATTAAGTAAGTAAAAGTCAACGACAAATTGTCAACATGGTATACTGCACAAGTGCCTCTCCTTATGTTTTTTATTAGCTAAAAGAGGAATAGCTTTTTTCCATTACACTCTATAATTGAGTCCCATGTACTTCCTGATTTCATTTTTAATGTGTGGTTCTTATTTTTTTCAAATTTATCCAATTTTAACCTTTGAAATGTAGTTAATTTCAATTTAAAGAATTTTTATTTAAGAAATTTTCTTAACAATTTTACGCGTTGGCTAATTTTAACGCTGTTATCTATGTGTTAGCGCATCTTACACAATTGAAGATATTTTAATATACATGTAGAAGAGGAAATGCTAACTTCGTACGTTTACTCATCGAGACGTTTACTATGAAAATGGTATTGCAGTTGTTTAAAACACAAATAGATTTTTGATTAAGTCATAAAATTTCACCGAATTTCATAAATAAAGAGACATGTACATGTGTCTTTTTAAAGTTACAAAGCGAACAAAGCAGTTTATATTTTACTAGCCACTTCACGCTTAATGTAAAGTAATAAAAACAAATGCGTTTGTTAAATAAAGACTTCCTTTGTTATCCAACACTATTCTGTTTTTTTCTTTAAACGTATACGTATTGTATGCACTCTTATTATTATGGTAAACATAACATACATGTTCCATTTAAATCGAACTATATAGTAATATTACTACGAAAAATAAATGTATGTATAAATGCCCTTTTGTATCAGGCTAAACTTATAAAGCTACTATTTTTAAATTTAACTTTTCTCACTATGTTTTTATGTGAAATAAATATTATTTATTTAATCAATTATAAATCGAATTGATAGTTTGAGCAGGATATGCGGTTATGTATTATACATGTATAACCCAAGTGCGAAAATGTATATACATTATACTAAATACTATATACGCATTTTCACACGAGTTAATAAGTACAAGAATAAATTAGATTCATTTGAAAATCGTATCTCTGTTACTGACGCTATTATATTATACGGCACATAAATTCGTATGATTTATATTTAAGGGTTTCCTATTAGATTTATAATTATTATCCATTTGGCATTTATATAGATAGAATAAAAATCAGAAAATAAGCCTGACTAGTTAATTTAAAGTAAATTAATATATTTTTGACAGCATGTCTATTAAGAATAAAGTTATGAAGAACAATGTATATATATTTGTATTCGTTAAATGGAGATAACGCTGCTAAGATTTATTAAGCTGTTTAGGCCTACAATGTAAATTTCGAATAAACAATTTCTTTAACACGTTTTTAGAATTTTCTCATATTTTATCTAATTATGACTATTTTATCACACATATTACTATATTAAAATATAGCTGTTTCATTATTGATTTGTATATTTTCAACTCGTCAATGCGTTAATGTATAGAATATGTACACTTATAATTGCAAGTGTTAGTAAAATGTTATTATTGGTTAGAATTTAGAAATGCAGTGGATGTCTAACAAGATGTTTAACAAGATATACTAATTATAAGCAGGGCCTAAGTTATTTGATATTATATATACGTTCACGTTGGGACGCAACAAATTTTTCTCAAAAGTAAATGCTTTGTATAACACATAGCCAACCCAAACAATAGTCTTGCAGTTTTATTTTCCTTTTATCCTTTCACAAGGTACCAAAGTCATGTTGATAATATTATTTTAGAATTGATGTGACTATTAGAATTATAATTATAATGAATTTCCGGCTTGCATTCATAAAGTTTGGTCGTTTATCTGGCTATTATACACATATAGTTCGTTCGGCCTTTTATAGGAAAAAGGGTCGCCTTGGCGAGAATCCAGCGCGCCCACGCGCACGTGCATGATTATCATCATCGTCATTATTATTATTGTGGAAAAGACGCTGGTGCACCAGTACACTACACTCGAAAACAGAAAATAGATTCGCGCTCTACCTTATATTTGTGCTTATTCGAATGCACGCTTACGTGTCTTTCTCAACCTTTCTCAGCACAGCTGTTAGGCTGGTTTCGATTATTGGACTGAAGGGGTACACTTTGCAAGGCCCCTCAACTGATTGCCTGACGCTTCGACTTTAGCCCTGACTTCGCACATAAAACTACAGTTGCAACTTTAATAATGTTACTATTATTAAAGTAGCTACTATTTCTAAACATCATTATTAAGTGACTTCCCGTCACCTTTGTCTTGGATCTACTTTATAACTATTTTTGTATATTACAAATTTACCCTGTTTATGTAGAATAGTCATGCGTCATGCACTAAGCTTCTTGTACATTCACAATTTATATATAATATAACTGTTTTTGGTTTATTTTAAATATCTAATGTTATACATTGAAAATAGAGTTAAAATGACACAACGGTGTGATAGATGTTATATTTAGTTATCTCCACATGGTAAAAATTGTTTAATATAAACAAACTAAATGATGACATCTTGATTTAAAAAAGGGTTAAATTAGCTATTGTATGTGCATCATAGAAATAATTTTGTATCTTGTATATGGATACGATTTACATTCAATGTACCTAGTTCTTTTCATACTTCTCAGCGAAAATAACAAAATGAAATTCTTCGATTATTCTATTTTAAACATTTTCCAGGAATTAATATAAGATATTTTAATGCTTTACTTTCAAGTGCATTCTTGTATCTAATGTATTAGTATTCAGCAATTTACAATAGGAATTCACACATTATACGTAGCGAACTTAACATTATCGTCTGCATTTAAAAATATAATTAATAAAAATAGAATACCACAGTCATGTTATAATAAAGTATATTCAAATTACTATATCTTTTCAAAATCCGAAAATATATTTATCAAAATTAGATTTTTTACATGCTGGTAATGATACCGCTTCCAACGACGTCAAGCGTATAATGTAGAGTTTTAATCCTTTAGATTTTTAGTTAAGGCACGTCATTCTTATATTAAATACTGTAATATGATTTTTAATTGAAAAATTATCCGGATATACATAGTTAAAAATTAAAATAAATATTATATAACTAGAATTAATCTATAGTTGCTTTTAAGTTTAAAAGCATTTAAAAGTTTGGTAACTTTTTTTAAAATTGAATATCCAGGGTTATGGAACACGTTTATTTATGCCATGCAACCACTTATTCCATTACAGTAATCAAGTATACCCAACAAACTTTTACAAACTTGACATATCCATCATATGAATCCTTAAATAGCTGAAGTCTGAACAACGTTGTTTTAAGAGGAAAAATTAATGACTAACTTAAACTTGACTTTGACCTTTAAGAATATTTACAGATGCACTTTAACGTTTTAAATATAAATCTCTATTATACAACTGTGGTAAAAGTTATTTTTCTTATTTTTGTTCACTATTTTGTTGTTGTGGTTACTTAATTGTTATCAAATGCATAGTTCAATTGAATTGGCTCCTCCAAAGTACTCTTAAAAATAACACGTTTTTAAATTTTATATTTGTAGCATAAATGACATATATTATAAATAAAAAGTCAGAATGTAAGTTATAATCACAAATACCATAATTTTGCAGATATCAAAATATCGATATGTCAATAATATTTGTAACATGTCAAAAACAGTTTTCTCTGAATTAATATTTACGATAGGTTTAAGCATTTGAAATTTGAATAACTGTAATTCTTTAATTACAGTTCAATTTATGTATCACAAGAGAATAAAATACAATTCGCAATTAAATAATGTAAATAAAATAAGCTAGAGTTCCTGTGTCACTACATTCGGATTTTGAAATTAAATCGCCAGTGTAAGTAAAATGTAAATACTGAATGAAATGTTCATGGTTTCTATTTCATCAGTATAATACATCACTTTACCATAATATTCTGTAAATTTGGTATCCAGTAATTTTTGGCTGTTAGCTTCAAAGAAAGACATCTGATAAAGTTGACAACATCGAAATTAATGTTTACAGATTAATAAAAAAAAGGTATAATAAAGAATGTAATATAAATGTAATAAAGGTAAAAAAGGTATGTAAATAGTTATATTTATTACAATGTATTTATAATGATTGCAACAAAATCATAATAACTTTATTTTACAATGTTTCAATTTTTTGGCAAGCAATTTTCTTTGAATCATGAAGAAAAATTTACAGTATAATTAATTTATTAATTGCTGAAGTATTTATAACTTAAGAGTTTATACGCATAAGGTGTACACATATTGATTTCTATATTTCATTTATTTATGAATATGCTCTTCAGTGACTATACAATACATATATTGAATTTTTACCTAATTTTGAGCAGATTAAGCTAAGTTAAAATTGTTAAATTAATTTTTGATATTCTATTTCTAATGAAATTTGATGTGTAGAAAGATTTATATGTATAAGTTACTCCCCTTGACTAAGTATAGTAACAATTTTCATTGTTTTTCATTAGATTTAAATATTAATTAAATTATTTTAATAATTAATATTTATTAAATTCAATATTTTTAAATATATTTCATATTTCGCATTCAAATAAATTCTATCAATTACTATTATCTTTGCAGGAGAATTCTAATACATAGTTTAAAAACAAATCAATAGTTTAAATGTTTTAATTAAGAATGGCTGAATGATGCATTTTTTCTACACTTCATACAGACTAATAAATTTTTATAGAACTTATTCTACAAATATGTTTTATTTAGTTTTCTAATCTTATTCAAGTTTCAACTTTTTTGAAACTATAAATTTAAAATCAAAATTTGATTATTTAACAAATTAATTTTATAGGATTTTGCAGAATATAGAAAAACTACAATATTAATATTCAAAGGCTTATAAGAAAAAGTCTTTGTAGAAACTATCAAAAGAATAGAATTGACTATCAAACAATCAAGTTTATTCAAATAACTAATTCATAGTTCTTAATGATAATGTTTACATATTTTATTACTTACCTTACTAAATTTATATCATAAATTATTAAAAAAAAACATTTTCCCTCAATTCTTTAATAGCATAATTTAAGTCTTAACTTGACTGTGAGCTACTTTTATTATAGCAAATATTTTTTTTACATTCGAATAATGATAACCTATTGATTTATTTCTGAATTTCATAAAATAAATTGGTATAATTTAATATTTGTAAGAATAATTGTAGAGTGTAACCTATTCTTAAAGTCAATATACTTATTGATCATCTGATAATTTTCTGATCTCCTTTTAAGTAGATAATTATGTTCCTTCATAAAATTATTTATATAAAATTTGTAAATTAAAATTAGTTAATAATCATATAGTTTTTAGGTTAATTTTACAATTATTTAAACTAAAAAGTAAAAGCTATAAATAGAAAGTTTAAATGCCTCATCTATAGTTTATACTTAGAAAAGCAGAATACAACTGTTTAACATCTTTCGTAATTTCTTAAATTTATTGAAAACATGATTAGTATTATATACAGTTTTTTTATAAATTTAAAGAATGTACAACTATATTACATGATAATTAATTTGTGTACTCTGACTACACATATTGACTGATAACTATAATAAAAATAAAAATTAAAAGAGAGAATATAATGACTGATGAAAACACATACTAAATACACTACAATAGAGCCAAATTACACTATGTGACACATCGTGAAGTTTCCAGATATTTCAAAATCTGTAAGCCAAAACTGTATTGGTTGTCGTTCTACCAATAAGAACTGTCTAATAGCAACTAATGAATCATAAGAAAAACTTGCGAACCAATCATATAAACTTTTGACTTTTTTTACATTTCATAATTTGCATTTAAAAATTTTACATATATTTGTTTATACATAAAACCATTTACACTAAGCACTGTATGTATCATGCTACAATATATTATAGTTTTAATTGCATTAAAACGGTATTGATAAAAATTATGTTTATATTGAAGATGTAGGAAATTGATGTATTTATAACTAAAAAATAAATTGCACATACAATTTAAAAATCTAAGCGAATAAATGTCCATGTATAAATACACGGCTCAATTTATATACATATATATATTGAATATATTTTTAACAGGAAGTTAAATCAAAGTTATAGATAATAAATTTGACGTGATACTGTTTGAAATGTTTCAGATTTTGTAAAATATTTCAAAAATAACTTGCGAGTGATCCAAGAAATTGTTTGGATTTTTAATTTAAATTATACTAACTAATATCATGTTAATGGTAAATTGATAAAAAGAAATGCTGTACGATTAATGTAATGTTTTGATTGAGTTTATACATTTAACACATAGGTTGAAAATTCCTGGGCCTAAAAAGGAAAAAACTGTTTTTTTCATACAATATTGTTTTGTTCATCAATATAATGAAGAACAACCATTGCATTCTGCATCATCGATGTCTCTACGATATCGTTTCAAATAACAACAAAACAGCGTTTTTTTATTGTTTCCGTTGGATCGGCTTCCCCATAACATTTTTTAAGTTATTGTTTAGCTTAAACGGTACTCTTTTTTACCAAGAATTAGTGTCAAATTCAAACACGAAATTGCTTTTAATCCATTATTTTGAAAATAACAAAAGTAGTATCACTCTTAGCACAATAATTGACAAATTAATCAATAAAAAATCATGAAATTTTAATGGCTGTATTTTGAAAATTAATATTAATTAGTACTAATTGAAAATAAGGTGAATGTAATAAAACTAACGCCATCTATGCGCGAAGCGCGCGACTTTTCATTCGCAAGTATTTTTTACTTTACTTTACACGATGTAGTTCTTAATTTATAAAAATAAATACTACTAAAAACTACTTTCTTTATTTATCTTAATTTTTTTTTCTTTTTCTTTTGTTTTTTATTCCCATGGCTTTGAGGCGTTTTGAAATTGCTTGTCGAGTGACTCCCAATGATAGTGCTAATTCTTCTTGCGTTTGGCACGAGTCTTCAGCAAGTAATTCCTGCAGTTCGGAATCTTTGAAAATTTTTTCTCTTCCGCCACCATGCCGGTCTTCGACATCAAAATTACCGCTCTTAAATCGTTGAAACCATTCACGACATGTTCTTTCACTAAGAGCAGTCTCACCGTAAGCACATGAGAGCATGCGATAAGTTTCAGCCGCAGTTTTCTTTAAATGAAAGCAGAAAATCAACATTTCTCGCAAATGACGAGAATTGGGCTCGAAAACTGACATGTTCGATCGAGAATACACTTTTGATGCAAATACAAATTAACTAATTTGGTGCTATCGTTATGTTGACAGACGTCCAACTTTACTGTATGAAATTTTTGACCTGCCCAGTTTCAACTAGCACTTACCGCTGCAGCCATCTATCGAAAAACGGCGGAAGCAAAGTTGCGACCTAATATATATTTGGCTTTACTTTTCTGATAGATTGTATGTATGAGACTATTAAATAGCATTACCTGGCATTACCAAGCAGCGTATAAATATTAGACTATCTATGTATTATTAGATAGATATTATAACCACGAATTTATTTTTTACAGATAAAACTTATTAGGTTCCGAGTTTCAATTAATAAAAATGTATTGTATCTAATCTGATATTTAAATGATTTGGTATCTTGTATTTGATTTTTTAATTTTTTGTCATTTATTTTAATGTAATTTAGATTAAACACATATGCAATTTGAGATACACAATAATAAAATATAATTTTAGTTCTAAAAGATCATATTCTACTGTTCTTAGAAATATAAAAAAATACCTGATTTTTATGTGTATTACATAATCATTCTAATGAATTCTAAATTATATAAACGTGCACTTAATATTTGTATTTTTATTGTAAATGAAAAAAATAACAATAAAATATTTTTCAAAATGTTACAAAAACATAATAAAACTATCTATCAATTGTAAACATTTATATTCATTTTAAATAAAAATAAGATCGTTTGTTTGACAAAATCGAATATATCGCCACATTGTATGACTTTGTAAAATAAACCATTATAAACATTTTAAAGATTATACTTGATATCTTGCAGTAAGCGTATTCTGTAAAAATTTTGCAATGCAATATTTTTAAACAGAGTTTGTATACGAGAATATGAAAAAAAATATTTTTTTAAATCGATCACAATATATCGGTATAATTATTTTATATCATATAAATGAGTGCTTTTTTCTGATACGTTATTAATATTATTTGTTATATAGAGCGTAATTGTAAACATTTTCCTTTTTGATTCTAGTAGTATCTTCCGAGCTAATCGTATACGAGTTGCATCTAGGATATTCGCACTTGAATTTCTGTGCAGCACATACTCAGATCGAGTGCTGAAGTATTAACCTGAAATTCTCAATAGTTCTGTAGTTCAGTGAAATCATGTACACGCTCATACATACATTATATTTCGGTTCATGCGAACGCATTAAATAGGTATCTGCTAACATCGCGCTTTAATATTGAGTTGCGGATTTGATTAGAGCCGTTTCTTCATTAATAGAGCGTAGTGAACTGAAGTCAAAATAGTGTTTTGATTCGACAAATTACTTATATTATGAACTAGTACGTTTTCGTACAAATCGTTTGAGATGAAGAACTCAAAAAGTATCTCACGATATTAAAAGATCAAATCTGAGCAGAAAATGAAGTATCGATAAGGCAATGCAAGTTCTATATTCGATTTGGACAGTCGCTTGACTAGTTTCTTAATGAAGTACGAGGAGCGCGACTACTGCAGGGTACGGCGGGTGCCTATAATAAAGAAGAGTGGAATGGAGTGGAATGTGAATGCAGGGCGGGCAGGCTTATTCGTTGGCGCAGCCACGCTTCTCGCGTACGTAGCTCATTAGACCTGTATCGAAGGTGTACTTGCGCTCAAGTGGAAAATATCGGCGCGTGGCTTTGTAGTTAGGTGAGAGACATTTTATCCTGAATAACCAGTTTGTCTTTGCCAAAAGTGACTCGGGAAATAAGCGGGACAGTTGTTGATACGAGTCAAGTAAAGAGTAGCATTGTGTTTTTCTCGTGTTTCAGGTACATTTTCGTATTTGCTTTCCCGAGCGGTTGGTTCGTCCATTGCTGTAAGGCCGATTAGCATGAGAAATTGCTCCACGAGCAGCCGACGGCTAATTTAGGCCAGGGACAGCAATGGGGATTGATAGGAAATGTGACCGCGAGGTCGAAAGACGGCCGCATGTCCGCCAACATCTTCATCGTCGTTTGCCTGCGCCGCTGGCCATGTTGCGCCTTTAGGAAAAACGAGCACCAATTTACTTTATTCACTTTGTGAAAATTTGTTTTTCCATAATAAGGATATTATTGTTGAAAAAATAATGTGAGTGGATTGTAGTATTATCGAGGGCATTATCCTCTGTTTATTTTCTCATTTTTAAGTTGATTTCTCATGATCTTTTATATTACTGGGCGGTGGCCCGGTACTGCAGATAATGAAATAATAAATATATTGGTTCGGTTGATCTTTCGCGAATGACGCTTGAGTTGTTGTAAAGCATTTTTGCCGCTTAAATGTACAGTTTTTATTAAAAACGTTAATTTTGTGTTTATCTTAGCGGATTAGTTATGAATAAAAGTAGCATGCGAAAAAGGACAAACTTTCCCAGCTTGAACAATATGATCGAAAGAGAAAATGGTGGTACATTAGTCGAAGATTAGTTGACGCAAAGTTCTAAATAAACGAAAATCGCGAAAACGTATTGGATGAGGAAAATAGCAAGTGCGCGTGAAAAAGGAACAAGCCGTGAGAGAGCAAGAGAGGGGAAAGAAAGAGAGAGAGAGAGGGCGATAGCGGGGATCGGAGCAAGCATTCCTGCTTCGGAAGGTCGCCGGCGGAGGGAGGCGAGGAGTCGATCTTTCTAAAAATAGCAGCCAGGAGGGGGGGCCCACGTCGCCAGGAGGTAGCCCGATTGGTCGGGAGCGACAGCCGCCGGCGAGACCCATTGGCCGAGGGGACGAGGCGCAGTGACACGAATGCGCAGCGGTCGACTGCGCAGGTCGAAGAGGCGCAACGCGAGCGGAAAGCGGAAAACGTGCCGAGGGCCAGTCGGCCGTCTCGAGCGAGTCTACGCTGGCCACAGGAGCTCGCGCGCTTAGCGCCCCGCACGCCTTTGTTCATCTGCTCTCCATTACGCCTTCCTAGCGCGCAGCGACTCTCTGGCTCTCTCCTTCGTTATACTATTATTATATCGAAAAGTCGTTTTTTGCGTACGCCGAGCGTACACGTCAACACTTGGCGTCTTATATTCATTTTCAACAACCAAAGTACCATTTTTTTTGCAATCGCCGAGCACTTTCGAATAAGCTCGCTGACATTCCGTATGGATCAATAAAGGCATATTAAAGTTGTCCTTTTTGCGCTTATTTGATATTGCAGTTTTCGGTTACTTAAGTTTGTCTAGTCGATTTTTAAAGAATCGTCAAGTTTGAGGACATTAAAAGCGAGAAAGCAACGACGCAAATAGAGGATCATGCAATCGTGATGTTAGGAGAAAATGGCGACCGCCGCCACGCAAGCGATTGCATTATGTAAACTTGGACCGTCTTTTTTCGTGTTTCGTTGCAGACCCCACCGTTCGTTGATTGGCGAAATGCCTTGAATTAGCCAGGAGAAAATAATTGACGAGAAAAAATGGTGAGTTTATCATTTGTAATGTGTAATTTATTATTATATCGCTTGTACGTGGCATACTATAGATATATATATATCGCAAAACGACGATTTCTTGGTTTCCATTATCGTCCGCTCGTGTTGAGCCTTTTCGCTGTAGGGGGCGCCCGCCGTGTCTTGGAGCTTCCCCCTCGCTTTTCATATCCCCTCTATCGAGGTTCCCCTTCCTCTTCACATACATGCATCGAATGAAGCAACACAATTCTAGAAGAAACAGGCGCCTGTACGGAGAGGGAGAAGGAGATCGATAGCCTTTATGAGTGGTCTTTCATACACCTTATCATTCGCTCTTGATTTTGCTGTTCAAGCAAATAAGCAGTTGGGAACATTATCTTTAGCGGTCAAGCCTTTCAAAAAATATATTAAATTCACATTGTACAGTCACAGGTATTCTAGATGTTGTTGAACTTGCATAAATTACATGCAAAACAATAATACATTTTGATCATAAAAGGACCTAACTGCTGCATAAGAATAAATTTATTTTTTACTTTTTCATCATGGATGCAAGTTTTGATGGGTTTTATCCCAATGTGGTTTAATTTTCAAATGGGTCTTATTCCATGACTCTTATGCATACTTGTAATAATTGTCTTATACCATCACATCTCTATCTTACAAAAATCTATCATTGAAAGAAAAATAAAAATTGATATGGTCCTTTATATTATTAGTGATTATTAATAAAAATTAAAAGTTTGATTAAAAGCGATATGCAATTTTAGTTTTTGAGTTTGTTACATTATTTATTCTACTATTAGTATATATTACTAGTATATTTCACTAATGTAATTAGTGAACTGCAACTTTTAATTAAAACTTTTAATTAAATGTATTTAAAAATACATTTAAATATTTGTTTAAATTTAATTTCTGATAATAATTGTTTAAATATAATAATTGTCTGAGTAAGTGATTTAAAATGAAATAAGTTAGTTTGTATTCAAGAATCTTGTTCATTAATTAAATTATGCATAATGAGACTTATTTTTATTTGTTTAATAAAATAAAAATTTGGATTTTTTGAATTATGCAAAATTAAAATTAGGAACTCTGAACCATTGGTTGGTTACATCTATAAGACCAAACTTACTGATATGCGTTCCACAATTTTTATTAGCATTAAAGTTATTAATGAATTCTTATGATGTTTTTAATTATGATTATTGCATTTAATATATGCATAACAGCATTTTTAAAAGTATTAATTAATTTTCATTTATTCAATTAAGATCAATATTTATATGAATTTGAAAAGGATTAATTGAATTTTATAAATGTAAATAAATGTTATTTATTTTTACAGCCTCGCATAGATCCATTATCATTACTTAGGTGCCTAAGTGTTTTATTAGGCCCTAATGGTGGTATCAAGAGCAAAGAAGAAGTCATTCGTTTGGCCAATCTTATGACAAAGTTTTCAAAAAAGTTGGTTTCAAAATGCATTTATATACAAATTTTAAAAAGCACAAATCCAGATCTTCTAAGTCAGTAAGTAACTTATATTTTTGACTTGCATTACTTTATATTATATCTTAATAAAATATTTTTAATAAATTAAATTATGCATAATGAGACTTATTTTTATTTGTTTGGTAAAATAAAAATTTGAATTTTTTAAATTATGCAAAATTAAAATTAGGAACTCTGAACCATTGGTTGGTTGTATTTCTAAGATCAAACTTACTGATATGTGTTCCACATTTTTCATTTACATTGAAATAATTAACATTAGAATTTTATAATAATATTGATCATTACCTAAAAGTTAAACATTTTTACAGTTTCCAAATATTGTATAAAGATAAAAAAAAATTTATTTTTCTTGTTTGTTTAGGTTTATGGGAGCTGGTGGCTGGAACCTTATTCACATGTGGCTTACTGATGGTATTCTAGCAAAAAATTGGGCTCTTATTCAAGAGCTATTGGAATTATTGTTACTATGTCCAGTTGATATTGAACGTTTAAAAAGTAACAATTGCCCTAAATTAATTAAGGGTTTGTCAAAAGAAGGCAGCCATCAAGGTGTTCGAACGTTAGCCAGTAGACTTGTAGAACAATGGTTGAAAATGGTCAAAGGGGAAGCTATGCCAAATGTTGCAGCAGCTCAAGCTACAACAGTGTCATCAATTCACTCGTCTGTTTCTCAAAACACTATTAACCAATCTTTACAATCTAATTCTAATGTTACTCCTGTTGCTAGTCAAAATATTAATAGTGAAAATGTTGCAATTATTCAGTCGAGTGATTCTTCAGTTCAAAATTCCTCTGTTCGATCTGACCAGATTCAACCACAATTAGTGAAAGAGACACTTCCCCAAAAATCGCAAATGCATAGTTCTATAAGTACTGTTGATAAACCACAAACAGTTTCTCCATCAGTGTATAAGATTACAATACGTGATGGTAAACAGGTTTTAACTCAAGTTCAGACTGATGCTGCAAATATTAATGCAATAAGTGTAAATAGTTTAAATAATGAAGTTAATGGTGAAGTTGGAAATAAAGTGCTTTCTACAGAAGTTAAAGATGAAAAAATTGTAGAAAAAAGTGAAACAAATGAAAGGACGTCAGTGAATCACAAAACTATTAATAATGAAGTTCTAAATGGTACTTCAAGTGAAGTGATTGAAAATACAATTAGTTCCAAAGAACTAAATGAAACTGATAATGCAAAGAGTAAAGATGAAAAAGATATAAACAGTGATAGTAGTAGGTCAACTAGTGATAAAGAAAATCGCGATAAAAAAGAGGATAAGAAAAGTGCTAGCAGTATAAGCTCAAGTGCAGACAAAAAAAGTAGTCATACTTCGTCTTCTAAAAGCTCCAGTAAACACAGCTCCAGTTCTAGCAAACATAGTTCCAGTTCTCATCGTTCCAGCTCTCATCGTTCCAGTTCTAAAAGTAGTAGTAGCAGTAGTTCCAAGGACAAGTCTTCCAGGGATAAAGAGAAAGATAAACATCATTCAAAAAGTTCAAGTAGCAGTAAATCTAAGACTGACAGAGATAAAGATAAGGAAAAGGAAAAGGAAAAGGAAAAGGAGAAGCTCAAGAAAGATCAAGCTGAAAAGGATAAAGCAACATTAGAAAAGCTTCAAAGTCATGCTTTGACTACAAAAATGGGAAAAATCCCTAAGAAAAAGGCTGATGAAGAAAAGTCGGAAGATTCTCCAACTAGGAAATCATCGACGGATTCCAAGGATAGTTTTAAGGAAAACAAAGAGAAATCTGATCTTAAAAAAGTCGCGGCAGTTTCGGAAAAGAAAAACATTTCTATATCGATTGAAAATAGAAAAAACAATCAAGATGTTTCATCCCGTCCAAAGACTGTAAAAACTTTCAATTCAAAATTCAGGTCCACAGGTCTTGAAGAGGAAATTAAACCTCCTCCTCCTAGAGGAGCTAAAAAACCTGTTCCTCCTCCTGATAAAAAAGTATTACCTCCAAAATTGCCATTAAAGAGGCCCTCTCCATTACGAGACGCTGCACCAGCAGATAAGAAAGTTAAACTTTCTTTAGAGACTGCTGCAAACTTGCCAGGTGAAGAGAAAAAAGGCGGAATCAAACTTATTCCAGCAAAACCAAAGTGTATGTATATCTCTTATATTTTATATCATTAACGACATTTTCAAGATTTAAATGAAGTTACTTTTATATAGTTTGAACTTTCATAAATAATTTTTTTGTCACGTGATATAATTTTGTTAAATTTAACAAAATATTTTTTTGTATCATTAAACAACATAAAATTTGTTTTAACATTATATTATCAGTATTATATTTTATAGTAACTGATATTCAGAGGACGAGATCATTAGTAATAATGGCAAAGTTAATAATTATTATGATACAATTATCTTGAAAATTATTATTATTTAAAATTAGGTTAATTTTTGCTACTCATCATTGTTAGCTGATCCTTTGAATATCAGTAACAATATGTGTTAGCAATATTTGTTCTAACATTTGGATATTGAGTTTCCAGGTGGGCAGTCACAGGAGCGATTGGTGCAAAGTTACAGTTTTATTCTAGTCTCAACATTTTATAAATATATTCGGAAATATTGTTGTTTTTCGCAAATAATCGATTAAGTTTTTGTCTACTAACCTATTTATTCTTACAGGCTATACATTTTTTTATTCTTATTTTTATTCTCATGATAACTATAATTATTAAGTTTTTACCTAAATAACGTCCTATTACGGTATTAGTTCCTTTTTAAAATTTAGGAGAAAATAGTGATAATATTTCGTCTAGAAGAAAACTCAAGTTTTTGAGGAATGTCATCAGAGCAGAAGTAAAGCAAAGAACGTGGCACATCACTTCATCAATTTTTAAATTATGTGACAAAAATCCAGCAGGTAACCTTCGATAACAACAATAACTAAGAAAAATTGTGCATTTTTTCGAAATGAAATTTGATAAAATGGAAAATGAACTCTAGTTTACCGTCGTATTATAGTTTAAGTGTGAATGAGCGTGCGAGAAAGTTTAAAGACATTGAATAATTTCCAACATTCGTGCGGTAATCGTATCTTAGGTAAGGCACCAACGAGCAAATTTTTGTCTATCCATTTTTATTCCCTTGTACATGTATACCCTTTCAAACTTTTCAATAAACTATCAGAAATCTGGAAAAATACATTGAACTCTTGGGTTTCTATTATACATACGTATGACTCTTAAAAAGAAATCCGAATATGATGCGTTTGTGCATAAAAGTCGAGCCCATCCAGATTTCCATCCTCTCGGTAAATTTGATAATATATTGTTTCGTGAATGAAAGTTCCGAAACTTCCATAGGCGCTCGTAATGGTGTTTCTTATTCTAAAAGTGCTTACGCGAGGAATCACAACAATGATTGCACTGGTTTAGTAATATTTCGAAAGTATGTATTTTTTAGTAACGTTAAATAACTAGAATTTTACTCGATCGAAAAATTTGTCTTCTGCACGTGCATAAGTAAATAAAGAAAATGTATTTCCGTGCAACACCATTTCGACGCGTAATTGTTTCGGGTGAAGACAAATAAATACAAGCTCTCGCCTGATTTCCGCACGCTTACCGAAGAGAATAGAAATTTGAATTGGATCTACTCGATCAATCCCGCCTTCCCTGTCGTATGAGTGACCGTGTGAATTGGTGAATGAAATATCGCGTAATACCCACGTCAGTCGAGAGATTTTGTTTTTGTAAGTTGATCATCTAACTTTTAGAGTACAAACAGTTGAATTAACGCTAAACATTCTATACACAAAGAAATTGATTGAACTATGCTGAAAAGAATCGATAGATGAACGCAGAAAAAACCGAAGGAACATTGCACAAACTTGAATTGCTCGATAACATTACGTGGTTAAAATTCAATGCACATTTGTACACGAGTACAGTAACATATCTATCCAAAATAATTGCCGAGACGATTTTGGTTAATCATATAGTCATTCTTAGACATTAGTAATTCTATTATGCTAAAGGATACGAAGTAATTAATAAAGTAGAATTGCGGTACACAATAGCAAAATGATTCGAAGAGTTAGTTGGCGTGTGTTAATTAGTCGCGCTTTAGAATGACGTGGACTTCGCGAGCGTATGCCTCTAAGAGAGAACGGGTTATGCTTGAGAGATCTTGATAAAGCAATAAAGTCGACAACGCAGAGAACGATTAATGCTAAAGATTGACGAGAAAGGGCTGTCGGAAGGAAGTTAAGGGAACTCAAAAGAGCTGCAACCATTCAAAGGCTGAGAATGGAAGGCGCAAAGCCCGACTGCCAAGGATCATCGCAGCTTCTCTTGTTTGATTCCTCGAGGAAGTTTATTTCGAATGAAGACTCCTTGTCGATAAGTCCTCCCAACAAGGGCAATTTCATTGTCAGTCGCTCGGTGCGCCGCTGCTTCTCACACGAATAAGCATCGGTAAAATAGGGGCTTGCGGCTAACGACGCCCGAGGCGGCCAGGCGGCGACGGAGCACATTTCAAAGAAAAGCAAACGGTTGCTGGCGAGCGAAGGGCGCCGGCGCGCACACCCTCGCCTATCGCTCCCGAGGCGGAGGCGAGGGAGTCTGCGCGCCGAGCTCCCTCCCTCTCCCTCTCTCTCTCTCTCTCTCTCTCTCTCGGTCCGTGCCGCTCGGAGGCCACGCACTATACCTATATAGACTCCCGGGCCTGCGCTGCTCCGTCTCGCTCCCGCCGGGTGGCGGCGCGCCGCTGGCGCACTTGCGCAAGAGAAGGCCGCCGCTGCAGGCGCACGTGGCTGCCGCCGCAGCCGAGTTTTTCTCGGAGCCCGCGGGGAAGGGGCAGTCGGCGGGTCGATGTTTTTGCAACGGCGCGCTGAGGTGTGTTGTAGGTAGGCGGCCGCTCGCCGCCGCTACGCACCCGTGGCCACGTGCGCCGGCTCCTGCGCGCGCCTTTTGGCTCGATTCTCGCCCGCGATTCCTTTGTGCAATCCTCTTTGGGCCGCCTCGTGAGGATTGCAAAAGCGCGGCTTGTCGGGTTCTACCTTGACTCCATTATTTCCGATCTACTTTTTTTTTAAACCGATTAGCACGCGCTTTTTTCACCTAGATTCTTTTTCTTCTTTTACCTTCTTTGCCACGCTTAGAGCGAGAAAGCTCTTGATTTTTTCAAAACGCTCCTCCCGAAACTGACTCCGACATTGACTTGGAATCTCCATCTTCGCGAATGTAAACGTAAACGAGAATTTAAAGAATCTGTCAAGCAATATGCGCATACCGTTCGAACGTTATCTGTTAGAGAGAATAACCGATTTACTTTTCTTTTCATCCCTTTAGATACTTCTTCGCTTGTCACTAGCGCAATCTCTGTATTTCGATTTATGATCCTTCACTCTTTAAGCGAAACTCTTCATCTGTATCTTGGGATTTTTCTTGATTTTTTAAAAGATCATGCGCTTGCGCTGACGATCATTGTCTCGTTGCACGAATGAATTTCATCTTGGTAATTTTTCAGTTCGACATTAGTTAAAGTATATGTAGTATTTGTGCTTGAAATATTATATTTATAAAAGTATAGCGCTTACACTTTTGATTTCAATTAGTCTTGCAACGATTAGTGATAAATTGTAACGCTTAAATTTTAACGAATTCAGTACAGCCTTTATAAAGAAATTTATAAATTTTCTATCGTACATGTATCAGATTGGAATTTAAATAGTGTTTTATCAATTCTAGTATCGCTGTCGGCATATGAATTTTCAATATCTAAAATAAGTCCTATGATAAACGGTGATTTCGTATGTTGCTATAAACAAAATATACAAAAATATTATAAGTAACTCTACGATAAACAAACTACGAATACTGCAAGTTTCAATATATTTTATGCTATTTTAATATATATAATAATTATAAACATACAACGTAGCTAATAAAATCCATGAAATTGAAAAATATAACAAAGTAAATACATCGAAATCGGCGCGATTTGTATACCAATTATTAGTATTATTTTTGTTATTCTAAAGCATACTTAATTAATTGCTGTAAGAAAATAATTGAATTGGTATATTTGTATTTACAAAATTATAATCAAGCTTTAATATTGTATTCGCATAAAAAAACTTTTAATTTAAAAAAATTATCGTTTGCTAGATATACATAACATTGTACAGAATGGTAATTGTATAGTAGAACTACAGTTGAAATTTCCAAATTATACAATTATTTCATAAACGGTATTTTTATAAAATACGTACGGCTTATAAGCAATCGTTGATCAGTATACACTTATATTTCATGAAAACCGCCTATGTAATATTAGAATTATTCGTCGTATAATTATCCATAAAAGCTTTAAATAATTTAAAAACACATTTTAGTACATATTTGATTGTATAGGACTTAAAAAAATTGATCCGTTTATAATAAACGTTGATACGCATTTTTTTCAAATATGCATACCGCAAAATACAAACTAAACTATTTCAATATATGATTAATGTATTACGCTTTGGAACAGATCAATTTTTTTATAGTACTCTAGAAGTATATTATAATTTTAAGTACTAAACTTCTAAACATAAAGTGACATATACTGTATATGAATTAATGTAAATATAAGATGAATAAAATTAATTCATTTTTCTTCTAATATTTCCTGCAATGTATAAAGTAAGGAACTTTTTATTTTGAAAATTTTTCCAATAAGTTATAACTAAAGAAACTTAAATATATCTTATGATTATTAGCTATTTTTAGAAATACAACAAAGAAAGTGATAAAACGATGCAAGTATACTAAGATATAAAAAAATTATAAAATTTAAAACAAAATATAAAAAAAATTTCACCTAGTATAATTTGCGTGAGTTATGCACATTATAAAAACTGCACAAAGTATACATACATTCGTTTTTATAATTATACGCAGTACGCGGCATGTACAGTTATTATATGATTTGATACAAACAATCGTGTTATTTATAGAAATACGAATTACCAATAGCTGGATTCTAAGCATATTTATATACATATATTATACGTATTATAAATGGAAGTATCAAAAATTGGATTACAATCATTTATTAATTAATGGTTTAATCTGGATTATTATAATGAATGATGGAATAAATAGTAGATATGTAGTATTCTGAATTTAATAGTCAAATAATTAATTAATAATGCCTTGTTTAATTGTTAGTACTTTAAACTTACAGGAACATTGCACCAATCGCTCTTCAAACCACCTTAAAAATAAACTATTACTATATAAAATAATTAATTTTCTGCCACAATCAAATTCGAAAGTAATAAAATGTGCATTTTTTCAAATTATAGTAATGCTTTTACAAGAGAGTGACATGTTCATGGATGCGTTGACAGCATCAACAAAAAGTAAAGAGCCACGGAAAAGAAAGCGACGAACTTCGATTACGAAGGACGGACCTTCAGATCCGAAAAAATCGGAAACAGGAAATCACGAAAATAATCGAGAATCTTCTCCACTTTCTTCTCCACAATCACCATCGACGCATTCGGGAACTAATAAAGATACAGAAGACAAGTCTATTTTGGCTTTAAAACCTACGTTTAAGGTATTATTTCTGTTAAATATATTTTTTTAGTATTAATCCGACATTTAACTAAGTTGTATATTATTTAATTTATAGTTTTATCAAGACACTTTGGAAACTGACGAGGATAAAGACGATAAGAGTAAA
The DNA here is from genome assembly GCA_018906755.1 of Sycophaga agraensis. NCBI lineage: Eukaryota > Metazoa > Arthropoda > Insecta > Hymenoptera > Pteromalidae > Sycophaga > Sycophaga agraensis. The sequence goes on along the minus strand of JACCIE010000072.1, from coordinate 93,780 downwards.
TCAAAATCGGAAGATGACAATGATACAGACGATTGCCCTGTAAAAAAAGAAAAGAAGGAATCTAAGGATGACGACGACGACGATGATGAAAGGAGTAGAAGTGAGTATTCTGTAAAAACTAATTTTTATTGATAAGATGTATCAACTTATTAAAAAAAAATTATTCCCAGCTCCAACTCCAGAGGACGATTTTGACGAAATGAAAGGCGCTGATTCTCCTGAAGATCCAGCTGCTGCTGTCAGCGAAGCTTTGAAAAAAGAAGAACATGCAACCGTTGAAAATCGACCAATTGGAGTTTTGAAGAGTGTTTTAATTCTTCAGAAACGCAAGGGACCAAAGAAAAGCTTGAAATGGAAAAATGATTTAGAATCTATAAAATATTTCGAACTAGATGAAACCGAACGTGTAAATGTTACGAAAACATTTACTGACATGAAACAGATGGAAAAACAAAATGAAAGGGAAGCATTCCAGATGGCGAGAAAACTTAGTAAGTTTCAACTATTTTTATCAAATAGAAAAAAACAAAGAAAAAGGATGTTAATAAATTTTTCGTTTTTTAATCAGGTAGTGAAGATGTAATGGAAGAGAAAACATTATGGAAGCCATTGATACCAATCGCCTTACCTGCACCACTTGTTGAACCTGGCAAAGACAGTCGAGAAAAAGATATCCAGTATGCGCGCGAAAAAGGCATTTTACAGGCATTGTATTTTAATCGTAGCATGTAAGTTGAAATAAACTATTTTATACACGACTAAATAATTAAAATAAGTAATAATTCTTTTTTCTTTGAATTTATTAGGATTCCAGACTCTCCGGCAGAGCCTGACGAAGAACGCCATCATATTTACATGGAACCCAAAGTAATTCCATTGGATGATCTTACTGGAAATAAAGAAAGTGAAAAAGACTTTACAGGTGTGCCGTGGCCAGAACCGAAACCACAATTGCCTGCTCCGTCGACTATAATGCAAAATCCATATTTCCAAACATTCCGACAAAATCAGCAGCCAATGGTGCCCCCAATGGCAACACAACCATCTATGACAAATTTGCCACAACCAATGATGAATTCAATGCCACCTATGACACCTGAAATGACTACTACAATACCTCCTAGTACAGGCGGTGGCGGCTGGCGAACGGGAGATGGCAAAATTGTAGTGCCAGATCCTAGTATGACGCCTATATCCAACATGGGTACAAATTACACCCCAGGAATGGACTCGGCGCCCATGGGAGTCCCGCCTAATATGATGGGACCGCCTATGTACAATCAAGATGGGTATATGATCGGTCCCGACGAAATGGGATTCAACAATTTCCAAGGACCGCCACCTGGTCCAGGTATGTTTGGACCACCTGGACCTGGTGGACCTCCTCCGGGTGGACCTCCATTCCAGGGTCCGAGAGGACCACCGATGCATGGAAATCGAGGAAGGGGCGGACCGCCTGGACCTGGTTGGTTTAGGGGTGGCCCTCCTAGGGGGATGCCATGGCGCGGTGGTTGGAGGGGCAACAATAAGCAACCGCCGGTGTGCCGCCAGTTTTCTAAGAATGGTTATTGTCGCGTGGGAGACAAATGCCAGTATTTACATCCTGGAGTGAATTGCCCTCCATTTTGAAGCTAATCAGTGGTAACTCGCGACTTTGGTGCAAAGAACTAGCAATATTAAAGTAATATTGAGCTGCAGGCCGGCGTTCAATTTGACGATTCTTCACTGTGATAACACAGTCTTCAGTGAGCAAACTATGTAGTGATAGTGTTCGATATTTTCGCATTGAAAAAAGAATAACTTGCATATATTATGTAACTACATGATTCTAGAAGGTCTTGCAGTTTGAAAAATAAAATTTAGAATTTGAAGAAAATAGTAAATAAGAACTATTTTTCTCTTATTGCTTATTGTAAATAATTCAAGTGAATGCAAATTTTCGAGAAATCTTAATTTTACTATATATGCCAAGTTTTATTTGACAATGTAAATCATCCTTGTAAATACTCTTGTATAATTTTTGTAAAGAAATACTAGTTCTAATATCAAGGAGACTGTTTTATTAGATCTAGATATATAATTATATTAAGTATGAAGTGTATGTTTTGAATCGCAATGAATGGTGATTGAATGAACAGCATTATGACTTTCATCAGTAATGATATATAAAGTCTTATAAATTTTTAAGCACTTTGTCAAATTAAAATACTTTTTTTTTACAATCTAATTAAGGGAAGCGGTTAATTTTTGTACACAAATGATTATTATGTTTGTATATATATATTTGTTGTAAATGAACTGCTTGAAAGAATACACATGTTACACATATTTTAATAATTGAAATTTTATTTTATTTCATGACCACATCAAATTTATTAAAGTACTCCTGTTTTATGAATTATTTTTATTTGTTTATTTTAAAAAAAATAGTTTTCCAAGAGCACCATTATGTTAATAATTGTATTATCGAATATTCCTTTCATCCCTGTATTTGTAATTTCCTCTTTCTCTATGCCTGTCATGTGCATGTCTATGCCAATTATGAGTTCGTGTTTGGTTTCGTCTCTGGTCTCTGTGATGTGATTTATATTTATTTACTGATGTATTAAACCATGGATCAATGATTGGTGGTTTTCTTGGCTCAAGCAACTTTATTTTCATAAATTCTTCATCCTTTTCTGTGTAACGATCTTTAAATTCTTCTTCACATTCATTTAAAAACTGTTTCTGTTCTTCTGATAATTCTGATTCCATTACTTAGTTTATAAGAGATTTTGGTGTAACAATTAATGAATTTGCAACTTGAATTAGAAGATAAATCTATTAATTTTATTGCATGCTAATTAATTATAAATTATTTAATATTTATTCTACGTTTTTTACTTACAATTTTCACTCAATAAATTATAAACTTTTAACACTGAAAATTTATTTTCTGATTCAAAATGTGGATATCTATCAGTTGGTTCTGTTTGTTTAAAATTCCTGTAAAATCAGACATTTACAAAATTTGTTTAGCAAAATTATATATAGCAATAAGATACCATCCAACTTGGGATCCACATTGGCTGCAAATACAAGGTGTCCCTACATATCCTGGGTACCAATTGTAATTTTTCTGCCTCTGAAAAGTAAAATATTATAATAATTAAATTATTCTCAAAAGTAATTCTAATAAAAATCAATTTTAAAAATAATTATTTACATGACGAAGATTAGAAGCACACTTTGAATCTAATAAAGTAATTGAATAAAATTGAACATGTGATGTGGCTAACAGTTGTATTTCTACTCCATCTCGTTCAAAGATAGTCTGATTACTTATTTCTGCAGCTAATGGACTTAAATGATTTATAATATCTTTTGAATCTGCTAGATCAGCACCACAAATTCGACATAGAATTTTATCTGAAGTAGAATCTGTAATGAAATTAATAAAAACTATAAAATTATTTGATTAATTTTGAAATTTTTTCAAACTTTTTAGGGTAAAGTATATTGTCATAAACCCTAACCTATTAATTATTTAAGAAAGTTAAAGGTATAATAAAAATGAAACAATATTCATAAGATACCGTTTAAATGAATTAACAATATTGAAAAACAAAAAAATGAATACCTTTCGCATTAATACTCAAATCACTATTCGCATAATGAGAAGTAATATTATTTATATTTCCAAAGAAAATTAAAGCTAGAAAAATTAAGGAAAAATAATTTAAGCCGTGGTAAATTATGCTTGCCATTGGTGCGTATGAAAAAAATATTCTACTATGAACCGCCACATGCCCCACAAAGTATTCTTATTGAAACGTGTTGCTTGCAGGTTACAAACGTGAAACTAGACAAATAAATGACGAAATTACTTAATGTTTTAGTGTCAGATGCTCATGTATAAAATTACGTGAATGTTTAAAAACGGGTATCGAACAACAAGGCGTCGCAATTAAAAAAATAACATTAGGTAGATTAAATGTATCTCTTAGATCAAAATTTATCATTAGCTTTACTAAATATTAATTACTTTAAATTAATCAGCGAAATTTAATTCAATCACAATTTAACAATTGATGTATACACTTATTTTCCTTGACGTTGACGTTGTATTGTGGTGTTATATCAGGCTATACGTGCATACACTGTACACTATGAACAACTGTCCGCTTGTTGGTCGAGCAGGCAGATGTGTTGAGTATTCATGTTTGGATCTTTGAAGTATAATGAGGTATAAAGTATAGGCTGTATAATATAGTATATACTTTGCAGTCCTACACATGTGTAGGACTTGCGTTTCGATATTTATATGGCTTATATAGTAATTGGAGTTGAAATACAGTAAAGTGCACGTTGGTGCACGTATGTTAAACTTATATATGTGTATAGATTTATCTTATATTTTCAATTCTAAAAGTACACACGTTTGACAGGTCCTATTTATTTTTATTCAAACCAATGGCTTATCCAGTAAGTTTTGTATCAATGATGCGATCAATTTTTTTATTAAAATTTGTATTTTAACGAATGCTTATACTTTAGCATAGTTATTTAATAGTTAATGGAAGTTATTAAATTTAAGATAATATGAAAACTTTTAGGGACACTCTTATGGATCAACAGGAGATGCATCACAAGTTAACCCACAGGTTCAGCAATGGTTTGCACTGGCTGATACTAACAATAGTGGACGAATTTCATCCACAGAATTACAACGTGTTTTAGCTAATGGTCAAGGAGGAAACTTTTCAGATAAAGCTTGTCGTCTGATGATAGGTGATTATTTTAAGTTACATTTCTGTTTTATAATAAATAAAGTCATTTACTATTTTTGTACAGGAATGTTTGATAAAGATAAGCAGCATTCGATAGATTTATTAGAATTTCAAGCCTTATTTAACTATGTCAATTCTTGGTTAGGTGTTTTTAAAGGTTTTGATCAGGATAGTTCTGGATCTATTCAAGAACAAGAGTTGGCTTTAGCTTTTACTCAAATGGGTTATAATTTAAAGCCAGAGTTCATTCATTTTCTTGTTTCAAGATATGATAATACTGAGAAAAATAGTATTTCTGTTGATCAATTTATTGTACTGTGTGTTCAAGTTCAAAAATTTACAGGTTTCAATTTAATTTTCTTAGCATAATCAAATACTGAAATTAATATTTATTTATAATTTTCATTTTATGTTTGCAGAAGAGTTTAGGAAACGAGATACAGGTTTTACTGGATCAATTAATATAGGATTTGAAGACTTTTTAGGCATTGCTCTTAATTGTGATGTTTAAAGTATTTAATTTATATCAAATGTAATGTAAACATGCCTCTTATATTTAAATAATTTTACTTTGTAATTCTATTTGGCTTAGAACTTAAAGCTTTTTTATAAATACAATTGAATTGATTTTATACATGTAATTATACAATGGAAAGCATCTGTGATTTTAATATTTAAGCAAAATATTACTTTTAGTATTTGTAACATCAAATCACTATACTATAATATAGAGTATTTTTAAAACTAATGTTATACAAATTAATAAAGAAAATAAAATCATTTTAATTAAATTTGCTTGAAAAGGAATATCAATAATTTCAAATTTACATTTGTAATAGCTCTGTAATTCCCCAATAGTAATTAAATAAAATTATACATTAAGTAAATCAACTACTCTACTTTATCTGAACATTGGTATAGCATAATATATAGTAATATAGTTGTTACCATGGTAACAGATATCAGCTAAACAAAACATACATTCTACAATGAACAGATAAATAGCTAACAATGCCTATATTAAATATTTATTCTAATAATATTAAATATTTGTACAGAGTTAGAGTATGCTCCTTTAGTGCATTAATTGTATTAGTAGCAACATTACTAACATTGGTAACACCATTAATTTTTGTTTATCATGCAGGAGGTAAACAAATATAATATATATATATATAGTACACGTATGTGGTTATTAAATTATAATTTACCAAAATATTTATCACAGGATATTGGATGAGAACTCGAACGTATTGGGAAAAACCAAGTGTATTTTTTAAACATAAGTACTTTTTACTCGTAGAACAAGATAATACTAGTCCCATAGTTTGTTCTACATTTTCTTATTATAAAGACAATGCAATAAATGATGATTGCAATTTAGTGAAGGTGATTATTATTTAAAATTCTAATCAATTTCTAAGATTGTTGAGTTAATGTAAAATTTTAAATGAATATTTTAAAGGTACAAGAAGAGGATAGTGATAATAATGGATTACAGGATGTGCTTCATTTTGAAATACAATTTTTTACAAATAAGCCTGTTAGATCATTGCTGCTTCTTTTATTTTTTAATTATGAATTGAAGGTTAATATTAAAATATTTATTAAACATTTTATAAGATTTTAAAAAACTTATTACTTACAGGAACATATACCCGTAGTGATTGAAGCAATGCCAGTTATAGAATACATAGTAGCACATGAAATACAAGAAATTTCTTTTGTAGGTGACTTAATGCTTCGACAAAATAATGTTTTAATTCATGATCAGATATATGATTTGGAAGATAATAGTACTGATCTTAATTCGTTCACATTATCTGAATTGATGATTGAAAATAAACGTCGCTTACGTATGAAATACCCTTATTATTTATGATTATGCAGCTGATTCATTTTGAGAATGTAAATTTTGTTAGTTTCAGGGAAAGTGACTAATTTAAAAGCAATTCCAAAGTTAGAATATGTTAAAGATGAACCAATAACTATTAAAGCTGATATCTTTTATGTTACACAGTCAATTAATTATCAACCTGGATTTTGGGAAGAAATTAAATGGGCTTGGATGCAATATCTATCAATTTTAGTCATTGTAATTTATTTTATTAGAAAATTGCTATCTAAAATGTTTGCATCGAAGCGTTTAAACAGTTATGTTGTAATACCATGGAAGAAAGAAAAGATGCGTTAATCTGCTTTTATAATACTAATTTTTTAATAAAATAAGAAAACAAAACAAATATTTAATTTTTTCTTCAAAAATTTAGACTGACAGAAAAATTACTGCATATAGATAGCTACAGTTTTATATTCAAACCTTTGTGATAAAACTGGTGTAAGTGTTTATCAAATATTAAAAATAGATTTAAGTTTTTAAAATTTGAATGACAATATTAAGTATATATTCCATTTAGACGCTTGCTTATTATCTTGTGTGCATACATATGTTATGCATCGTAATTGAGCAGGTATATATTTGTATGCATAGGTCCACTTTGTAAATCTGTTCAATGAGCTCAGCGGAGACTGCGCCTTCCCGCCTTGAGCTTTTCCGAGGTATGCATGTGTTGTTTGCTGAAGTCCGATAAAGATGAGTGCGCCTTGATTCGTCTCTCTGTTCTCTGTTTGCGTGGTCTACCGCAACGTCCACTTGTGAGGGGTTGAGGTAGACGTAAATTGTTTCGTCGAATCCTCGGACATTAATTATTAAATCATCAGTGTTGTTAAAATATTAAACAGTGAATGAAAATTTGTGAGATACAACTATTCTCTAAAATGGATTCGAGTGAGTATACGGATATACGACTTGGTTTTTCACACTTTTCTCTTTACTTCAATAAGCGAAAGAAGGCCATTGTATGTTTAAAAAATTTGTAAGGATTTAAGATAATCTTAACGGAATATTTGTGTTTAATCGGTCATTGGAATAATGTAAAATTAGAATTTCAGTACATGTAAATTCATTTTTTTATTATTTTTATTCTGTACTTTAACGATAACTTCAAACATTAAAAATTAAATTAGAAAAATTTGATAAACTCAAATATGCATCAAGTATTACAAGTAACAATCAAATACAATTGCTTCGAGATCTTTAATTCTAATATAACTGAGTAATAAGATATAATAGTGCTTTTTAAAACATCAAGTTTATGTAACTAGTTTATATGAAACCTTATTTTATTTTCATACCTTTGCCGTAATTTTTTTATAACTTCAAACTTATATTTTTATAATAATATAAATGTTACATGTATGTGTGTAAACTTATATTTTTTAAGATGTAGTCACGTAGTCGCTACCCGTCAATATGAGACATTTTATTTTAAAAATTATATGCAAACAAAGCTAATAAATTTTGTAATTATTTTAATAATTTTTATTTAAATTTGTACCAAGCTTCGTTTATAACACTTTTATTAGTTTAATGTATGAATTTTTTCTTAAATCTAAAACACGCAATTCTATTATACTTAACATTAATATGTCATGTACACTTCACACAATAAAACAATGCTCAGCTATATATATTATACCACAGCATCAACTCCCACAAGTTCACTAGCCAATGTAACTCGGGCTTAGCGCTTCATTCTTTTTCGACATGTTTTTTTTGTAACCTCGATCCCATCGCTGGCCTTCGATACAGAAATGTATAGTTAGAGTGAGCATCGTGATCAGTGACAGTCGCTTTTTTACATACATGCAAAGAACGAACGAGAGCGTATTTTTTATTTTGTACGCGCCGTGCCGTTGCACTGGCTGCACGCAAAGCTAATAAAGGAGCGCGATGCCATTTCTTTGTCGTGAAACCGCGGTTGCACTTATAGTATTCTGAGCACTGTTTCACAGCTGGAACTTCTAATTTTCATATTTAATTCGTATTGAGAGTAGGTAGATAGATTCGACTTATATGAATAATTTTCTTTTTATTTCTTCTGCATCTTAATAATTATTTTTCGGGTTTAAAAACAAACGCGGTGATGTTGTTTCAAAGATTATATTTTCATTGTGCCTTCCATTATCCGACCGGTTCTGGGTTATAAACATTGCGACACTTCTAATCGAACCAACACAATTTGTAATGCAAATTTTTTTTATTCTGTCAGCCATCTCTTTATGACAAGGTTCTGTGCTATTTCATTTATTGTTTTCTTTGTTTTTAGACTAATCAGGTGATCAGAGTTAAGTGTAATTAAAAGTCATGAGTACAAGACCTAAAGAAATAGTAGTAGCTGCTTTTAGCAAGCTTTTCAGTTCCTCTGCAAAGATAAATGATCAGGAGCAAGTTGATGGAAATTCAACAAATTCCCCTCGTAAGCTTCTTGGCAGACATCATAGACCTGATGTAGTAATACCAGCAGGAGAGGTTTCAATTCCTGAAAAACCAGGCACTAGTCATACAAATCATGGAAACTGTCTTTTTAAAACAAAAAAATCATCTGGAAATTGTTCGAAGGTAATGCTTTATAGTTTTCAGAATATATGAGATATTCTTATTTTGAGTAAATAAATGTTATAGAATCTTGCTGTGCAAGATAGAGGAGTTCGTTTAAGAAGACTGATGAAAGAATTTAGTGAGATTCAGCGTACACAACATCGTCGAGAGACTACTTTTACTGCCGAACTGGTTAATGATAATTTATATGAATGGCATATTAGACTGCACAAAGTTGATCCTGAAAGTGAACTTGCAGCTGATATGAGAGAACTTGGGATTCCTCATATTCTTTTGCACGTTATCTTTCCAGATAATTTTCCCTTTGCACCTCCATTTATGAGAGTTATATCACCTCGTATTGAAAAGGGATTTGTAATGGAAGGTGGTGCCATATGCATGGAATTACTTACTCCAAGAGGTTGGGCAAGTGCTTATACCATTGAGGCTGTGATAACACAATTTGCAGCAAGTCTTGTAAAAGGACAGGTAATATGTTTAAGTTTAAAATTTCAATATAAATTTTTTATTTTACGTTCATAATTATGAATTATATTATTTAATGATAAAGGGACGAGTTGCAAGAAAACCAAAGACTAATAAAGAATTTAATCGACGATCAGCAGAGGAATCTTTCAGAAGTTTAGTTAAAACTCATGAAAAGTATGGCTGGGTTACTCCTCCATTAGCTGAAGGTTGAAGACTATTCTTTTTGACGAGTATAATAAATAAATAATCTTAAACATATGCAATATATAGTGTTATGCATAAAGCTAATCAACGAGAAATGGCGTGAAAATTTCAATTAGGAAATTTTTCTTTTAATTTAGTCAATTTAACTAGTCTATTAATTAGGAAATTTATTTACTTTATATGAAGTAATTTTAAGACAATTTTAATATCAATCTTGTTATTATGATTTCTACGCCATTTGTCGCTAATTACGAAGTTACTCATCATATTGTATAAAAAATTGTTTAAATAATGTTAAAACAAAACACATTGCTATAATATTATTTTATACAGTAAAAAACTAAAATTTCGAAAATAACTAATGCAAAGTTTCAAAAGATAGATTTAAATCATAATATTTTAGATACCAACAAATTTTTTAAAAATAGCTTCTGTGGAACATCCATTATGGAATGACATATTTTCGAAGTTTAAAGTTTAAATTAAGCTAATGTATTTTTGGCAGAATTTAAACTTCATTTGTAATTGATAGAGCTTATTCAACCAATTAATAAATTTAAATACAGTATTTAAATTTATAAAAAATATATAATATATATACGTAAATATGTTTTTGCATATGAATATATCTATGTATATATCTTATTATTAAAAAGTAGAATATCAAAGACGAGCAAATGCTCAAAAAATTAAAAAATATCAAAGCATTAAGATATTTACAGAGCGCTTTAAAATTTTTCATGTACCTAGGAATGATGTACCTAAACAAGATAAAATATAACATGAGGATCTCATAAAATTTAAGTATTTATTTCTCATATAAAAAAATGTCATCATACACTTTATTAAAAATCGATACATTCATTTTTTATTTTTTAATTATTCATATGTACAGTGTATCAAAATATGGTACAGATTGAATAAATAGATTTAATTTGTTATCGCATTATTAAAAATGAGTATTTTGTATCTTCGATAAGTTAAATATTTGAACATAATAATTTTCAGATTGCTTGAGATTGGAGAAATAATTTTGAAATTTTTTAATAAAATATCTCTTAACCTTTTTTCTATTTTATAAAATAATTTGAAATTAAAAATTGTTTCTTTTTATTTAATACCAATAGATTCAGTGCAACATGTTTCATATAATTTTAATATTATATTAATATCATTTTTTAATGATACTTAAATATTATGATAACGATAATGCAGACAAGATTTACGTAATAATGTAATTATTAATAAATATTACGGTCTTCAGATATATAACGATACCCCACTTTAATACATATTAAGTGTAAATTATTTGGTCAAATTAATGATAATTACTATAATTTCAAATATAAATATTTCTTTTATTTTTATCTTGTAGCTTCATGTACAATTTTGCTTTAGAGTTTTTTATCAAACCAATTTTGTTTATTTGTTTTTCTATATATTCTATAAAATAGTGTTTATATGTGTACGTAGTATCTTTATTACAAAAGCCCAAAAAAATTAATTAAAATATATCATTACTCTATATAGTTATACATAAAACTATCCTTATTATTTAATTATTCAATAATGAGTTTAACAATAAAGATAGATTTAATAAAAATATTTCTTATCTAATTCTACATTTTCATTTCAAAGGCACTGAAACTATGATATGCAGTGTATAAAAAATTTTTATTCTTTATTTTCCATTTTTATAATATGTACAGAATCAATACTGTTATTGTTCAAATTTGGAAACTAACTGCTAAACAAATAATACAAACTTAAAACCAAAATATACTACTTTGGTTGTTGTTTGTAAATACTTTATAAATAGTAGTTTATTCTATATATATATTTTACATGTACAAGTTATCATGCAACTAAATGATTACTTATGTAATTAACTTTTTTATGTCAAAATTGTTTATACAATACTTTTTCCACTTCTGATAGTTAAATCAGTTAATTCAGAATCTCTATCTACTTCAAAATTTTTCTCATTAGCTAAATGTAGTAATGATATAAATGCAATAGCTGGACTTAAAGATTCTGCATTAGTTTTAGGTAACATTTTAGATACTTCCAAATATACATTACTAAATGCCTTTGGATCAATATCCTTATTAGTTTCACTTTCTTGTGAAACTGTTTGTGAAATATCAAAGTTTTCCTTTTCCATCTCAATTGAATTCTTTTTTAATGTTTTCAGCATAGCATGTTTAAGTTGTCGCATATCAATTTTCTTAGCTCTTTGTGAATAGGGAATCGTAATTTTATCAGTTAATTTAGGAATTGAAACTAAATTATCACCAATAAATGCTCCTTGACTTTGAGATGCAATAGTTTCCTGAGTAAAAGGTTGATTTTGTTCTTGAGTAAATCTGTCTTCAACATTATTGTCTCTAAAATTATCATCACCACCAAAATCACAAATGTCATGATCATCATAATCATCATTCAGTTCAGGATTATATGAATTTTCATTTTCTTCTACTCTATTATTATCAGAAAATTTAAGATGTTCTGTTGGTTTGTTGAAGAAAATACAATAACGTTTGAGATCGTAATGTATATCTTGAGGATAGGTAATTTTATCTTCAGACCAGACTTGTTTTGTAGTTTTTAATAATAATTTTGATAGCCTATTCATGTGATCACATTTAAGTTTATTTTCTTCTTTTGATTCTTCTGTATAAGTAAGTTCTATCTCTTTCTTTTTCTTTTTTGCATTTTGTTTACATGTTTCCACTACTCTACTACCTCCAAGATTTCTGTGAAATGTTATTTTCCAATGTGATGGACCAGCCCAATGAATACGATAACTCCTTTGCAAATATGAGTATTCATACGTAGCATTTGGATTTGGGTTGTTTGCAATAATATCTTGAAAGTCCACTATATTTTCAACACACTGATTTTTTTGAGCTAATCTATCACACCTTTCTTCATAGGCATCTCCACAATCCATCATAATGTCATTATCATTAAAATCATTATCTGGAACTACAGCATCTAAATCAAAATGATATTCACCATTGTTTTCTTCAACTTGACTATTTATCTCTTCTGGTTCATCATCTGGTAACCAATCCAAGTATTTAAAATCAACAAATGATGGAGAAATATTTTGATGTGTAAAATCATCAAGAAAGTTAATTGCAATTTTAGATGATTTATCATTGCTTGGTGGAATTATATCAAGAATAACATCATTATGAAGATTTAGAGTAACTCCTTGATTAGCATGTTGAGGAAAAGCAGCTTGAATAAGCATATCTGATGTTTGAGTATCTACTTGACATCTAATTAATGATAGGGGATCAATAGCTTCAACATCTCCCTCCAGGGCTTCAGGTGCAGATATTATATGCTGTCTACTCTTTTTCTTTTTCTTCTTTTGTTGTTCTTCACTCTTTTTTGAATCAAATTGATCAGCATCTCTATTATCATCATTTTCATCTTGATGATCTCTCTTATCTTGTTTACTCATACCTAAAATTTTTAACAGTTCAGAATGAACTTTATCCACTCTAAATCCATAAATCTTTGCACTAGCATCTAAAGAGGCACTGGCCAATTGTAAGTTAGACATATTTGGATCTTGTTTTTTTAATGTATATACTAAAAAATCAATCATTTTTAATTGGAATGCATTTTTATCATTAATTTTATTTTCAGCACATAATTTTATGCACTGTGCAATTTGATTGCTCATTTCAGAAGCAGATAAATTTGATATAGCTGATAAACCAAATGTTGATTGACGTCGATCATTTTTTGTTGAATTAAGTGGACTTCCATTTTCATTTTGCTCACGACGTGCAAGCCTTTCTGCTTCATCGTCATTTTCTTCTATATTTGTTTCAACCACTTTCAATGCAGCCATCGAACGTCTTCGACGAGATGGTGATCCAGTAGAGGAAGGAGAATTGTCTGAAGCTTCGAAGCGTACAGCTCCTAAACTTTTTCTGCACAACACACTCATGGCTATATTTTATTATCTAAATACCTAATCAAATATAAACACAAATTATTGATTGTAATACAAGTATAAATGTTTATAAATTCATGTAGTCTTACAAAACACAATATTTGAATAAATAATTTTTTGGATATATAATCTGTAAATTAGACTTACTCAGTAAAGTGTAATAATTGTTAGCAATTTTTTCTAAATCAATCCTGAATAAACGAATCAAGCGATATAACTGTTGTATTTGCTTATGAATTTTTCGTAACACTTCCAATTCGTCTTGTAAATTCTATAAAAAACAATGATATTGAAAATAAGTTAATTGTTAATAATTTATTGTAAACTTTCTATGAAATGTAAGAAAAAAAATACATTTTCTTCCATCTGACACTGTTTTGACTGCTGTGAAAGATGGCTTCAAGCAACGGTTTCCGCGCTTTTGATTTTTAGTTCTGCGCAGTGTGGCTACTCAAAATGATGCACGCGCAGTAATGACTTCACGCTGATTGGTTCTGGGACTCTGAATAGGGGGGTGCGCGGGTGTCTCAAATCATACATATTACTGTACAAATATTAAGAATTTTTTGCGATATTATATGTAATAAATAAAAAATTAAATAAAAAAACAAATAATTAATAATTAATAATTAATTATTAATTATTAAATTAGCCTTATTTTCATGACGTTAATCTTAAATGATAATATATTTTGATTTTTTACACATAAATTAATTGCACATATATAACATTTATAATATACTTTAAAATCAAATTTAAACATTTAAATTAATATTAAACATTAGATTTTTAAATTTGCATTAAGATTAAATTAAATATCGTTAAATAATAAAAATAATTTTACAATTATAACAAGCGTGTAAACTAAAAAATTATTTTTTGTATACATTGTTGCTATTAAAACATTAAAATTATCATTATTTGGCATAAATTGAATCTCGGGGTCCCAGACGTCGTACGATTAAAGAAGATTCACGTTCTTGCAAAATAACTTTATGCATAATTTAGGCTCAATAAATAATTTAATAACACGATAATTAGTTTTGACACCACAGCCCGCACAATACTTAGTACGACCGCGCCTATTTTAAATATCATCCTCTCTCTCACTCATACACAGCACACTCCAACGAACTTTAGCGTTCACGACCGCGAATTATTATAAAACGACTTAGTCCTCGTTGCGGTTGTTCCAGAGACCGCTCTGCAGAAGGGACACACCTTGCCTGTTTTGCGCTGCTGAAGATCTTGGCGGAAAAAACAATGAGTTCTCGACATGAGAATCAACATTTCTCCGTGTAAACGACCGACCGTAAAAACAACAGTTGGCTCCTGGATCAGCAAGCTCGAATCCTAGAGCAACTGTTACACTTCCAAGAGAACACACCAATTACACACAAAAAACTATAAGGAGGTCCGATTACAATTGAAAAGTAATCATAGTAACGCGCATCATCTGTTGTATACACCTCATCTTCTTTGTAAAGGTCGAATAGGAGAGATGATACCTTGCGCATATCACGACGAGATACCTATTGCAATGGTTATACCATATAATGATTTTTTTTGCTGTCTAAGCATCAATCGCAAATGAAAGTTATTGATTATTATTTAATAATATTTGCTTCAAATTCAATTGCATTTTCGAAAAGTCTGTATTGACTATTTCTCTTATTAAATATTTTCGTTATGCACTGACATTAGGATTTATCATTCGAAAATGTAACTGAGTTATTCATCATTAAAAAAACTTGATGGTAAACTTGATCTGTATGTAAACGAGAGACACGTATTTCTATTCGTTTTGATTTTGTAGAGCAATATTTTTGTTAACATTTAATTTACAATTAATCAAAAACTTGATTGTTTGCAACATAAATATTCAAATTTTTGTAAAAATACATATTCGATTTCGCTAAAAAAATTTATAAAAACTGTTCTGAGAAAGATTTTACTCACGTTAAAATATTGTTTTAAAGTTGCCTGTTTTTATCCATCACATTTTTGTTTTCTTCTGACTATCTTGATTCAAATAAAATCTAGTATTCTATTGCATGAGTTTTGCTCAAATGAAATTGTATTCCATTAGTATTTTCATTTTTTATTTTAATTTCTTTTACAATAGAAGACACAAAGCAAATTGTTCGGTCTGAATATCATTTTGATATTTAAAATAAGTTTGGCATGTAACTTTTGTAATGCTTGTAGGTATTTTTATTGTTTGATTGTTTGTCTAATAGTAAAATTAATAGTAGTACATGCATTTGTGTTTATACTTTGGTTGGGGAAGGGCCCTTTTTGGTGGTCTTGTGTTTCGATGTAAACATGAAAAGTTTAGGGCAAATTTGAATTAGGAAATAAAACAGATTTATTTTACAATAAAATTGTAATATACTAACAAAGTAAAGCTTTCAGTAACTAATGGGTCAGACCTTGAAAAAATGCATGTAATAAAGTAGAAAGACACGCAAGTTAATAAAATTTTATGATAATACATTTTTTTTATTTTATGATATTATTACATTAAGTACTTTATTTGTACAAAAAACGCATGCTTTGTAACAGCGTATAGAGTGGAAAATAGCGATGAATTAATTTCATGCGGATTTCAATTACGACTTCATGCGGATCACAGTTGTCCGAACTACAATGACGAAGGCAAGGCAATGTGGGAGTGAATACAAAATGAATTGCAATATAGATATTATAAATTGCAAATTTATTTCATAAGGCCCGTGAATAGTAATGCAATTAACTTAAATGTCAAAGAATTTCTTTTATAACAAGATAGATGGAGGTTCCCACGAGCAACACAAATACTATCATATTTTATGACCATAAAACTAAGCACGAAGAAATTGCAACTAATGAGTTATCTGATTACTTCAATGACAATGAAAAAATTTTAAACTATAATTCTAAGAAATGTTATAGGAAAAGTTACATACATATAATAATTATAACAATCGATCAGAGAGTTAACTGTTAATTATAACAATTAACGAGATACGATGAGGATAATCATATATTCATATATTTTGTGATCTCAGATTTTTTAAAATTGATTGTTTGTAGTTAACAGATTTATATCAGTAGTATATTTTAATATCGTTTAAAAATAAGAGTGTGTAACTTTTAAATATCTTGATAGTTATAATCAATTACGTAAGATATTTTTGGTTATTTCAAGTTATAAAGTTTTACTGCTAGAACCATTTAACACTAGTTTTTGTATTGTAGTCTGTTTTTGTATTTCATGTTGTAATGCCAAAAATAATATTACTAATAACGCATTTTTTTCTAAATAAAAAAATTAATGATTTTTAATTTAAGTGATGTCCTTCGTGACGGTCCGTCATGAAGAGGCGACGTGTTTTTGGGCGGGTATATTGCTTATCACCGCTAGCGATTGTCCGTGGTGTTTCCCGAAAATGCGCATGTGGTGATCGGCACAGTTTAATTGCGGCTCAAAAAGTACCAACCCTGGCTTTCTTGGGTAGTTAATGAGGGTGCATTCTCCCGTTTCGGTTGTCACTGAGTATGTGGATCA
Organism: Sycophaga agraensis; assembly: GCA_018906755.1. NCBI lineage: Eukaryota > Metazoa > Arthropoda > Insecta > Hymenoptera > Pteromalidae > Sycophaga > Sycophaga agraensis. The sequence continues at coordinate 76,351 of JACCIE010000072.1, read as the reverse complement.
CTGGTGTTAGTGCAAGTACGGTGTCGAGATCCGTGTAGCGAACAAAGCAAGGTTGGACATCCGTCAATGTAACGACAGTATCATATTATTGAATTTTATTTGCATCAGAAGTGCATTATCGATCGAAGATGTCAGTTTTCGAGCTAAATGTTTGTCATTTGCTAGAAATGTTGATTTTCTGCTTTCGTTTGAAGAAAACTATGATTGAGGCTTATTGAATGCTCTCAAGTACTTACGGTGAGACTGCTCATAAAGAAATAATGCTTTGTGAGTGGTTTCAACGCTTTAAGTTCATTGAGGACCGGCATGGCGGCGGAAGAGAAAACAATCTTCGAAGATTTCGAGCCGAAGGCATTACTTGCTGAAGACTTGTACCAAACGCAAGAAGAATTAGCAATAAAACAAGGATTCCACAATAAATGCATGCCTGTAGGTAGATCGATGGAGACCGCTATATATAAAGCAGTCTCTATGATTAAAATGTTTCTTTTTTATTTATAATGTTTTTATGAACTTTTTCTAAGTGTCCAATAGCATAATAAGTATTCAATTTTACAGCATGGGAGGAAAATAATAAGCGTTGCTATATACAGGCTTACGATTTTCCCGGAGCAATAATAAGTTGTTATGTCCTGTACAACGTAAAATAATAATAACAACAGCTCAAGCCTGTCTGTATAGGTGAAAAAATAGAATTATCTAGCCTGCATAGAAACCCACTGACAGAGGACGCGTTCTTTCGGTGTGCCCTGAGTATGGTGAAAAGTCCTCGTGAGTGCTGTGGCGGTGGTTTTCTGTCCAGTATCGAAGTTTTAATATTAAACTTATTTATATTCCATACGTAAATAAGCTATTTGCAAGTAAAAAATAAAGATAGCACACATGTTCAACTCGGTTGACCGGATCACATAATAAAACACGATCATTTAATATATCGAGTATTCCGTCGGCAGTCAAAGGAATACTGGAATTTTCTGTATATAACCGGCAATCAGTCGCGATGTGCTCTGCTACCGTCAGCTCAACTTGGCCCTCTCAGGTAACGCAATTAAAGAATACGCGTATGAAACTGTGTTGACAATACCTACTTTTCTTGCTTGCCTTTCTCTCACACCGAAAGAGTATAGTCGTTTCGTGCGTGATTAAACTAAAACCGAAAGGCCGAGTAGAGGGAATAAAGATATGCTTGTGTTTTCACAAATTTATACACATCAGGTCTGTTCAGGAATCGAACCGAGGTGGCTCGAGAGTGAAGCTAAGCCATTAAGAATTACAATACGTCATTACTTTATAGAATATCATTCCAAATCACCAGTACAAGTTTTGTTCTTTGGGCAGAACATGTTTTGTTCTTTCATACAGATTTTTTTTTCTAAGATGGCTGCCGACAAGATTTCCTCGCTTTGTTGATATTTCAAGGTCTAAGGTAGAATTGTGGCATCTACGTGACAAACGGCATAAACTAGTGGTTTTCCGATAGATGAAAGTGAGAAGTGTAGGTTCACAGGAAAAAAATCGGAGTTTAATCGATTCTTTGGTATCTGTTTAACTGAAGAGGTCTACGTGTGGCAACATAACCTCCAAACGAGGGCGTGAACGTAGGATTGTTCCAGGAGTGGGTATATGAGTACAAGTTCTAAGTGAAGTTCCCACTTAGAAAGAACCTTAAATATAAGGAGCTACCTTGGGAGCCGTTTCTTATGCCCTACATTCGTGATCACCTTGAGCCGAGTTCCTTAAAGAATTCGGGTACGATGATTAAATCATCTCCAAGTAACCAACTTAACTGTACCCTTTTCTTCTCTTCTCTGGAGAAAAGTACTCGAAGTACATCCAACGTTTGCTGCCCTGTGTTTTTTAGACATTGTCATAACTGTGTGCAGTTCGGGCATGTCGTAAACGTTAAGTCCGATTGATCACAGCCTGGATGTTGCGGACAGGATCAGCGTTTGTATGTATGCGCGCGTGCATGTGATGGTACAGTAACATGTGCACATTTCGGAGCGAGCGGCGGCGCTCGGAGTCGGCCGGCGGTGCCGGAGCAAGCGGCGAAAACAATAACAAACGTGTGCGGCGCTCCAGGTCTTTAAAGGCCCGCGAATAGAATGTAAAGTAATACATGTACAAAATGATGACGAAATAAATCTAAATAGATTCTAAGGATGATGTTTCGGACTCTGGCTAAGATCGGGGGAGGTTTAAGTATTGAATCAACGTACTGCTATTTGGCTGGCGAGGAGAGGGGCGATTCGGGGGGAGGCTGGATTGACGTGCACGGGTTGGGTAGAGGTGCTCGTGGCGCGTAATTTGAGCCGGTTCGCGAAGGCGTTTTGCCTAAGCGAGACCGCGGCGACTCCTAGGGAGCCTCGGACCGGAGCCGTACGAAGGTCGGCTACTTGAAGGTCGTACGAAGAGGCTCCTGGGTTATGGAGATCGGTGTGCACACGACCCTGGGATCACAGTCGGAAGCGATCGTCAAGCTCACGAATCTCGCCCCGATCGTTAATTCGAGTTCCGAGAAACAGCACGTGAAAACAACGTGCTTCCAAAAGCCACGAGTTTCCTCGCGGGAAAGCGGGAACCGCGACTGACGGTGGAGTGGGGGGCGAGCCAGTAGATAGGTTCGGCAGCGGCGCGCCGAGTTGGGGGGGCTCGGACTGGCGCCTCGGCGAGCGGAGCGCGTCGGCCCCGGCGCGGAGTTAGAATCTTGGCTTGGCCAGAGTCAGCAGCAAATTCAACATCACAGATATCTATATATTTACTCCAAAGCATCTACAAACTTGTTTTTCACCTCTCCTTTGTGCTTGTCCTCTTCTTTGTGTTTATCATTAACACTGGACATCTTACCAACGCAGCCCTCTGCGGGTATCGGTTACCGATATGTCCTGATTGTCCGCAATTAAAACATATGGACATTGGCTCTGTGTCCGAAACCCTAACGCGTGAAACGTGGGCTGCCTCCGGAAGCCGTATCCCTCAGATTCCTTCACTCCCGGGTGATTCCGAGAAGTGTCTGGCCGCTCTTCGAAATCTATCCAAGAGTCTGTCCCACGGCGGGTCCTCCTTACCTTGGGTAAATGACGGAATTGGCTTCATAAGTACCTCGGGGGGGTGCCGGGAAAGTCCTGTGTCAGGCCGGGAAAGCCTGTGTCAGGCCGGGAATGAATCTCCGGCAAAACGATCCTTCCCCACGCAGGGTACTGCGCGAGTGAGCTCCCTATTGAACTGCAGCCCACGTCTGACGAGACGTGGCAATGCGGGGCGGAAGAAGAGACTGCACAGCTCGGCTACTCATCCACACCCTCATCCGACAGATCTCTCGAGGCCTTCCTCTTTGAGGACTCTCGGAGGATACTTTTCCCAAAATATTTTAATTAGTGGAAAATGTGTATCCTTGTTAGAAGAAATTAGATGTTAGAAGAAGATGAGAGATAGATACTCTATAAACAAAACATTTGTACACATAGCATAACATTGCTAAATTAGGGCTTTTTATACCGCAAGGTTTTTTCCCTAAGAGCCAATAAACTTATTTATTAGGCCTAATTGAATAGCTTATTTACTCTTCTTCCTTTAACAAACCTTAAATAGAAATTTATTAAAGAATTAGAAAATTAAAACAAAGACGGATCACCGTCTCCTGATTTATCTCCATAGCTTGTACGTGATTTTTCCAATTATTCTTAGAGTAAAAAAATTATGTATATGGCTACGATCTTCTACGTTCCGGGTTCAATGATGTTTAGAAGGTTTGAAGGTTTTCATCGTAGTATCGCTGTTGGGAACTATCGCTGAAGCGTGAGCAGTGATATTCTATTTATAATATATCTGTGGCGGCTCAGCAGCGCCAGCTATACCGACATCGGCGCTAGCAGCTCCTCATCCCGCGTGTTGACGCTCCCGGATAGGCATGGCTGCCAACGTAGAAGCCCAGTGAGAGAGCTACCTTAGGTTTGAACAAGAAGCGCGGCAGGAACTTCGGCAGATCACAACTTATACATTCGGATTTAGCTCAATAAAGTACCATTTTTTAATACATAACCTTGGAGTCTTAGCTCTCGAATAAACAGGAGTGTAGTGATTATTTTCTCTTAATAATCCATACATTGTTCGGGCTACCATAGAATATTTGCGAACGGCACGCGTGCACCGCCATCTTAGCGAAACCGCACTTCCATACCGTTTAGCCGTGCAGGACCAGCAAAGAAAACCCTCAGCACCATTGCCGGCATCCTCCTTAACATCAGCCGGACTTTCACCGTATTGAGGAGGCGCGTCGTTTATCGATGCTCGACTCGCTAATCAACGGCGAAAATTTCTGCGCTTCAACAAGCGCCACTGCATTCAGCAGCTCCGCGGCACCGATGATGCCGACGGGAGCGCCGCGCCCTATGACCTGCTGCCGCACGCTATTACCACGACATCGGCTCGGCAATCTCGACAGCACCAGAGCACCATAAGCGCCGCTTTTTCACAACTCAATCACTGCTGCTGACTCAGTAAGCGCGCAATTTTTTCGTTTTTTCTTCGGCGTTTCGCGTTGTTTCATCGGCGGCTATTTTTGCTGTCAAAAAAACCGTCCCGCCTCGTCGCTTTCGCGTATCGGTAGGGCGAGCCAACCCGTGTCCCCACACGCATACTGCACGTTTTTATAAATAGGATATACTCCCCGCAAGCAAGCGGACCCAAACATTCGGCCATGTCGACACAGCGCAGCCCGTCTCGACCGGCCCTTGTTGGCAACACTGACCAACACTCGCTTGGCGATAGGCAGGGTTCTCAAGTAGGTGGAATCCCGATGAGCGTCTCCGGCCAGCACGGCGCCTCGGACCTATTCACGTCTTACTCAGTTCATAGAGTGCGATAACGGAGTCAATGAAGTTGAAGCCTTGCCTCCTGCCGGAAGTGGCGCAGGAGGTTTCTGATGTTATTCTCCATCCACCAATAACCAATCGATACTAAAATTTAAAAGCAACAATTTTACAGCGTTTAGCGGCCCTGTCCGGTCAACAGCTTCATCAGTTACTCAACGAGGTGCAACTCGGGAGCCGCACATCCGTCCAGCTGTGCACATGAGGCGTCTGGCGAGTACCGCCTTCTGTGACACTGCTCTACGCATAATGTTGCTTGACCTGTTGCTGCCCAACGTGAGTCCACTTTGCAGGATCATGCAGACATCATCGTTAGACGATCTAGCCATGCTCACAGACGAGCTCGTCGCTTCCGAGCCGGCTCGGAAGGTCGTCGACCGACGCCTGGCATGATCGCCAACTCCAGTCAGAGGTCCTGCTCCGGTGATGCCGCCTCTTGTCGCACAAGAGCTGACCGCCCTATGACTCAGGGTGGCCTAAATGACTACGACGTTGTGTGAAAAATCTATACCATACGACCGTGCGAGGACGGGAAAAGTATCATTGGGGTTTTTCAATAAAAAGATAATCCCTCTGGTTATTATATCGTCGTCTCTTTAATTAAAACAATATCTTTTATTTATAACTATTACGCCTTCGCTCTATATTCATTACAAATTATTTATCAGAAAAATGCGAGACATCCACACATACGATTAACGGAAATCATGCGGTGTTATTTAAAATTACGCTGTTGAATAAAAAAGAATTTACAACAAAAAACGTCCGCAACGGTAACCAACGGAAAACGCGTTCCCCTGCGATGCTCGACCTTGTGAGATACCTCGTAAATAAGGAATGGCGATCGGGATGAGGCGGCTGCTTCACTCGTGCTCGACGATCAGTGGTCCTGTCTCTGTGTTGGTGCCTTGGTGAATTATTGAATAATTTATATGCCAAATAATAGAACCATGCGTTGAAAGATCGTCGGGAGAATCGTTGATTTCGGCCTGGCCAGGGCTTCTTCTGATGCAACTACAATTCTTCTCCAAAATAGCGGATCTTCAACAGTCTTGAGACGGGAGCGACCTTCGTTGGTTGTCGGCTACGAGCGAAGAGAGCTCACCTCGCGCGCGTAACTTGCCGTTTCCCTCGCACTAGACGGATTACCCTTTCTCTTCACTTATCCTGATTGACGTTTACGCCGCCGATTGTGTATCTCCTTTTCAAGCCGCCTCATCTTCCCACTCTCATTATACTTCTATCGTTACAGTTGCAGTAACAGATGATCACCCTCCAGGCCATCGCCACAGCCGTCGCCGACGATCGGCCCCGGTCCCGTTCTTGGCGGCGTCAGGACAACCAGTACCGCGGCCAGTTAACAGGGCGCTCATCCGACAATCCCGCCTGATGTTGGTACCACAGGCAGTTTGTCAACGACGTTACGCAGTGTAAACCTCCTTGTATGTATCCCGCCCAGGAAAACTAGCGTCGCAATCGCCTAGGGAGGTTGTCGCGGTCGCTGCCTTAGATGAAAAACACCTGCACGTCCGCGACCGCGCGTCAAGGTTGCGCTTGCGGTTGCGGTGAATATGGTCTTGGCAGTGTCTCTCCTGCCGCGAGCCACTTTTAAAACAAATCTCCCTTGTAAACCGCTCATACTCAACGTCACCAATGCGTCAGATATCGCAACATTTGGCTCACACTCTATGTAGCTGGACGTTAGTCTTCGCCGACCGCTGAGGTGGAATTTCGTCATTGCCGACGTCGGTGCTCCGATCTTAGGCGCGGACTTTCTGGTGCACCACGGCCTCATCGTCTATGGCAGGAGGCGAAGGCTTATCGATCAAGAAACAGCCTGTTTTGCCGTAGGATCCTTTCAATCCGCGCAGGTGTTCTCCGTCGCCATCAAGATTCCGGCTCACGTCGCCGATGGCACTTTCGCCCAACATTTTCAGGATCTAGCCTCGCTGGGCAGCACCATCTTAGCCCTGCCCAAGCTGGAGGCCTAGCACCACATTCACACGAAGTACCCCCGGACAGCAGTCAAACTACGCCGCCCCTCGGACTGAGGCCCCTGAGAAGCCTGACGGCAACTACCGCATCATGGGTACTACAGGCAACTGAACGATAAAACAGTGCCAGACAGGTATCCTTTACCTATTATTGAGGACATTCTGCTTAATCTTGAAGGCAATATTTTCTCGGTCATTGACCTCAGAAAGGCATTTTATCAATTGTCAATAGTTCCAGAGGACCCGCAGAAGACGGCAATCACGACACCATTCGGGTTATACGAATTCACGCACTCTTCACTTGGATTGCGCAACGCGGCACAATCTCTCCAGCAGGTAATGGATCACTTACTACGTGACTTACCATTCGCTCGTGCATATTTCGACGACATTATTGTTACATCTTCAAGATTAGAGCAACATCTCGGTAAACCCGAAAAAATGCATGCAAATTTGGAAAACCGGTAGTCATACGTGGGATACGTACCTGAGATACGAGGTCTCTGCCCAGGGCACCATCAACCGAGCGAATTCAAGCTATTACGAAGATGCCTAAACCAGCAAACTCCACACAGCTCCGTCGCTTCTTGGGATTGATCAACTACTATTGCAGATGCATCCCCGAAGCAGCGCGGCTGCAAGCCCCGCTCAATGAACTTCTTAAGAATCTCCCTTTCAAGAAGAAGGCCTGCACCATCAATTGGACTATGGAAGCCGACCGGGTTTTTTAACGCTGCAAAGAAGCCCTATCCAAGGCTGCGAGGACAATATTCCTCAGACGCAACTCGGCTCTACGTCTCCTTAGAGACGCGTCGGATGTCGCAGTGGGAGCTGCGCTATAGCAGCTAGACTTCAACAGCTCTTGGAAACCGCTTGGTTTCTATTCACGGAAGCTCACGGATACAGAGCGTCAGGGAGACAGATTAGAACAAATTATTAACCACAAAAGAACGTACTTTTTCCCGGAGGAGGTCCTAAAATTTAACATATATTTTTCCAGCCATATTGTCCTTTGGCTAAGGAAATTAAGCCAAGGGACCTTACCCGAGGGGAAGGCCCTTATCAGATCGTTTGCTACGGGTCCAGAAAATAAATAAATAAAAAAAGTAGGGTAAAGGGTCCGTAGTGTAGAAGCAAGGGTAGGCGATTGAAAAAACATACAAGTAATAGTTAACAGTAATTTTAATGGTGGCAGAGAAATATACAGATTCATAAGCTAACGTCCGTTCGCTTCCTCAGTGCAACTGAGACTGACTCTTCCGCTCGCATATTCGGCCGCCGCTTCCGTATACCTACCTCTCAACTAATTGTCTCGAGGTTACGGTCAATGTATCGGTTATAAATTGCTACTTTCGCTATCGGTGCTGACCGCCGGCCCTTTATTACATAGACGCGGTAGTCTAACGGACGGCCCCCTCCCTCCCAGACATCTTTTGGACTTCCCTCCCGACGTCTTCTGTGTTTCCCCTCTCCTTTCTCTTTCCTTCACTTCTTTCTATCTTATATTGCCTACAGTAGCGACAATCTACTAAAAACTAAACATAAATTGGGGGACCCTGTGTCTAGGCCCCCCACAAAACAAACATTCAAGAAACATGAATTAATAAATAAATTAATGCAAACATGAACATTTATATATACAAAATAAATTAGTACCGGGACAACACAAACAGCACAAAACAAAAATCGCATCCGGCCCGCTAACACAAGGCCGGAGGATGAGGAGCCTCCCTCCCGCTCGTTCTTTTCCGCTGCCCGTACTGCCGCACCCCCGAGAAACGCTCGATATATATGTCGCGATACACCTAATGGTGTCACTAACCATGAAGCGCCTCATTATAGCATAAAATCTGCTTATGTTGAGGCACCTCATGACCCTCTCATTATGAGGGTCCCACGCGCCCAGGGAACCAACGAGGAACACATCCACTGTCACATCATAACCGGAGTCTGCTGCAAGTTGGTCGGCAAAAGGTTGATATTTATCAATCTTGGCGCGGCGGACCTCTTCGAACGTCGCAATGCGGTTTTCGAAGGGGACGGCTATGTCGACTATGTGGATGCAGTGGCAGACATCATCGCAAACGACAATGTCTGGTCTTAAAGCCGTGTGTTTAGTATTCTATAGTTTTAAGTTATACACTTATATTGCAGCCTTTACTGCTGGACTTCCCGCGTTATAAAAAGCTAATATAAGTAAATAGAATATGAATATAATAGCGGCAGTTATCTGCAATTTAAGCATTTTATAATGCTTTGAATTTGTATATTCTTAATTAGAGGTTCTTTACTAATGGTACGTGCGAACGTGACAAATATGCGTTCGATGCGTCTAAGGTTTTTCCTGTTGGACCATCTGGGTCGCTCCTTCATGACCACGCCGCAGGTCAAGCAATAAAACCCTTGCAGGGGTCTGCTCGATACAGCTGTTGTGTATAAACATGTAACTGCAGTTTTGTATGGGTAGCCTCGATGGAGAGCGATCTGAAGAAAAAGATCAGTCTCAGATGCGACGCATAAGCGAGAGGTTGACTGAGAGCCCAAGCACTTAGACTAAGCTCTAACTCAATTTTAATATCGTATTTTATTTCTTGTTGTTATATTGTTAAATAAAAACGGAACTGTTAAAAGCATTTCAATACAGCGTTTAATTTATTTAAATCCTTAAATGCAAAACACCGTGAGTTCCCTCCTGATTCCCTCGACGATGCGGTTCATCCTGATGGTCCCGCGACATCAAACCGCCTTCACCAGGCGGTCCTGCACCCCATTATGCCGCAGCTGCCGGGCACCGGTATGTACGCCGCAGTGATTCAAGACGTGCAGGATCGTTTCGAGGTCTCCGCATTTGCAATAGCGCTTATCTCCACCGACAACCCAGCGCATGGCTGCGTTGACGGGAAGAACGCCAAGGCGTGCGTGATGGATAAATCTGCAATCGCAAAAGCAGTGGTTTCTATCACTCCGGAGGAAGTAGGAGGAGTGCCTACTTCTCTGGAGGACCTCGAATGCCTTGCCTTGGTCTTGTTTGACAAGGGGTGATCCCACGTAGTGTCTGAATAGACTGCGGCGCAAGTGCCGCCGATGTACTGTCGGCGTGCCGGGCCGACAACTACGGCCCCACTGGCTATGCTAAAGCAATCGGTCTCGCTGGACCAAATCCAGCACAATCCTACTTTGGCTTTACACCATAAGGAAACAGCTCGGACTCTGGCCCAGTATGAAGAATCAGTACTTGATCGCGATATGTCCAAATCCCCCGAGAGGTAGCGGCCATGTCAGTAAAACTGACAGACTTTCGCAGCCTCCGGGAGACCACCTCCCTCAATGTGTTCTAATCTGTCACACGCATACAGCATTTTGTATGCATGGGCCACGGTGAGAAGATCGTATAGGTCACCGAGCGGCACCAAACCCCCACCCACCTGTGAAGGGAGAAGAGAGATAATTTCGGCGCCCGCTCGTTGAGGAAGGTGCAGCCATTGCCTAACTAGGCATCTGACTGTTGTATCTGTCGCGGTCTGGTACTCCTCTACATGGGCGTCTTGCATAATGAAGTCAAGGCGGGGCAGTAGAAACACTGCCGTTGCCTCAATCTTCTGCCGGCGCCAGGAGGGATGCTTCGATCTTATTTGCATCCCTCACGAGACTCGTCAAGGTGTTGGTTGGTGTTTGCTTCGCTTCATAACCAGTGGGGAGGCCAAGGTGTTCATAAGCCTATGTGTCGACCATGGGGTGCAGGTCCGCTACTTGAAGGCGGAATACGGTCCGTCGGACACTCCCACCCGCGTCGATGTGCAAAGTTGCACACTTTGCAGGGTTGAAGAAGAGCTCGACCGAGCTCATCGATCTCTCTGCTGCTTCCAACAGCTTCCTTATTCCGTCGGGAGAATTGGCCAGGACTGCCATGTCGTCAGCGTAGGCTAAGGATGTAATTCGCCGACTCCCGACTGTACAACCCTCCCCTGTTCGTTCCATCTCCCGAAGAACCACTTCCAGGGTCAGATTAAGCAAGTTGGGGCTGAAAGGGTAGCCCTGCCTGACTCCTGACGAAATAAGTATAGGGTCCAGGTTTCTGAGGTGCCAAGATACTCGGCCCTGGTGGAGTAATGTTGGGGCCGATGTTTTGCCCAACGACACGGCTCTCCGTGGTTTGACGTCGTGCACGAGTGGCAGTCGCGACTCCCAAGTCTCTTCTTATTGCAGCCCGCCTTACCACGGCTGTCGGATTGGGAGGGGGTGCTATCCCGGGAAGGCAACCCTGGACATGGACCATGGCATCCCTCCGAGGATATCTCTTCTCCGGAGGGGCCATGTATCCACACCGCCAGCACCGGCATTTCACGGTCTAGCCAGGGTGTCGATCCTTAAGATGTCTTACAAGGCTCTCGATTTTTACCTTCCCGCGGTAGCTGCGGTATTCGTCCACCGCAGGGAATAACGGGCAGGAAAGCCCTTCAGCATCGTGGGAGGGGAGGAGGACGAAAACTTCACCCTCTCCCCCAACGCAGGTCTTGCGCGCGGGCTCTGATGGTATGGCGCCCGCCAAAGTGGGGTCGCGCGAGGGTTAGACCCCGTGCAACTGCCTACACTTTGATCTTAGCCAAAAGGCCGAGAAGCGATACGCTAGTTGCATACGCTTCCGTCAAGTATTTCCGCAGTATGTAGGAAGGACGCCCTTTTACTTTAATGACTGATAATAAGTTGCTGACATGTACGGCGCAGCAACAGCATGAAAGGTCGTCCGCGCGCCAGGCGCGGCAACTTGAGTGTTTGTTCGAGTTTCCGATCACGCTTCGCTAGACCAAAGGAGAGTACAAGACCTCATGCACAGTCTAGTACACCCGAGCATTCACGAGTACATGCACGGCCTAGTACACCCGAGCATTCGAGCTACTGTCAAGCTTTCGGCTCAAAAATTTTTCTGGCCCAGCATTCGTACGCCGATTAAACTCACCGTCTATCCTACGATTCTCGGTAGGACAAGGCCTGGTTTAAAGGGCCCCGCGTCTATGTTATTGTTTACGTTTGCCTGCGAGGAGCAAGAGACATTGACCTCCAGCCGGGCGCGCGGGTGCCGCGCATTTATCTATTAAGTTAATGCGGTTAATGATAAGCGAATCGTTTTTGAGAACAGTTTTCCGAGCGTCGCTCTCGCGTGAAGGACTATAGTACCCGGCATCGGGCGTGCGCTCTTGCGTGATGCTTCCCGGCGCCGGGAAAGCCGTGAGAGCTCGATGACTCGGCGGGAACGATCAGGATTGCACCGTGGGAAAAGGGTGCGCAGGGATCAACCACCTAACCCGGAGTGAGCAGGGGTGTGGGGGTCCTCCTGTGTCCTTGTACCTGTTTTCCCCTGCGGGGGAGAATGCCATCCCTGATGCCATCCGCCGTTCGTGGTCTCGTGGGTTAGGGAGGAGGGCGGTCAGATCTCCGCGATTTTGTGTACACGCGGAAAGACACGAGCATTATACCTGGTCGTACTCCGCGCAGGGTCCGAGACGTAGAATCTGAGATCGGAGCGAAGGGGGAACAAGTAGCGTGCGAGAACGGCTTGCGCGGCAAGGTCGACGGCGAACGCGCCACTTGCTTCAAAGCTACAAACAAAGAATCGAACAAAGAATTTTATTTATTTTACCTCCCGTTACACAACAATGGTGTCGTGGGAGATGTTGACTCCTTCTCGATACCTTATGGCGCGGAACCTGTCGGAGGCTCGGCAGATTTGTTGACCGATCGTACCCCTTCTCAGACCCCTCTAAGCAAATATCTGTACCTCAATCTCGAAACATGAAGAAAAGTATCTACTGAAAAATAGGTATTATAGTGCCGTACTTCAAATTATAGAGACACGATTTCGGTAAATTAGATTATGCCATTTATAATATGAGTGTTAGAACTTATATTTTAAGTACTAGCCGTAACACTTTACATTTAAATACTTAGAGTACAAAATCTCAATATTTAAAATAACTAATTAACGTTCTTGAATTTGAGATCGCACATGCAGGTATCGTTTATTTACATTGGTATATATAGACTCGTTCATGCTCTAAGTTTTCATTTATTTAATCTGGAACTTGCAATTCCAATTCTAGCATAGTAAATCGACGCGTATCAGTACTAACAAAATCAGTGGTACCACCAGCAACAATAAATTTACTAGCAACTACTACATATAAGTATTCTAGTATTAGAATATGTTCTGCTATTCAAATTTAGTGCCTTTTTTGAGGATTCTTTTTTTTGTGTAGGATATAAGATATTTCGATGACGACTCCTTTCCTCCTTTTCTAGCTCATTTTGTGGCTAGTATGCCACCTCGGGGAAAATCATGTTCGAATTAATTTATAACCAAGAAAGACCAAATCAAATTAAATTATAGGCTGATTAAAATTAAAGTCTATCTATTGAAATTCTAACGAACCCAGAGATAAGAAGTAATAAGAATTTCCCGGTCAATTGCTATCCGAGCTTCGAGTTCCTCGACACACTTGCGAAAGCAATACTAAAGCCTAGTCAACTCGGTGAGCCCATCGCGTCGGTTTGATCGTTTACAGTCGTAGCTATTTCACGAGCACTTTATCTGCTGTTTCCAGATCGTAGATATTTTACAAAGCGATTGACATTTAAAAATATTATATTAAAAATATTATATTACTTTAAGAAAAAAGTTACATTCGCTGCTAAATTTTTGAAACTAATTAATTATGATTAAAGTTTTAATTAAAAATTATCAATAAAATTAATTATAACTACCTAAACTTAGTCTCTCTTTTTCTAACCAAATTTTTTTCCCTCTAGACTCGAACATCTTTCTCTTTTTTCTAGATACAAATTCATGAAAAACAATCTGATACGCAGCATTCGAGTGCATGAGTCAGAGTTTGCGATCACGCCAACGAAGATAGAAAGAAGAAAGAAAAAAGGCCAACATTTACAAGTGCATTTAGTGAGCATTAGTATAGATTAAAGTAATAAGTGTTTAAGTGTACAAATCTCGTCTTCTGTGTTTTTTTTAATATTTAACATTACATATTCTTGGTATCCTTCATTTTTCTCCGTTTTCCAATTCAAGGAATCATCAGTTTTTTCAAATGAAGTAAAGGTAATTGTCTATTAATATTAATAATATTATTATTGAGTGTTTGACACTATCGCACCTGGACATCCGACTGTTTTTCTCTTGTACGTAGGATACTGAAAATAACCATGAATAGTGTCATTTCATCATATCGTTCCAGCCATTAATTTGCAAATCAAAATAAGATAAAAATTATAGAAAACAACAAAAGAAATAATAAGTGCAAAATGAAATCCTTGGCATTTGATTCATTCATACCCATGCGTGTAAGAAAAGTTAAGCATTTAAATTCATAAAAAGATAAGCTCTTCTGTGCTCTTTTAAATCCTAAATCAAGTTAATAGGGATTAAGTTAATAATCAAGAAGCTAATCGAACGTAAGTGATCGAAACTCAAATCTTAAGTCTATAATTAACGTGCTTCAGTCGAGATGAAATCAAGCTCATCGACCCATGATGCTCTTAAGGGAATGCACTTTTAAACAATTACATATGACGTCACAAGGTAACAATAGTAATAAGTAATCGCTACAAAATAAAAGTAAGTTAAAGTTTACTAATCGGCGTAATTCGGATAAACATTTATGAATAATTCATGCGATATGACTTATTGTATAAGGTTGAGTAAGGAAAAAAATGTATTGTATTGCCTCACGCGCTACTGCTTGAATACGACCGAGAAACTCACGTTATACATGGGCACGGCGGCGCCACAAAAGAATAGCACACGATGGAATTGCTTCGATATAAATATTAATAATACTCTTAAACAATAAGAGTCAAGAAGCTGTAACTGCACACAAAACTTTTTTAAATTTTAAATATAAAGCTTTCATTATTCAACTTTTTGAATTGAAAAAATAAAACTAAATTGTCGATTTTCACCATATTATTTTTAATTATTATTAACAGATTTACATATTACTAACAGCATATACCTAAATTAATTGGGTTTATATTTGGTAAATAAATATAAATATTTTCAAAAGATACAGCGAGTTGAAATAAAAAAGAGTTAAAATATTTTGTTAAAAACTTTTGTTAAAAAATTCATTTATTTAAAGTTTTAGTAATTTTTACGCATGTTTTAAAAAACTTTTAGTATGCTTTAGAAAACGTTACATGTATGCATTCAAATATCATCATTTCCTTCCTCTTATCTATTTTCTACATATTTTAAACGTTACTTAATTTTTTTCTATGATTTTCAAATCTTTTTTTACTTTCTTTTCTATTCTTCAGGGTTATCAAATCCTGTTTCTCGCTTCTTTCTATCTTTGCAGTTTATTTACTCCTTTTCCAATTCTATCAGTTTCTAGTGAAATGTTTCCATCTGTTTCTTTTGTTGCATTTCTGTTTGATTATTCTTCTTTGGTTTTTTATTACTTTTTTGAATATTGTAAAGTAATACTATAACAGCAAAAATAATGTTTTAAAGCATACTGAAATACATTCACTATTTAAATCACTCTTCAAAATTTAATTTTGAATGACTTGTAACAAAAAATCACTGAATTGATTGTTTACTGGAAAAATTTCATCACATTGCTTGTATGTTACCAAGCCTTCAATTACGTGAATAAGAGTGTGAGGTGCTTGAAAGATATTTTAAAGAGGTTTTCGACCTTCTGAATTTTCTAAATCTTACTAGACTGAGAGGTTTCTAAACGTTCTTATTAGACTACGCTGCTCGTTTTGATACCAAACAATGACGTTGTACCCGTAAACGCGTTTTCTCGATGATGAGGTAAGCTGTCTCGCGAACAAGCGGATCGAGGTCTTGAACCCAATCGACGGCATATCACTCAGATGATGTTGTCCTAAGATTGAATATCCAAGACAGAAGCTATTTGCATTTTTGACTTTTAGGTCTTACAGAGGCGCATTCAATACTCGTTTTTTGATCTGCGGGCATATTGCTCTCTGTAAAAAATAGCATGAGTGAGTACATGTTATATTATAACGGTTTAGTTACGTTATCGATAGAAAAGAAAAAATACATATCTTTACTATATTTAGAGATATTTAATTAATGGTTTTGCTACAGAAAAATCTAAACCGTTTTTTGTAAAATATTAAAAATTCTTTGTCAGACAACATTAATTGAAGATTTTTAAATAATACAATTCTGTGTTGACTCATATACGTATATATTCATCAAGTAGGCAGCTATTGTTTCAGGTCATACGATCTCGTTTAATGGTAAAAGTCGATCTCCAAGTCTAATACTTATATTTATTACCTAAAAGAGAAATAAATCAATAGTTTGTGTATGTCTGTTTTCCAAACTACAAAATTTTTTTATTTTGATCACCGAGGGCACTTTTTGCTAGTAACTCTCTCATTATATTTTTTTATTAATGATTTTATCAAAAGAAATTCATGTTTCCATTCACTTTTTTATTTACGTTTTAAAAATAAGCAGGATCAATCGAAATAACTTTGAAAAATGCATTATTGTTAAAATAATTATTAACAGTATAAAACTTTAAACAATTGATTGAAAACCCGATAAAATTGTTAATAAAAAAAATTGCTAGTGGAAGACACGTTCTCGATGATCTACGAACTAAGGATATTATTTTTTGATGCATTAAAATAAAAAATAACAAACAGAAGGTTAAGTGAGATATTGGGACAATATCGACGCTTTAGGGTGGCTTCGTTGTTTACGTAAAAAATTATAAAAAACTCTAAAACTGACATCGTATTGTAAAAAACGTCTCAGAATTAAATACCAAAAAACTATGGTTGATGACTTAATTTTTGAAATCATTGCCAATAAAAAATATTAGTTTAATACCAAATCGCCAAATACTCAGGAATAAAAGATAGACTTTTGTAAATCAAATCAATATTAGTACATTTAAGTGTGAGGAATTTATTCATAATGTAATAATGTAGGGTTGACGACTTTGATTTAGAGAAAATTGCATAAGAAAAAATACATAATATGTAAAGTAATTCTCGTAGTTCTTTTAGTATTACTTTTATGAATAATTATTTTGTATTTTTCTTATTTTTCAAATTAGATATCATAATATTATGTCTTATTCTAAAAATAGAATAAGCAATAATGAGCATTCGGGTGATTCGTGCCCATATATGCTCACCATTCATACACCCTCAGACATTTCTTTTAATTTCTATTAAATAACTGAGCTCGATTACTCTGAATTTGATACGATCAATTTATTTAATTAAAAAAATAAAAGAACCAGACTAAACTAAATACAAAGTTCAAAGTTCGAAGTCTTTATTATAAAGTATATTGTCACACAAGTCAAAATCGAAGTGGTAAAAATAGATAAAGAAAGGATAATACCAGTTTATCCTTATTTTTATCATGTAAGCATTAGTGACTGAGAAGTTCTAAATTATAGCAGTAGGTGTCGCTTGAACTACCACTTTGACAATGATTTTCTCAACTTGAGACGCAACGCGTATAGACATCAATGACCGCAGCACTGGAGGAGTTATTTCCAATGCAGACGTTATAGGTCTGTAGTGCAACTACTGTACTACAGATAATTTCAATTTTTATAATTGTTTTCATTTTTGAAGATAATTATTATTAATAAATATTTTGATTTAGAATATTTAACAATTTATTTTCAATAGATATAGTAATCACTTAGAAATGGTTCGAGAAATGGATTTAATATTATATGTGCATATAATTATAATATGTCCAACTACGGCTTTGGAAATGACTTAAATACTTTAAGGTTGCATATATCGAAATTCTCTTATCTTGGTACTATAAAGTTTGTATTCTTAACTAATAGAATGAACTCAGAATAATATTAAATTAGCATTCAAAATATGCATTCCAAAAAATTTTCATGCTATTTCATATAGTGCTGCAGTGATACAAAACCTACAATTGTATTTATTATTTTTTTTTCAATATATCATTGTAATCTTAAATTGTTAAATTACATGCATGAATTGCAATATTTTTATTAGAGTGTGGTTGCTTGATAAACAGGAAGTATTTTCAATTTTATTTTGACAAAAATAGGAAAAAATTACAAATCTATTAATGTTCTATAGATTGTCAGTCTCTTATAAATAACATAAAATAATTATTTATAATAATATTAATATTAATTATATTAATTATAGATAATTATATATAATAATTATATAGAAAAAGAAGAAAAGTTATGTAAGAAAAAATAAGAGATAATATTTTACCTATTTAATTATAATGAAAATTAATTTTATATATTAACTTTTCCTTAAGTACGAAATAGATGCTATTGACACCGCACTCGCGCATGATTTAGCAAATCAAATTGATTTCACAAATTGATTTTATACGACCAAGCAATGCCGGAAATACTCATGAAATTACAATTTATAGTATTCGTTATGTTGTGATATAAATACTTGAACAAACAAAATGTTCTATTTTCTAAAGATCATATTAAAAACAAGTTGGATTAGAGCTTCTAAACATCAATTGGTTCATTTTAGTATATTATTTTTTCAAAATTTTATTTTGGTATACACTGTAATTAGAACCGATTGACGGGTTTCATAGTCCCAATTGTTCGATATCAAAAGCTAAGTTCTTTATTTAACTAATAAAAAGTATTAAAACCTTTATATTTTTAATATTTTTTATTATAAATAATTAACATTTTTCGCCATAGCTTTAATTATTCAATAGCACATGAAAGTTATAATATTATCTATTATTTTACTATATAGCACAAAATAAGTTAAAAATAATAATGCGTTAAGTAACACCCAGTTATTTGTAAAACTTATATAATTTCAGAGAAAGGATGCGTTTTTTTAATTTTTATATGTGAGTATATAATATATATTATCCTTTTTCATAATAATTCAATTGAAAGATTATAGATTTTATTATTCTAAATCTTTTTTAAATCATAGCAAGACGTACCCCAAAAATAAGAGCTTTGATAGTTTTGATGATTAGCAGTTGAAAAATCGACTGTCCTTTATAAAGAATCTAGAATCTCATATCAAAAAATCCATCACTCAAAAATGATATAAAAAATATTATTTTATGTTCCTTATGCTGAAAATTCGTTAATTCTTTTAACTTTTTTTTAGCGTTTTTCAACAAATAATTTTGCATTTTTAGAAACAATTTTCTTAATGTAGAAATTTATAGTATAATTTTCAGTGCACACTTCCTGTAACTTATACTAATCCATTATTATCTAATATCAGTCTTATACATTTCATACATTCTTGAAAAAATTACACTATCATTGTTTAGGAATGCCTGCAATGATTTAAATGCTAAATACGTTTGCGTAGAAGCGGTAGCGTCAGCAAAGTAGATGACACAAGTGCTCCCACTCGTGTGTCGAGTACGCCATATGTATGTTTATAATAATATCACCTTCATGTAGAAACTATATATGGTTCCATCTGTTGGAAGACTTAAAACCTTGAGAGTTTACTCCCCACCAATCTATTTCTTCTCTAAGGTGCAGGTTAGAGCGAGTACAAGAAAAGATACCGCACCCACTACTCATTTGCAAACTATACGTAAGCGCAATTAAAAAATAGTGTCGATTCAAAAGCGCCTGCGACATAGTGGTCTCAAACAGTATCTCGTGGAAAGGTGTACACGTGCGTGCATCAGAAGTATCGGTCGTCCAAAGGGCTCACTGTAAGAATGTTTTACAGATTTTATGATCGCTATCGTATCTTCAACGACCGTAGACGGAAGCCTTTTCCTTACAAGTTTTACTGTAAGTTAAAATATATTCAATTCCAAATTTTCTTCAAAGATATGTATTTTTGAAATTCGCAATATAAAAAATTCCTTTTAAGATGCAAAAATTGATTGTTAATAAAAATGTAATTATATAAAGACAAACAGCTGCTTTATCCAAACAGTTATACTAGTTTTTTTCTATTAAATATAATGCATGGCTCTTTTACTTTTTTCCACTTTTACACTAGCATTTTTAAATTCATTAAGTCTTGCACAAAAGTATATTATGTATTTATCAAATAATATTTAATAAAGAATTATTTTGATTGATTTATTAATTCTGTAGCTTGTATTTTCAGCCTTTCTTATTTCTAATCAAGAAAATAATTGTCAAAAAATACAAAAACTTGTATCAAGATCAACTACGTCTTTAAAAATTAGTTCGGGAAAAATTCTAAAGTATTTATGATAGAAAATGAACTACACTTTACCTTAGTTATTGTTAGTCTCTGTCCAATAACTAATAGTTACTGAAACTACTGTAGGGTTTTGCAACTCTGCAGTCAATTGTTACGGATTAAGATGGTAATGCATAATAATGTAGTAGTCCTTAGTTTTTTAATAATGATTATGATTTAGCGTTGATGAAAGAAAATAATGCTTAAAAATAATTAATGATATAAAATCATAATTACAGTTAATATTACTATATAATCAATCGGGAATGTTAAATAAATATTCGAACATAAATAAATATTTGTAGGATACATTGTTAAATAAGAAAAGGTTTGTACTGAATGACTAATAAATAGAACGTTAAATAAAAAGAAAAATTTCAATACTCACTTTTATTGCATTTCAGTAGACGAGAAAATCTATTTACTTAAAATTTTGTTATTCATTATTTAGAGAAAATACTTCTGAATTTTTTAATTTCACATTTGCCTGAAACTTGGCGATCGGTAGTTGAGTGGCGGTGAACTCAGCGATAGAGAGAGAGAGAGAGGGAAGTGCGCCGCTGCATTGACTATAAAGTCTCATCGCTGAGACAGCATCACACGTACAAGTGATGCACCGCATGTGTCTATCTCTGTCTCTCTCACTCTCTCTCTCCCACCACTCAATTCGTCACTGAACTTCCGATCGCCAAGTTTCAAATAAATGTGAAATTAATAATTGTCCGACATGCTACTGAATGATTCATGTATTTGCATTGGTGGTAATAAAGTTTGTATTAGTATTTAAGTATTTAAATTAGCCATCAATTGTAATGTTCTTTATTTTAAAATTAGCTTTACCTTTGATGAATTAAAATTAAAATTAAATATTAATACTATATACTGGTTCTGATAAATATTGTTTAGAAACATATACGATCGTATCCCTTTACCCCTATTAGGTTCTTTAGAGTGATTCTTTAGTATTGATTCATATTGTCATTCATGATATTGTCTTTCATAAATTTCATACCTAATGAAGATGATTATGGTCGAGGAATCGGATTCTTGAAGCTTAATCCGAGAGGAATATTTGACATTTCAATCAATCAAATATGTTGAACATTCGAGGGAAATCATACTTTTGATCGTTTTTTTATAAATGAGACTATTGCGTGCAGCTCTTTTCCCGGCAATTGATTTGCTAGCTTTTGGAACGCATAGCTAATGGATTTGGTCTGCACAGTTTTCGTAGCGTTGTTCCCTGAGCCGTACGACTTGCTCAGAGCTTCGTCGAACGAAAGCACAAGAATATTGATACCAGTTTACGAAAAATTGAAGACTAAAAACTGTATTGAAGGCCTGATTTTTATATATCCGAAATTTTCTTACTTTTTGGTTATTTGCCGAGGAAATTATAACGTTTTGTCCGTTATCGATAATGACCTTCTTAAACTTATTAATTGACCATTACAGCCCTTGATGGATTAAAAATTTCAATATTTTGGAGCCGAAGCAACCTTGTTTATTTTGTATATGACTTCTTTTACTTTTTACACAAACTTACTACCCAAACGTAATACGCGTGAACGTTTTGCCCAAGGTTTTGCCTTCTCACAGGGAGAATAATCTTAATATATCACACGCATTGTAAAAGCAATATTTTAACACGTGAGCAGAGATTAACTTTGTTTGGAATAAGTAAGCTTTATAGCACCACTGAAAACACATCATTGAAGATGAGAAAATTAATTCTCTAGAAATAAGAAATAGGAATGTCGATAAGTGTGCATATTTTTTATTACGAAAATGTCCATTAACGAGGTATTGAGGTAGTATGGTTAGAAGTTCTGATAAGGGATAGACGTACAACTACAATTTATTATGTTTAAATAATATCTTAAAATATATGCGTATGCACGTGTAATATATGTCAAATTGTGATTTATTTTGATTTTCTGATAAGTGGAAATAAGATGAAATATTTTGTGTGATCTTATTGTTGAATATTTTATAAAATTTATAAATAATAAAATATCTATCCTAACTTCCTTTGGTTAGTACTTAAGAAATGTTAATTATTGTACTTTATTTAATTGCATCTTTGAACCTTTTTAGTTAGTTTCAACCTTTATAAAAAACCAAGTACTTTCGATCTGGGTCTTTTTGTAAATGGATCTTGATTCCTACTAGATCATGGTCAATTAAATATTAACGGTGCAATTGTTTACACCAAATCTTGCTTTTGTCTATTTTATAAAAAAAATAATTATTCTCGTCAACGTTCATTAGGATCTGCGCGTATGAGCGCTTTCTTACTGGCAGCTGGATGATGAGTAACTTGAGCTTTTCCGTCATATTTTGTTTACACGCTGATTTTAATCTACGTTTTATTGTTCATCATTCACCGACGACACAATAGTCATCGAACTGCACCAGACCTGCACTGTTATACGTAGATGATTTTTATAAGTATTGCATGCTGTGAAAAAATTCTGCAGTTATTTGGTATGTTTATCTCAGTGATTATTATGAAAATTTAAATAATCAGTTTATTTTTGTGCCGCGTTGTCAACAGTTATCTGTATTTTTTCTGTATCTGTATTTATCCGATTATATAAATTAAGTTTGTTAGTTTACATTCTTTGTTGAGTCGAGTGATTTAGCCTGGTTAATTCCTCGTTTTTTAAAGAAAAAAAAATGAAATAAAAGGCTACGATTACGAAAAGAACAAATTTATTCGACTTATTTTTAAGGAGGAACAACCGCCGATGTCGTAAAAAAAGCAAGCTTTTTATCGCGGAGAGCAGCGAGTTACTGTCGAGTTACTGTTTACCGTTAAAAACCGCCGAGTTTTGAGGGCCTCGCTTACACAATGCTGTGCTTCTAGTATGTGGCTAATGGCAGGATGAAAATGTAAGTATAGAAGCGCGCGCAAATCCTCTTTGATAGTTCGATGAATATGTGGTTGCCCGGCTTTGTTAAAGGATCGACTGAAAAAACATGCCAATTAATATGACAGGGAACTTTAATAAGAAATTTGTTTATAAAGAATTTCGTTATAAACGCAATTGCTTTATTTTTTATTAAATTTAGCTAGAGGCAGTTGCATGAAATCCAGTCAAAAATTGCAACTGATTGACATTTAAGAACCCATATAGACACGTGATATTTTCCAAATGACATTAAATTTACATCTACAAAACATTGATATATAGAACACGAGAGATTGATACATGAACGTTAGAACCAGCTGTATTATGAATACGTAGGTATGTATTGCACAAGAAAGCATGTACTGTATGCAACGCTTACGTAAATGTTTTTACTTGGAGAGTGATTGAATCCAATAATCTGAGAAGGTTATAAAATTTGGCACTCCTAGAGAAAACTCAACATTGGATGATTTTTTTTTCTGAGGATTGAATTTCTATTGGGTTAAAGAAGATCATATCCTCTTTTGAGCTCTCTATTATACCTACAGTTTTGAACATGATGTTTTCCTCATCCGCGTATTCTGCGTCTAATTTGAGAATCTTGTTGTCCCAGATGGCTGATTTGTGATTTAATGTCCATTACCTTATATTGAAATCACTGCGCTACAAAATAATGATTGTATCATCTCTAATTCGTCGTAGTCATCGTAGATCGTTTGCGTCAATCAGAAAATCGTCGATATGCAAATGATGTTCGATCGATTTAAAAGCACGTCTTACATTTGTTATGCAGTAGTGCTCTGTTACGCCACTTCGCTGACGGTTGACGAATATTGGCCGAATAGTTTTTGACTTCCTCTGATTCTCATAATTTAGTAAGTTGATAGTTCAATTCCGTTTGATAGCACGAAAGTGCATGCCATTTCTGAGAATGTGAAATAGAGGATCGACGAGATTAAAGTTCCGTGGGATACGTAAACGCTTCCTGGAGAATACCTTATTTGGTATGATGTTCACGATTTTGGGAACGATAAAGTACGTCAGCGACTTTTTATTGTGCAGACTACGAGACGTTGAAGTTATTCAGTCGATTCAGTTTATCACAAATTCATACAAATTTTCGTGCGAAATCTTTCGTCATAAATAGCAGTGGTATATATATCTAATAAGATACAGGCAATCAGAAATCAATCGAATTGAGAATACTTATTCTAATCATCGTGCTTATCACGAATTGTTAAGTGCTCATTCAGGTCGATAAAATTAATTGGGATCGTCCTAGTTTAGTTGAAGGTGATTTGCCTTTATCTCACATCCTCTGCTGTCCATGTACTAAAAATTGCTGGAGCTGCAGACTCAGCTGCACTATTATATTTTCCATCCTAGCCCGCTCTGGTACTTTATCTCGATTCACCCATGTCGGGCATATCCAAAACTAACATTGGGGTTTGCTATTGCCCCATTTAGACTTGTTTGGATTTCTGTGATTACTACCTTCAACCAACGAGCCCGCAGGGCCATTAACATCACTTATTATTTTATAATGATACTACACAAGTTGAGTTTTTGTGTATTAATTTAAAATACAAATATTGCATAAAAACTACACACAAAGCTTACAAATACTTGTTTGTTTCATTTTTCAGAAACACCAACATATCGACATAACCTTGTAATACGTCGTTTTACCGCTAATTGGCCGAGTCAGGCCTTCTCCCGACGCCATAAACTACAAGATTGCCGACGGCCAAATTTGATTATGTGGGCGCCAGGCCGTCGGCGCTTCCTCTGCTGCAACTGCTTCGCCGGCTGCTCTCACAAAAACCCTCCAACAGGTCGGTCTTGCAATCTGACCGTAAAAACCTCGGCTATATCTGACAGTCCGAAGTTCTATGCTATGAGGGGAAGAGGGAAAAACGCCTCGGGTGGTTTTTGGTTTGCACATAAAAAACGCTCTAATTTAAGTGCTCACTTAGTTTAAATTATTTACATGAGAGAACGTTTACCTTTGCATACAAAATTTATTTAGTTGGTGGGGCATGTTGGTATGTACCGTAACCGCTGCTTTTCATCAGCTTTTGTATCCGCACGTTCCACATCCATAGCCACAGACCATGCAATATACCGTGCCTCGTTTGTTTGCGTCCTGTATTTGCTCTACTGCACTACAAATATCCAAAACACTGCACCTCCGAGCATTCTAACTCACACTTGTCTTCAAAATCATTAAACAGCTTCTCTCTCTGAATTTACAGTTCTCCCTGGAATCACTTCAAGTGGACCTTGAAAGTATCTGTTACTATTATAATACATCGAGATTTTTGTTTATGTGGGACTCACAATCTATGAATAGTTGGAATATTCAGGGCGCATTTGTGTATTCGAAGGAAAGGCTGGCAAATTGGTACAACCTGGATCCTGGAATTCCGAATGCTGTATATTATTTTTTGGATAATTTCATACGGATTTGATAATACTCTTTTTTTGATGCGATCGTTGACAAGTAACGCGTATGTTATAATCGATCTAAGATCGTGTTCATGCGGGACAAGATGTAGGTATCCTGCTTCGTTATCTAAATGGTATTTTGGCAATCGATGCAGAAGCGACACATTCTATCCAAATTCTTTAAAAGCATTAAAGAGCTGCTTCATTGACTTACTGAGTTCACGACTTCATAACCGGAATTCAAGATTCTTTTAACTTCTTACTAGTCTAGCTCTAGTATCTTCGGGGACATGTTGACGACACGCGACCATTGCTTAACTAAGCCGGTACCATATCAATGTGTCATAAGGAATGTGCACTCTAATTTCCACTTTGGCGACAAAACTAGTATCATCTTTATCAATTCGTTCAATTACTGCGTTCATTCCTCATCTGGTTCTGAGAGATTACGTGATTTCCGTTCTACTTCAACTCTCATGACACATTCAGGTTTGTCATAATACAATCGATTTCCTTTA
Organism: Sycophaga agraensis; assembly: GCA_018906755.1. NCBI lineage: Eukaryota > Metazoa > Arthropoda > Insecta > Hymenoptera > Pteromalidae > Sycophaga > Sycophaga agraensis. Next base: position 50,357 of record JACCIE010000072.1, on the reverse strand, counting down.
ATTATGACACATTAACATCATGAATTTTGTGGATACTGAGATGTTTTACTTCACTTTAAAGAAGTAGTTCACGTCAATACATGTTATAAAAATATGTTAATATTAAAAGTCTGTTATTTTTTTAGTGAAATATATAATAAAATTATAGTTGATAAAATTTACTAGAGGCCTATATACTGATTCACAGTGACTTATAAATTTTTGAAAATTTGAAATTCGACGTAGATTTCTTTTGAACCGATTAACGAATTTTATTCTGGAAGTACGTCAATTATAGTTATTTAATGTTTCCACTGAGTGCAGCTTTGATTTTGATTAATTTTAATATATAGACATAGAAAAGTTAATTTATTTAAAACAAAGTTATATTTGAGAATAAAATCTATTAATTACTCTGAAAGAAAGTTTGCGCTAAACCTAAAATTTTCAAAGATTTATAAATCATAGTTGAATAGGCATATATAGAACTCCAGTAGATTATATTTAAATACATTTTTATATAAAATTTCAGGCTTATTATAAATATATTTTTTGAACTACGCTTTTAAGAGCTTTATATAACATATATATTCAAGAGAAAATGAACTGAGCGGTGCGGCGCCTAAACAATGCTTACCGGCTCGGCGCTGCGGTATGCATCGTTCTCCTTCTGCTCTACCACAAGCGATATTGAAACTATAGCAGGCAGGACGATTAGTGCATTTGACTTCGTAATATGAGAATAGTAGACTATTGGCCCTCATTGGGTCGACTAGTCGAGTGGACTAAAGGGGGAAGAGAAGCTACGTATTCTCTCGCTACACATATGCTGTTTTTCTCTCATCTCTCTTTTGCGATCTTATGAATTTGAAGGGGTATCAACCGAATAGAGCTTTAGTAATATATAGGTACGTGTGTATGCGTTTCCTAGAGAGTTCTAGCATGCTGGATAACAATGCAGTTTACATTTATTCCGCCTCACTAACTACTTTACACTTCTTCCAACTTATGCACAGACACCGTAGATTTCGCCTTCTTTTATGTGTGTTATAGATGGAAATGCCTTTGGGCAGAAGAACTACATCTGATGTTCTACCATGTGGTTATGCATGCATTTGTGCACATGGGAAGGCGCAAAAAGCGCCAAGGTACGTGCTTTATTTCACCAAGTAGTAACAATCACGAAACACTGCACTAAGCAGCATACACTGTTGTACCTGAGCTTTCGTTATTTCAATCGAACTTGCCTCTTAGTAATACTTAGTAATAATCAATACTTCAGACGCATTCACGTAGTTTCTGTTGCGGTTGCATGCAGCCTGCAGAGATATATCAGAACGTTTTATACGTAAGTGCTAATTGACAAAGATAGGAAAAGAACAACATATCATATGTTTATCGTCATAAAACGTCGCCTCTCAGTCAATATTATGATATTTCTCGTTGTAAAATAATGATATTCAAAAAATATATTGATATCATCGTTATAATATCGCGAAAATTTTCTTATAACAAAGGGATAAAAATGATAAAAACATGATATATGCAAATAAAATAAAAGAGCAACACCCAATATCATCGTGAGTATCAATACTGATGCGAAAAGGCAAAGTGTCATGTACTACAATGTAGTATAATTGCCTATTAGGCAAAGTGCAAGTGAATAATTTTTTATGTTAAGCAGAAAAATATACTTAAAGAGTTTCAGTTTAACTACAAAATGATGAGCAGCATTAAAACAGTAGCTAAGTATAATTAATAATTCATTAGAAAAGTTTAAAAATACGGCAGTACAATAACCGAAGTACGAAATTATAAGCGACTTATCAATTAGCTCTGTATAACAACGGTAAAAATCCTTTGGTCCTGCACAAAGGAAGCATAGCACTTTTTAGTAGTTATATTGTATTACGATCGTCAAACTTATATAAAATGATAGAACTTAAATCAACCCACTTGAATCCGCTAATAAAATAAACTTCTTGTAATAATCTACATTTCATTAATTTTCCTGTTATTGATATAAAGGTCATTATCACAAGTCTATTTGTTGTATTCACACGAAGCCATTTTTATGTGACACCTTATTATTCACCTTAGCAGTGATTTTACTGGAGTCATGGAAGGAACTAGCAATAAATATTACAAAATCGTCTGCACACAAATGGTAATCGCTGAAGCAAAAAATATAATCTTTTAAAGAGAGAAAAAGAGAGGTGGGTGAAAGCATTCCATTCCGTCCAGTAGCTCAGTCCTTCTTAAGTAGGTGGGTCAGTAAAACGCGATCCTATCGTCGGTTTTATTGTGATGTCGGGAACGCTCCGCAGAGTTCGGAATATCAGAGGAGAGCGATAGTTTATAGTTTCAGGACCGGGCGAGAAATTCCTGGAAAGAATTAGTGTTTACAATACCATTCGCTTAAGGTACCATAACCTAATATACGATAATTCGCGCACTGTTGTGTTCGCAAGCTCTTTGAAGTTTTTTTGAGTTTCTTCGAAAATATAACTCGCGTTTAGAGAATCATCTTTACGAGTATGTATCTAAAATTTCTCCCTCTTTCCTCATATAAAGGATAAAACTCTGCCTTTTACACTTCCAAAACATATAGTTTATTCAACTTAGAAGATTGAAAAACCTACTGTTAATTATTTCGAACTAAAATAGCAGTTCACAAAGACTTTGTAAAATCAATTAACAAATATCATAATTTTAAAATATACAATGAACATTATAAAATCACATTCAAGTGTAACAAATAACCAGCATGCATTTTTTATGTATTTAAATAGGGGAAGACGTACATCGCTCAGTTTTAACAATTGTGAACGTGAACTTTTGCGTGGATGAAAATGGAAGGCAGCATCAAACATCACGTTATGAGTTAATGAATCGAGGAAATGAACAAGAGCATTTAGTTGCTCGTCGCGGTCAAGCATTTGTGATCGATCTAAGTCTATCGCGAAACTACGATCCAGCTGTTGATGGCCTATCTATTATATTTACTCTTGATGGTATTAAGAAGCCACAGTATGGACATGGTACGCTGATTGCATCTGCGGTACTCCACCCTGGCGAGAGGTCCGAAGGTGCTTGGCAGACTGTGATCGAGGCTTATAGTGAAAACTCCCTTAGGATTAAGGTATTATATATTTTTTTACTATTATATGAAATTATCTTCAAAAATTTATTGTGCTCCTAATATTTTATTTAGAAAAAGAATATTCTTAAATGTGTTACATACAAGAGATTTCCCAGCTCACTTAGTATTGGAGCGCAATAACGTGAGTTAAATCGAAAGTAAATATCGCAGTTACATTTATAGCAGGCATAAAAATCTTTTTGTGTCGTGTCAAGAGTTTATCTACTGACACGTTCACGTCGCGAGAGTCGGTAACGTTGTTATTGCATCAATGCTCTTGTGGAAATGCACATAGGGCGGCCAGACCATCGGGTGACCCTTAGTGGAAGAGTGTGATGGCGCTGTCGGCATCTGGGGGGCCCTCCGCCCATTCGTATTTAGTCAGCCTGTACAAAGTAATGCGTATGGTGAAAGCAATGCGTATGTATCATGCACACTCCTCCACCTAATGAATGCAAGACCACCACTCTATTGCGCAGTGACGAGAGACCAAAAATGGGACCAGAAGCCTAGCGCATGTGACAGCTATGCGCATGGGGGCAAGGATGCTTAAAACACTCCGGTGCAAAGCCGAAGAGTGGTGTAAACAAACTCCTGAAGCAGTGCGCATGGGGACTTGGTACTTGAAAAAGCCATCTTACTCCAAACGCCACGTGGTACGAAATTGGCGCTAGAGCAGCGGGGAAGCTTGTTAGGGAATAATAATACTGAAGTATTTTAAGCCAATATAAAATCAAGTGTTTGGGCGAAGAAGACCGTACTACAATTAGTGGCTAGGATAAGCCAACGCGGCGGCGTATCCCGTGAGGACTTTTCGGTAATTATAATAACAAAGGTTTGCCTCATTAATGTCCCGGTACTAGGGGTGTAGGGAAACCTTTTAATACCACAGACAATAACATCGTCATAGAGCCCTATTATTTTTTTAACAAAATGAAGAAAAATCCTTGGAAGCGGTGGGTTCGGAGATGCCACCGACCGTACTCATCGTGGTTGAGTTGAATACCGAAATGTTGCAGCCGTAGTAAGACCTATATAACAGCATATGGGCTTAGAATACACGCCCAACACTGTAAAGGGTCCCCGTCAGTGGTGGAATTGGAATATAACTGTGATCAATATAAAAACAGATTGGGAACCTCAGACATAGAATAGTGCCGTCAGAAGACGTATATGAGACTACCTCCTGAGGCTCAGGGAGTGAAGTATTCAGTTAAGCGTATAACAATGAGGATACAATAAACGAAGCAATTAGTAGTAATATAAGAACCGTCTACCGACATCTTACAAACTAATCTAACTTACAAGAATCAGCCAATGACAATAACTGCATAAATACTAATCTTGACGCACTGTATATTGTGCTTGTAGAAACACTTGAAAAGCTATCACCAAATGAAAGCAGTAAGGCTGACAGGAAAAAGAGAAAGGAGCGTATAGAAATAAGGACAAACAGCAATGGTGAAACACACGTTGATCTATATAGGAGGAAAATAACTCCAGGTGAAATACGAAAGCAGATCATAACCGTGGTTAAAGCTGCAATCACCTGGGCCAGGTGGTTTAAAAAAATGTTCTACTTGAAGTGCATGCAAGAAATATAATGAAAGAAAGGACAATCTGCCCAATATATTGAGAGCATGTATTAGCACAAAGACCAGTCGCATGAGCAGGCATGACGAAATTAAGGACTTATAAGAGATAAAGTGGGAGCCAAGAGAAACGTGATAGACGAACCCTGGATTTGGCATAGTGGTAAACTCTACAAGCTCGACCTAATTATTGAATTGAATGAGGATAAGGCTTACATAGTCAACGTTACGGTCCGCTACGAGAAAGGAGCACGGCTACATGCAGTCAAGTTAGAAAAAGTATAAAAATACCACCAAATATGCTCAGCCATCAAAGATTCAGGAAAACGCACAAGGAGTTTAAAAGCCTGGAATATCAAAGGCAAAAGATTGGCTCACAATTTCTATGATGGCATTAAGAACGTCCATTATTATTATGAAAACATTCTTTGACATATAAGCGCCATTACGTCCTTAATTAATAAGTAAATGTTATATTTATTAAATGTTGATGACAAGTTATGACTGGCTCAATACACGGAGATAAGAATTAAAGTTTAACTTTTAAAGTCTGCAAATAAACGAGAGTTAACAAGAGCACAGATCATCAAGTGCGAGTCAAGGTAAAATTCGACGGTGGTTCGAATTAGGCAATAAATCGAGACAGACGCCTGAACAGACCTCTCTGGTAACGTTAATAATATCTGACGGTAAACCAACTGCTTGATTGATAGGGTTCCGAAAACGTTAACGAGCTACCGTGAAGGAGATCAGTGAAGCTTGTCTGTTATTTTGCGTAAACAGATATGACTGATTATACTTATATAGCAAACGAAAATATGTTGGTGATGGTCGAGCGCCGCTGCATCCACTATCGTGACATCTGAGTATTTGGTGAAAGCCGGTAATTCCAGAGATGATTTTGATGTTGGGTATCCTGCTAATAGACAACTGGCCACGTGTCGTGGCGCCTGTTTCTCGATCAGTTGTGCGGTATGTAGGTCGACCAGTAACCCCTGATGCAAAATAAAATCCGTACTGATAATCACCTTTGGCACGTTCGCCATTATGAATTTTCATACAAATGCACGGCGGAGTTCCAGGATCCCAGTACGACATACAGTGCCATAAGTTGCAATGATGGTCCCGTTTGATGCTGTCAGCTTGAAGCCCATCATCTTGGCTGTACCATCGGCGGACGTTCGCGGAAATACAGACGTCTATTAAATAATGTATCTTGGAGTTGAAATTGTTTATAAAGAGACGTTAGTTCGTGAGGCCTATGTCGCCCACCTTCATTAGTAACTGTACTACATGTTGCATTTCGCGGCTCTACTGGTGATACCTGTAGTGGCCTGGATAGCCGTCGCTAATCCTGGAGGTTAGGCGTCTGTATCCTGAGTAGCCTTGCCCTTATCGTCATGGCCAGTGCTCGTCTTTGCATCAAGTCTGCTAGCTGCACGAATTACAACGTTAGCATTTCCACGATTCCGTCCGTCATGAATGGAGCTTTTTGCAGGACGCTGGATAGCTACGTAATAGGTCCACATCATAAAGTGGGACATGATAGTCTTCATGATAGAGTCCGCGAGATCAGCTGTTTTATCTAGAGGCGTGTCGACCTGCATCGAAAAGTCTTGCTGGGTACTTGCTGGTAGCCGACTGATCTATAACGCGCGTACCGGCGCTTCGTCTATGCTGCTTTCGGCCAGGTAGCGCAGATGATGCAAAAACTTTATTGGTTTGCAATCACCGAGTACCTGGTTTCCAGCAGTTTTTCTTGTCTTGGTCTCCTAGGAGACGTTGAGGCGGCGGAGCAGCCTTTCTTGATAAAAGTAACGTTGTGACACGTTCCTTCGTCGCTTCGTTCCCTTCATACACTACAACTTTCCGATGCTTCTCTCAACCGTTACAATAACTACCACGTTTCGTCCACTCATCTCGAACTAAATAGTCTCTCGATACGTCCACTTACCGCAAGCACCAAAATCATTCTCTCGCAGCGCGCTGAGATAAGGTGGCGGTTTAAATGCGTAAAATTTTTTTATAATGTATTTTGGGTTTCAGATTATACCCGCTGCAAATGCTATCATTGGAAAGTGGCGGATGGAAATCGATACTAAAAGACGAGATTCTGAAGGTGCTGTTAGTTTTACAGTGCAAAATTCATTCTATTTAATTTTTAATCCATGGTGTCGAGGTAAGATATTTACATAGTTGAAAATAAATAAATAGAATAAAATACTATTAATAAAATTTTATTAATAAAATTACATTTTATTTAATTTTACTAAAATTTGAAACTAAAAAAATAAAATAAAATTAATAAAATTTAATAAAATTGTTAAAAAGAATTTTAAAAATAATTAATAATAATATTAATTAATTTAATTTTTTTTAATAAGTTTCTTTTAATAAAATTTGATAGCTCAAAGTATAAGATGCATACTTAGCATAGTTGTTGCGAATATAAATAATTCACTTCGAGCATGGACGACTATGTAACAAGACATCACGGACTTCATGCCCCATAGAGAAACAAGGAGCCGCTTTTGGCGGAATTGCGCTCTAAGAACTCTAAGTTACGCCGCTTTCGACATCGCGCCTAGATTGCAATTAACCTTACCTTTTCGCGTAACAAGAAACTTATTTGTATATCCATTTCTTCACATCTCAGCCGATTTCACAATGTAACAATAAACACCATTTAAGAGTAAGAAGAAAAGCGAAAGAAGAACGAATCGATCCTAATTATACTTCTGAGTAATTTTTTTATTTTGCTCGTGGTAATGACATGTTTATAAGTTTCCGTTAATTTCATCAAAGCTCGGTAGCTATAATGTCTAAGATTATTTCGCTTTAAAATTAAATCAATTCAAAAACGTTTTCATTGATTTTGAACTTGGAAACTAAGAAGTAGTCGTGATATAAATGCATCTACCTTGCTTACGTCACGAAAGTCATGGGTTTAAATTTGCATGTGAATACGCAGAAGCACTTTTTACTTGATTGAAAGCTTGCATAAAACTGTTGGTTGACTAGCTATTTTCTCCTAAAGATCGAAATCCAAAGTCCAGAACAAAATATTATCTTCTACGAATTTTACGTCGTACCTAACGTTTTGAGCACAACGTTCTCGTGCTCAACGTTTAATTCTTTAATTCTACGAGTATTTTTGCGAATATTCATTAAGTTCGAAACAGTAACAATCGGGCGAAGACAAACGAAATATAAAAGTGGCCGTTGATAACATTGCACCAGCTGTCGTTGTTTTAATCGATGATATCATCGAAGCTATTAAACATAGCATTTAAATGTAGGGCGCATTCAGAAGCTGAGATAATAGCTTTTTCAAAACAGCCATTATACTTACATACAACCTGTTAAAAATCCATGATAATGAACTTTAAAGGGCTTTTCTTTGACTGTGCTCAACCAAAATCACTTCGATAACTTAATCGCTTCGATGATACTATCGATTAAAATAACCAAGGCTAGATAAATTCTATCCGCAGTCGCCATTGCAATTTGGTTTGTCTTTGCCCGATTGTTATTGTTTTGGGCTGTAATTCTGCGGCGACCCCCTCATGTCCTCATATCCGCCTTCTTGCCTACTTATTATTGACAATTTCGACAATTGCCAAATGGACAAGCGCATAAGCCTGTTGTGTGGGACCAGGCCCGCTGAACGCCATGCAGCCCCGACCACTTCACTCTACTCACTTTCATTGGGTGTTTCTTCTACTCTTATTCGCTGCACTGCGGCAAGAGAGGCCGTACTTTTCGGTTGCGGAAGCTGAATTTTTACCATTTTTTAAACGCCTGTATCTTCGCAGGGCGGCTTCTGATAGTTACGCAACCGGGAAGAAAAATGTTTGGAATTTCCTCAGCTATATATAATATTACTTTATAATTAATCTTATATTTAATAAGAATTTAAGATTTATGCAAAATCTGCATCTACAAATTTTTAAGTAGTAAAATTGTGAATAACACTTTTATGATTTTTTTTTATTTTTTACCTATAAAATACACTCCATTACTATATAATCAGTATTTCTCTTCATGAAAAATTAAGATTTGCGTAAAGACAGATGAACTGATAAATACGGTTAAGAGCATGAATTTTAAAAGTCTATGATAAATTTAGATTTTTTATATTATTATGAACATAAAGAATTAAATTTATAAATTACTTGAAGGAGGATTTATAATAGTTAGCCTTTACATTTATTTTCAGTATCTATAACATCATAAAATGCTTATGTTTAGATAAAATATATTAAATTTTTTAGGTGAACAACACTTACTAATTTTTTTAAATTTTTTGATTGCCATGGACTTTTTATACAAACGATCAATTTATTTGAAGGGTTTAATTTATAGATATTTATTGTACAATTCAAGTGTACTTTGTTTTTTTATATTAAAATGCTAGAAGTATCAGTCTTTATATATATTTTCTCCCTATTCTCCTTATACATGGCGTGCACCAGCAGGTAGATTCGAATGACCGTTTCTTTAAACTTTACCTTTCTTTGACGTGACTATTGATTAAAAACTCTCACTATTCAATTATTGGAATAATAATTACTAATTTTTAAAATAATTTTAATAATTCCATTTTAAATTGAATACACTTTTGTGCGCAAAACATCATAAAATGTATGCTTTCAAAAGAAACTGAATTAAAACGGAAGTACCTTGCATATATGATATTAACTTTTTTAATATATTAGTATTTTTGTTTTTTTATTTAAATAATAGAAGATTAAAAACGTTTTATTATAAAACTATTTTATCTTTTGAGTTATACTATTGGATATGCTTATGTTTTTTAGAGGACGATGTATATATCGTTAATGAAGCCGAAAGACAGGAATATGTGATTGCCGATACAGGTTTGATTTGGCGTGGTACGCGCAATCGAATGAGACCAACAGTGTGGAAATTCTCACAATTTGAACATAATATCTTGGATTGTGCTCTATTAATGATGGCTGAAGTTGGTAAAGTTCGAGTTTCCGGTCGTAACGATCCTGTTGTCATCTCTCGTTGCTTATCCGCTGCTGTAAGTCCCAAAACATTAATTATTATATTATTATTTATTGAAAAAATATCAATTTCAATTTAAAATTGATTTTTTAATATATTTTGAATAATTTAATTAATTATAAAACTTTGAATAAGGTTAATTCTCCGGATGACTACGGTGTTGTTATGGGTAACTGGTCTGAAGATTTTGGAGGTGGAACACCACCATCTCAATGGATTGGTTCACAAAAAATTCTCCAACAATTTTATAAGACCAAGAAACCTGTAAAATACGGACAATGTTGGGTATTTGCAGGCGTTCTTGCCACTGTTTGCCGTACTCTAGGTATACCATGCCGCATTATTACCAATTATTCAAGTGCTCATGATACACAGAACAGCCTGACAGTCGACTTTTTCGTTGATGAGAACGGAAAGATCATGGAAGAACTCAATAATGACTCCATTTGGTATGTATAAAGAATTTTAATTTATTTTTACTCTATTATACTATGAAATTCTTCGTATAATTTAAATTTAAAAAAAAATTAGATAGTCGGGTACCGCTTTACTAATATTTAAGGCTAACATTTAAAGCTAGTATTTAATTTTTTGATTTAATACTTATTATTTATTAATAATCATAGGAAAATTCTGAATAATTTATGTAACTTAAATTACTTTAGTGCATTTTCACTGTTTATTAGCTACTCTTTTCTTATACTTTTTAATTTTGGTGAAAAGTGATGGATCTATTTTCTACCATAAGTCACTACTACATGTAAGAACTCTGCCGGCATTTTTTAAACTTGTCTTAATAATGCTTAGAAGTTTGAACATGTTCACATTTTGATTGATTGTTAATCTTTAGACGAACACAATGAAAATTAAAATAACCCTTGAAACAGTTTATATTTGGTTTATTTGATCTAAAATTTCAATTTTTATTTTGGGGTATTTGGATGATGTAATCGGCTGATAGTAAGAAGCAGCTTTTTCGTTGAACAGTTTAAGAATCAGGAATCTCAATGAGCGATTTATGAAGCAGTTAATTCAGCGAGTGGTTTAATAATCTGATGTTTCAGTTAAAGAACCACCGATAATTTTGAGGGACAGTTCAAATTGATTGGATATATATATATATAAAGTTTTTCAATGGGAGATTACCAGTTAATCGGAATAAATTTGAATTTGGTTACATTCAGGTGTGATATATATAGGTTCGTTATTAAATAGTAAATGGTTCCGTCATTATTCAGAAAATGGGGAAATCGTATTCTAGATATATAGATTAGTATTCTGATATAAAATTGTCATTATTGAAGTTGTTGAAAATATGAAAAGAAAAGAGCTGGAAAGCCGAACAACAGTAAGCATTCTAGAGGTTAAAAATTGCCCTGACCAAGGCTTTACTTCTAGCCAAAATTTACGGTCCAGTGTGATGCCAGAAAATATGTTATTGGGAAGGTCTTATCACAAAAATTAAAGAATTAGGATATCTACTTATGTGTGCTAGTTGAGTATTGACGAGGGTGAAATAGAATTTGTTTCCATTAAGAAGTGATATTGGCTATTAATATGACGTTTTATTTGAATAGTTATTGATTTTCGATTATCATCGATCTTAGAGCGTTAAATTGATTGGAATTTTTTTGAGATCCAACTGATATACTTGACCATTAGATTTTACAGATGCATCTATACAATTTTATCATTTTGCATCGAAAGAAGTTATGTATCTTGCAGCAGATACTCATAGATACTATACTATTATAAATTTGATCCAATCTTATTTTCTGAGAAAAATAAAGTTTAGTTACATCGTTCTAGATGAGGAATTTACACTACTACTAAACCAGCTCCGATCATTTTTTATACGATAATAGGAATTAGTAAATAAATTGATAGCTGTAGTTAAAAGAAAATGGAATTCAATATATCACTATTCCTCCCTATCATTTGCAGGTTTGTCTTCTTAAGACAATGACCATAAAAGTTGAGATAAACATCTACTCAAATTAAAGTCTGCGATTTATACTGAAGTCCAACCAAGGCGAAACCCACCAACTCCTAAGAGTATAAGTAGAGATCGAACTTTATTGTATAAACAAAATTTAATGGATGTTTTACAAAAACTGATTCCAGGATAAACCATATTGAAATAGTCGTATTTCCACGATTTTTAATAATTCATGTTTGCAAAAAATAAAATTATTTCTAGCTTCTTTTTGATATAAATTATCATAATTGACTACGATTTCCATTACTTTTTCATAAATTTCAATTAATATACATTAGATTAAATTTTTACGAATTCTAATTCTTCTTCTTAATTCTTATTCTTAATTCTAATTCTTATTATTTTAATAAATAGTAGTTTTCATTCTTCTCACGCGTGAACGTATAAAGAATATACATGTACGAAAAGAGAAACTAACTCTTTATTGATTCACAATGTTTTGAATCTTCAATCCATTGATCAAATAATTAGTTAAAATTAAAATATTTGGATACGGTTATGCAGGAATTTTCACGTTTGGAATGAAGTTTGGATGAAAAGATTAGATCTAACCCCTGATTGTGACGGTTGGCAAGTAATTGATTCCACGCCTCAGGAATTAAGTGAGGATGCTTATCGATGTGGTCCTGCATCTGTAGCTGCCGTTAAAAGAGCTGAAATCCACCGACCATACGATAACAATTTCGTCTTTGCTGAAGTCAATGCCGATAAAGTATTTTGGCGATACAATGGCCCATCACAACCTTTGAAATTAGTTAGGAAAGATATATACGGGTGAGTAAATTTATTTTTTAATGATTGACGAATCAAAAATTAAAATAATTGTCTCCGTGTAGTCATTATTAGTTATCATCTACGGGTTAAATGTACTTAAAAATAATTTTTTTCTTTGCATTTGAAATTAATTAAAAACATCACCATTATTTGATTACTATGACATTTTATATTATGAAAACGTTTAACAATTAGTGCTCATTCATGGTATAATAGCAAATCAAAATTGGAACAATGCTTACACTGTAAATCCGAGTGCGTAGTAGGTACACGTTGACGCGTGTAATTTGCTTGCTGCCGTTTTAACGTGGATACAACGTGTGTAAATATGAAACGCATTTCTTCTATATAATTTTCCACTTAAACGTGTAAAGTAACACGTTTGAAGTATGTAAAATTGATTATAACACGAGCTAAGCATGCACAAAGAAAAAAATTTCTTAAACGTAAGGCAAATGCAGTAATCCAAAAAAACAATCTTTTTGCACGCAATCAGTTATACATTTACATATATGTGTGCTGTTTTCTTCAATTCAAGATTGTCTAATAAATTAAGTGTTAATAAAACTTTACGCCGAACCGAAAAGTATTCCGTCGAGAACGCGACACTTCTGCTCACACTTCAGTGGAAGACAGAGTGCTGCCTTTGCTGATTTTTAGGCCTAGGCTTGCACCTAATACCCTGGGAACAGGGCCGAAAAGGGGTAACTACTTTTTATGGTGTACCTTGCCAAGATTATCTCCAAGGCGAAGGCCTATGGATTTCCCCGAGACATTGCCCTCTCTTTATTTAACCGGAAAAGCTTTACAGCTTGTATAATAGGAGGTTTTCTGAATGAAGAAGAAGAAAGATTAATTTGAATTTGTAATTTATTGAATTTAATAGTGAGGTTTTATAAAGGTTTAACAATGGTTTGCGGTTGTAATAAGTTTCGCACGGCGGTTTGCTTTACGCTTTAGATACTCAATAGTTCGTTACAAATTTAATATCACTCGTTAATTCGCAACTTCATGTTCAAAAATGGATAAGTAGGTATCGAATAAAAATTAGCCTAGCCCTTACTTTGATTCCTTATCTTTATGGTGGATACACGAATAATGGTTTGTCAGTCTAGGAAGGCTGAGATCAAGCCGTTATTCGGATGTATAGCTACTTTAATAAAGTTTAAAGCCAGAGGCCTACTGTCCCTTATTAAATCAAGCTACTGGAAGGAATATCCTGAATGAACCCTTACCGGAGAAGTACTTACAATCTGAAGATCGTAGTCCTCATTTGGTAGGAGTTAACCGACTTGCTCAATATAATACTTTATAAGGCACCAATATAAAATTGGATCAGTCCTAAAGTATTATAGCAGCAAAAAAGTAAGGAGTAATCGAGGATATTCCTTTCTTCGTCTAGTGAGTTTCGGGTTAGGAATCTTCCTAGACAAGAGAATGGAGCGTTCTGATTTTTCAAGAATTACGCAAATTAAAAAGTTTATATATATTTTAATAATTTTATAAAATTTTTATGGTAAATTTGAAAAAACTATATATTTAATATTTAATTTATACTTAATATATATTTCATTTAATATTTTTCTTAACTATTATTATATACTCATTTAATACCCTCAGAGAAACAATCATTGAAGCGTTTTATTTAACACAATTGTACGGGTTAAATTTGCAATTTAACACATTTCTGCCGTGTAAAATTTATAAAATGCTCTATGCACGTAATTTAACACGGATATTCTGTGTAGCTTACGTATAATATATGTAAGTGTTTTATAGTAACACACCAAAATCGATTGTACACGTAAATGTGTAAAATTAAACGGCTTAAACATTTAAAACTACACACTAACATTTGCAGTGTAAGTGTAAATTTATCGGACATTCTAAAGTAAAATTTACTTACCATTGGGGTTTGTAATCGAATGGTATTAATTGAATGAGTCATCTCAGTATAATTTCGATTAGATAAAAATTCATAATGGAAAATTCAGATGTGAAATTCATAATGAAATACCTTGCGTAAGCTGGAGGGAAACTTTCAAATTTGAGTCTCCCTGGCAAAATAAACCGCAATATTCTTACAGTAGAAGAAAATAAGGATGTCACAGAGGCAATGTTAGAAAAAAAAGGAAGAGAAGTCAGATCAAGAGTAATGGAGAATACCTTAGATTTAAAATCTAAGAAAGACAAAGAACTATCAAGAACTATCATAAGATAGTTACGGCCAATTACATTATCTACGGTGTTATGATATGGGGAATGATTCGAAAAACAGTCAATCATCTTTTAATAAATTTTTTGCGCCGATACAGTACGCGCATTGCAGTTGCATTCAATGCATGAACGTAGTAAAGGAGAACGAGCAGGGTAAAGCTGATATTCCATAGCTATATACAATTTATATATTTTAAAGTAGCAGAAAGAATTTAGATGAAAATCATTTTTTACATGAATTAAATCGAATCATTAGGACTACAAGAAACTCCCTTTTTATCCTGTATATTATTGCTCTATCGACAATGATCCTGCTGAGATAAGTTCTTTGGAATAAATTCCACAAAGTTTCAACTTTCTTTCGGTGACTGATGGTGTATGTGAAATAGTTAACTGCACTTCAGAAAGAGGTAGCAGTAGTGACTTTTCGTGTTTCCGCTTTTCGAACTTTTTCTATATATTTTCACCTACGGGCGTCTCCTTACAGGTCGTCCCTGCTCGCCCAATACATCAAGCAAATCATCTAGTGTTTTCTTGATGAGGGACTGTTTTGAGTTATTGCAGATTTGGTTCGTCTCTCATGGATTTCATAGCAATAGTCGGTTTGGAATTCCGTCCATGTTTATAAACAAGCAAGTGCGTCTGCATGTACTTACACCTGTTGCGGGGTTTACTTGATCGCATTTATTGCAAGTTCAGACACAGAATATTCAGTCATTATTATCAGATACAAATTAGACATATGATTAAGCCATAGTATGATGACGACTTGTCGGATTTCCTTCCACAACAGTTGTTTGAGTCCCAGCTCTATTTTTTGCAATGATTTTGATTTACTTTGAAACTGTTGGATTATTGGAGAATAAAAAGCTAACAGATTGGAAATATTATATAAGCTTTGTTTTATTTTGAATCTTGTTTTTATGCAGATTCGCGTAATTTTTGTCCAATAGTTTTAAAGTATTAAAATGGATACTTATTAGTATTTTTTCTGCTATATCTAAGATCATTCTTTCGCAAGAATGTTTATTTGCTTCTGTTATACCAAGAAACCATACTTGTGTGATCGCAGTTCTGCTCTCGGTTCAGCTATATCTAATGCTAGAGATTATTTTTTTAACAAACGCATTTATGTCGATTGTTTAATTTAAATTTTATTTTTATTCGGCGGGAAAAATAATACTCAGATATTATAGTTTATGATCTATCTTTCTCAAATAATTCTTTTATTAAAATTTCATGTAAAACAAACTGTAATATATATTTTTGTTCTGTTTATGAATTTCAGAATTGGTCAAAATATTAGTACAAAGGCTGTGGGAAAATGGGAGCGCGAAGACATTACACATACATACAAATTTCCAGAAAGTGAGTAAACATATTATATTTAATGGCAATAAAAGTACGAACTAAAAATACACGTCCTTATAAAACAATCTTTATAGAGTCAAGTGAAGAACGAGATTCTATGCTAAAGGCATTACGTCAAAGCGAGTCGCTATTTAGTCGGTACTATCTTAATGAAGAATTTAACGATGTAATGTTTAATTTTGAACTACTGGATGATATTATCATTGGTCAAACATTTAGGTAAGTATAAAAAGTATATTCTATTTTTTTTTTCATAATCTACCAGAAATAATTACTGTACCCATGCACCGTACCCGATACACACGGATACGTATTAAAAATTATATAACGTTTAATCCCTAAACTGACTTTTAATAAAGTATTCGGTACTCGTCTAGACCAAAACTTACTAACAGTTTGGTCGCTTACAAAAACAGTAATGTGAAATAATAATACGTAATATTTTAATTTTTTCAGTATCGCACTAGTAATAAAGAATCGTAGCCACGTACAGACCTATGAAGTATCTGTAATCCTTCGTGTTGAAACAGTAATGTATACAGGTCAGATAGGTGATCCAATTAAGAAATCGGAGAATGAACGTTTTATACGACCGGATTCGTTAGAGGAAATACGACTTGTAGTATCCTGGGAGGAATACGGACATAGACTTCTTAATCAGTGTGCTTTTAATATTTCCTGCCTTGCTACAGTTAAAGAGACAAATTTTGAATATTTCGCACAGGACGACTTTCGAGTACGAAAACCTGATATAAAAATTACGGTAACTACAATATTCAATATTTTCTAATTTATATTTTGTACAATACTAATCCATACATACAAATCTTGTCAATATATTATCAATATATTATTAATAAAAACTTATTAGTATTATTATAAGTAGAAACATACTAAGCCAATATTAGTTCTCGAAGTTTGAAGTCAGAAGCATTGACGAAATTCCTGATGTGCAATGCTTTAAATTTTTAAATATTTTATTTATAAAGAATTATAATTTATCCCTTATTATTATATATTATTTATATTTTAATTTTTTTATTATGATAAGTGACAGGTTGCAGCCATTGAACAAGGATTTGCTCGTTTAGCATTAGATAGGGAAGATATTCTTTCCTTTCTAAAACTCGTTTTTCAGTTTCCTATTTACTATCTCCGTGACTTGGTAAATGGATGGCACGTTGCAAGTCTTTGTCGTGCATTTCGGTAGAAGTGGCACAGAAGGTAAAGGGTATTTTCCTCCTTAAATCCGTACCATCTGCAATCTCAGGAGCTCTTTACTTTCAGCTTGTACAAATGATGTCCTAACTTTCAGTGACCCGTCCGCTAGCCCATCGCTAGTCTAAGTTTTGTCGATTAAGACTCTTATAGAGATTAGTTATTCTACTGATGAGATGGTACCTATTAGGTCCACTGACGCTCTTATATTTAGCTATTAGTTTGCTGTCTAGTTATTTTTCTCATTTTAAGCTTGCTCAAGGATTTACTGTATCTTTGCTAGTGAGTCTACCAACCGTTTCATTACTCTTGACACTAGAGTTAGGGCTGCCATAAGACTCAATATAAATATTGATATTGTCTTGTTTTGCCTTGATTTTCGAGACAAGCGAAGATTATATAAAAATTATTAAGACTATTAACACTATTGTATTGACCTTAATATTGACGATATCTCATATCGATATATTAATATTGGAGTTAACAATAACTATAAAATTAACTTTTATTATTTATCAAATTTTTTAATTTAATATTAAAGATAAAATAAATGCATATCATATATAATAAATAATAAACATAGTAATGCTCTAATAGATTCGTATTCAAGTGAGCATCTATTATTAGTGACTACATCTGAGGCGTTAGAAAATAATCTCTCGACCGATACAGAAGTTGGCATTATGCTTAAATAATCTCGCGCCATTTTTTATCAGGTTAGGTATAAATGTGCGTGCAACTTCCACCAAATTAAAATATCGGCGTCACTAGAAGCTCTAGGCGCTTCGAGATAATCTATAATTTCTTTTTTCCAAGTTGTATTTGAATTCAATTTTTTAACGTACATAATATTAAAGTTTAAAAAATCGTCTTCTACTTCTTCAGTGGAAGTATTGTCTTCAATATTTTTTGAATATTTATCAAAATACTTTGTTTTATAAATAATTTCAAATTTCTCAATAGCTTCTACCTTTAATTCTTGACCCCATGATGTATAATCAAAACTTTGAATTTTATGTCTAGGATCTAAAATTAGGATAATAATGTAAGTCTAGTTACATTTTTTATAATGCTTTACCATTTTGTCACTGGCAGCTTGAAAAGCTGTAAGTAATTGTTCGTCATGAACGTTTCTATCTAGTTTGTTATCTAATTGTTGTACTAATATTTCAATCTTGTCTAGAAGCATATTAAATCATACAGCAGCTGTAATTAAAAGAATTTCTTTTTCACCTGATATCATGTTTGAAACGCATTTAAAATATCGGAAAAAATCTAATATTCGTTTAATTAAAAATCATTCATTTTCTTCTAATTTAAAAACTTTAATTTCCGGGCAATGTTTTTATAGTAAGCAAAGTGTATCTTTTAGTTTATACTCGACATCCAGCACATCACACGTGCTATTCCATCTGGTCTTAACATCTAAAATCGGCTTTTGGAAACAAATATTTGCTGCTTCACAGGAGCTTTTGAACCTATTTGTTAATTGTTCTGAAAATCTTATTTTCTTAATCGTTATTTTCTCACTTTGGCTATTAAATTAGAATATAAATTAACATTAATTTTTTTGTTTATCTTTTCATCACTATCTTCATCACTAATATCTAATGATTCAGTTTCGTCATTATTTTCTATTTTTTTGTCTAAATCGTTTTTTAAATTCATGTTTTGCTTATAATCTTCAAAATTCACATTCATTAATTTTAATGTGTTTTGTACTGCCAAATTTAAAATGTGAGCATAGCATCCAAAAGGCTGATCCTCATCGTCAAAATTAATATCTTCATTGAACATAAGAGTTTACAATTCTCGTAAAACTCGTATTTGACTGTGTCGACTGTGATTCTTTGCACTTTTTGTAAAATATCAAAAAAATTTATAATATTAAAAAATATTTTCGCAATATCACTACCTTCATATTTCCCTTTAGCAGCAATAAAATCCAATATCAATCAATGAAAATTCCAATTACTGTCAATGAAGCGTATTGTTACTCCATAATATGATTTAAAGGATTTTTATGTCCAAGCATCACTGTAAATGAAAATTTACTATCGTTTTTTTAACAATAATTTTACATTATTCTACATTTTTTCAAACTCAATTTTGTCTACAATTATCATTGAAACTGTTACTTACCCATGTCAATCTATTTATTAGAGCCCTAAAATTATCATTTATCATTATTTAATCACAGAAAGTATTTAATAATATATAATAATATTTTGTAATTCATTAAATTTTAGTAATAATGCGTTAATAAAATTAGGAAATAAGTTACAAATTTAATATAGTGCCTAACTGTAATAATGCAATTTTTCAAAGCTGATTCTAATAAACATACAAGGGCAAGAATTGTACTTACGAAGAAACACGTTTTCAACGTTCTTTGTTCGTTTGATATCGTTTTATTATCTTGAAAAATACCAATATAGACATCTTTATGACAATTTTTTAAGTAACTTTTTATTCCTGTAGTATTACTGTTGTTTCTTTTGATTATTTTTACTACATTTTTCTACATTTTCTTCATTATCAGAATCCAAATTGTTTTGAATATGGCACATATTACTGGATTTTTTGTTGGTCAGTACTTTTAACTACCTAGCAATGAAAACACTGACAATGGAACCGTACAGTTGAATCTGGTTCGAGACTATACACACACATACACACACATAGGCTAATCTGAAGTCTAATAGCCGAGAATTCGAGGTATTATTTTGTTTTGACAGTGACTTGCATCCTATAGCGAATATAAGTTAGGCGATTGTTGTCATCGTGGTCTCACACAACATAAATTCTGACAATAATAAAGACCTAGGTTAAAGTAGTACGCAGTACTCTGTGAAGTATCACTGATGTCCCTTTACGCATTTACAGTGCAATGAAACATAAAATTGAACATGGGTCAAATCAAGCATAATTACTGAATTGTAATTTTCGAATCTATTAGAGCATGAAAATTAATTAATTTGAATACAAATAAAAAAAATAAAACTAGAGATAAAATATATAGTATTAGAAACTTATAAACTACTAAGATTTCTAAAAAGAAATTTTTAAAATAGGAACTAGGAAAAAACAACATACATGCTTATTTCCTAACCTATGCTTATTTCGGCACTTTAAATAGCTACCTTCTACTTTTACTCTTAGTGTTGCACTGGTATTATCCATCAGGATTTACATAGTAGTACTCTGTGATCTTCCTGAGAGATAGTACTAATATTATTTACCGATTTTAAAACATTTTACGATATCATCTTTATTATGGATATATTGGAATCAGGAAGCTGTTATCTACAGCGTTTTTCTAGAACTTAACGCTTCCATTGTATCCAATTTTATTCTAATTAATACAGGAGTGCGAAGTCTAAGCGTCAAACTGTTACTTGCTCCTCGACTCATCTACCATCCAAACGAAATACTCATACATACTGAGAGAAGAATTTACTGAATTTTACTGTAATACTTCATAAAAACTAATATACTACATCAGTAACCACAGAATGAACATAGAGTAATTTTTATATGACAGTATATGAAAATTTATAATACTTCAATTTTTTATTATAGACATAGTTTATAATTTGTTTCCTTTAAAGTTTAAAAAAATAAATTTAAATAAATTATTTTTATTTAGTTATTTATTGCATATACATATATATATATATATATATATATATATATATATATATATATAACTAAGGTAAGGTAAGATGTTAAGTACGCTCCCTATTGGTTACAAGGTATTTACTTGCGAATAAGAGAGGGTTAACATCATCAGACATCAAAAAAAACAAACAGAGTGAAAATAAACTTACAAACATTAATTTACTGTACAAAAGTTATAAAAGATGTTAGAAAATTAGTTATAAAGATTTTTAGAAAGTAGATTTTATTATTATACTCGTATATTTTTTTGTGTAGTTTATTATAATAAATGATTTTTAAAGTTTGTCTTAACTAATATACTTTTATTAACAAAATTTTAGTTGGAAACCCAATCAGTAGTTGGCGAATTACTGGAAGGAACGGCGACATTCGCAAATCCATTACCTATATCTCTTAAACGAGGCAAGTTCCTGATCGAGGGCCCAGGCCTGAAGGAGCAATTGAAAATTAAACTTACAGAAAATGTGGAAGTAGGGGAAAAAGCTACCTGTCGATTCTCTATGGTACCACGGATAGAGGGAAAAGCAGCAATTATTGTAAAATTTTATTCAAAAGAGCTGGATGACGTTGATGGTTTCATTAATTTTATGGTCAAGCATAGATAAAAGAGGAACTAGTATCTGATTGTTACTACCGGTACTTAAGATAAGCCCACTACGAAAAGCTGCATTTGTGAAGAGTTTTGTTATATGTTTATAAGCTTTTATTTATTTATGAAAATCACAATAAAACTATTTAATTACAAAATCAATCATTTGACTATTCATAAATAGAAAAATTGTAATATATTTTATGTCCATACACTAATTACTATTCAAATGACTTCAAAATAAATATTTCCTTGCGATAATCTGACGAGTATTACTGGTTACTGTTAAAGTTTTTCTAGGCACTGTAGTCGCAGCATCTGCGCAATATGTACTTATGATCATGACAGATTGCGGTAAAGAGTATAGTTAAAACTAAACTTCTGGACAAAGACATCGTGTAATATTATATATGGTTACTGCAGATTTTTCGTATAAAAATTTGTAATTGCAATTTCTTGTGTACTTCGAGGCAACCTTTTAATGTTGATAGCTAAAGAATTAAAGTAGAACCTCCTCTCCCTCTTTTCAATTTGACATAATAAGGTGGACTCGAATAACCAGCAGTCTACCTAGCCGGCTAATCACAATCATATCATTTTAAGACTAACGAGTCAAGGTCGCCTCTGTACATTATCTATTGTATTACACCTGAATGAGGTAAGCACTGAGAATGAACTGCAATTCGCGAGGGATGCGCAAGGTATCTTTTGAGAATTGTCAAAAGCGAAAGATTAGGGAGCGGATTGTGATCCGAAGCGAGCAGGAAACATTCCGTTGGAGAGTCATCGACGCAGTTATGGTCGACGGGGAAGCTCATAAACAATCCAGCTCCGTGGCGCAGAGCCGTAGTGAAATCAAGGTACTACTGCAAGAGAGATAGATAGATAGAAGTTTATTTGTAAACTTTTTTACAAAATTATTGCACAAATTAACACTTATAAAACGCAATCATCTTAAGTCAACTTAAATATAAATTATATCACATATACGTCATTATCACAGATGTAGCGCAGTATATGGCAATAAATAAATAATTGATACATAAAATTCTACAAATAAGTCACATTTCTCTCATAAAACATTATCTATCAGGTCAGTACACACTCATACACTTACATACAATGAATGAGATGAATGTATGTATAATATAAAATGAAGGATTATACACACATACTCAAGATACACACATACAACTAATTTAGAGCTCAAATCAAAACAAGATTATGAGAACGACTGACTAGAATTCATTGATCTCCCGACTCCTCAAATGCTCTATTACTAGCCCCCTGAAGGAGAGAAAGAGAGGACCTTATGCAGGGTGGCAGTCTGTTCCAGAGGGCGAGAGAAAGATAGATAGATAGTAGTTTATTTGCAAATTTTATACAAAATTATTGCACACATAATGTTGGAATACGCCAATAATATGTACTCAGCAATAGTATAGCTATAAGGAGAATATACATAGGCAACTATAGCACGAGCCCTTATACCTAGATTTTTATTATTTTATTACACCGAACTACAGACTACAGACGCAGCAGCTTCTCAGTTCCTCCGAGATCATCAAGGCGACAACTCGCATAACTGTATACTCTACTATATACGTGTATTCCTCTGTATATATTATTTAATAAATCATTATTTATATTAAATAACCAACACATAAACACTTAGAAAATGCAATCATCTTAAGTCAACTTAAAAATAAATTATATCACATATTTGTCATTATCACAAATGTAATGCGGTTCATTCTTTGTTGTTCAGTTGAACTATCAGGTACATTTGATTGTCTGTTACAATTTCGACCATCGTCTGCTCCTTATTAGACGACTGTTTCGGCACTGCACCTTTGAGTGCGTCTGGAGCCAGATAGGACAGCGGATTCCCCAGTGAACTCGCGTATACTTCCCACGCAACACTTATTGGAGCATCTCTTCCACTTGGTAACGGCGGAAATTCCAAGCTCTGTGCAGGCGTCTGATTACACCTCAACTCGAACTCGATTCAAAGTCTTGTATAGCATGACATCAAGCACCTTAATCTCTCAACCCAGCTCTTGGCTCTCTCGATTTTGACGCTCCTTAGTCGATTTTCAACGCCTGACTTCTTCCTCTCGATTTCCTGTTACACTCGATCTCCTACTTGTTTTCTCTCTCTCTATCTCTCTAACGTATCCCTACAGAGCCTAGCAGACGCGTCTGTTGCGCTGCCCTGGCGTTTTTCATTCCAGACTTTCCCTTACACTCGCGCAGTTCTGCTACGCTTACTATAAGTCCGCATTTATAGCAAACTCAGGCAATTAGATATGCGTAGACCCGGGCTACGTATTAGCTGTCACTTCGCTGTCCACTTCTAAATTCTCGCCGTCCATCCCCTTATTGAAGAGGCAGGTTCGCGCACATTAGTGGAATCTCGTCGGTAACACGACTCTGCTGCTGCAGATATTGTTGCCTCGCTACAACTCAAAGAGGGCGGTATACTAGGACCTGTGGAAACAGACTCACACCGACGCGAACATCTTCCTTTTTCTTTTTCAAGAAAAAGGATTCTTTGGAAATTAATATAATTTTTGGAATTTCGGACGTGTGAATACAGGAATAAGGTGCAAAAAAATGGATGAATTAAACGACATTATGTTGTGGAGAATATCGGCCACTTCGCTTGGAGGGAGCACGAGGCGTTCGTGTCGGTAGTTGGAGCGAAACTAAACTGAGTGTCTTGTGCAATCCCGACCCTGAGTAAAGCGGGACATGAGCGACGTTGCCGCGGCTGGCTGCCGTTCGTGCTTTTTTCCTGTGTTGCGTATGTAGGTACGCGTTCTTCTGCGTGGGTGTGTATATGTGTGTGTATAGGGACGCCACAGTATCACCTTGCCAGTGATGAAGTCACGATCTTGATTATTCAGAATTTACGAACTGTAACAATGAAGATATAAATGAGCTGTACAATATACTATCTTTGTGTTGGTGATAAGAAAAAAAAACTACATGTTTATGTGCAAAAAAAAAAACTAGCAAAACCCAGTTTGGTAATGCTCTATAAAGCGCACTCGTCTTCCTGACTATCGCGTCGCTGCTCGTCTGTCTTGTATGCTGCTTGTGGATGGTTTTGGCTGTGTATCTGTCTGTTTCGCTGGTTGCGTAGCTGGGTGTGTTGCTGGGGGATGCTAACCTGATAAGTAGACCAATCAATAATGAGAGCGAGCGATTGTGAATTGAATTATGCGAGGCGACTGCGGCTGTCATAATCTTAGTAGATGCTTTCGGGTCTACGGTACTATCGTTTCGTGGCTCCATGGCAGCGTACGGGTAGCACGTCATCGGTAAAGAAATTTTCGGTAGACCCCATGGAGTGGTTCCAGTTCAAGCAAGCCTTTGAATTGGCAGTGAAAAGCAGCGCGTTCAATGAGACCGATAAGATGACGGCACTTATTTCAGCGATTCAGGGAAGCGCCCGCGAGACAGTGAGTGATTATGCGTTAATTGCCACGGGCTGCGATGCGGACAAGGTCATAAAGAGTTACTTCTTCGGGAATAAACAAATAATTGCCCGAAAGTTGGTAAGCGACCTTAAGTGCTTGCCGAGTTTACTTTTAAATGAAACGACCTTGCCAAGCTTCGCTATACGATTAGATGGGAGCGTTGCGGTCGCTGGGCTTGATAGGTGACCTGTACAAACCGGACGTGATTGCGAGTTTCGCGAGTAAGTTAACTACTGCGCTAAAATACAGTTACAACGTACACGCTGCGACTCTCTCGAATGATAAAACTGGGTTAGAGAACCTCGCGGATTATTTATTCGCGTAAGCGGAATTATCCATAACGGGCGGATCGTTTGATTTAGATTTTCGACAAATGAGGTTCAACCGGCAACCGCCAACAAAAAGAAATGGCCCGTAGCACCCTCAATGCTGGGCATTTAAAGAACATCTGTGAAGTGCGCGGCTACGAGAAATGCGATAGGGCCCATTATACGCTGTTACACAGCAACCCGCGTCAGGATCGAGCTGGAGGACAAATTGCGCGGCTCGGAAACACGGCGGCGGGTGCGCCGCAGAACGATCCCCAGATCATAACCCCAGTAAATAGCTTATGAAGGTCAGGAGCATTATTAAAAATCCTACCGATACGGATCTTTGGCCGACACTCATCGGCTGATACGTTCGCGCTTCTAAACGACGGAGCGACTCTTAGCCTATTAGATAGAAAGTTTGCGCGAGATTTGGGGATACGCGGCCAACGCATGTACATATGGTTAAAGGGCTTATTGAGTCGTGACGGAATAAGCCCTCCTTGCGAATAGATGAGCTTTTCGAAAGCGGGTGATGTCGCGGACGACGCAGAACAACATTTAATCACGAGCGCGATAACCGTCGCGAATTTAGACTACCCGACGCAAAGACTGTTTGAGGGGCTCGTCCGCAAGGTATCGGAACAAACTGGTATCGCGGTGCGGCCATACATCCACGCGCGAGTCACGGTGCTATTGGGTCAAGACAATTGGCAAATATTTTCATCGACGGCTACGCACGAAATAGCGAGCACCGAATGCGCGATCTCGAGAACTGCGTTGGGGTGGGCGGTCCATGGGTGTATAGGAACGTTCGAGTTGACGCAATATAATACGGCAGCCTTTATGGCGGTGCAGGATACTAACAATCACGATGACCTCGACCGCCTTATCAAAGAGTACTTTGAATTCGACAGCTTGGGTGTTCGTGTTCCAACAACCGCGAGTACGCGCAAAGAACGTGCCACAGAAATATTAAACAAGACGAGTCGCAAGGTCGGGCAGGAATGGGAAGTCGAATTGCTCTGGAAAGAGGCGAGATTTCCGACAATAGACAGCTGGTCAAAAGCCATGAGAAGACTCTATTCGTTCGAAAGGCGCCTACACAAGGTCAAGCGATATGCGTATCTCTATTGCGCCGAAATGAATAGGCTCATTGCGAATAGATACGCGATTATATCCAGTAACGAGGATACGATGGTGCGAATCTGGTATCTCCCTCATTTTGGAGTCTGCAATTCGAACAAGCTAAATAAAGTTCGGCTTGTGTTTGATGTGGCACCAAAGACGATGAACAAAAGCTTAAACGACCAGTTGTAAACAGGCCCGGATTTGCTTAAATCGTTGTTAGGGGTTGATAATTAGATTCCGGCAATATTCATATGCCTTCAAGGCCGACATATGCAATAAGTTTCTGCGTGTGAAGGTTAAAGAAGCTGATCGCAGAGCCCTGAAGTTTCTATGGCGTGGACACAGGCGGCAGGGATCGCCCGATGTTTACAAAATAACACGCTTAGTTTTCGGAGCAAGTTCGTCGCCTTGTAGTGCCATATATATTAAAAACGTAAACGCGCAATCTTTCGAGCATAAAAGACTCTTCGCAACTAAAAGCGTGATAATGAACATCTATATGCATGATTATTGGTGTAGTCGCAGCTCAATAACAGATGAACAAACTATAATCCGCAATGTAATTGAGATAAACGAGCAAGCCAATTTTTATTTACATGACTGGGAGAGTAACGAGTCGCGAGGTGTCAAGGACGCCCAGACAGCGCGCTCGCGTGAAAATTGCGCTCAGTGCGAGCTTGAAAGATCAAGCACCCGCGGAAGAAGTTCTTCTCACTTTGCTCGCGGACATTGAGCTTATGATTAACTGGCGACCATTGACGGGTGTGTCCGTAGATCCTCGCGACGACGAATCGTTAATAGCGAACTATTTTCTCATAGGGACATCCTCAGGTGACATTAATCTCGATTCGTTGGACATAGAAACGTAAATGTTCGCAAGTAGTGGCGCCTTGCAAGTACCTTCGCAGATGAGTTTTGGAAACGGTGGATCACGGAGTACCTCCCAAATTTGATACGTCGAGCGAAAAGGCTTATCGAACAAGATGAATTGCAAATAAACGACCTCGTATTGATTGTCGATTTACAGGATACATTTGGCACAGAGGTCGAATCATCGAAATCTATCCCGGTGCGGACGGGATAACTCGCGTGGTAAAAGTGAGTACGGCAAGCGGCGATTTTGTACGGCCGGCTTACAAACATAAAATTGTTTCGCGATAAGTACTACAAAACTATACGCGTTTTGTACGAAGAGGAGAATTGTCCGAGATTGTATTAGGCGCGAAATTATTATGTTTAAGCGCCAGAAAATGGTTTATTTATTCAAATGTAAACAATTATATGTAATAAGGTAATTCTTTGTAAGGCCTCGGCCCAAAGGCTAATGTTTCTTGGAAATCCGTCTGGGCAACTGCGCGCCGTCGGGTTGTTAACCTCTCTGGATGGGATAAAATTAAAATGGGAAATAGCTATTACGCCTACATCTCGGTCCTCGTCCAGCGTGGGCTTCACCAGGGTGAAGACGCAGCTGTACACCACCAGCTCGGGCTGTCCTGCCTCACGCTGGAGCAATCCCGAAATTTGCAGGTCTCCAGCACAGGGAGGCCGTGGGGTCACCTGTGGCTGTTCGGTTTCCTTGCGAGGCCGAGGAAGGTGGTAATGAGTAGAGAGAGCAAATTTGCGAGGGAAAATTTGGGAGCCGATTGGAGGGAGATGATTAGTCGAGCATCTACAGAAGGCAAAGCAGTGCTTCAGTTCGGCTTTAGCCTTCGAGCTAGACAGTTCTCATCTACGCATACATTGTAGAATCAACTATCAAATAAATATATTATATTACCAACTCTTTTAAAAGTGTTTTACACTCACATCAAAACACTTCTGTATACTGTCTGTTACAGATACAATCGATTAAAATAACTAGGGCTAGAGCAATGCTATCCGCAGTCGCCATTGCAATTCGGTTTGTCTTCGCCCGATTGTTATTGTTTTGGGCTGTAGTTCCGCGACGACCCCTTCATTTCCTCATTTCCGCCTCGTAATTACTCCGCCTTCTTGTCTTCTTATTATTGGACACGTGCTTAAACCTGTAGTGTGAGACCAGGCCCGCTAATCACGATGCAGCCCCGACCACTTCACTCTACTCTCTTCGATTGATTATTTCCGCTACTCTCATTGGCTGCGCTGCGGCGAGTAGGCTGCATTTTTCGGTCCCGGAGACTGGATTTTTTAAACACCTGTATCTTTAAGGGGATGCATCTGATAGTTTCATGACCGTAAAAGAATGTTTAGAATTGCCCGTGGTATAGCTGGAAACAAGGAATAAAAAGATCGATTTAATATCTAGATTATTTACGTTTAATGCATTCCGCAACGCGAAGAATTCTTCTTTGTTTTGAAAATTAATAGTTTAGGATACTCTGTTCTAATTACGGTACGACAAAGGAAAATCTATTAACATAGGAAAATATGTTTTTTGTTGATCTTAGTTGTCTTTCTTATTTGGTCATTATTCCGGGTGCGGAGTGCTTTGCGGCTTTCTAATAATCTTTTGGATAGGATGGCATTTTAATAATATCGCTTCTCGGCCTTTTGGCTAAGATCAAAGTGTTGCCGCTATATGTGGCAACATTTGGTGCGCTTACTTTGATGGCTCCGCATGGAGCCCGCGCAGAAGACCTGCGCGGAGGGGGGGATATAGTCATATTCCTCCCCATCCAGGAGGCCGAGGAGCTTTCCTGCCCCCTATGTGTTGGTAGAGGGATCTACACAGGGAAGACTAAGGTGGAGAACTTAGTTCGCCACCTTAAACAACATCATCCTGCCAGCGCCGTGAAATACTGGTGCTGGAAGTGTGGGTATATGGCCGCTCCGGAGAAGAAATATCCCCGGAAGCTGGTCATGGCTCACACTCAGGAATGTCTTCCCGGTGTGGCTCCTCCTGCCAACCCTACAGCCGCGGCTAGGCGGGCGGCAATTAGAAGAGAGCTGGGGATCGCCACCGTCCCCCACCTGGTGGGGCGCTGGACGATACGGGAGACTTTGTGTCTCACCCCCCGTGGGGGCACAATGCGCTGGAGGAGGTCACGGCCCCGGCTGTCCCCTATGCTAGGCCCATCGCCCAAACACCACCTCGGGCACCGCCTGCTGCCCAAACACGATCCCGGGCACTGCCTGCAGCCCAAATACCATCTCGGGCACCTCCTGTGGCCCAAACACCATCTAGGGCCAGGGCTGACCGGCAAGCTGGTCCCCTTCCGGAGGAAACCCCCCCCGTTCCAGGCAGTCCTCCTCAGACAAACAACATCCTGGCAGGTTTATCAAATACGATTAACCTGTCAGAGTCTGAGGAGGAATTATTTTGCTCACCAACAGCGAGCCCATCTACTGTCTGGAATGTGGCGGCTGTCTCCGGAGAGGAACCAGCCTCGGAAGAGCCCTCCCAGGCCCGTACTGCGACCCACGCTGCACCCCAGCAGCCGAGGTCAGAAGCCCCTCATATTCCTCTTGAGGAGCCCGCAGCCCCTCCTGCACCCCAAACTGGCCGGCCTGCCGTTCCCCCCAGGTCGGGGATGAGTCGACTACAAACCGACATTGTCTCCGATCTGGAGGGAGTTACCGACATTCGGCAGCTCGAGGACCTTATGCCTCGAGTTATGTCGTTTGTCGGACGGAAGGCCACCAGGAGGGTGCAGGAGGCCCGTGCCATAAAACCGGCAAGGCAGCGAGGAGAGCGGGGCGCCAGGGTGCATCCCGATCGAATTATAGAGGCCACACGGATACAAACATCATACCGTCGTCACAAAAAACGGACTGTCCAGAGGATTCTGGCAGATTCTACCGGGATCTGCCGGATTGCTAAAACAACAATTGCTGAACACTTCAGCAACCTGGCAGTCCGTCGTGACGGCGAGGCCGTGTGGTCCCCGGTTTTCGATCGGGAGGAACCCATTGCGGAGAGCGCTGAGCTCCTGACCCGCCCGTTTCTGACAGGGGAGGTGCGTAGATCGCTTAAAAAGCGATCGAATACCGCCCCTGGCCCTGATGGGCTGTCCTACTCGGACATCAGAGCGGGTGACCCAGGAGCATTTATCATCTGCGCGCTCTTCAATGCAGTATTGCGGATTGAGGAAGTCCCCTCTTGTTGGAAGGAAAGAAACACCATCCTGATCCACAAGAAGGGGCCGACCGATGATATCCGCAATTGGCGCCCAATAGCTATGGGGAACACAATCCCCAAGCTGTTTGCAGCTCTCCTCGCTGCTCGGGTTAAGAGGTGGGCCGTCGCCAATAAGAGGCTCAGCGACTGCCAGAAGGGCTTCCTGGAGTTCGAGGGGTGTTATGAACACAACTTCGTGCTCCAGGAGGCCATTAGGGCAGCCGCGAACAAAGGGGGAGAGCTGGTTGTTGCTTGGCTTGATTTAGCCGATGCCTTCACCAGCCTCCCCCACTCTTCCATCCAGAGAGCCCTTACTGGCCATGGCCTACCTCTTAAGGTCCGCAGCATCACCGCGGCTTTGTATGCGGGCTCCTCGACTCGTTTCATAACGAGTGAGGGGCTCACTGACCCCATCCTCATCTCGTCGGGGGTAAGGCAGGGCTGCCCTCTCAGCTCCGACTTGTTCAACCTAACCCTGGAGGTGGTCCTTCGAGAGATGGACCGAACAGGGGAGGGTTGCACAGTCGGGAGTAGGCGAATAACATCTCTCGCCTACGCTGATGATATGGCGGTCCTAGCCGACTCCCCCGACGGAATGAGGAGGCTGCTGGAGGCAGTGGAGCAATCGACACGCTCGGTCGGGCTCTCCTTCAATCCTGCAAAATGTGCAACTTTGCACATTGACGCGGGGGGGAGAGTCCGGCCGACCGTATTCCGCCTTCAACAGGCGGACCTGCGCCCCCTAGAAAGTGCGCAGGCCTACGACCATCTGGGCCTGCCCACTGGCTATGAGGTGAGGCAGACGCCAATTTCCACCTTGGCGGGTCTCGTGAGGGACGCAAATAAGATCAGTGCGTCCCTCCTGGCGCCCTGGCAGAAGATAGAGGCAACGGCAGTATTTCTGCTGCCACGCCTCGACTTCATTATGCAGGGCGCCCATGTGGAGAAGGAGTGCTTGACCGCGGCAGATAAGGCAGTCAGACGCCTTGCTAGGCAATGGCTGCATCTTCCTCAGCGAGCGAGCGCCGAAGTCATCGCCCTCCCCCCATCACAAGGGGGAGCAGGCCTGGTGCCGCTCGGTGACCTATACGACCTGCTCACCGTGGCCCATGCATACAAAATGCTGTATGCGTGTGACACCACGGTGAGTCAGCTCGCTATGGGCACCCTGAGAGAGGTGGTCTCCCAGAGGTTGCGCAAGCCAGCCAGTTGTACTGACATGGCCCGCTACCTCACGGGGGATCTGGACATGCCGCGATCAAGCACTCGTTCCTCATATTGGGCCAGAGTCCGAGCTGCAACCCTGCGGTGTAAAGCCAAGATAGGGTTGCGGTGGATCTGGTCCGACGAGACCAACTGCCTCAAAGTGGCCAGTGGAGCCGCAGTTGTCGGCCCGGCACGCCGACAGTACATCGTCGGCATTTTGCGCCGCAGTCTGTTCAGACACTATGCGGGATCGCTCCTTGCCAAACAAGACCAAGGCAAGGCTTTCGAGGTCCTCCGGAGAAGTAGGCATTCTTCCTACTTCCTCCGGAGTGGCAGGAACATCCATTTTTGCGACTGGAGGTTTATCCATCGTGCGCGCCTAGGTGTTCTCCCCGTCAACGCAGCAATGCGCTGGGTTGTTGGGGGGGACAGGCGCTGTCGCAAATGCGGAGACCTCGAAACGATCCCGCACGTCTTGAACCACTGCGGCGTGCATGCCGGTGCACGACAGCTGCGGCATAATGGGGTGCAGGACCGCCTGGTGAGGGCGGCTAGATGCTCCGGGACCATCACTGTTAACCACACCGTCAGGGGGGCCAGGGGGGAACTGGCGGCACTAAGACCTGACATCGTCGTTCGCGATGATGTCGGCCGCCGCATCCACATAGTCGACGTAGCCGTTCCCTTCGAAAA
This sequence comes from Sycophaga agraensis, assembly GCA_018906755.1. Lineage (NCBI taxonomy): Eukaryota > Metazoa > Arthropoda > Insecta > Hymenoptera > Pteromalidae > Sycophaga > Sycophaga agraensis. The sequence continues at coordinate 17,842 of JACCIE010000072.1, read as the reverse complement.
CCGCATTGCAGCTTTCGAAGAGGTCCGCCGCGCCAAGGTTGTGAAATACCAACCTCTGGCCGAACAACTTGCGGCGGACTCCGGCTACGATGTGACTGTGGATGCGTTCCTCGTTGGAGCCCTTGGCGCGTGGAACCCTCAGAACGAGAGGGTCCTGAGGCGTCTCAGCATAAGCAGATTTTACGCTGCTATGATGAGGCGCTTCATGGTCAGTGACACCATCAATTGGTCCCGGGACATCTACGTCGAGCACGTATCGGGAGTAAGACAGTATGGGCACAGGGAGAGGACGGGCGGGAGGGAAGCTTCTCGGCCCCCGGACTTATAGCGAGCCGGGGGCGATTCTAGGTATTACGTGATGTCTTGTAATGTCCAATTAATTTTAATTTAATTTATTTATTTATTTATTAATATATGTTCTTTTATAATCTTGACTGCCTTCGGGCAAGTTGTTTTGTGGGGGGCCTAGTCACAGGGCCCCCCCTTTCTGTTTAGGCTTAGCAGATTGCCGCTACGGGCCCCCTTAAAGTATTTATTTTCCTTTTTTTTATTATCCTGGACCCGTAGCGGGCGAGCTGATAAGGGCCTTCCCCCCGGGTGAGGGTCCTTGGTTTATTTAATTAGCCAAAGGCCATATGGCTGAAAATATATGTTGAAATTAGACCTTCCCCGGAAGGAAGTACACTATATGTGGCAACATTCGGTGCTATCGCTTTGACTCCTCCTACTTCCTCCGGAGTGGTAGAAACCTCCGCTTTTGCGACTGGAGATTTATCCATCGTGCGCGCCTTGGTGTTCTCCCCGTCAACGCAGCAATGCGCTGGGTTGTTGGGGGGGACAGGCGCTGTCGCAAATGCGGAGACCTCGAAACGATCCCGCACGTCTTGAACCACTGCGGCGTTCATTCCGCCGCCCGGCAGAGGAGGCACAATGGGGTGCAGAACAGACTGGTCAAGGCAGTGAGATGTCGCGGGACTATCCGCGCCAACCAAGCCGTCGAGGGAGCGCATGGGGTAATGGCGGCCTTAAGACCTGACATCGTCGTTCGCGACGATGTCGGCCGCCGCATCCACCTTATCAACGTAGCCATCCCCTTCGAAAACCGCAGTGCGGCTTTCGAAGAGGTCCGCCGCGCCAAGGTTGTGAAATATCAACCTTTGGCTGACCAACTAGCGGCGGACTCTGGGTACGAAGTGACGGTGGATGCATTCCTCGTGGGCTCTCTGGGCACTTGGGACCCTCGTAATGAGAGGGTCTTGAGGCGCCTCAACATTAGCAGCTACTATGCTGCAATGATGAGGCGCTTCATGATTGGCGAAGTCATAAGATGGTCCCGCGACATCTACGTTGGAACATGTTTCCGGGGTCCGGCAGTATGCCGAAGAGGTTCTCGGCTCCGGGTCTCAAGCCCGCCGGCCGTGAGAGGCGATATTAAGTGTTAATTTATTTATTTATTTTGTGTCTTGTTCTGTGGGGGGCCTAGTCACAGGGCCCCCCATTTCTGTTTAGGCTTAGCAGATTGCCGCTACGGGCCCCCTTAAAGTATTTATTTTCCTTTTTTTAATTTTAGGACCCGTAGCGGACGAGCTGATAAGGGCCTTCCCCTCGGGTGAGGCTCCTTGGTTTATTTTTATTTAGTCAAAGGCCATATGGCTGAAAACTTGTTGTAGTTTGACCTCCTCGGGAGGAAGTACGCTATAATATCTCGGATGTTATTTATATTCCCGAGCCTTTGTTCGATCTCGGTTTTTAATCCGTTTTTAAAACATTCGATAATGTTATTTTCTATCGATACCTTCAATACTTCGATGGCGGCTCCATTTGTTACCGCTTGCATCTTGATAATTCTTTTCCCAAGTTCTCTTATTCTGTCGGCGAAAGTTATAACTTTCTCTTCATCTCTTTGGAATTCATTTCCTAATTAGCCTAATAGTTGGTGGACACTTTATTGGGAGATATATACTCTTGACGTAATGTTTTAAGCTATCTACGGTGCTAAACGTTTGGCCTTGTAGGGCGGTTGTTACTTCTCCTGTAAGTTTTGATCTCAACAGTTTAGTTCATTTGGCTTCTCCGTTGGATCCAACAATCTCTTTGGCTTGGTCGCATCCCTCGAGGAATAAGCTGAGTGGTATGTTATTTCTGTTAAATTTGGGTGCCACTCTGAGAGCATCTTTGAATGATAAGGTAGGTGCGGATATTATATCAATTACAGAAAGTATCGGGTCTTTGAAAAAACTTCCTTCACTGAATAGGGGAGTGGAGGCTACAAGTTTATGATCTCCGAGATAAGTGGTGACGTCTTCTATTTCATTCGAAGTTAAGGTCTGAAATGTATAGTTTTCTCTGTTTATTATTATGTGATCTAAGTTTTGTAGGAAGGGAAGAGTTTCTTGTTGGGTTATAGTATTTCGATTCGTTTGAATCTCTGATTACTTTTTTACTTGGGTCAAATGCTGCTAATTTTTCCTCTAATTATTAGGGTGTAGGTTTTGATGTGTTCGAATTTTAAATTTCTGTTTTGGAATGGATAGTAACTAATAATAACGCAGCCAATAAACACGATTCTACATTAAATACAAATTTATTGAATACAAATAGTTAACTTTGAGGGTCTCCGCGAGTAGCACGTCCGGCAGTCTCGCTCGTCTCTCGTGTTTTGCCTGACCCAGGCCTCTTCTCCCGCTACTCAAGATGGCGGCTAGGAGCACGAAGTGCATAGAACGGCGGGACGATGACCAGCGCTACGGCTCGACCGCACGCGGAACTAGTTGCTGCTTCCTTCGGCTGTGATGTACCGACGGTGGCGGAACCCCCACACATATATATATATATATGTATATATACGGTTGAGACTGCATAATCGATGATTGGACTAGTTGGAGAATCTCTCCAAACTAATCACTGCCAATTCCTATCGTCTTCGTTAATGAGGAATTGTCGAAACAGTTTTACGATGTCGGTGACAACCGCAACGCATCGAAATCGCCATCGAGTTATGACTAGCGTCATGTCCGGTTGAGGTTTCGGACCGGGTAGCAAAATACCATTAATCGAAAGAACAGAGGCAGTCTTTTGAGACGCATTGAATACGACTCTTATTTTACCGGAGTGAGCACCAAAGACTCCATGATGCGGGAGGTAAAAGTGCAGTCCAGTAACAGGCGGAACAGTGACCGCTTTCATATGTCCCAAACGAATGTATTCTGACATGAAAGTCGAATATGCGTTTTATAACTCGGGGCTACGGGATCGGCGTTTCTCCGATCGTCGCAGATAGGACACTGCTATATCTCGGGCATCCGGAAAGGTTTTACGTCGGGCGAACGGTCGCACTATGAATTGACCCTCAAGATCGTGAGTGGTCGTCGAATCAAAGAATTGAATACAGTATTCCTGTTCTGGCGAAATGTGAGGAGCTGAAGGAATTTCTTCAATCTTCCAAAATTTAACAAGTATCTGAGAGAGGGGATTTTCAAGAGTTGTATGACAAGCTGATATCGATGAAGACTCGAGAAGCGAATTTTGAGATTTTATAGCACCAGTCAGAGTCCAACCGAATACAGTATTTTGAGCAATTGGTGCATCAGGAAGTCCTCGAACGAGGCCGTCTTGTAAAATTGGCCGACTTTAGCCGGTGAACTGTACTTTTCATCTGCAATTCGCAGTCCCGATAGATGCGGCCAGATTTTATGCTCCAAGGTACGCGGAAGCAGAAAACTTGTGAATTTAGGCAGTATAAGAGCGTCGCAAGTACATGTAAACGATTTATTCCGGAGCGATCGCAGGTTTACCGAAACCTCTCCACGAGCCATTGAAATGGCTTGTCCTCCAACTCCGATGATGGATACGGAGGCAGGTCGGCGAGGGAGTGCTAGTTGAGCTATGATCCTCTCGAGATCTAATTGCATCGAGATGATTGGCTAGACGCTTACGAGGATCATCGTAGCGTTCGATAAGTGGATTCCAAGCGACTTGAGAGTTAGCGTCTGTAACCTCAATTCCACGGGGACTTTGTGCGGCCTTTCCTTGAAGGGAACTAAGCAGGAACTGGAGTTTATCTACATTAGAATACTCGCTCTAATTTTTTATAAGGAAGGTGAATCGCTGTTTATATGATTCCCATTCCGGTAGAGTTCCCGAAAATGCAGGCAATGAGATGCGCGTTACCTTACCGTGCTCCGTCGCGGATATTCGCGACGCTTCAAAGTTCGCCCTGTGGTTGAACTTTTGGCAGCGCTTGCATTTGGGAGCCGCCTTGCTTTTCCTTTAGGGCTCTACGCGAATGCTGAACCCGTAGAGGGATTTTCACGCAGATGTAGCTCGAACTGTCAGACATGCTCTGGTCTGGAAAGGGTAAGATGCCGGTGTTCACAGGCAGCGATAATCCGACATTTTCCACGGGTGGGGTAGCGCGGGGGGCAGTGAGCCTGCATTCTACTTGGGTCATTAGGAAATTAACTTGATCGTGCAGCTGTATAATAACTTGTGCGAGCTTCGTGACAGGGAGTCCGGTGAGGGAATCAACCGTGGCTGACTTCAGATAGCCACATATTTATGTCTGGGAAGTAGATTGCGACACCATCTTGTCAATGCAGGACGCGTGTAGTTCTGATGGAGACCAGGGGGAGGCCTTCCCACGAGTGACCGCGGTCTCGAGGGCCTTGCGGTTGACCCTCCTGGGATAGAGAGGTTTTCCTGGTAGTATGGAGGTTGCAACGTTTACTTGGTAATGGATGCATTCTTTAGTCTTTCTTCATTTTAATTATTGTTCTACAGTTTGCTTAGATACCTCCTGAAGCTCAGGACAAGGCCGCAACGCTCACAGAATTCTTGTGTGCGGTATGTGACGGCTGCTAAGCGGGATGATCATATCACTTCCTTCGTGATCCGATTGGGTTGAATGGGAGAAGACTAAATTTGTTTTACTGGTTATAAAACTATCAGAAGCCTCCCTGTAAAGATACAGATGATTAAAAAATGGTAAAAATCCAACTTCTACAGTTGAAAAGAACGGCCTCTCTCGCCGCAGCGTAGCGAATAAGAGTAAAAGGAAACAGTTAATAAAAGAGAGTATGGCGAAGTAGTCGGGGCCACAAGGCTAGCAGCGGTCCTATTCGCGCCTTTCAGGATTAGATGCGAGCTTTTTCGATGAGTACCAAAATTGTCAACAACAAGTAGGCAAGGAAACGGAGCACCTGCAAGGCGGATATGGGGAAATAGGTGCACGCAGGAGTCGGGTCGCAGGCCGGCCACTGCTCCCTCCGCCATGGAACTACGGCCCCAAACAATAACAGTCTGGCGAAGACAAACCAAATTGCGATGATGATCGCGGATAACATTGTATTAGTCATTCTTGTTGTAATCGATGGTATCATCAAAGTTATTAAAAACAGCATCCTTTAAAATTTACGAATACGCTGCTAACATTAATGAGCGCGCACGTTTTATCTTCTAAGAGTTGCAAGTACTTTTGTTCCGGCTGTGGGGGTGGGGGTTTGACAGCACGGAGACAAACGGGGGGATATCTCCTCCTGCGGCTGCGTGGGCGATGGTTCATGAGCGGCTCGATGCTCCGCAGGACGGGCCCGGTGGTGGCGGGCGCGTAGGCGAGCCGGCGCTTTACCATAGATAGGATCCGCGGATCCCGCAGCCGGGTGATGGGGGCGGGTCGGGCGCGGTGCCTTTCGGCAACGCTCTCCGCGCGGGGTGGTCGGGCGGCGCACCAGAACGGCTTCGGCCGAGATGGGCGGCGAAACAGGCCGGCCTCGCTTGCTGGTGGGGGTGGTCCGGCCGTTGGTCCCGTGGCCGCCTCCGGGATGTGGTCAACTGCGGCCTCGGGGCCCTCCGGAGCACGTACCGCCAGAGCCCCGCGGGGTTGCGGTACTCCGCCGTCCCAGCGAGGAACTGGCGGCAGAATCCGTTTCACTCGGAATTTCTTCCGAGGGGTGGAGGGGGAGGGCGTCCGAGGTAGATCCGGTGAACGTGCTCGGGACCGGGGAAGCGCCGTCGAGGCCCGGTCGGGCACTAGGGCAGCGGCCTGGGGCGCCGGTGATAGACATGCCGGGGGTCGTTGGTGCCTCTGCGGGCGTCGGCTGCGGGTGTCGCAGGGTGTCCCGGCTCGCGACTCGCCGAGCCTGTCGGCGAGCGTAGCTACCGAGACCATGGGTATCGGTACTCCCACCCCCACAGCCGGAACAATTGGCGCCCGACGTAGGGCCCTAGGAGGCTCGATTGATATCGGGACCAAACTCTGACCGCTCGATCTGAGTTAGGCTAGCCGCAAACCCGACACTTCTGGGAGTGTATAAACACCCAGTGGCGCCCGCATCAGAAAGAAAAGGAGAAGTAAGGCTGTTATGCCTCAGGCCCGCCGGACCTCGACGGGACTCAACGAGGCCAGGAAACACCAAGAAGAGGTGGAGAGAGGACCCCCCACTATCCGAACGAGGACTCGAGCGACAAGCCTCGCTCGCAATCTACCCGACTCCATTCCCCCACCCGGAGGAAGCAAGGACTCCCTCCCGTCCGACCGCCGTGCCAGGCAGGAAGGACCTCGCCGACTTCAAAGGCCTGGCCAGCAACAACGATTCATTCTCCGGACCGCCACGGAAGAGGAAACACGTCGATTCCACTCCCGAGCCACACACCACGGTCGTCCCGGCCAAGACCCCCGACCGGACGGGCGTTCAGAGGATAACCCCGACACAGAAATGGCCAACAACGCCTTCATCATGGAGGTCCTCGCCCAGGCTCTCCGCGGAACGCAACCTGCCGTCCCCGAGTACTACGGGAAGGACCACGAAGACCCCCAAGAGTTTCTTCGCCAGTGTGAGAGCCACATCCAAGAACGCCGCACACCCGACGGTCAAGTGATAGCCCTCATCGAGACCGGGCTGAAGGACGCGGCGGAGCGTTGGTGGAGATGCTACCGAGGAATCGTGACGGACTGGGCGCGATTCCAAGAGCTTCTACGCGAACACTTCGATAGCCAAGAGGTACGCGGGCGCCTGCTCGCTGAACTCTACGGGAGGAAGCAGGCAGAGAAGGAGAGTGTCGGGCCGTTCCTCCAACAAAAATACCAGCTCTACAAACGGGTCCGCCCGACCAAACTCCAAGCGATCCTTAGCCTGCTACGTCCGTCCCTCCGGCGCTCGCTCCGAGGCCGCGCACCGACGTAGGCCAGCCGCCCGGGTCCCCTCCGGGGCGACCGCAGGGACCTGCATCAGGGCAGGATGGCGCGACCGGAGGAACAATGGCGTGGGGCTCTGGGCCGAAAAGCACCACGTCACAAATGGCGACCGTGACAGGACGCCGGCATGCGTCCGTGTTAAAGCGGGAAGTCGCGGGTGGGGGGAGTTGTCCCCAGGTGTCCCTCAGGAGTTGCGTGGTGAGGAGGCGAGGGGCGGCTGCCCCTCGTATATAGTAGCTACAGAGCGCCCGTAGAGGTGCCCGTGAATGGAGGTCGCGCGCGGACCTGGAGCGCGCCTTTGAGGCGTCCTTCAATTCGCGCGTGAGCAATGTTGTTGTGCGGAGGTCGCAAGACCGCGCGCGGGCAATGTAAACTTTGCCGCGCGCGGTGACCTCCTCGTCGAGACGTAGGAGAGGCTCGTGCGGCCGAAAGCGCGTACGAGGGAACCTCCGCGCGGCGCGGGGGGAGAGCCCGGTTGGGGATCTTCGCGGGACGCGGCGCGGAGGGAGAGCCCAGTGGGGATCTCCGCGGGCGCGGTCGGAGGGGAATGCTGAGCTTACGGAGGTTAAGCAGCAATCGCCGCGTACCGTACTTGGATGGGTGACCCCCTCGTACGGGAGGTTAAGCAGCAAACGCCGCGTACCGTACTTGGATGGGTGACCCCCTCGTACGGGAGGTTAAGCAGCATTCGCCGCGTACTGTACTTGGATGGGTGACCCTCTTGTACGAAAGTTAAGCAGCATTCGCCGCGTACGGTACCTGGATGGGTGACCCTCTCGAACCGTTGGCCCGGCGTTTGCACGCGGGAGCGCAGGTCCGCGCGGCTCGGCGTACGGAGCTCTACTGCCTGAGCAGGTCCCGTGTCAACCTGGCGGTCGTCTAGGGACTCGGTGAGCGGGGGGGGTTCCAAAGCCTCGGCCTTTCGGCCGGTTACCTTTGATAGCGCGTTTGCACGCGGGCAGAGGTCTGGAAGACTCGACCTTTCGGTCGGCTCCCTCTGTGGGCGCGTTTGCACGCGGACAAAGGTCTGGCAGTCTTGACCTCTCGGTCGGATTCCCTCTGGTGGCGCGTTTGCACGCGGGCAGAGGTCCACTCGGCTCGGCTGGCCGGAACGAACTCCCCGAGTCTGGAGAGCGTGCCGGTATTTAAGCATGCGGGCGCAGCTACTCCGACTCGGCGTGATGGTGGGGGTAACGGTGCGGCGCGGTAGTGGGGGAAGCTCTGCTCGGGCCGGCGCTCCGGCCCAGACTGAGTTTTCGAGAACTCGCGTTTTCTTTACGTCGGGAGTGCGGGATTAACGTCTGTGCGCAAGGCTCGAGAATGAGCGGTATCAATTCCCCCGGGTTTGGAAGAGTCTTGCGTGTGGGCGTCCCTACTCTAAGGCTATCTGGATATTTACATGTTGTCACGTGGCGGTTACCGGGTGGCTAATTTCGCCCGGCTCCCAGCCACCACGCGACTTAAGGACTTTCCGTCCTTTCCTCCCGCTCGATGTCGTCGCACGGAAAATCCGCGGACGCGGCGGAGCAAGCCTGGGCGCTCGCTGCTATAAGGAACGCGAAAATAGGGAAAGGCGCGCGAAATAATTACGCGGATGTTTTAAATGTTAAATTAATAAATTATTTATTATAATAAAATTTACAAAAATCAACCCGACAATCAACGACCCTATCTAATAACTTTCTCTCTCTCTCTCTCTCTCTCTCTCTCTCTCTCCCGACGCGGATGATCGCGCACGCGTTATAAAATATATATTATTTTAAATTTACTCACTCTAGCGGCGGCGGCGATCTTCGAATTGGCGGGAAGAGCTTGTTTTGTTTCGCCAATCTCTAACCCGCAAGGGCGAGATCAAAGTGTCACAAGGTCGTTTCCTCGATCGGCAGGGGAATGTACGTGCACTTTGGTGCACCGCTTCCACTCTCTCTCTCTCTCTCTCTCTCTTCTCTCTCTATCTATCTCTCGCACTCACTTATCTCTAAATACTATAATAAAAAAAACTAATGCTCGCGTCGTAGCGCTTCGCCGCTACCAGTCTCGGGAGGCACCGTGTCCCGAGACACACTAATCTAAATCGTGCGATCGAGCAAGGATCGAGGGCCGATCGCGCGCCTACTTGCCCTCTCCCCTTAATTAGCCGCCGCGGCCCGCGCGCTTTCCCGCGCGATAATTACCGCGGTGCGCCGAATTTCGCGCAGCCCATTGCCCCCCACTCGGCGCATGGTCAAGGCGGCGAGCACGTGCTCAGTACCGCGGTGACCACGGCGAGATACTCGTCGCAATACCCCCCCCTAAACTTCACATCTTCCCAGATGTCAAGTTTATACATCCGGTTGGTCGCCGCCAACCCTGCACGCTTATTTGGCTACTCTTCTTCACCATTACTCTAATCGAATTCTTATTATTAATATCACAAAAACTAAGCGTGCAAAGTCGGGCAAGCAACCGAATTCAGAAGGGGCGATGGCCTCTGGTGTTATTGAGGCCACTTTCACAAACTCAACATTACCGCTCTTCCACAAACTCTACTGCAGCCTCGGGTGGTCCGGGAATACCCGAGCCAATGCCGCTCGCATCCACCCTCTATCCGCAGGCTCGGCGCTCCGGAGCTCGCCGAGAAACAGCCTGGCCTCTTGGAAAGCGCGAGCCATCCGTACAAATTCAATCCCTGGTCCGGCAGGCACGGCGATCGGTTCTGACCAAAGGGCAAGCCCCGGGGAAACGGAATCTCCGCTTCCCACCGAGTCGTCAAATGCCTCTCCGGACACTTCCATGGGCTGTACAGAGCTGGCCTCCAAGGACCCTGCTGCCTCCGCAGGAGGCATCAGCGGGGAAACACCGGATGCTTCAGCGCCCTTTCCGACCACCGTCAGATCAGCCGCGGAGCTCCGTGCGGTCTGGATCTCCGCGTATGAAGCTGACGGCGTCAGGTCGACGCTTTCGCGATCCTGTGTTTCCAATCGCTTTTGCACTCCCTTTGCTACCGGAACGTGGGGTGCCAGAGTGCGCGATCCTACGGTGGCTCCTACCTTAGCTCCCGAAACCACCCGAGGCGGCGCACTCAATCGCCTTTTAACCGAGGTGCTGTCCGTCCGTGGCGGTGGCTGGGGCTTCGGGGCCTTCAGGCGCGGGGCTACCGGCGTTGGCGCCAGTGCCGTCTCCGATCGCTGAGATCGGCGCCGGCGCTTTCCGCCCTTACCGCCACCTGAAACCTCCCATCCCCCCGCCACGTCCGCACTCACACTCGGCGCAACACCAGCATCCACGCGGGGATGCGCTTGGGGGTGGCTCTCCCGGATCCGCCGGACTCCCATACTCGCCAACCACGCTGCATGCGTTTCACCACAACGGGGGCAAGTATTAAGGGTTTCCCCCAAACGCCCACAGTTGTGGCAAAACACCGAATGCAGGGGCCGGGGACAATCAACGCGATGGTGCCCCCTCCGCCAGCAACGGTGGCATGAGCGTGGTGGCGGATCAACGGGCACGTCCATCCTACCACGGAAAATGCAGCCCCAGCCCAACTCACCGGGATCACTTGCTTGCGCGGATCGACCGGTGGAGCACTTGGACGAGGCTGCCTTCTCCACGCGACTCACGGCCTTGAGGCCGGACACTACCGTCTCCTCCCCGCGCGCCTGCCCTCCCGAAGTCGGAGACCGCTGGCGAGCTATCTCCACATAAGGAGCGCTCTCGACCAACGGCCCCTTCGGGTCGCTACACCCCCCAGCACCACCCACAATTTCCCTCCTCGCGCCTACCTCCTCCTCTTTCGTGAGGTGACTCGCGCTCGCGCTCGCGACCGCGGACGCGGACGCGGGCCCTCCCTTCTTCGCCCTCCTCCGCCGCTTCCTTCTTCCCGCGGAACGCTCCGATATCGGCCCCTCTGCTTATGTTGTGGCCTGGGGCAGGAGTACGCCTGAAGTCGGCTTCTGCGGCAGTGCCTTGTAGAGGCGCTCAAAATCTTCATCCGCAGGCGTCGAGCTCGAGAAGTAGTCGTCCATCTCGAGCTGACGTCGCGGATTCCACTTGAGACGGCGCCTCGCCATAAGCCTCTGCCGCATAGCCTCCTCCCGACGCAAATCCTCGGAGTATCCGGCGGGAAAGATGTTGCGCGGGGCCTCTTCTCGCCCTGCCGGAACCTCCATGGGCTCGACGACAGGGCTGGCCGGCTCAACCGCTGCCACCGCTATTTCTATGACGGCCGCCTGCCCGTCACCCACGGGCGGCGTAACCGCCGTGATGTCGCTGTTGCCGGGCGCCATCGTCTGCAGCCCTGGGTCCGCAGATGCTGATGCGGCCCCGCCGCTCGTCACCTCTGGCTCCTCCATATCCTCGTCCGAGGCGTGGATGAGCAGCGCGTCCTCCTCATCTGTCGGAACGCTGTCCCGGCGAGCTTGCAGCTCCAGCCGGAGCAGCTTTTCGAGGCACTCCTCATCGCCCTTACCATTCTCCACCCCCGGAGCTGGCTCGACGGGGATGTCTTCCTCCATTCCTCCACCTTCTGCCACCTGCAAAATGGAAAAATTAGTTAATATCACGCTAATCACTACACTTACACTCAACCTCTACCACGACACAAGAACAGATACTGACTTCCGACACTTCGTCGGTCGGCACGTTAGCTCGCCTCGGTGGTATATATCGCTTTAGGTGCTGAATATGCACCTTAGAGGTCTTCCGGCCAGCATCTTCGAGAAGAAAGACTGTATCACCAAGCACTTCTTTAATCTCGAAGGGACCAAAATATTTTGGTGCCAGCTTACCGGAGACTCCCTTCGCAGCATCCGAAAGCGTGCTCTCGCGCCTCCATACGAGGTCGCCCACCTGAAACGACGCGCCTCTTTTATTGCGATTATACGCGCGGGCGTTGCGCTCCTGGGATGCATCGTTATGCTTCCTCACGAGATCCCAAAGAACGTCCAATCGTTTCAGACGGTCAAGCCAATGCTCAGGGTCAGCACGAACAACTACCTTCTCTCCCTAAACTTCACGTCGCAAACTCTTCACTGGCTGTGGGTGGCGCCCGTAATTCAAGAACGCCGGCGAGACCTTTGTGCTAGCTTGCACGGCCGTATTAATTGCATGTCGGAACTCATGCAAGTGCTCGTCCCACTGTCGATGATCAGCCTCGACGAACGTGGCAATCATCGTTTTTAACGTTCTATTTGTACGCTCAACCGGATTGGCTTGGGGGTGATAGGGAGGCGTGGTTACATGCTTCACACCAAAATCCTCCAACATCTCCCGGAGATGCTTATTAACGAACTCTGTACCATTGTCCGTCAATAAGAACTCGGGAGTCTCCCACCTAAATAACACCAACTCTTCAAAAGCTTTCGCCACTGCCTTCCCGTTAGCCGCACGCAATGGTTTCAACTCAATCCACCTCGTAAAAAGATCCTGAAACACTAAAATGTATTTAAATTGGCTCTTACTACGAGGCAGCTCCATCACGTCTGCAGCCACCACTGCCCATGGCCTCTCCACGATTCGCTTACCCATCAGCCCTTTAGGACCCGCCTGAGAGACTTTATAGCGCTGGCATTCGCTACACTGCTGCACGTATTCACGTAACTTGGTAGTAAAAACCAGGCCAATAATACTCCCTCTTTACCCTGTCGTAAGTCTTCTCGATTCCAAGATGACCCGACGACGGGTGGCGATGTGCCTGCTCGATCACTCCAACTCTATACTCGTCTGGTACGACGAGTCTCCACCCCTCCTCTTCAAACGAGATCGGATCCAGGATCTCATCAGTAGAATAACGATAAAGCATGCCATCTATCACTTTCCATCCCGGAAATTTTCGAGGCCAACGCTGAATCTCGTTTATTCTGTCATGATACCAAGGATCCGAGATCGTCTCAAAATTCGCCACAATCGCAATCTCTCTATCGATCCCTCTAGAGAGAGCATCAGGAACCTTGTTGAGTGCGCCTTTTGTATGCACAATCTCGAAATCCCACTGCTGCATCTCGAGGGCCCAACGCGCTAGCCTCCCTGTAGGGTCTTTAAGATTTTTAAGCCAAGTTAGAGCGCTATGATCTGTTTTAGCAACAAATTCATAGGCCTCCAAATATGGCCTCAGTTTTTTAATTGCCCATAATAAGGCCAGGCACTCCTTTTCCGACGTAGTATAATTCCTCTCAGCCGGATTTAAGACACGGCTGATATACACGATCGGATGCTCAAACCCATCGTCATCTTCCTGAGTCAAAACGGCTCCAATGGCGTAATCACTAGCATCGCTTTGGACCGTAAATGACTTAGAAAAATTCGGACGAGCAAGCACAGGGGCCTTTACAAGCGCGTTCTTCAAAGCATTAAACGCAACCTCTTGTTCTCCCTGCCACTCCCACGGTTGATCTTTCTTTAACAACTTCGTGAGAGGCACTTTAAGCTCGGACTCTTTCTCAATAAACCGTGCGTACCAGCCCACCATACCCAAAAACGTACGCAACTCTTTCACATTCTTGGGTGCCGGATAGTTCAGGACCGGCTCAACCCTTTCCGGGTCCGGCCTTAATCCGTCAGCATCCAGCCGGTAACCTAGGAAACGCACACTCGAACAACAAAATTCACACTTCTCACGATTTACCTCGAGTCCGGCTTCCACAATCGTACGCAACACAAACTCTACCCATTTCAGGTGCTCTTCGAACGTTTGCGTCACCACTATCAGATCGTCCAAGTACGCGAAAACGTGAGGTTCTACCTCGGGTCCGAATAAGGCCCCGATTAACCTACAAAACGTCATCGGCGCATTTTTCAATCCGAAGGGTAAACGAACGAATTGCCATTGACCGGAGCCAGGCACAGCAAAAGCTGTAAATTGCCGGCTAACTTCAGTCAAGAACACCTGGAAGTAAGCTTTCTTTAGGTCGATTTTAGAAATATACCTAGCTTCGCGCAACTTATCCAAAATCGAATCTATATTCGGTAAAGGATAGTTATCACGCCTAGTCGTCTTATTTACATCTCTAAAATCTATACAAAACCTATAGCTCCCTTCTCGCTTGACAATCACTGGTGCACTACACCATTCACTAGCGCTACGCTCAATAATCCCTTTCTCAAACATCTTCTTCACTTCTTCTTGAGCAAACTCGAGAACCTTGGGAGACATACGCCTAGGCGCGTGTCTCACCGGCACAGCACCCTGGACATCGATGTGGTGTTCAATAAGAGTCGTAAACCCGTGAAGCTCTCCGGGTTCTGGAAGTAACTTTTCCATCAAAGCCTTCACTTGTTCTCGCTCCTCGCTTCGTATTTCAACGATACCACAGCACTCTGCGAAAATTCTCGGATCTGAACTCAATTCACCAACTTTTGAGAAAGGACGCCATCTTCCACCAGGAATCCTCCAGAAACATCCTACCAGCGATAACTCAAAACCGTACTTGAGACCAAAATCTACCCCGAGAATGACAGGGTGACCGGTATCCGGCACGATTCTAAGATCAACTGCCTGCTCGATATTCTCTACTTCAAAGAGAACTTCAAGCACTCCAAGGATTTTCTGAGTTCCCCCAGTAACTCCACGAACCGCTAGCTGAGCCGGTTTCCATTTATCTTTAAACGCCTTTGCTTCTTCAGGGTCGATCAAAGAAATCATGGAACCTGGATCAAATAACGCACACACATCTTTGCCGTTCAATCGAACCGTTAGGTACATTCGGTTGTCGGTTATAACACCGGCCACCGTCTGCTCCTTACTATTCGATTGTTTCGGCACAGCACCCTTGAGTACGCCTGTAGCCAGACGAGACAGCGAATTCCTCAGTGAACTCGCGGATCCTTCACCCGCAGCTTTGTTCGAAACCTCTCTGCTGCTTGGTAGAGGCGGAAACTCCAAACTCTGCGCAGGCGTCCGACTAGGCACCTCAACGCGAACTCGATTCGAAGGCTTGTCCGGCATTGTATCGAGCAGCTTACAGGCTGTGGAGAGCCTCTGGAGCTCATCCGTCAACTCCTGAGAAGCTCGAAGCGTCTTCTCGAGATGCTCTCTCTCTTTCTCACACTCACTCTGTGTCTCTCGATTTTGACGCTCCTGACTCGACTCTTCCTGCCTAACTTCCTTCTCTCGACGTTCCACCACTCTCAATCTTTCACTCGTCCTCTCGCTCGCTACCGTTTCCCCGCAGGGCCCAGGGGACGCGTCTGTTGCCCTGCTTTGGCGTTTCCCAGGCTCTCCCTTACGTGCGCACAGTTCGGGCAAGTCCGGAAAACTACTCCAGGGCAGTCGCAAACTTGACACGCTACCTGTGGGCTAGCAGTTGGGCAGGCGCTCGCGTTGTGTCCCGGAAGCCTGCATTTATAGCAGACTCGCTTCGGGCACATAGAGGCTCTATGTCCAATGCCGTTACACGTGTAGCACTGTCCATAAAACGGAGCATTCGCCACAGGTGTCGGCATTGGAGTCGGGGCATGCAGCTGAACATACGAGGGCCCAGGCCATGTTTTAGATGGCTGCACTTGGCCGCTTCGCTGTCCGCTTCCAAACTCCCGTCTTCCAACCCCCTGGGGAGGCAGATTCGAGCGCATTGGCGCTATCTGCCCCGTAACGCGACTCTGCTGCTCCGGCTGGTGCTGTTGCCTCGCTATGCCTTCTAGCAAAGCAACCTCACCGCTATCACTACTCCCGCTACCGCTCGCCGACGTACTCTTCTTCTTCTTCTTTCTCTTCTTCTTCTTCGACGCAGCGGGCGGCAGACTAGGAGCCGTAGATGCAGCATGTACCCCAACTTTAACTTCACTTCTTTTCTCCACCTTTTTCTTACTCGATGACGGGTCGAGTGACGGAGACTCAAACCTATCATCAATCCGTTGGACGTCCTCCAAGCGCTTACCCCACTGAACCAGCGACCGCACGTCCGGCATATCTGTATCCATGATATACCGCCGGTAATTCGGTAAGATCTGCTCAAAGATCATCTTCTTCTAGCGGCGTTCCGACGGCGGGCGACGCATAGCGTTCGCCTTCGTCTGGAACGCATCCACAAACCTCGCGATCGTCTCTCCTTCTCTCTGGCGCAAACACTGGAGATCTCTGAGCAGAGTCGAATCACTAACTATCGTGCAGTACTTGTTCTGAAAGGCTTGCACGAAAGACTCCCAATCCACAAACATACGTTGGACGCGGTGGTACCATTTCCGAGCGTCATCCACGAAAGCCGATTGCAAGGAGCCTATTAAACATTTACCGGAAACTCCAGCTGCTCCTTGAATAACTCGAGACCCTCAAGGAAATCCCACGCATCCTCCGTATCTCTACCCGCGAAAGAAAGACGTGCATCGCGCAACGCCCGTCTGCAGCGGGTTATGTCGCGAAAACTCACGTCTCTCTCTCTAGTCAAACTATCATCGCTACTCCTCCGGGCCATGGTTGTTGCCAACTGAAGATCGCCCGCGGCTGACTCAGTCGTCGAAGGTAAAACCTGCCGACTGCGTCGCCTCTGAGCAGTATCCTCGACCCTCACTCTATCACGACGACTCACTAACTTGCTCGGACGCGGCCGCCGACATCAACACAGATTCTTCTTCTGACGATCCGCTCTGTGAAGAGTCATCCGCATCCGAACTCACCAGCACCTTGTTTGCTTTCTTCAAGGAAACCTTCCTTTTATGCGGCGTAGAGGCCGCTGCAGGAGGCTTCCCTGTCTCCGCTGAATTAGGCGGCAGACTCGGGCTCTCGCCTTGGTTAGCTGGCCCACCCGCTAACGCCATAGAAGGAGCAACTTGCGTAGTTGCTCCTCTCAGCGTCTGCGGAATACTATCACCCTGTGATGCAAAAATTTCTGTCATCACAGATGATACGATCTGCCGTACCTGCTCCTGCATTCGGAGGGTCAGTTCGACTCCGGCTTGGAGGTTCCCGGGACATCTACCCCTTGTTTAAAAACAGTCGGGGATGATCCTTAGGATCAACTCCAATCTCTCGAACACGAACTCCCGAAGAACTCTCACTATCCTCTCCGGTCGTGCTGGTCGTGATAGCTGCCGCGCCGTCATCCTTCGCGGGGCTGTTTTCACGATCCGTTCCTCGCTTCTGGGAGAAATCGACGGCACAACCACAAATCGTAACAACCAAAGGAGGATCCAATGGTTCGGCGTCATAGCTGTCGTCGTATCCTTCGACCCAGGGAACGTCCAGCAGAGGCCGGGCAACCATGAGCAGGAAACGCCATAAGCGCTCCGCAACTGATTGTGGTCGCCCTGAAAGCAGAGCTTACTTCGGCACAACTCCATCACCACACGATATATTGGCATGCCTCGCACATGCCTCCGCAGGCGCCTGGCCTTCGCGGATGCAAGTGGCAAGGCACGCACGCGCTCACCATAACGATCGCAAACTCTATTAATGGCGGCGACGCGGTCGCGAGCGCGCTGCATCGCCGCCTCCTCCTCCTCGTCGACACTTATCATCTCCACGCCGCTAATGGAGGACCGTTTCCTTTGGTCCGCCATTACGGCCCCAACCACACTCAAAGGGTGGTCGCGTCAACACTTCAGGCGGGTACAAAAGGCACCGCCGAATGGCAACACCCTCCCCCCGCTTTCTAGGTGCTGGACCGCACCTCTGCGCGCTCTGCCAGCTATATATAAAAAAAAATTAAAATACTGAAAAAAAATGAAAAATCTAAAAAA